>BSBM01001304.1:0-600000 GCA_027924585.1 Larix kaempferi
TCTTCTGTTCTCCAGTTACGGCTGAGCTGAATGTAGTTACTTAATTGTTGAAATGATATTCTCTTATGAGAATTGATTGTTCCATATCTTCACGTTGCAAATTTTTATCATACATGTGTTTTTGTTATATGAATCATAACTTTATATAATAGCGATGGCATAGAATCGCACAGCCATATGAAAACTGTTTTCTTAATCTTTTCATAAATCCATTCAAGATATTAATGCCACTGTAAGCGGATGCCCTGTAACTTTAGAATCAAGATATGCTTTTGTCGGTGCAATGAAATACAAGACAACTTATTGTATCCATTCTGCCCTTTGTATACTGCAAACCGCTTTTTCTTCCTATGTGGCTTGCTGGATTTGTCGTGTCGTTCAGGGTAGTACTCTGGACTCTCGCGCTGAAGTTCCTCTTGCAAATCTGTAGATCCCCGGTTGCCGGTTTGTAGATCCCCACATAGGGGTCATCATCTGTCGCCTAACGATTGTCTACTGTCACTTTTGTGGATTGTAGAGCCTCTTTTGGGGATCTTCCACCGTATGTTGGGGCTGCCCCCTTGCAAGTCTTGAAAACCTCATCTACAAGCTTTTGCCTTCCGTAGAGACGAGATACAAACTGTACCCATCTAAGAACCCTTGTTTTCTTTTCGGGCATTGCCTCCGCGGGCCTTCTGATCAATACATCGTTAGCCCAACTTTCGGTACTAGACTTCCGATTTCTGTATGTAGTCGGATCTATTGAAGCTTCTGCCGACAACCGGTTGCCCCCCTACGGCTGGATTTTCAATATACACATACGTAGAATCTATCGATACTCCGAGCCAGGCCCATTTTTTCAATCTAGATTATAGTCCATAGATCAGAGTTTTCACTTGGAAGTTGGTAACTAGCCTTTTTGGCTGACACTGAATAATTCAAAGAACAAGTGAAATTAACTCTGCTCAGTCTGCTCTTTGTGCGAGTAGATCCATATTCGATGATCTTTTCCGATTCTCTCTTTAAACCTCTCTGCAAAATACATCTTCGCTTGGAATCGTTTGCCATAACAATTTTATTAATATTTTATAGTTTATTATTATGGAGTGCTTTGGTGCTAGTTAGAGTGAAATGAAAGAAGCCTAAGCAAATATACACTATCTACATAATGAAGCACAAAATGCACTCTAGGAAAACTCATCATGGAAAAACCTAATTAGAAGGTGATGAGTGCACCATGTTCTTTTCTTCTTAGTTATCAAATGCAAATATAAAGAAATGAATACTCACTATGAGGTTGCCATGCTCTTCCACTTCTTTTGTTTTGCTTCAATGTCCCACTATCAAATGTTATGCTCAACTATAGAGCAATATACAATACAAACCCCTTCCTTTCCTACTAGCCCTAATACACTTAGAATACAAACCCCTTCCTTTCCTACTAGCCCTAATATTTAACATAGTATAATAGTTGTGCATAAGGTTACAAATAGGGTTTATTGTATGTCATAAACCCCAATTAGTGTTAGGGTTTGGACCCTATAGAATCTTCTTGAAAGTCTACATATGACCAATTCCAAATGTGGTGAGTAATGGAAGTTGATGTGGCACACCCTTGGTACCATGATGGTCAGCATGATAGGTCAACTTGCACAAGGCATTAACTTCCACATACAAACTCTAATTGTGATGATTTTTGTACCATTGGAAAGGTTTTGATGCGTAGAACAACATCAAGAGGCTAGGTGCTAAGGTCACAAATTTTTGACCCCAAAAGTGATAGTTTAAGGCCTTAAATAGGCTCTAAAAGGTTCTAGACCCAAAACCACCAAAGTGGGACCTACCCATAAAATGGGCTCTTTAGTGTTTTAATGAATAAAGTGAGGAAATTTTTTTCCTTACCTTCTCCTTGGATTACCATTTGGCCTTGCTGGGAAGCTCTCCTTTCAAGCCAACCTACCAAATTTCATATTGCCACATGCTAACACCTAAAATTTGTCCACTAGCCATGGCATTATCCCAGTGGCCCACATACACCATCATTCTATCTCATTCCACACATTAGACCTTGATAAAACATTGCAAAAACCAAAAATCCAAGTCAAATGCTAAAAGGAGCCACTTTAAGATCAGGTCGCTCATATTCCCAGGGAATAAATTACCCAAGTCGCACCAAATCCCTCAAAAAGAGCGACCCAAGTTGCACAAAAACTCAAAAAAAAATGCGACATGGTTCCCACCATGAATCTTGGTCGTTTCCTGCTTTCCTTAGCAAAAATAGGAAACCTATGCACAAAGTCTCACTCGGAAAAAATCATGGAGAGGATTCAAGAAAGTTAAAAAAATGCCTTGATCCTTAACCCCAAAGCCATTCATCAAGCCTATAAATAAAACCTCAATTTCCCCCATTTCAACAACATTTCTCCATTCATCGCTCAAAGCCATCATTCTGCCCAAATTTCCCTGAGATCAGAGCCAACCTCTTTGTTCCTATCTCACCTTGTCAGAGATTGCAATTGTGACGTGTGGCCGAAGGAACATGGACTATTAGGAGACCAAATGGATCCTCCCTTAGACAGCTGCAAGGGTCCCTTTCACTACTTCTTACGATTATGACCCTTACTCCTATATACATATTTTAATACAAAATGCAATACTTTGATTGTATGAAATGCTTCTATTCTAAATGTTGTCTGTCAAAGAATGCACAAAAACATTAGATTATATTTTTTTTGATACCGTTTAGTATAGTTTTGCTTGCATGCCAGTTAGTTCTACTTTATTGTCTTGTTTATTTTCATTTTCCTTTTGAAACTCTACTAAGGTCAACACAACCCTTAGTAGGCACTCTTTTGCATGGCTAGTGTGAAAACACTAGCTACACCCTGGCCTAGTTGTCGTAGACTTTTTTTGTAAACCTATATATTTTGTTGACTCTACCTGATTCTATGGAGTTAAGTCCTCTATTGGTAGGTAGAAATTTCTCATCAGTTTCTTAGTCCAACATGAAAGGTTCATACACTTTAAAATTATCCACATTCACTAATGAGTAAATCTACATATATGGGGGTAGATTGAGTATGTAGAAATTATCACCCACCTTTTCCAATACCTTGAAAGGGCCATACCAGAGAGCCTTGATTTTTTTACCAAGAGCCTATAGCCTTTCCTTGTTTAGATGCAACCAAACTCTCTCTCCCACCTTAATTTTTTTATCAATTCTATGTTGGTCATGCCAACCTTGTGTTTTTCATGTGACTTCTTGATGTCTCCCATACTTGAATATGGATTTTCATGATCTTATCAACTAAATTTTTCAGCCTTCATTGCTTCTCTTTTGGTGTCTTCCCTCACTCCTCTGTGTTTGTCCATATACAACATCTAAGGGTGAAGGTGGAAAATACCCAAAGCAAGTTTCAAAATGGTGACTTGTTGGTATAAGTGTGGATTGCTTTATTGAATGTAAATCAAATCTTTTATCCCAAAACCTTGGATGCTTCTTATTGTAACCCCTCAAAAGATTAATTATTTTCATGTTCACTTCTTCTGTTTACCCTGTGTCTATGGATGGATATCCTTAGAACTCTTCAACTCAATATCCATATTCTCCCTAAGGGTAGTCCAAAAGGCTCCTTAATATCCCAAAGTGCAACCAAATGTTTTCAAAGGACATGTTTGTTGCATCTTGTCCTTGATCATATTTTTAAAAGGCATGAGAATGCACATCTTTCCAAACCTGTCAACTACCACAAATTGAGTCATGCCCCTTCCTTTCTCTTAGTAAACCCATGAAATGCATGGATATGCTCTCCTATGGTCTAGTAGGTATAGGTAAGGGATGGTATAAATATTTCCTTTTGTTATTGGGATTGCTTATACAACAAAGTATGCTTCCTCGAATGAATCAAGCTGCTTCTTATTTCATTCTAGGCCAATATACATACCTACATAAGTTGACAATTGTCTTCCCAACACCAAAATGCCTTGAAACTATGGAGGTGTGAGCCTGTCTGATTGATGTCAACTACAATATTTCAACTTAGGAACATGGAGCTTGTTTAGATTTTAGAGAAACCCATCCTAGAGATGATAATCAACCTTACTATCAGTTTCTTTTACACCAACTTGGCCTTGTACTTATTGAAACACATCTTTAAATTCCTCATCATTTGTGTATGCCTCTTTGTATGCATCATGGGTAAAAGGATTGATGTGCATAAGAGTTACCAAATATGTGATATTGGATGTGGGGTGGCCTTAAAAACATGTTTACCAACTTATTCAGTGTTTCCCTTCTTATATTTAATAATTAGATAAAATTGTTGAATAAACCCCATCCACTTATAGTGTTTGGTTTGTTGAATATTACTTTGGGATTGAAAATATTTTAGTTTTCTAGTGATCAATGTGGATCGTAGTCTCCTTTATCATTAAATTGTTCTTCCATTTCATAATAGTTTTGAACCAAAGATAGAGTTCATTTTCATATGTATGGTATTTCAGGAATCTACCATGAAACCTTTTTAGGATGGTAGCATACTAAATTACATACTTGCATCAATATAACTCCCATATCATAATCCAACCATAAATCCATCTGGAATATGCCTTTCCCATCTTTTTTTAATTGTAATTCACATAACATTAGAGTGTTGGCCAAACCTATTATTAATTTCCATTTGATAAGTAGGTTGTGCTTGGTCAAGGAAAATCCTAGACAATCCACCATGAGCCATGACCACGAGTGCCTTTCCTACGCAAATAGATGCCAAAAGAAAAACAATCGCAATATTAGGTTACTTCTTCCCAACTTCAAGCTATTCAAACAACTGCCATTCTTAAAATCAAAGTGAAATTTTATTGAATATAAGAATCTTGTGAATTATTTATATGTATATTGAATGGGAAAAAACGATGGATACCAAAACCAATAATTTCACAAAAATAACAATTGTGCAAATGAATTCAACATGGTCTTTCCTAATAGTTGGCATGGAGGAAGAAGTATTAAACTAGAAGGTCCTGACCATTCTCATGTTTATATCAAATTGAGGGAAATTCTAGATATTGCAATTCACCATGTTCTAGCTTTTGATGCCAGATATATGCCTAACGTTTTATGGGAAAAAACAAAGTATTGGTTAGTAATTCCGTCTTTTTAATGGCATTTTAAGTGATTATTATGGGAAAATATCTAAAACAATTAATTTAGTGGTTCATACTTGCAATGTGTTATAGGATGATATTCTTTCCTAAATATAGAAAATTTAGAGCTTTATATGCCAATCTAGATTTCAAACCCATATTACAAGAATCATTAATGGATTCTATTGAGATGATCATTATAGTATCCTACATTATTCCAGCTCTTCAAAACATTAGCATATATGTGAACTAGATATATAACAAAAATATAATTCAAAATCGGTGTGATTATATACATTAGAAAAATGAAAATAAATTGTCTCATTAATATGAAGCAACTATTACAATACCTCCAACAAACATACCTGTAATAGAGTAAGGAAGTGTAATATTTTTTGTCCTCCAAGTAGGAAATAATTAAGTGGCATAAGGGAAAACAAGTTGATTGTAATATGACTAGCCCATCCTTAATTTGTTGATGCTAGTGAAGATGGATTTTCAAATTACCTGTTGAGTAACTACCTTAAACTGGACAAAACAATTCATAAATAGAATAGTCATTGGGTAACAAGGTATTCACACATAAGAAATTACCCACCACAAAATGTAACCTAAATAAGAAATAGATTAGAATTTAATTAAGACGTAATTAGAATTGTTAATCACATAATCAATCAAACTCCCAATTCCACCAAAATTATTTTTCAACTGCACAAGAAACAAGGTGGGGTAAAGTGGTGTGGTTAAATTGTTTTATGCGTAGAATGATGTGGAGTTAACCCACAATTTTGAATTTTTCATTAGTGGGTAACAATTGGAAAACATTCCCTTTTTCTCCCATTTGAATTTACCTAAAAGCTATGATCTATCTATGACATCTGCCTTGCGTTACCAAACTCACAAACTCTGTAGCATAGCCCTATCAACATACTAGGTGCCTTCTTGAGCAAACCTAACAATAGAACCATGTGAACCTCATTTAGGATCCCCTAAAATCATTGATGAAATCATATAAGAGATTGCAGTATCCACTCAAGTTAGTGCATGAACACTACGAGTTGGTGCTTGTGCAGAGGATTGGTGTCCTCATAGGTTGGAGCCTGAATAAACAAGTTGGTGCTTGGACGGAGTATTGGTGTCCTCATAGGTTGGATCTTGTAGTTTGCGAGTTGGTGCTTGCGTGTGGTATTGGTGTCCCAATCAAATTGGTTTCTAAGTGAGTTGGCGCTCACATCATTGGATATTGGTGTCTCCCATCTTTGAGTTGGTTCTCACATAGTTGGATATTGATGTCTCCCATATTTCTATGTAATTTCATTTTCATACATATATATAAAAGTTTCTTCAGACATTCTACGCACAATTGGTTTTTATTGTTGTGTTTTTAAATAACAATTGGTACATGTTTTAAAAGAGAAAATTTGCTTAATCTGCACATGATATTGATTCACTCCCCTCTCAATATCATTAAGAATTCCAAGAATTGGTATTAGAGCAAGTTTCTTCAGGAACAAATTAACAACTAGAAGATAGATCATTGTGCAGAGATGGATAAATAGGAAGTAATTTCTATGAACAGATCACCAAGGTTTGATGGTTCAAACTACACCTTATGGAGCGTAAGGATGGAAGTATACTTACAATCTCTCAGAGTCAATTTCTGGAAAGTATTTGAAAATGGCTATAAAGTTCATGAGACCACACCAGTTACAGCAGCTGGAAAAAGGCTATATGAGTGTAATGCAAGGGATAGAAATGCAATACTATGTGGCTTAGCAGACTCAAAGTTAACCAAAGTCATGCAGTGCACATAAGCTTAAGAAGTATGGGATAAGCTTAAAAACATCTATGAGGGAGATGAGAAAGTTAAGAAGGAAAAGTTGCACACTAATTCAGGGAAATTTCAAACTCTAAAGATGAGGGAAGAAGAAAGTATTGCATCCTATCTTCTCTGAGTAGATGAGATTGCTAATGCCATCAAAATTGTTGGAGTACAAATTGTTGAAGAATTAGTAGTACAAAAGGTACTAAGATCCTTTCCGACAAGGTTTGACTCCAAAGTATCAGTTCTAGAAGACAGATGATTTGTATAGATTAAATATGGAAAAAATTCATGTGATTCTTAATGCATATGAGATGAGGACAGAAAAAGAGAATCCTTCTAGAAAAGAGGTAGCCTTAAAAGCTTCCAAGAATCCAAAAGGTAGCAGGCTAGAACAGAGAAAAAATTCCTTTGATATATCATATGATGAAGAAGTAAATTTTGTAAAGAATCACATTTAAGGGGTCACAACAAATATAAAGGTAAGCTACCATTCAAATTTTTTGAATGTGGTAAGTTCACGTTGCATGCAAGTGTCTTTACAAGGAAAGAAAGGGTAGTGACAGTGAAGAGGACCTTAATATAGAGAACAAAGAAAAACACACCAATAATCTAGGTCTGAATAGAAGAAGAAGAGTATGTATTCCAAAGAGAACAACAGCTCATCTGATGAAGTGATAGTGATGATAATTCAAGAGAAGTATTCTTCATGGCAATGGTAGAAGACCTTGAAAATAAGGGCTTGGAAGAAAAAGGATAAATGTTGTTCTTCCATTAAGAAGGAATTATTCAATAAGGAGGTAGTCTCAAATAATCCATGTGAAATAAAAATATATATCACTACAAAAAAATTATGTAAATATTTCTACAATGGAATCTACATCTCACCTGCAAAATCCTATGCTGGGAGTGAATCTTGTAATCTGCCCGATATGAGTAATAGTCAGGAAGAGTGAAAGAGAGGAAGAAACCCTTGAGTCCGAGAATGTAGAAGTTGCAGAAGTTGATTGGGAAGGAGAACTAAATAACGCTCTTGATGAATTAAGAATACTAAGAAAAGAAACTCGACCTCTGAAAGTAAGCCTTCAAAATACTCAAGATATTTTAGACCAACAAAAGAATCAGTTACTCAAGGCTGAGAGAACAATTGATTGTTTGAAAAATCAAGAGATTGAGTTCAAAATGGATATCTAATTACACAACATTATCCACTTTATTCCAAAATAAACATATCTAATTGCTGAAAATGACTTCTACCAAGTGCATTTCAAACTTATGATAAAAAAAAATTAAACTTCCTAACTAATTAATGCCTTACTTCAAAATTAACCCCAAGTGCATGAAATTTCCTCCTCAACCCCAGGGATTGGTTGGGCTAGGAACCCCTTCCACTAATCATAAATGAGGGGACATGACAGTCCTGATCCCTTCCCAATATTGCTTGTCCTCAAATAATAATCAAATCCAACCCAACTAAGCTTAATGAGCCATCATGGTTCTGCTGCACCACTCTGGTTATAAACTTCTCATGAACTCTCCCAATAGATTGCTCTATTACCATCCAACCATGCACTTAGTGTGGAGACCAATCAAAACTGGTAGCAGGATCCAAATTGATCCTCAAGAATATAAGGTGCAATATATATTCTCCTATGCAATGCATAGAATCACATGGAAGTCATCATAACACCCTCTAAGAAAAACACAAGTCTATCCAAAAATATGTTTCCCATGTACGAAACCATCACCATATACTACGAAGATGAGCCCATGGGGAAGGGAAGAGGCTTGCTTTCTCAATCCAACCAATCAAACTGCGTTCCCAATGAGTTGCACATGATCGACAATGCCTGTGTCCCACTGCTTATGTACCCTCCTAGTGCACAATATCATCAAGAACCAATCTAGCAAGTATGGGATGCCAAGGTCCCAACACTTGCGCACCCCATCACTACATAGTGTGAACACATATAAATCAGAATGTGGGATTCCCATGTCCCAATGCTTGTGCATTCATATCATACAAAAGGTCTCCCAAAACAATACATCAAAGTGGGAGGTGTACAATATCCTCCAAATTATTTCAACCAAGTGTGGAAGGCCAAGATCCCATAACTGGCGCATTCCATCAATGAGCAAAGTAACACTAAATTTTTCTTCAAGGTTGGGGATACCAGGATCCCACTCTCTAATGAGATTCCTCCCAAACATCATAAGTAAAAAAGATAGATCATCATCAAAGTACATATCAACATCATACAAATTCTCATCAAGAAGGTGCCTCACCAAAGGATCATGAAAGTGCTTGTCCATCCAAGCAGGTAGACCACCATTTTCCAAATGCACACAAGCATCAAGTGACCAATCAAATATGCTCCAAAGACATAGGTGAGGATACCATGTCCTACAATGCTTCTCCAAAAGAATGTAAGAAGCTTCAAAATAATCAACCATGTGCTCTTTCATCCAATAAGTGACTGAAGAACCTCCACCAAAATTTGAACCAAGTAAGGAACAAAAAAACAAGGACACTTCAAGTGGCTCAAAGAAGTCTCATCAATACATCCATGAAAGTGAGAGTCATCAAATGAGAGAAATGGATGCTTCCCCAATGTGAGGAACTTGCAATACTTAATTGATCAAATGCATGATATATTAGAACACATAATATTTTTATTGATCATGGGCCACTTCAAGGGGGAAACCTTCTTTGAGCAAGCTCAATACAAATAACTTCAATGTGCCTTCATTAGAATCAACATGTACTTATATACTAAGTCTATGCACCAATACTATGGATTAATACCATGGAACATATAATACTATGAGATGACTTACAAAGCATATGCGTCCAATACTATGGATCAATACCATGGAACAAATAATACTATGGGCTAATACAAACTAAGGATCAATACCATGGAACATATAATACTACGGGACAACTTACAAAGAATATGCATCCAAAAACAATATACTAACAAAGTAAAGAGAAGGGTTGACACGGGTTCCTAACATCCCCTCCCCCTTAGAAAAAGCTTTGTCCTCGAAGCTTTAGATGTCGAAATTGATGTTGAATCTAAAGGAGTGGTTCCCATGTAGCACCCTCTAGTTGCATTCCATGCCACGTAATTAATACCCCTATGATAGATCGAGAGCAATGCTGGTGACTGTGCCTATTGAGGATGGCCTCCAACTCTAAAAGGATGGATCCTTCATTATCCATATCTGGTAAAATAGTTTTTCCTCTAATGTTGGTGCGAAGAAATTTTGTCAGACAAGAGACATGAAATACTAGATGAATGCAGGAAGAAGGAGGAAGTTCCAATTTATAAGCAATGGACCCAATATTCTGAAGAAACCTATAGGGCCCATAGAACGTACTTTGGAGCGAGCTTATGACACCCTTTGATTTTCAAGGAGGAGTGCTGAAGAAAAACCATATTACCTACGTGAAAAGTGCGCTCAGAATGGTGTTGGTCGATTTGTTGTTGCATTCAAATTCTTTCCATGTGAAGATTGTCCTGCAAAATGCGAAGAATCTGATCACAGTTTCGAAGAACCGAATTAATTGCTTGAACTAGTGAACAACTGAGGGTGTATGGAAGAAGAACTGTCGGTTCCTAACAATAGATTGCTTCATATGGAGTCATTTTTGATGAAATATTGTACCACCAGAGCCCTTCAATGAAATCCATAGAAATATCAGTCCAAATCCGTGTAGGGATGGGAAAAGGTTCGAAAAATCCCGGAAGGAGTGTCATTTCACCCTTGTTGACCTGTCAAGTATCACATACAACCACCATCTGTTGAATTTTCCTTTTCATTCCCTGCCAAAAGAAGTTGCATTGTTCCCGCTCATACGTTTTGAGGAACCTAGAGTGCCCTGTCGATGGAGAAAGATGGAGTTCATAGAAGACATAGCCATGTTGAACAAATTGCAAGCAATTTGGAATTGGAATAGAAATAGCTGAAAGAGATACTTGGTCATAAAATGTGTGAGGAAGAGCATCCACCACCAGATTGTCCTTACTCTTCTTGTAAGTGATTTCATAGGCATAACCCATGAGTTTGCTAACCCATTTCAGTTGTGTTGGGGAGGAGACCCGTTGTTCTAGGAAATTTTTCAGAATCTGGTAATCAGTCTTGATGAATAAATAATTCCATAATAGGTATGGTTTCCACTTCTGTACTACATGCAAAATAGCCATCATTTCCTTCTTAGATCTAGAGGTGGCTAAATTCTCACCAGAAAGGTCTCTTGAAAGCGTCAATCCCAATGGTTCAACAAAGACACCTGCATATCTATCCAAAATGTGTCGTAGATCCAAGGGAGTAGTGGAGACCATTGATGGGTGCATTTGAATGGAATGGAGCTAAGCGATGACACCATGTGAATTCGTCTTAAGGATCTTTTCCAGGCGATGTGAACTGATGATGCAAAGAGACCCTCGTTGTAAGCCCATAAATGTGGGTTTTTTCCCATTGACTGAAAACTGCATCCAAAGTTTAGAAAAATACCATAAGATGGGTCCAAGTGTGCATAACCATTGAGTGCCCAAAACCACATCACATCCACCTAAGGAAAAGAAAAACATGTCAGAGCACAGGTTATAATCTTCCATAGAGATACACACATTGAGACACTTCCCCTTACAAGGTAAGGTGCCCCCATTGGAAATCATGACTTCAAAGTTGGAGCAAGGATTGACAAAACAATCAGCCTATTTGGCGATCCAAGGGTCAATGAAGTTATGAGTGATACCAAAATCAATGAGTATTGTAAGAGGGAGCTTCTTGAAGTAACCCCTGACCCACATTGTTTGTGGGGTGGTGACTCCGGCTAAAGCATGGAGAGATATATCTGGGTATTCGTCCGGAGATGGAGGGTCAACAGGTGGCTGCTAAATGTCGACCTAATCATCTATTGTATCTGGAGCTTCTTCACCAATTTCAAAGGCAGACGGAGAATCCACATCCAAGAGATAGAGTTGTTTCTCAACACATCTATGTCCCCAAGTGAATTTCTCATCACAATTATAACAAAGACCTTTTTCTCTACGTGCCTGCATCTCTGCTTCAGACAAATGCTTGATAGGAGTTGGTCGAGGATCTAGCGTGATGGGAAGTCATTGGGAAACCATATTTTTTAATGGAACAAAAGTGGATTTGGAGTGTTTTTGGGCCGTGATCTTTTCCACCGCAAACTTAGCCAACCCTAGGACTTCCATCATTGTGTTGGGACAAAATATTTTAACCTCTGAGCGGATTTCATCCTTGAGACCACTGATAAAACAAATCCTGTAGAATTCATCAAACAATCCTTCTGTGTGATTGGTCAGTTTCTCAAATTCTGTCTGATACTCTCTCACAGTGCCAATTTGGAGAATTTTAGTGAGTGCTCCTGTGAAGTCATCAAAAGCACTAGGACCAAATCGTTGCAAAAGGAGTTGGCAAAAATCTTTCCATTTTGGCTCATCATGAGCCTTGATGTACCAACGGTACCATTGAAGGGCTTCATGTTCCAAATGAAAGGATGCAAGTGGAACTTTGTGGACATCAAAAGTATTATGTAGACTGAAATATCGTTCTTCCCGGTATATCCATCCAGTTAGATCATTGCCATTAAAGCGAGGAAAATCAATCTTCGACCCACGAAAATTGCTGGAAGAAGAGAACGTAGTGTCTGCAGAATATTTTGGCTGTCGTTTATTGTTCATGATTGAATGCTGAAGATGGAGGCTGATAAATTTTTCATCCAGATCTTGGAGTTCGGTTTTGAGGGCTGCAAGTTCTTCCTCCATGATTTGTGCTCCTGCGTGGGTGACAACCATAACTAGGATTTTTTTGGGGGGGAGGGGGGGGGCGAATGGGCAGAAAAACAAAAACAAAATCTTCTTTAGTAAAGGGAAATTTGGATTTGGGAAAAACTGTGATGGGTAATTGGGGTTTGACTAGGTTTTAGACACTTTCTAATGGACAGGGAAGCAAAAAATGAGGATTTCAGAAGAGGGGTAAAAGAATGGGAAAATTTGTCAAAGAGGGACAAAGAAGCAGAAATAGGAAATGAACATTGTGGAAAAATTTGAAGGCGATTGGGTGAAAATCGAAGAAGAAATGGAAAACCCTAAAAATAGACAAATGTGGGATTTCTGGCTTTGGGAAGTGGAATTTGGGATAGGGTCCTCAAGAATGAAATATGCAAAATGGGATTGCAGGGGTGTCAGTGAAGTTTCAAGGAAAACAGAGTTAAAACAAAGAATATATGGAGAAACTGATCGACAACAGTTTTTGGACAGATGTAATTTGCGATTTATTAGCTGGAAATAGATATGGACCTCTAGTATGTGTGGATTTCTAAAGGTTCAGGGGATTCACTCGGCCACCAATGTTGTCTAACGAATTGTATTGGAGCAGTACCCCTCACTCCACGGCTCAGGTAAAACTGATAACCGCTTTGCCACAAACGACAGCTCTTGTTTTTCCTTACGGATGGGAACTAGTCAATCAGGTAGGGGTCATTGACGTTTTCACTGGCAGGTCCTCTCAATGGGCCAGCTACTTCGGGGTTCCTGTGGTACTCCTCACAATGAATTTTAGGGATTATTCCCAAGTACTTCCTACAGTTAAGCGGATACGAATTATTCCTGGATCCGAACCTGGAATTGATAGGAACAAATACAGATGCGAAATTGTTTTTTGGCAGAAATTCCACCCAACGAGCCCAAGAAAGTGCTCTGATACCATATGTGAGGAATCTACAATAATTAATTGATAAAATACATGATATATTAGAACACATAATACTTTTATTGATTGCGGGCCACTTCAAGGGGGAAACCTCCTTTGAGAAAACTCAATACAAATAACTTCATCGTGCCTTCATTGGCCTCAACATGTACTTATGTACTAAGTCTATGCGCCAATACTATGGATCAATACCATGGAACATATAATACTACGGGACGAATTACAAAGCATATGCATCCAATACTATGGATCAATACCATGGAACAGATAATACTATGAGATAATATCAACTAAGGATCAATACCATGGAACATATAATAATACAGGATGGCTTACAAAGCATATGTGTCCAAAAACAATATACTAACAAATTAAAGAGAAGGGTTGACACAGGTTCCTAACACCCAAGGAGGTGTGGAAGTGTAATGTCCCCATTCAATTAAATTCATGACAGGAAAATTCCACCAATCCTACTAGTTCCCTAGGTTGGATGGAGACATTGGGATTTGGAATAATGGGGATAATAAATGATGTTTGGACATTAGAGTAGCATAAATATTTAATAAAGGATCTAAATAAATAAATACAAGGTACAATCAAAGTGGCAATTGATCATGAAGACACATGGAGGATGTGGGACCCACACAAGCTAGAATTTCTATGCCACATGGCATCCTCCTCTTGTAATTTTGAATCCATGGGAAGCCTAATGTTCTTGGGATGAGTTGGAAGGATCATACACTTGGAAATATGCACCATAGGTCGAATTGGGATAGAAGTGTAACTCCCATGGAAGAGGAAGAGTCAAATGAGAGGTTCTTGGACACTTGGGCTAGATTCCCTAACATCTATGACAAAAATGATGAAGATGCTATGACACCTGTGAAAAATTGCAGACCTAGTAGCTGACATATAACCAATATGACATGTCATACCTAAAAATAGAATCTAAGTGAGCACTCATAGGATTTAGAGGAGGCCAAGAGATTCCTACTCGAATTGGTGGAAGGTGGAAGGCTAGGAAGTGGAAGACATGTAGCACAACTTGGATCACTCCCTGATTCGAATTGGATTTGATTCTATGGATGGAATTGGAACCTTATAATACTAAATATGTTTATAAAATATAGGGATGAAGTAAGAGAGAGGATTTTGATCATTTTTTCAGAATTTGCATTTGTGAAGAGAGCTAGTGGAGTGCTTCTCTACTTGCCTTAACCAATTTCGAGGGTGAAAGATTCCTATCCTAGTTGGTGGTGGGAAATGCCATTCAAAACTTTAATGAGAGATTTAATGGAGTCTTTTTTTTCAGGTGTAATCTACAGGGAAGCTCGTGGTCTCTCTTATCTCAGCTCATTCCTCCAACCATTTCTAGTTTTCTAGGCATATTCATGATCCTTGAGGAGAGGCTCATTGGGTGAGCTATTGTTCTCTTTGGGGGAGATTCTAATGCACCATTTATTTTTTCATATAATGTAAATTCTATTTTCTTCATGTTCATAACTGTACCAAGTCGAGAATCCAATTGGAATGATGTAAATCTGATTATTAATGAGCAAATGGTGCAAATTTCCCCACTATGTTGATGTATGCCAATAATATGTTGATGTATTTGAATGGACCTGTGAAATATTGATAGATTAATGATGTATAGACTGTTATTTATATTTTCTACAAGTTTCATGTTCAGTGCATAAGCTTTGGGAGTCATATTGTTCATTTTTAAAGCATTTGGAGAAGATTGCCTATCATTTTCCCTAAAGTCGAAACTAGTATTTTGCTTCTGATTTGGAGAGGGTTGTAGCATACTTAATTGAGTAAATAGAGATGCATATGAGTCCATATTAATGTCCTATATATTTCCCCTACCTCTTTCATGAAATTAGAGAGGGTCCAATAGCAGTTGGAGAGCCATCTTTAGCACCTACCTAAGGGGGATTCAAACCCCAAATTGCTAGTCAAGTTCCCCACTTTGGCCAGAAATTAAAAGAGAGTTTCAAAAGCTTATTGATGACTCTAAATAATCCATGAAACTCATATTTATGCACTAAAACCATTCATACACCTTCTGTGACCATTTGGGAGCATTTGGAGCCATTTGGAGGTCAAGAAACCAAGACTAGTCAAAGGTCGAACTAGTGGAAAAATTTGAAAAATTCACCATTTTAATAAAATTCAAAAAAGGGACATTAAAAGTGGTATCAAAGCATGGTATTGGAACCTGATGTGGTTAAACATTCATGAATACAAGGATTCAGAGTAATAGTCCACCACCCTTAGAACCTGAAATTGAAGGTGTTGTTGTTGAAGAGGAAAAAGTAGGAGAAGAAGAGCAATTGTTTGAGGAAACCATGACTAGGGATGAAAAGGGAACTTCAGATGATAGTGAGGAATATAGGAAACTCATAAAACACCTCTTTTAAGACATGAATAATAATCTTTTGAAAGGATTCCAATTGTTGGCTAGCCAACTTGGAAGCAAAGGAGTAATAGGAGACAGCCGTAGTTCACATTCAGAAGAAAAGAAGACAATGGGTGAGCATATTTTCTCAAGCACAGGACCCCATAATATACCTAATGAATTTCAGAGCACACCAAGGCCTACTACACCTAAATTTTTTGTTCCCATAGAACAACCTAACACCCAATTTGATATGAATGAAGTTGTAAAAGAATGAGAAAAGTTGAGTGAAGATTATAGAAGGACTCTAACATTTGACCAATACTTTACTGTCTCAAACAAACTCAAAAAGAGGGAGGATAATAGGGCTCTATTCCAGAACAAAGAATTAAATTATGTTATTGGTAAAATGCCACTTCCCACTTTTGATGGTTCCTCTCAAATTTTTGCTAACACTTGGGTGCAAAAACTAGATGTGTATTTTCAACTGAATCCAATGGTGGAAGAGGATGCCTTAAAAATGGCTATTTTGCATCTAGAAGGAGATGCCAATGAATGGTGGTTTTGTAAGTTACCAAGATTACATGGTGGATATATTTAAATAAATATATATTTTTGTTTAATTGAATGATGATTATTACATTGAATTTGCATGGCTTTATACATATGAAGAGATACCATTTAAACCATGTGTCCTTCCAATGCCGACATTTACATATATTAATAATAACTAAACTAATATATGATAAATTAGTAGTTGTAATATAATTTTGGTATATTATAAGTCATCCTGCTCTGAAAATATTCGTCCATGAATCTTCTTATGAGCGTGCTGCTATTGGAATTCTTTCCACGAATAACGGTGCCACGGTTTAGCAATTCTTGAAATATTTGGTCGCATTTCCATTCAAACTATTAGTAGTTGTAATATAATATTAAAACTAATAGATGATAAATTAGTAGTTGTAATATACTTTTGGTATATTACAAGTCATCCTGCTTTGAAAAGATTTATCCACGAATCTTCTTATGAGCCTGCTGCTACTGGAATTCTTTCCATGAATAACGGTGCCGCAGTTTAGTAGTTCTTGAAATATTTGGTCGCATTTCCATTCAAATATTTTCATGCATGTGATCCTGTAGATAAACGCATAACAACTATATGGAGTATTATTTTGAGCTTCTAATCTGATGGTGTTCTTTTGAGCTTCTAATCTGATGGTGTTCTTTTGATCTTCTAATTTGATGTATATTTCTGATGTTTCTACATGCTTTGATATGGTTTTCTTATATGTAGCGAAAACTACTAATAATGTACTAACTTCCTTGTCTGACGAACTTGCCTTTAGTTGTTCCTTGGGAACCTTTTGATATTGAAATTCTAGAACATCTTGAGTTGCGACTACTGGTAGAATTTTCATCTCTTCATTTGTCACAGCATCTTCTGGGTTTCGTTCTTCTACAATATCATGATTAAGGTCATCTTTTGGGTTTCCATTCAAACTATTAGTAGTTGTAATATAATATTAAAACTAATAGATGATAAATTAGTAGTTGTAATATACTTTTGGTATATTACAAGTCATCCTTCTCATAAGAAGATTTGTGGACGAATCTTCTTATGAGCAGGATGACTTGTAGTATACCAAAAGTATATTACAACTACTAATTTATCATCTATTACTTTTAATATTATATTACAACTACTAATAGTTTGAATGGAAATGCAACCAAATATTTCAAGAACTGCTAAACCGTGGCACCATTATTCTTGGAAAGAATCCCAGTAGCAACATGCTCATAAGAATATTCGTGGCTAAGGGCAGAATGGAGTGCGTGGAGGGGAGTGTTGAAGGTGGTGGAGTCATGGGAGTGGAGCGGTGAAGCTAGAGGGGTGGGCGAGCTGTGTGAGGGATGTGCATATGGAGCGTGAGAGAGATGGTGTGAGGAGCGCCGAGGAGAGGAACACAGGTGGAGCGTGAGGGAGATGAGCAAATCGTGCAGGAGGATGTGGAGCAGTGTGAAGAGGGAAGCTGAGTGGAAGTGTGGAGAAAAATTGGAAATGGAAGTGGAAATGGAAATGGAGATGGAATGAGTGGGAATGGAATGGAACGAGTGTGATCGCCGAGTGTGAGCTAGAGCCTGAAGCTCTGATACCACTTGTAAGTTACCAGGCTTACATGGTAGAGATATTTAAATAAATATATATTTTTGTATAATTGAATGATGATTATTACATTGAATTTGCATGGCTTTATACATATGAAGAGACACCATTTAAACCATGTGTCCTTCCAATGCTGACATTTACATATATTAATAATAACTAAACTAATAGATAATAAAATAGTAGTTGTAATATACTTTTGGTATATTACAAGTTCCATGGTATGAAAACTTTGGGACATGATCAAGTTACTACCTATGGAGAATTTGGTGACAGGGTATTAGAGAGGTTTGAGCAAAAGGACCCAAAATTACCTTTCAAAGAACTAGCCCAATTGAAGCAAGTGGGAACCCCTGTTGATTATATGATGGAATTTCAAAAATTATCAGTCAAGGTGGCTGATGTATCTATGGGAAGGTTAGTATTTATGTTCATTGAAGGTTTGGCTAAACCCTTAAAAGGTTTAGTTAAATCCCACAAACCAACTACATTAAAGGATGCTATGAGCTTGACTAGAGATTTCCAAAATGTGCTTCCTAGAACAAGGTTTCCTCCCAAGCCTAACTTCAAATTTGAAAAGAGGCCTTGGAAAAGAAATGCATTTGAAAAGAAGCCTTGGCAAAGAGATGCAATTGAAAAGAATAAGAAAGAGGGACTAAACAGGGAATAACTTAGAAGAAAAAAATTGTGCTACACATGCTTTCAACCATGGGCACTGGGGCATAAATGTACTAAGGGAAAAACTCAATACATTGAAGTATTTTCTGATAATGATTAGCATGAAGGGGGTATGGAGAAAGAAGGACATATTTCAGATCAAGAGGAGGGATATGATACAATAGAAGAATGGAAACAAGAAGAAAATCAACCCTCACCTGACAAAGCAAGAATGGCAGTACTTTCAACAGTGCCTCGTTATCACACTATTCGATGCAAGGGTGTGGTACTAGGACAAAGAGCCTTAGTTTTGGTGGATGGAGGAGAAACTCATAACTTCATCAATGCATACATGGTGGAGAGGAGAAATATGCCTACTGAACCATTTGATGGCTTCATAGTTGTCATTCCAGGTCACAACACAATGGAGTGCAAAACACGGGTTCCAAAGCTGCCAATCCCCATAGGTAACTATACTTTTTCTAATAGATTTTATGTGGTTGATGTTGCTAATACTAATGTGGTTTTGGGAGTGCAATGGCTATACTCTATAGGGGAGCATAAAATGAACTATCAAATTCCTGAAATGAAATTCCAATATTCAGAAGGAATACAAAGGGTTCTAAGAGTGAAACACACCTATCTGAATCAAGTAGTGACCTCCCATAGTATGAGATCCATATTGAGGCATGGAGACATAGAATGGGCTGATGAATGTTTCATCACTTCTCCCAAGCCAAACATAAAGGATGTTGAACACCCAAAGGAGATAGAGCAACTCCTACAAAAATATGAAATTTTGTTTGGAGATCGTCCACATGGTAGACCACCTGATAGGGGGGTTGAGCACAACATTGTTTTGGAGGAGGGTACTTCACCCATCCAAATACCACCCTATAGACATCCAAAAAAATTCAGAGATGAAATTGAAAAGGCCATCCGAGAACTCCTAGATTTGGGACTCGTTAGACCAAGCTCTAGCCCTTATGCTTCTTCAGTAGTGCTGGTGAAGAAAAAAGATGGAACCTTGAGAATGTGCATAGACTTTAGAGCTTTGAACAAGAAGACAATCAAGAATAGGTATCCTATTCCTAGAATTGATTGTCTCATGGATGAGTTATTTGGGGTAAAATATTTCTCCAAAATTGATCTTAGATCAGGTTGTTGATGTATATGTAACTTCGGAATGTATTTCACATATATGTATGTTGTATTCCTATAGAGATGGTATTATTCCTCTATAAGGAAGTGTCGTCATTTATATTGTAAGTGTCGTAACTTATACTTGATGGGTTATTAGACCACCTTGTTTGGGGTCGGCCCTGTATAAGTCATGTGGGACAAAGGGTTATTAGACCACCCTATTGGGGGTCGGCCCACTCAGCATTATGTTATGTGGTTAAGTTCGAGCCTACATGAGTTAGGTAAAAAGGCAAGTCAAGTCAAGTATAAATAGAGTGCGGGAGGCACTCTATTTACTCACTCACTTCTCACACATGCACTCAAGGAGGAGTGGCGCACTTATGGAGGAGGAGGATATGCTGCTAGGTTATGTCTATCTCTCATGGTTGGTTGTATCATTGCTCTATCTATCTCTGAGGAAGTTATTGGGGTTTTTCACCTTTATGGTTTTCCCCAAGTAAATCTTTGTGTCTCTTGTGTGCTTGCATTATTGTTTCCATGATTGATATGTTGTAGATATGCTGTACATGTTGTTCTCTCAGTTAAGATCCTAAATCAGATTGAAGTAAATTCAGAAAATTTAACATGGTATCAGAGCTAGCCTGAAAGAAGGCATGATATGGCATGTATGACATTTGTTGCACTTACGATGCTAGGGCTTGATATAGCAAAAAACAGTCATCGTAGCACTTTCGCTATAAATCCGTTTTGGCGAATTTTTTGGATCTAAAATTGTTACAGGACGAAGCTAAGATCCCCATGTACCTTGTTTCCAAAGGAAAACCTCTAATTCGTTGTACTTTGTGATTTATGATCTGTACAATATAGGGTTTCTGCCTCTTCAAGATCTGAGTCAAAATCAGGTGACCTTGGGAAAAAGGTCATAACTTGGGCTAGGAAGCTCCAAATGAAATTTCATAAAAAGTGACAGGTAGTAAACAGACTGTAATATCTCAAGAAATGTTTTCAGAGGCCGAAGTTGAACTAGTGACACGTGGCATGCCGTACAAGTTCGATCTCCTGTATTATCCCATAAACAGGTCACGTTGCGACACTTGGCATAACTCTCTCTCAAAAAATCCAATTGAGGTCATACCTATCAGGATGGAAATATAACAGGCTGAGCTATCTCAAAAAACTTTTTCAGAGGCCGAAGTTCAAACAGTGACACGTGGCACGCCGTACAAGTTCGCTCTCCGGTTTTATCCCAAAACAGGTCACGTTGCGACATTTGGCATAACTCTCTCTCAGAGAATCCAATTGAGGTCAGACCTGTCAGGATGGAAAGATAACAGGTCATGCTATCTCAGGAAACGTTTTCAGACCCTGTGGATTGAAAACTTTGGAGGTACACCAGAAACAATCAGGTACATATTTCTGTCAAAACAGAATTATTTTTGAGTACCTTCATTCATGGCTTCCGGAATTTAGGGCTTCGTAGAAAGTTGGAATTTTTGTAATCGGAGACCACGGCTGGATGCTACTCATCAAAATAGAAATTTAGAGACCAAGATCAGTATTTTTGGTTGGGCAGAAGGCCGGACTTGATCAAACCCTAGTTCGGGACTTTGATCAGAAAAGTGGAAAATTAGGGCTTCTGTAAAAATGGGAATTTTTGAAATTTGTGACCATGGCTGGAAGCTCCTCAGAAAAATAGAAGCTTAGAGCTTTGGATCAAACCTTTTGATTGGGTAGAAGAGTGGGCTTCATCAAACCCCAGTTCAGGGTCACATCCAGTGAATCTGAAAGTTTCAAAGGCAAAATTGAGGAGTGAAACTTTGAAGTTTTCAAATTATAAATATACTAGTTTGATCAGCTCATCAAGGCACATATTTCTATCCTTTCGGAAATTTGAAATTCAAAGTTTGAATTTTTGGGGTTTCTCTGACAAACCCATATCTAGCTCCACTCCCAGTTCTTGTAATTCAAGTGGATTGGGTTAATCCTAGAAGAAGATGGATTGATCATCTGCATGAGTGAAGAAGTTCCTGTTTCAGAGGGAGATGAGGCTAAGGCCTTACATAAGAAGATTACAAGCGATCTCGACAGGTATGACTCATCGAGGTATGTTTCGATATTTGTCCATGATTAAGTTTATGGTATGTTTGTCTTCATGTTATTACGGTTAGTACAATTTTGATTTTAGATTTGTCGTATCACCTTAACAAAATTATGAATGCATGATAGAAGATATTCATTGGTTAGGGTGTTGACACTTATGATTGTACTAATGCATTATGGTGTTGTATGAGGTTTATGTTGTCTACTAACATGAAAGGTACACCAAGAAAGACAAATCATGTTCTGGTCCAAGAACATATGATCATGATAACATGAGGACAAAGATTCATCCATTGTCATGGATCTCATAGAAGATCCATTTACGAGGTATGTATAACTTGATTTTGTAATAGTTAACCTATGAGATATACAGGTTACTAGCACAAGTCATTGAAGAAGAACAAGAAGACATCATGTGAGTATGTTAGACATAAATAGCTAGCATGCTAATCCAGGTATGTTTTTCCTATATCAAGATAGAATCCTACCTTGTGTTAGGATCTTATACTGTTGTGTTGTTTGATAATGATTATTCATGAAGTCGTAGGTTTGAATAAGTCATGGCTGTATGCATATTATATTTCTTACCATAATTGATGATATGACTAACCAGAAGAATCATGAAGGTATAGGTTTGAATAATCACAGGTTTTATGCATATTATATCTCTTATCTTGATTGATGATTCAACTAACCTGAAGAGTCATAGGTTTGAGTAATTATAGGTTTAGACATGTTATGCTTCTTATGATTTGACTAACCATAAGAATCCTACATAAACCTTGAATGATAATGCTTATTATTTCTGTTTGAAATGATCATAACTATACATGCTTGAGATTATTGTGTTTTAATAGTATACTAATGAATGTATGATTTTATATGAGATCACAAGGATAACTCAATCATGATACTAATAAGCATGCATAGGGACCAAGGATGAATATGAGTTGAAGAACAGGTAATCCAGGAAGCAAAGATCAAGAGGGAGTACACTCCAGTGGTTTATGAAAGGATGCAGATATTCAGAGGGAGTTGACCATCTCTCTACATTCCACAACAGAAAGTTGTAGAAGAAGCTACTGCAGATTAGGACTCCAGCAACTCCTGCAAGAAAGCAAAGACTCAGAGGGAGTGCACTCAACGAACAAACAAAGATAAGTATTTTAATTATCATTTCTTGCATATATGTTTGTTTAAATAAAATTGTTCAATGATGTATATGCTCATGTTCCTAGACTTAGGATATGTATTGTGCATATTAGAATAGTTGCATTGATGAACAGTATACTACTAATATACATGGGTAAGTGGCCTATGGCACTGTACAACATTCCATTGCTACTTATCTAGAATGAAACCTCTTTGCTGACATGTTGGGAGTTGTGCACACTCTTAACAATGTTCTGGTAGAGATTGGAAGGCATCTAGAAAGTTATAGGATATGGATAAATGTTGTATTAAAGCATTGGCTAAGATAATTGCATGACTGTATGACATATTTCTTTATGTGTAAGAATTTGTTTTGAAAAATATGAGATGTTTCTAATCATGCAATTTAACCTGTTTTGTAGGAAAGACCGTATATCTTCACCTACAAAAGGACTACAACATTTGTTCCAGCAACAAAGATATCTATTGAAGATATTGAAGTTCCCAGGATCTGGGATGAAGAAATGGAATGCCATGATCCGTCGATCATGAAGAATGATGTTTGGGATGCGATCCCAAGAGCTAAAGGGAAGTCTGTTGTGACTTCCAAATAGAACTATCAGATCAAGCATGTTGCAGATGGCAGCATTGAGAAATACAAAAGTGATGAAATAGAAGATGCACCAGATGGATTTCAAGACAGCATGGTGTAGTCATATATGTGTGCAGAACTTGATATGGTAGGATAGACAGCTTTCTATCCAGCTTGGGATTTACCAAGAATAAAGAGGATTCCAACCTTTTCTACAAGGTTGAGGAAGGCAATCCATCGATACTACTATTTGGATGACCTGTTTGTATCAGGTGAGGATAGATTGATTGCCGACACGCAGCGGAAGCTTGTTGCTGAGTTCGAGTTGAGGAACTTGGGGATGATGCACTATTTGTTTTTGGCATGTGGCAGAGTGATGGAATCTTCCTTGGACAAGGGAAGTCTGCAGTAGAGATTCTGAAGAGGTTCGGGATGATGGATTGCAAGGCCATGGCCACACCTATGGCATCAAATCTGAAGCTTCTATGTGATGCTTCATCTGAGCCGATTGATGTCTCTTTGTATCGTCAGATGATTGGGTCCTTGATGTACCTGACGAACATGAGACCAGACATTTGCTTTGCTATGAACAACTTGAGCCAGTTCCTGACGGATCCGAGGAGTGTTCACCTAGTTGCTGTAAAGCATGTTCTGAGGTACTTGAAGGGTACAGTGGATTATGGACTCAGGTATGAGGCGGATCAAAAGTTTAACCTACAGGGTTATGTTGATTCAGATTGGGCTGGCAGTGCTGTAGATAGGAAGAGCACATTTGGGTGCTGCGCTGAGGCAGAGTATGTTGCAGCCTGTTCAGCTAGTTGTGAGGTAGTATGGCTACGGAAGCTACTGTCTGAGTTATTTGATCTCCCGTTGGAGGCTACTGGTATCTTCTGTGATAACCAGAGTTGTGTGAAGCTGTCCGAGAACCCAGTGTTTCATGACAGGTCGAAACACATAGATATCAAATATCACTATATCAGGGATATGGTGCAGAGAGGAGCTGTGAATCTTCTGTATGTTGCGACGGACGAGCAGATTGCAGATGTGCTGACGAAGCCACTAGCCAGAGTGAAGTTCAAGTACTTCAGAGAGAGGCTTGGCGTTCTTCAGATCGAGGACACTTTGAGGAAGAAGTGATGGACACATTTGCTGAAGCCAATCCAATCATGTTGGAAGGAGGATCCTTCACATGGCTGTGGATGTAAGCGCTGGATAATGGGCATCAGGATGATGTTCTAGTTTCTGCTTGGATATGATCAGTTGGATCATTTATGTATTTATGCATCATGTTGGATGCTGGATATGATCAGTTGGATCATTTATGTATGTATGCATCATGTTGGATGTTGGATATGATCAGTTGGATCATGTGTATGTATTTTGTATATGCATCATGTTGGATGCTTGGACCATGTATCTGTATATGTATCAGGTGGATACATTGTATGATCAGGTGGATCATGTATGGTGATATGTATCATGTATCAGGTGGATACATTGTATGATCAGGAGGATCATGTATGATGATATGTATCAGGTAGATACTTGGTATGCATCAGGTGGATGCATTGATGATCAGGTGGATCATGCAGCAGGATGTTGCAGTGATGAT
Organism: Larix kaempferi; assembly: GCA_027924585.1. Classification (NCBI taxonomy): domain Eukaryota; kingdom Viridiplantae; phylum Streptophyta; class Pinopsida; order Pinales; family Pinaceae; genus Larix; species Larix kaempferi. The sequence continues at coordinate 25,521 of BSBM01001304.1, forward strand.
CAGGATGATCATGGATGATGAGCTTCAGGATGTTGCTCCAGATGACATGCAGCAGGACGTTGCAGTGATGATGATCAGGACAATCATGAGTACATCAGGATGATGTATGGTGAGTATCAGGTTGATACTATGTGGCCGTGGATCAGGTTGTGCAGATGAGCATGTCTGGGAGATCCTATAGGTCGAAGTTGTGTACCCGTAACAGCCTGGGATGCTCTTTCAAGACATTGCTCTGGGAGGACATGTAATTTGTGCCCTGGGAGATTTCAGGTCGGAGTTGTGTACCCATAACATCCTGAGATGCTGTTGCGAGGTTTTATCCTATGGCATGTAATTTGGGCCCTGGGAGATTTCAGGTCGGAGTTGTGTACCCGTAACATCCTGAGATGCTCTTTCGAGGTTTTGCCATGACCACATGTAATTTGTGCCCTGGGAGATTTCAGGTCGGAGTTGTGTACCCGTAACATCCTGAGATGCTCTTGCTAGGTTTTGTGGTGGACCACATGTAATTTGTGCCCTGGGAGATTTCAGGTCGGAGTTGTGTACCCGTAACATCCCGAGATGCTCTTTCGAGGTTTTGTGGTGGGGTCACATGTAATAGCGCCCTGGGAGATCCTATAGGTCGGAGTTGTGTACCCGTAACATCCTAGGATGCTCTTTCGAGGTTTTGTGAGGCACGTAATAAGTCCTGAGGATTCCACAGTATGGCCAGTGATGACGAAGACCTGCAGGTGGTGGGCCTACATCCAGTATGAAAAAGGACTGGCTCTGTAGAACTTCCTATGACGAGTAGATTCAGAGATTGATTGAGATAGCAATAGCAGTGATGATGATGATGACTCGATGATGATTATCCAGTGACGATGATCCAGAGAAGATGACTTGTGCTAGAAGAACTGTGCTGAGAAATACCTTCCTAGTTAAGAGGGAGTGTTGATGTATATGTAACTTTGGAATGTATTTCACATATATGTATGTTGTATTCCTATAGAGATGATATTATTCCTCTATAAGGAAGTGTCGTCATTTATATTGTAAGTGTCGTAACTTATACTTGATGGGTTATTAGACCACCTTGTTTGGGGTCGGCCCTGTATAAGTCATGTGGGACAAAGGGTTATTAGACCACCCTATTGGGGGTCGGCCCACTCAGCATTATGTTATGTGGTTAAGTTCGAGCCTACATGAGTTAGGTAAAAAGGCAAGTCAATTCAAGTATAAATAGAGTGCGGGAGGCACTCTATTTACTCACTCACTTCTCACACATGCACTCAAGGAGGAGTGGCGCACTTATGGAGGAGGAGGATCTGCTGCTAGGTTATGTCTATCTCTCATGGTTGGTTGTATCATTGCTCTATCTATCTCTGAGGAAGTTATTGGGGTTTTTCACCTTTATGGTTTTCCCCAAGTAAATCTTTGTGTCTCTTGTGTGCTTGCATTATTGTCTCCATGATTGATATGCTGTAGATATGCTGTACATGTTGTTCTCTCAGTTAAGATCCTAGATCAGATTGAAGTAAATTCAGAAAATTTAACACAGGTTACCATCAAATTGGAATGAAGGAAGAAGATGTGCAAAAAACTACTTTTAGATGCCACTATGGCCACTTTGAGTTTCTTGTTATTCCTCTTGGATTAACTAATGCTCCAGCCACATTCCAAGCATGCATGAATAGGATCTTTTGCAAGCAGCTCATAATTTGTTTTTGGTTTTCTTTGATGACATTCTCATTTACAACAAAACTTGGGAAGAGCATTTGCATCATTTAGAGGTTGTGTTGAAAATTTTGCATGAACAATCCTTATTTTCTAAGTTGTCTAAATGTTAATTTGGGATGAAGGAATTATTATATCTTGGGTACATTATTGGACAAGAAGGAGTGAAAGTGCACATGGAAAAGATAAGGGCTATCCTTGAATGGCCATCACCAAAAAACATCACAGAATTAAGAGGCTTCATTGGAATATGCACCTATTATAGGAAGTTTGTGAAAGGGTTCTCCAAATTGACTTCTCCACTCACTGATTTGACAAAGAAAGATGCTTTCAAGTTGGATGAAGAGGTTGAAAAGGTCTTCCAAAAAATGAAATAGGTAATGAGTAGTTGTCCAATACTTGCATTACCTGATTTTACTAAACCTTTTGTTTTGGAATGTGATGCTTCAGGTGAAGGGATAGGGGATGTCCTAAAGCAAGGCCAACACCCCATAGCCTTTGAGAGCAGAAAGTTGCAACCACATGAAAATATTTACTCCATCTATGACAAAGAAATGTTTTCCAGCATGCATGCATTGGCCAAGTTTAGACAATACTTGGTGGGAAACAAGTTTGTGGTGAAAACTGATCACAATAATCTAAGGCACTTCCTCACCCAAAATGATCTCAATGAAAGGCAACAAAAGTGGGTAAGCAAGATCCAAGCTTTTGATTTTGATATTGAATATGTGAAAGGGAAGAACAACATTGTAGAAAATGCATTATCTAGAAGACCTTCTTTTTCTCTCATGGACATTGCAAAGGATTGGAAAAACATGCTAATGGTTGAATATGCCAAAGATAGATTTTCTTGTGATGTATTAGATGGGGTCAAATGGGATGATAACTACAATATTTTGAATGGGATGATATATTATAAGGGAATAATTTATTTGGCTCAAAATTCAAAACTCAAGTACAAGATTTTTCAATAAGCACATGATTCCCCACTAGCTGGCCATCTGGGGATCTTCAAAACTTATAGGAAACTAAGGCACATGTTTTTTTGGAAGGGGCTGAAGGAAGATGTTCTAAAATATGTGAATGAATGTAAGGTATGTCAGCAAAACAAATATGAACTTACATTCCCAGCTGGTTTATTGCAACCATTGCCTATTCCAGACCAAAAATGGGAGACTATTTCAATGGACTTCATCACAGGTTTGCCCAAATAATTGGGAAATGATTGCATATATGTGGTAGTGGATATGTTGACCAAATTTGTTCATTTCTTTTCCGTTACGTCATATTTTATTGCTGCAAAAGTGACTGAAATTTTCTTTAAAGAAACCTTCATATTGCTTGGGCTCCCCAAGAGCATTGTAAGTGATAGAAATAGTAGATTCATGGGTGCTTTTTGGCAAGAAATTTTCATATTGGTGGGCACTCAATTGAATCCAAGCACAAGCTATCATCCACAAACTGATGTCCAAATAGAGAGGGTGAATCAATGGTTGGAAGGGTACCTAAGGAACTATGTGGGAGAGAAGCAAAAATCATGGGCAAAATGGCTACACTTGGGTGAGTTTTTTACAATGCCACCTTTCATATGTCAATAGGAATGTCTCCTTTCAAAGAATTATATGGTTATGATGCACTCACTTTTATTGAGCTTATATTTGGTGATAGTAGAGCCCCAAAGGATAAATATTGGGTGGAAGAGAGCCAAGAAATTTTAAATCTTTTGAAAGACAACTTGTAGGTTGCCCAAAATAAAAAATAAAAATAAAAATAATAATAATAATATTGGGTGGAAGAGAGCCAAGAAATTTTAAAGCTTTTGAAAGACAACTTGTAGGTTGCCCAAAATCAGAAAGAAAACAAAAAGAAAAAAAATGCAGATCAACATAGGGAATAAACAAACATATAAACAAACATCCTTGGAAAAGAAGGGAGCAGAAAAGCTAAAACCAAGATACTATGGCCCATACAAGGTAGTTCAGAAGGTTGGGGAGGTAGCATATGAGTTAGAACTTCCAAAAGGAAGTAAAATCCACAATGTATTTCATGTTTCATGTCTCAAGAAGGATATTGGTCATCAAATTTTCATTTCAGAAACACTCCCTCCTTTGGATGATGAAGGTCGTCTCACACTTGTTCCAGAAAAGTTTTTGAAGACAAGGGAAAGAAGATTAAGGAGCAGAATTATCAAAGAGTAATTAATACAATGGAAGGATCTACCAAGTGAAGATGCCACATGGGAATAAGAACAAATTTTGCAGCATCCAAATATGAGGTTTCTTGAGGACAATCAATCTTGGGTGGGGAGGACTGTAATGTCCCCATTCAAATAAATTCATGTCAGGAAAATTCCACCAATCCTACTAGTTCCCTAGGTTGGATGGAGACATTGGGATTTGGAATAAGGGGGATAATAAATGATGTTTGGACATTATAGTAACATAAATATTTAATAAAGGAGATAAATAACTAAATACAAGGGAAAATCAAAGTGGAAATTGATCATGAAGACACATGGAGGATGTGGGACCCACACAAGCTAGAATTTCTATGCCACATGGCATGCTCCTCTTGTAATTTCGAATCCATGTGAAGCCTAATGTTATTGGGATGAGTTGGAAGGCTCATACACTTGGAAATATGCATCATAGGTTGAATAGGGATGGACTCGTGTAACTCCCATGGAAGAGGGAGTGTCAAATGAGAGGTTCTTGGACACTTGGGCTAGATTCCCTAACATCTATGACAACATTGATGAAGATGTTATGACACCTATGACAAATTGTATACCTGATGGCTGACATCTTACCAATATGACATGTTAGAACTAAAAATAGCATCTAAGTGAGTGCTCATGGGAGTTAGAGAATGCCAAGAGATTCCTACTCGAATTGGCAGAAGAAGGAAGGCTAGGAAGTGGAAGACATGTGGCACAACTTGGATCACTCCCTAACTCGAATTGGCTTTGAGTCTATGGATGGAATTGGAACCTTAGAATACTAAATATGTTTATAAAACACATGGATGAAGTAAGAGAGAGGTTTTTGATCATTTTCATAATTTGCATTTGTGAAGAAAGCTAGTGGAGTGCTTCTCTACTTGCCTTAGCCAATTTCGAGGGTGAAATATTCCCATCCTAGTTGGTAGTGGGAAAGACCATTCAGACCTTTCATGAGAGATTTAATGGAGTATTTTTTTGCAGGTGTAAGCTACAGGGAAGCTCTTGGTCTCTCTTATCTCATCTCATTCCTCCAACCATTTCCAGTTTTCTTGGCATATTCACGATCCTTGAGGAGAGGCGCATTGGGTGAGCTATTGTTCTCTTTGGGGGAGATTCTAATGCCCCATTTATTTTTTCATATAATTTAAATTCTCTTTTTATTCATGTTCATAAGTTTACCAAGTCTAGAATCCAAGTGGAATGATGTAAATTTAATTATTAATGAGCAAATGGTGCAAATTTCCCCACTATGTTGATGTATGCTAATAATATGTTGATGTATTCGAATGGACCAGTGAAATATTGATGGATTAATGATGTATGGAATTTTATTTATCTTTTATACAAGTTTCATGTTCAGTGCATAAGATTTGGGAGTCATATTGTTCATTTTTAAAGCATTTGGAGAAGGTTGCCTATCATTTCCCCCAAGGTCGAAACTAGTATTTTGCTTCTGATTTGGAGAGGGTTGTAGCAGACTTAATTGAATGAATAGAGATGCATATGAGTCGATATTAATTTCCCCTATATGTACCCTTCCTCATTCATGAAATTAGATAGGGTCCAATATCATTTGGAGAGCCATCTTTAGCACCTACCTAAGGGGGATTCGAACCCCAAATTGCTAGTCAAGTTCCCTACTTTGGCCAGAACTTAAAAGAGAGTTTCAGAATATTATTTATGACTTGAAATCATCCATGAACCTCATATTTATGCACTAAAACCATTCGTACACCTTCTGTGATAATTTGGTATCATTTGGATCCATTTGGAGGTTAAGAACCCAAGACTAGTCAAAGGTCGAACTAGTGGAAAAAGTTGAAAAATTAACCATTTTAATAAAATTCAAAAAAGGGACATTAGAAGAAGGTATCTAGTAATTCTACTATGTTTCCTTTCACCCAAACAATGGATGAAGGAATTCTCCCATCAAGTAAGGAACAAAGGGAACAATGAGCCTTCAAGGGAATCAAAAGAGTACCATATGTGCATCCATGAAGATGTGGATCATCAAAAGGTAACAAAGGTTGTTGCTGCAAATGTAAAGAAGAAGGTGCTCTATTTATTTCATCATCAACAGGAGGGATAGTAGTTTCATACTCCTCATGTGGCACCATAAAAAATAAACCTTTTACCCATACTTCATTAGGATGAGTGATGCAAAATGTGGAAGTGTAGGATGTAGGAGAATGAACCAACTCACCCACATGATCAGAAAGTGTGAAAGTTTCATCATGTGAAGGATTCATATGGTGTTGGATAAATATATGCTATCTATTTCAACACTTAATTGTCAACCCAGGAAGGTAGCTTGTGAGATGCAAACACTATATGTGCAGGATTGGAGGCTTGAACTAATCTAAGCTAACTTATCCTAAAGCTGGTAACCTACCTAGAATTGAGTAAGGGTTTTGAATTATCAATTGCAAGCGAATGATACTTGAAAACCAAATTACATTACTTAGAATTAATTCAAAATAAAACACTATTGACAAGAAATCAATCATACAATCTAATGACTATTCTGAAACCAAAGGCATGCAAGTATCTATGCTATCCTACGAAGGTGAAGCATGAAACAATTTTAAAGAAATCTAAGCAATATGCAAATGACTTGGAAATAAATGTTAATCTAGACTCAAGTAGAAAACTTAATAAAGATACTTAATTGAACTTGATTTGATTTGGAAGCAAGTAGAAAACTTGATAAAGATATTTATTTCTGATCCAAATCTTATGTCATGAACATCTTCATTATTTATATGAATGGAAAACTAATTTGATGATTAACAAGGAAACTACCAAAACTGAAATAACTTGGAAAATGAAATTATTGACTTTTTACTTAAAAATAAACTATCTAGAAACAAGACTGATAAATTCTGAAACAATAACTAATTAGCAAATCAGATATGAAGAACTTAACTTCGGAAGAAGGTTAAAAAGAAGATTAAGGAAGATAATATGGAAGTAGGAAATAATGACAAAATTTAATTATAAACTCTATGTAACAATATTTAAATTACATCTAAAAATGTTAATTAGAAGCAAGAAGCATTTCATTTAAAAAGAAGAAGAAACTGGATTCTGAAAAAGCATAAAACAATGCAGAAAGTGTAAAGGTCCGAATGACGATCCCGATGGCTATCCGAATGACACTCTAGATGAGGAAAAACGAGTTAAATTAAGGAAAAGGAGAGTCTCGATGATTTTAACGTCAGCTGGCGAATGCAGATGAACCTACAATGCAAAGAAATCAGCGAGAAGACTTGTTGAGAACCTACGATAATAGAGAGAAACCTATTCTAATCATTGTTGGAGACATAAACTCTTCCTATGATATGCTAAAGCAAGATTGATATGAGAGATAGAATTAACCTACAGCTACAGAGAAGAAGCTAATGAAACTAATTCTAATTGTAAACTAAGCTGGAAACAACAACTAACTAAATCCTATCTAATTGCAAGAGATTAGAAAACAAACTATCTAATTACCAAAGAGTGAAATGAAACTATCAAAACTATACTTTTGGTCGACCATTTACTAACTCTGGAAACACAGATTATGTTAGCAACACAATATAAATTACAGAGAAGAAAGAAATATCATGGACAGAAAAACGAAATTAATTACATATATAGGAAAATAAACTAATTATTTACAGAAACGAAAATGTAGAAAACAAGAACAAAACCTCCGGTTTATGAGGGGCCCTTCCCAACAATCAGAGATGGAAAAATGAACTAATTAGTTACTCAGAACATCAACAAACTGGAACTTCCATTAACTTGAGAAAATTACAAAATGTCTGCTATCTGCTCTTGATAATATCTAACTCTAACTCTGTCTCTGTCTATCGACTAACTTTGTTCTTCTATGTAACGCATCTATTTATAAATTAAAATGGATGAGAAGGTCGACAAAGTCGACCTCTCTAATAATAGAGGCATTTATGGCTATAACCAGCTGCTTTAAGTGATGCGTGACAGCGCAAGGAGCATCAATAAGTCTTCATGGGGTCAGTTCCTTCACGCAGCTACTTTGAGCGTTGATCTTCTTTTGACATGGAATGGGCAATGTGTTGGCGGACTGAGCGTGGATGGACGAACTCTTCTAGAACACATGCGTGAATGAGCATGCGTGATTCCAGGATGATGAGCAAGGAAATCGGCGTGTGGAGTGTTGAAGTGGAGGTAGGATGTGTTGTCGATCTTGGAAGGCAGGAAGGTGAATATTCCAGAACGAGAGCTCACCAACTGTAACCATCATGTGGCTAACAGAACCCACCTATTCGTTTTTACTTTAATAGCTAGAAATATGCCAACTGTGGATTTCGCGAGCTAAATGCAAGGCTGAATGACAAGCTGGACACGGCTAAACATTGGAAATATAAACACGCAGTCTGAATGGAAGGTCGTTTGCGAAATCACATCCTGTAGTTCAAAACTAAATGCCATGCATGAATGGAAATGTCACTTTAATCACTGATAAATCATAATATAACGAGATTTGACCAAAATTCATATGAAACAAATACATGCATACCTGGTCTGTTTGATGGGATGAATGGCAGAAAGAATAACTTATTATATAAAAAATAATGAAATTAATGCCATCCAGAATAGATTTGATGATAAAAAATAGTGATAAAATGGACACGAACATTCCCCCAAACCAAAGATATGCCAGGTCCCACTGAGCAAAACAAAGAGAAATTAAGAAGAAGGTTGAGCTGCGGTAGCAGTGACCTTCGACTAGGATGATGAAGATATAGATTCGGCCTGGAGCTTCTTGAATTGGTTCTTTAAGGAATTATACCTCATCCACAGGGCAGTATGGGATGTTGTTTTGGCGTTAACCAAGCATTCAATGTCTTTCACTTGTGTATGCAATGCCTTGTTTTCTTCATGAATCGTAGAAATTGTCTCCACATAGCTTCGATTATGGTCTGTCAACCATTCTATCACTTGGATCAACTTATCCATCTCCTGCTGAGTTAGAATGAGCTGTTCTTTATGATGTTCAAGGTTCTTTGGGGGACTCAACTCTTTTGAAAATGTTTCACACTCAACAGTATGACCTTCAATAATTTTGTCTTTGTTGTGTGTAGGAGGACTTTCAGCAGTAGAGACTTCACTCATTCGAGCGGATACGTTGGCCAACGCGAGGAGGGGTGATTCAAGGGTATGGTTGTCTGATTGGACATTTGAATGTGATGGTTGAATGACAGTCTGAATGACAGACTGGTTGATGAACTGGTCACAATTTGTTCTCATGGATTTAGTGGGCTCTGAAAAGAGTGGAGGTTCCGAAGTAGGGTCACCAAGGGTAAGTTCAGGAGAAGGTGATGACTGGACAAGGTGCTCATCACCTAAGGGATCCTCATCAAATCATACACGCTTAGTGTCTCGTTCTGCTTGTGTAGAGGATTGGGTAGGCTCACCAATACCATATTGGAAACAATGTTTTCGAGAGGGAGAGGATTTGATAGTAGACTCTTCAATCAAATGAGGGTTCAATATTTCAAAAACAAAACGATCCAAGGTTTTCCCTCTCTATTCTAACTAGTGAATGATCAGGAGTTTAATGAGACAATGATGATACAAGCTACCAGAGGGATTAACAGTATTCTTCCTGACTTGGCTAGACATCTTCTCCAAACTTTTCAGGAAATAAAATGGGAAGTTGAGGGTCTGATTGTTAACAAAATGTGCTAACAATATGAAATGGCAATCTTTAAATATAGTGAACTTTCCCTCGCAAGTGATTAAGTGGATGATAATGGTCAGAGGATCTAAGTACTCCGGCTTGATCCATTCTCTGTGAAAACCTTTGATACCAGCAACGTGTTGAAAATCGGTCTTCAGGGAAAATTCATGATCCTTCCATGGAAGGAAGAGATGCTTATGCCATCGAGCACCTTCCCTCAGGAGCTTGGTAGCTAATGCTATTGACTCTTCTGTCATGGAGAAAACAAGATGGCCAACCTTGGTTGTCTTGCCATCAAAACCTTTAGAAAACAAAAATAAAATCTCGTGGTCGTGAACTTGGGGAAGGCGGAGAAATGGTCCCCAACCTGCTCGAAAAAATATTCACCGCAGGATTTAAACTCAGAAATGTGGAGGAGGTCCTGGTAGCTACCAGGTTCGTAACGAATTGGCATTGTTGATAGAGGAAGGGGGGATGCGAATGGATACAAGAGGTGCAAGAATTTGTAGAGGACGCGGCTCAACAAAAAGATGGAGAGCGAACAGACTGAGGCGGAATTCACGCGATCACTAGTTTAAACTAAGGTTCGTTTGATTGTTTGAATGACAGTGGATGAGAGCTTGGCATGCTTAAAATATCGCACTTGTCATTCGAAGATATTAAGTTAAGTGCCAGTGTAGAGGTGCGTGAATCCAGTGAATACGTGTGGTTTATAATATATTCAACCATGTCCAAATCCGAGCTTTGGACAGGTTGAAGGTAATTCACGTAATGAAAATAGATTACATGTGAGAGATCATAATTCGATTAATATGGTGGCAGGTCGTACAACAGGATAAGTAAGACCAAATGGTGGTCATGTAATGATTCACAATGATGCATAATCCATTCGTTTAACGGAGGCGAGACGGATAAGAGAATGAAGCCATGTGTGAAATCGACATTTGATTGATCCCTGTCATAATTAGCCAATAAAACTTATCAATAGTATTCAAACTTGGACATCTTGGCATATTAAATAAAGCTTATATAGGCTATGGTTTCATTCAACACTCCATTCAAAACATTGTTTTATTGCCTTGTTCGGATCGGCATTCAACCCATCATTCAATCCTTCGTACAAAATTTTGTTTATATGAGATCTTATTGTTGATGCTGACCAAAGATGATTTTGTAGAGAATTTCTGAAGCTGTTAGTGCACAAAAGATGCTATAAACTTTGCTTTTTTGGATCTTTTAGTTGCATTCCTCTTTTTGTTCTTGATTAGATCAATTTTCTTCTGTTTTTGCATTAACCTGAAGACACCTGTCATTGTATCAGAGATAAATAAAATTTTCATAAATATTCAAAGAGTAAGAACAGTTCTAATCTCCCCCCCAAACCGAAAATATGGCATGTCCTCAAGCCATCAAAGAGGAAACGATTAAAATTAAAAAAATTCAATTGAAAGTCTTACAGATAGCTTTTAAAATATTGTGATAATTTTCATAAGGAAATGAAACATTAACTAATAAATGTAGATGATTCAGATATGTACATTCATAAAAAAGAATACAAGAGTGCTTAAAAGAGCATATGAAGAATAATAGTGTAAGAGATGTGAAAAAAATGCCATAGGAAAACTAGTCGTCCATGACTCATTGTAAAGATATATTGTCATCCAAAGAATATAAATAAGGTTCACCATCAAATTTGTGATATCTAATATAATTATGGGTCCCATTTCTAGGATAGTCATATCCTAGGTATTGTTTGAATTAGATGACAAGGTCCAAGTCCAACTTACAGCCATTATCTAATGAAAGTATACATAATCGGCCTAAACATGTGTTTGTATACTCAGGTTTTTTATGAGTTATGTGAATAGCAATGCATTAACCAAACCTCTTTTACCCGATATTGACCCTCTGCCAGTAGGTCTGTTCAATACCCCAGTGGGTTTATCTTGGTACCATGCAAGCATAGCCCCGCTTCCAGTGATCCTATTTAGTATCCTGATGGGTTTACTTTCATTTACCGAGCCTCCTTGTTTAAGATTTTACTTAGCATGGACCTGCTGCCAGCGAGCCTGTTCAGTACCCCGGCGGGTTTGCTTCGTATAATGATATATATATATATATATTTGTAAGGAAGCCGGTTGGCACTAGAGTGTGCTAAGCCTATTAAACACATAGTCAAATGTTTAGCACAAACCTTATGAGTAAATTTATTTATAATGGCCTAAATTACAGATTATGTCAAAAGATAATAACCTAAAGTTGTTCTTTGACTTCACAGTCTATGTTCTTTATAAAAGGTTAGTAATGTTCCCCACAAAATAGAAAATATCACCCACTTTTAGGCTACCTTTTAAAGGTGTTTTAGAGACAAGTTTTGATAATGAGTCCATAGGTGTAAGATTGAGTTTTGTGGAGATCATAATAATTAAAGTAGGTCTTTGAGTAACTCGTATAATAAGAAATATGCATGTATGATGTAAGATTGCTTTGGTTTAGTCATTAACATGATCTTATTCTTAGTTCTTTTATTTTAAAGGAAAACAGAAAGTGAAGTTGTATGAATATCTAAAGCTAACTAACTACATACAACTTTTTATTTATATACATACTATCCTATGATATCTAAAAGAAATAAAAACTCATTATTCAAGTGTAAGAACTTTTTCAATGTAACCATGTGCGAAGCAAAATGAAAAACATACCTATATCCACATATGAAAAATTTAAAGCAGTGATTACCTGGATGTGGAGAATCAACCGAATTACTTGCTTTTGCAACAGAAGGTGTCGAATGAAGGAATGGTATTGTGGCCTCATTACCTCTTGGAACCATCTTTCGATGTAATCCTGATACTCACCTTCCTTCCTCATGCCATGCAGATCCTCTTCTTCTGAATGTTCAATTGCTTGAGAACACGAGAGATCTGTCGATAGATATGTGGAGAACTCTTCAACATCAGGTCTCTCTCCATCAAATGTAGTCTCCAAGTTTTCAGTTTCCTTGGCAGATTGGCAAGGAGATTCGGTTTGTATCTCATGGAACTATGGTTCTTCTATTATTTCTGGAGAGGTAGATAAATTCTTGACTTCTGTCAATATGTGTTCTTCTTGAGAAGAAGATATTGAGATCCCAGTTGTTGCTAGGATTTGAGAGAGTTCTCTCATACTAATAAGCACCTTTGAATCCATGTCATCGGCTGGTAGGTTCTGCCTCACACATGGGTTAGTCTTGGGGTTCTTATAGCACAAATTTTTTTTATATGTGTTTTTAAAATACTTTCTACTACTAAAACAAATTTGTGAGCTAAACACACCACACTTGCTAAAAGAATAACACATTTGAAAAGAAGGAAGGCAAACTTTATGAAATAAATTGCGGAAAATTAAATACTCAAATGAACAGAAAGGAAATCACACTTATGCGGAAAGGAACAACAGGGCTTTGGGGCACCCCACTATAGTGGATGTGCACGTTCTTACCTCTCGTCTTACTATTCTCCACTCCCCATTGTTGTGTAATGTAAAAGAAACCTATCTACCCCTATCTACCTAGACTCCAATCCCTTTAACACCTCCCCGGATACAACGCCAAAATGTTGGGTAAATATATGTTATCTATTTCAACACTTAATTGTCAACCCGGGAAGGTAGCTTGTGAGATGAAAACACTATATGTGCAGGATTGGAGGCTTGAAATAATCTAAGCTAACTTATCCTAAAGCTGGTAACCTACCTAGAATTGAGTAAGGGTTCTGAATTATCAATTGCAAGCGAATGATATTTGAAAACCAAATTACATTACTTAGAATTAATTCAAAATAAAATACTATTGACAGGAAATCAATCATACAATCTAATGACTATTCTGAAACCAAAGGAATTCAAGTATCTATGCTATCCTACGAAGGTGAAGCATGAAACAATTTTAAAGAAATCTAAGCAATATACAAATGAATTGGAAATAAATGTTATTCTAGAAGAAAGTAGAAAACTTAATAAAGATACTTAATTAAACTTGACTTGATTTGGAAGCAAGTAGAAAACTTGATAAAGATATTTATTTCTGATCCAAATCTTATGTCATGAACATCTTCATTATTTATATGAATGGAAAACTAATCTGATGATTAACAAGGAAACTATCAAAACTGAAATAACTTGGAAAATGAAATTATTAAATTTTTACTTAAAAATAAACTATCTAGAAACAAGACTGATAAATTCTGAAACAATAACTAATTAGCAAATCAGATATGAAGAACTTAACTTTGGAAGAAGGTTAAAAAGAATATTGAGGAAGATAATATGGAAGTAGGAAATAATGACAAAACTTAATTAAAAACTCTATGTAACAAGATTTAAATTACATCTAAAACTGTTAATTAGAAGCAAGAAGCATTACATTTAAAAAGTAGAAGAAATTGGATTCTAAAAAACCATAAAACAATGCAAAAAGTGTAAAGGTCCAAATGACGATCCGGATAGCTGTCTGAATGACAGTCTGGATGAGGAAAAATGAGTTAAACTAAGGAAAAGGAGAGTTTCAATGATCTTAACGTCAACTGGAGAATGCAGATGAACCTACAATGCAAAGAAATCAACAAGAAGACTTGTTGAGAAGCTACGATAATAGAGAGCAACCTATTCTAATCATTGTTGGAGAGATAAACTATTCCTATGATATGCTAAAGCAAGATTGAGATGAGAGATAGAATTAACCTACAACTACATAGAAGAAGCTAATGAAACTAATTCTAATTGTAAACTAAGCTGGAAACAACAACTAACTAAATCCTATCTAATTGCAAGAGATTAGAAAACAAACTATCTAATTACCAAAGACTGAAATGAAACTATGAAAACTATACTTTTGGTCGACCATTTACTAACTCTGGAAACATAGATTATGTTAGCAGCACAATATAAATTACAGAGAAGAAAGAAATATCATGTACAGGAAAACAAAATTAATTACATATTCAGGAAAATAAACTAATTATTTGCAGAAAAGAAAATGCAGAGAACAAGAACAAAACCTCAAGTTGATGAGGGGCCCTTCCCAATAATCAGAGATGGAAAACTGAACTGATTAGTTACTCAGAACATCAACAAACTGGAACTTCCATTAACTTGACAAAATTACAAAATGTATGCTATCTGCTCTTGATAATCTCTAACTCTAACTCTATCTCTATCTACCGACTAACTCTGTTATTCTATGTAAAGCATCTATTTATAAATTACAATGGATGAGAAGGTCGACAGAGTTGACCTCTCTAATAATAGAGGCGTTTATGGCTGTAACCGGCTGCTTTAAGTGATGTGTGACAGCGCATGGAGCATCACTCAGTCTTCACGAGGTCAGTTCCTTCATGCAGCTTCTTGGAGAGTCGATCTTCTTTTGACGTGGAATGGGCAGTGTGTTGGTGGATTGAGCGTGGATGGACGAAATCTTCCAGAACACTGGTGTGAATGAGCGTGCATGATTCCAGGCTGAACGAGTAAGGAAATCAGCGTGTGGAGTGTTGACATGGAGGTAGGATGTGCTGTCGAGCTTGGAAGGCAGGAAGGCGAATCTTCCAGAACGAGAGCTCACCAACCGTAACCATCACGTGGCTAACAGAACCCACGTATTCGTTTTTTACTTTAATAGCCAGAAATATGCCAATCGTGGATTTTGCGAGTTGAATGCAAGGCTGAATGACGAGTTGGACGCGGTTGAACATTGGCAATATAAACACGCAGTCTGAATTGAAGGTTGTTTGATAAATCGCATCCTGTAGATCAAAACTAAATGCCATGCATGATCGGAAATGTCACTTTAATCATTGATAAATCATAATATAACGAGATTTTACCAAAATTGATATGATAAATGAATACATGCATACCTGGTCTGTTTGATGGGATGAATGGCGGAAATAATAACTTATTATATAAAAAATAATGAAATTAACGCCATTCAGAATAGATTTGATGATAAAAAATAGTGACAAAATGGACACCAACATATGGGTAGGATCATGGACAAAAATCTCCTTACTACAACCCTCATCCATCAAAATAATGGATGCATTAACTCCATCAAAGGCTGGTCCATCACACAGGAGCTCTTTTGACTCCTTAATGGAGGAATGATTCGCTCCATGAAGAAGTTCTATTTCAATCTGGTAGAGAGTATGCGCTTGGAACTCACCATATGCATCCCAAAAATTCTCAAGCACATGCATGTCATCCTTCACCTCATGAACGACCATCTCATCAGGTTCCTCCATGAAGTTATGAGTACAACCAACCATAAGAGACTAGTTGACTGCAACACGTGATATTTTCACTTTTGGTGAAGTTGCTCTATCTCTATGTTGGATTCTTGGAGGCACTTTGAGTGCTTCTCAAAGGATATTGGGCGGCCATTAAATCATCATTGAGCTTGCAAATTTTCTCATCATCCTTCAAGGATGCTCCCTGCAATATGTGAACAAGCTCATACAAATAATCTCTATCAGAGAGCATATGTGAAAATTACCTTGGATAGTAGTCATTTCTTTCTGGATCTTCTCCATGGCTTCAAGGAAAGTTGAATCTTCCAATGAATAAGCTCTCCAAGAAGACTGTGACACTGAATCATGTGTGTCATGGAGAATGTGTAAGGCCTCCTTGATCTTTCTTTCACTCATCTTGAGTGGCCTCTCAAAAGGAGAATGTTGAGGGTGAACCTCCTCCTCATCAATTAGTGGATCAACCTCATGAAGCTCTTGTGGTGAAAGTGAGTTTGATACTTGGATATCATCCTTGACTGCAAGGATTTCATCTTCTTCAAATTCAGTGGGTTTTGTACTTGTGTTATCCTTCTCAAGTGGTATCCTATGTCACCAACATAGAGGAATGGACATCCATTAGTAGATGTCTCCTCAAAATGTAGGCACCCATCAGTAGGTACCTCTTCATAGCATCCATCAGTAGATGCTTCTTTAGAAACCGAGCAACCAATAGTAGATGCCTCTTCTTGGCACCATTAAGCAGTGACTTTGTGATCAAGAACTAGATGATCCTTAGTAGAATCAGTGGTGACTTGTTCATGCTTACAACCCTCCTCAGTAAGGATTGTACCTTCATGTTCTTCAGATGGATTATTGTCTTTGTGATTTTTCTCCTTTAAGCAAGATGATGTATATTTCCCTTTAGTTTCCTTAGGATCAATATCTTTGCGGACTCTTTTTGAATTAGATCCAAAAATTCTCATCAATTATGAAGCACATGCATCCAATGAAGCTTCAAATATTTTTCTTCTCTTTTCACAAGTAGGTTGATCTTTGATTGTGGAACATGCAACTTTTCCATACATATGGCTATAAGAATAACCACAATTTATCCTTCCAAGTATGATATGATGGGAGATACTTGTAGGAGGTACCTCTTGGACATTTTCTTCCTCATACTTTCTGCAATACTCTTGATATTTCTCATCATAGGCATCATCATAATGCTCATAAAAATCATCATCAAAGTAAGAATCTTCTTCACTGAACATGGACATGGCTACAAATTCACCGAATTGAGATTATTCCTTCCATAGGAGTAGAGGAAATATCTCTGATACCAATGTAATATCCATAATATGATCTCATAGGATATCAACTCAAATTCATCATTAAAAACCAAGAAATTGTATAACAATAACTAGTCTTCAAAACTAGTTAAGATGAAACTAGTCTTGGTCAATGATTAACCCATCAAAATCTTGATTAATGGAAACTTTTGGATCTGAAAAATATATTGGTGAGTGTGCAGCATCAAGGGAAACAACATCAAAGCTATTTTCTAAGTTCTAAGCACAATATACTAGGGCCATTTATGTTTCGAACATCAACCATGCTGAAGTCTACTCCAAGGCTGCTTGGGCACACCAACATATGCCTACTAAACTCTTTCATCTACACTTGACATCAAATAGAGGTGGATAATAGGTCATAACTCCCTAATGTACTACTGGACAAGTTTAATATATTTTTTGGGAGGTTTTGGCAGTGTTTGGAGTCAAGGTGAGAAAGAGCGCTAGGATGGACTGCTCAACTAGTTTGTTTCCAGGCTCTTCCAAACAGGATGAGAGGGTCACGGAAACTTAGTATGAGGATTTGGTTGGATTCATTAATTTATTAAGTACCTGTAATAACTTTCATAACATAAAATAGATAACCAGAGGCTATTTCATTAAAGTTATTGCAAAACTAGTCATGAATTCATGCCCAACAAGGTAGTCTTGAAATATACAAACAAAATCAGCCTCTAAGGTTCTCGAATATATGATTTTGGAATTGGTATGGAACCTTCATATAGATTATTAAAAACCTATAGGAACCTTCAGAAAGTAAAATGGGTTCACAGAGTTCTGAATATCACAATTACTGGAGAACTAGTCAATTAAAATGGCTCAATGAGCTAGTCTTGAGAGATCTAGATGCAAACAAACTCCAATGCTTTTGAATTTATCACTTGAAGAACAATATGAATTCATATGGAATATAGGAGCAATAATAACTAGGTTTAAGAGTTTTATACATCAACATATTAGCATTACAACCTCATTTGTCTCAATGAACCTCAAATACGGTAAATCTCACAGTACATGAATGCAGATGTCTTCTAAACAAAAAGGAGAGAAGGATCCTCCAATGAAACTGATATGCTGATGATTATGGAGCATATGGATGATAATGTATGGTGTACCAATATTCATGGATGCTCAGGGTGCATTCACCAAACTAGATAGAAAAGCAAGGGTGCGCTCTTCACAGATGGAATTCCCTGATCTAGTAAAATGGACATAAATTGCTCATTCAAACAACTTTTTTTATGAGAGAAAAAGTGTTTCCTACTATAAAATATGATACAGATGAAATAGAACAGGTCTGGAAATACATAAATGCTCAAAAAGGTCGAAACCAAAACATCCATTTCAGCCCTCCAACATTGTTCCTACTGAATGCAGGAGTTGAACTGCACAACGAAAACACCAACCAATGGATCAGAATTTAGGACTTGTAATAGACTCAGTGATGAATACTGTATGTCATCATCCTTTTAGTAGAATCATGGGGCACATCTCCCAGGTCAATGATCCAAAATTGCACTCAATTCAAATCACAAATGATCAAAAGATGTGAAATGGAGTTGTAATCCTTCTTTTATAGATTTAGGTGAATTGTCGAGCAAGTAAGATAGGATAAGGATCCCTCATCGAGTGGATGAGGTTTATTTGCTTTATGATTTATCTTTTTCCTTGCTTTCTGCTTTAGCTTTTGCCTTTGTTTCTACTTTGCTTTGCTTTCTGCTTTTGCTTTTGCTTTCTTCTTTCTACTTTTGCTTTTGATTTTCTTGATTTTTCTTTCCTATCCTGCTTTTTCCTGCTTTTCTACCTTATCCTGATTTTCTGCTTTGTCCTGCTTTTTTCTATTTTTCTACCTTATCCTTCTTTTATGCTTTGTCCTTCTTTTTCTTGTTTTATGTGTTATCTTGCTTTTCTGCTTTGTCCTACTTTTGTCCTGTTTTTTTCTTTGTCATGCTTTTGTCCCACTTTTTTGCTTTATTCTGCTTTCTTCTCCTTTTCCTACTTTCCTTGCTTTGACTGCTTTATCTTTTCTTATCTTGCAAGTTACCTTTTAGTCAACCTTATCCTATAAGGCACACTGGTGGAGCATTATCCACTTTATTCCAAAATAAAAATATCTAATTATTGAAAATTACTTCTACCAAGTGCATTTCAAACTTAGGATAAAAATAAAATTAAACTTCCTAACTAATTAATTCCTTTACTTCAAAGTTAACCCCAAGTGCATGAAATTTCCTCCTCAACCCAAGGGATTGGTTGGGCTAAGAAATCCTTCCACTAACCATCCATGAGGGGACATGACACTCCAAAATTATTTTCTCATAGAGTCCTCCTCTGAGAAAGAAAAATCTAAACAAATTCCCAACCACTACTCTCCTGTTCATTTCTTCACTTCCTATGGGAAATGGCCTACCTCACCATTCCCATTTCCTGGATTCCTATGCAAGAAAACCTAGACTAGTAGGGCATAAATAAAAGAGGAATAATAAAAAAAATATCCAAACTAACTCTCTGGATAGATGGGAAGCAATCTGGTTGAGAAATCTACAATCAAACACATAGATATCGTGGAATCAAACACACATAATTCCAAAGCACTTAACCTTGTGCAAACCCTCAATACTCATGGAAAAATTGGAGCAAAATGAAGACAAAACTTTTGAAATTGTTTCCAAAACAGGAAAATCAATTGTTTAAATATGAGAGAGAGAAAATTTGAACAAACCATGCCAATTTGCGTCAAGAGAGGGGTTAAACTCATCCACAAAGAAGGTAATTCGAATTTGGGGGGGGGCAGTCAAATTCTCGAGGAAGTTTCTTTCTTTGCATGAGAGAGGGTCAATCTAAGTGGGTTCCATTTGAATTCCTCAAGAGAGGCTCAAATCAGGAGAGAGAGAGAGAGAGAGAGAGAGAGAGAGAGAGAGAGAGAGAGAGAGCATCATTTGCATGAAGGAAATAAAAAAGATTATCTTCCCAGAATAGAAAAAGCTAAGGAGTTACAAAAATCAGGGAGTTACTAAAGCTAAAAAACCAAAGAAAGCAAGGAGGGTGCACTTGTTAATTATTGGAGGAAAAAATCAAGGAGTAGAAGCACAAATAAAGCATTGGAGGCATGAATCAAGCTTATAGCTCCTAAAATAGGACAAATAATTCCAAATATGCTCCAATAAATAAAATTTGGGTCCAACTTCAAGTGTTTGGGTCCAATATACTCAAAATAGAATAGACTAAGGTTTGGGAAGAGAAAATGTTAACAAACTAGGAAAATAACATTACACTCACCCCCTTCCCCTTACTTGTGGAATCATGTCCCCCCATACTCTTTAGTTGCCTCTGTCGATTCCAATTGTTTTTATTTAATTAATTATAATAAAATAATAATAATTTCCAAACCATGGTCCCAACACCTAGTACCATAATGTCTAAAAATAGTAAATCATATGTCTATGGTATTAACATATGAGGTGTTACATACCCCCCCTTAAAACTATGCATCGTTCTCGATGCATACATATTGCATACATGCCTTAATTTTTTTTTAATTTCTTTAAAATAGATGAGGGCATGCTTCCCTCATACTATATTCTAGATTCCAAGCATTCCTCCATCATCTACTTTATGTATGTCTCCACTGTGGATGAGATGTGACTACTCTCATCATCCCATACCCGGATACTGTGCAAGAACTTGGACAAGCAATGATCTAGAGGAAGCAACAACATCTTGTCCCTTCAAGTTGTTCTAGAAAATCCCCCTTTCGGTTCCACCTAAAACACATTCCAAATTATCATATGATTAGCATCGAGTTTATATTTCTTTTTGATAGGGTACATGAAATTCATTTTTCACTTTAACCATTGGATAATTATCACTTTCCTATTTAACACCATTACATATACACACACATGATGCATATTTACTTTAAAGTCACACCATGAAATTTTGTACTAGAATGATGCCAACCTTATGCTAGAACCACACACATCATAATCACATAACCATTTAACCATGTTTATACACATATCCTATATGCAACATCATGTTAGCTCTAGCTACATCACACCATTATAAACTAATATATGCAATATTGAAAACATATTCTGTCAATTACAAACTTAGCAAGATGAACAACTTACACATTAACATCGATTGAAAGGACTTCATATCAACAAGGCCTTTACCACATTCAAGAATATACATAAGAAGATTTGACTTACTAAGGGTAATGGTGTCACTAGGATAATGGGAAGATAGAAATACTTTCAGGATTTCTCCTTATTGGTTGGACATCAAGTGATCCATAGGCCATCCCAAGATAAGAGACTACCCAAGATCCTATTTATCCCTTCGTGTCATCATTCTTATTATCAGGAAATAGAATTAAGTTATTATTTACCTAGCGCTTCCCCATAGGATTAAATCCTCTCATGCTCTGCATTCAACAATTTATTTAACTAATCCATTTCAACACATATTAAACAATATTAAGGTACATATAGTTATATAAGATAATATTCAATTTAAGGCCTATGATAAGAACACATTATTCAAGTCTAATGCTCATTTAATGCATAGCAATTCTATTTTTTATCAATACACACAATATGCATCCATTATCTAGCACAATGCAAATCAATGCAACACACATCCAATATATTATTCATTAAATTATGCATTCAATCACTATGCAATATTTTTGAAAGTGCCATGCATACTAGTGCATACCTAGTGCTTTCACTTTTAACCTAATGCATACAATATTCTCATACTAAGCCATATTAAAATACATATTTATATTTTCAAATATTTTTCCCAAGGGGGATATGGCTACTTCCCTTTCTTCCCCCAAAATTATAATTTAATGTAATTACCAATAACTTTCCTACAATACCAATTCAAATCAACACATAAAATACATATACATGTAGTTATCAATCAACAATGCATGGCACATAAATGAAATTATCACTAAATTCCCAAGCCATGGTACCTATATGCAAATACCATCCAATCTAATGCATGCACTAAGTAATTACTACGAAATTTCCTGCCTATGATATTTATATGCAACTAGTAACTATTCACAATTAGCAACCGTTAGAATATAGATATGCATTTATCAAAGTGTAGCAATTTTATTAACCAATTCCATGCACAGTATTTATCCATCAATCCAATATTAGAATTGATTATGTGACTATCGATGCACGTTATCATTTGTCATGAGATAACTAATGCTTACTAATAATTCATTTATCATTTCATTCCAATGCATGTTGTTCTAATGCGCACAATAATTACTAATTTACCCACACATAGTATATTTGTAATTACCCATCAATAATATAGAATGCCTTCCAATACTAAATCAATGAAACACTTAGCAAATGGGAAATCAAAATAATTCCAAAATTAAATCAATGTAACACACGGTACGTATGCACTGCATAGTAAATACATTCCAACATAATTAATTCAGTGCATTTCTAAGCAAGATTTCTAGGATAACACCCCAACATATGAATGCAATCTATGTAGAGGGATTAGGGCTCTGCCCCTCATTTCTTAGATCACACACTTTGTATGCACCATCAATGCATTCACACCCAATGCATTTCGATGCAACATAACCAACTCATAGTATGTAGGCATTTATTAATCAAGACAAATATTAGTAAATATGAAATGCACGGTTAATTAAGCATTTACTGATAAATTCAATGAACAATAAATTAGGTAATGCATAGCATTTACCAATCATTTCATTGAATGATGATGCAACAGAAAAACTAGGACACGAAATCCATATTGAATAAAAAGATATATTATTGAATTGATAAGATGCTCAACGCGTTACAAGAGCTCGCCTTTTATAAGGTTTGAGCATTCTTAAGAAGGGTTACGTCCCTTCAATTAAACTAATTAATAATTTACTAATTAATTTAATACAATATATAATATTCATAGCATTGCCACTCCCTTTTAAAGAGCTTTGTCCTCAAAGCAATGGTAATGAGGGATGTAACTGTTGAAATTGTTCTGATTCCCATGTTGCATCTTCTTCGGGAAGATTTTTCCATTTTATGAGGTATTCTTTAATGACTCGCGTTCTTAATCTCTTCTCTCTAGTAGCAATGATAGATTCTGGCTCGAATATGATTCTTCCTTCTTCATCTAACAAGGGAAGTATTGTTTGTGCCTTCTGGTGTTGACCTATCATCTTTTTCAAACATGAAACATGAAAAACATTGTGGATGCGACTTGTAGTTGGCAATTCCAACGCATATGCCACCTGACTAATCTTCTTATTGATTTGATATGGGCCATAAAAACGTGGAGCCAATTTATTTTTTCCACCTTGTTTAAGTGATAATTGTTTATACGGTTGTAGTCTTACAAATACCCAATCTCCAACTTCAAATTCTCATTCTGTTCGGTGTCGATCTTCTTGTTGTCTCATTCTATTCCTGGCAGTATTCAAATTCTCTTTAAGTACTTGGACAACCTTTTGGTTTTCTTCTAAATGGTAATTTACTGATGCGACCCTTGCTTGGTTGGTAATGAAATCCTTCCATTTTGGGGATTCATATCCATATAGGGCTTGAAGTGGTGTCATTCTTGCAGATGTATGATAAGTAGAATTATACCACCATTCCGCAAGATGTAGCCAATGGAACCATTTATTTTGCTTATCAGTTACAAAACAATGGAGGTAGGTTTCTAAGCATTTATTGACAACTTCTGTCTGTCCATCTGTTTGGGGATGATAAGCTGAGCTCATGTTAAGAGACGTTCCAATTTGCTTGCAAAACTCTCTCCAAACGTTCCCTTTAAACTTGGCATCCCTATCACTTACTATAATCTTCGGAAAACCATGTAATTTGTAGACATTTTTACAAAAAGCTTCGGCTGTTTCTTTTGTTGAATCAGTTTTCTTCACTCCAACAAAATGTGCATATTTGGTTAGTCTGTCTACCACAACTAGTATTTTGTCTTTTCCATTTGATATGGGTAGACCTTCAATGAAATCCATTGAAATTTCCTCCCATTTTTTATTTGGAATATGTAACGGATGGAGTAACCCCGGACTTGAGATATTCTCAGTTTTATTCCGCTGACAAATGTCACAATTTGCAACATACTTGTGAATGTCGGCATACATACCCTTCCAAAAGAATGATTGCCTTGCATTATAGTAGGTTTTAAAAAATCCTACATGACTAGCAGCTGGGCAGTCATGTGACTCTTTAAGCGCCTTGGTCTTAAAACTGGAATTGGAACTTAAGTAAATACGTCCTTTGTACCATAAGAGATCATTCTTCCATTCAAACTTCAGATACTGATTTATGTTGTTAATTATGGAGAAAACCTCTGAATTCTTGGCATATTCCTTACGAATTTCGTCCAAAAATTATGGGATCACCATGGATACGGCATAGACTTGTATCTCTTCATCTTTCCTTGATAAAGCATAAGCTACTACATTGTCCTTCCCCCTTTTATGTAGGATATCCATATCGAAGGTAGATATTTTCTCTATCCACTTTTGTTGTTCGGTTGTTAATGTCTTCTGCTGTAACAAGTGTTGTAGACTATTATGATCTGTTCGGATTAGGAATTTACTTCCCAAAAGGTATTGTCGCCATTTAGTTAATGCATGCATGATGGCAATCATTTTCTTGTTGTATGTAGACTGTAGGTATTCTCTTTTGTTCAACTTCCTGCTTTCAAAAGCGATTGGATGACCTTCTTGCATTAGCACAGCTCCTATCCCAAACCCTGAAGCATCACATTTGATTACGAATGGTTTTGCAAAATCAGGTGTTGCCAAAACAGGAGTTGAAGACATAATTTGTTTCAACGTTTCAAAGCATCTTCTTGCTTCATCATCCCATTGAAAAGAATTTATTTTTAGGAGATTTGTTAGTGGGGCAGTGACATGTGCATAGTTCCTGATGAACCTTCGATAGTAACCTGTTAATCCCAAAAATCCTTGCAATTTTGAAACATTATTTGGTTCGGGCCACTCCTTCATCGCCTGGATCTTCTTTGGGTCCACCTTAACTCCTTCCTTTGAGATTATATGACCGAGATACTCCACTTCTTGCTTCCCAAATTTGCATTTTGACTTTTTTGCATAGAACTGGCTTTCCTTTAGAAGAGATAGAACCTCTTCTAGATGCGTCAAATGTTCTTTCCATGTCTTGCTATATATAAGGATGTCATCGAAGAATACTAACACAAATTTCCTTAGGTATGGCTGAAATAGTTCATTCATAGTTTACTGGAATGTGGCAGGGGAATTAGTTAACCCAAAAGGCATTACTTTGAATTCATAATGTCCTTCATGAGTTTGGAAAGCAGTCTTTGCGATATCCTCTAATATGACCCTGATTTGATAGTACCCTGACCTTAAATCGAGTTTCAAAAAATATTTTGCGTCATGAAGTTCATCCAGCATGTCATCTATGAAGGGGATTGGAAACTTGTTCTTAATTGTTATTTTGTTTAATCCTCTATAATATATACATAATCTAAACGATCCATCCTTCTTCCATACTAGTACAACTGGAGCTGCATAAGGGCTTCTACTCTTGGTGATGACACCACAATTCAGTAAATCTTGAACCAACCTTTCTATTTCTGTTTTGTGGTGGTGGGGATACCTATATGGTTTAACCTTGACAGGATTTGACCCCGCTTTAATCTCGATTATGTGTTCTATACTCCTTTCTGGTGGTAGCTGCATGGGTAAGTCTTGAAATATGTGTTCATGTTTCTGGAGTAATTTTTGGATTTCCTTCTTGAACTCATTTGGTTCCTTCTCCTTTCCTTCCAGTTGATGACATTGTATTACGTATGCTGATGCCCCTTTTCGAAATGAGTTTTTCCATATGCTGAGATGAAACTACTTGTGTGTTTGGTGGATGAAAACCATATAGCTTAAAATTTTTCCCTTGCCACTTAAACTTGATGAAATGTTTTTGATGATTGGCAGAATATGTTCCCAATGTTTGTAACCATTGGACTCCCAAAACGATGTCTACTCCTCCCAACGGTAAGGTGTAGAGTTCTGATTCCAGTTCGAAGTCTTGTATTTGAAGTCTCACCTTGTGGCACTTTCCAAATTTTTTGATCTTCTTGCCATATGCAACCATCACCTTCATGTCTGGAATTGGATGTACGAACAACTTGAGTTTTCGTGCCACTCTTATATCTAGAAAGTTGTGAGTGCTTCCAGTGTCTACTAGCACTGTAACATTCTCAATTTTTATATTCCCTTTTAGCTTGAGAGTTTGTGGTTGACTAATGCTTGTCATGGCTGCTAGGGAGATTTTGGGGGTCTCGTCATTCCCGGTTGCCATATTTGCGGTTTCCTCCTCTTCATCTTCTGGCTCTTCTTCTTCTTCTTCTGATTCACTATTCTCCTCTGCTTCACAAGTATATAATTTCTTTGAGTTGTCCTCGGGGCGACACTTATGTTTAGGATTCCATTTGTCTCCACATCGTCGACATTTTCCTTCTCTCATTCGTTGATTCTCGAGGCTCTTCCTATCGTCCCTTCTAGGCGGAGGGATGTATTTGTTTGTATCATCCTCTGGAGTCGGCTGGATGTTTCTTTGTGAGTATGACTTCCCTTTATTTGATTGGAAACTGTCAAATTTGGCCTCGGCTGCTTTTGCTTTTTGTCTTGTTGCCTTGACATTTGTTATGTCATGCATTTTTAACTCTTTTTGTATGTATGGTTTTAGTCCTCCCAAGTAGGTTTCCAACCGTTGTTTGTCGGATATCCCAAATACTTTGGTAGCGAGGGATTCCCATTGATGCGTGAATTCTTCGACGCTTCCCCTTTGTTGTAATCTGGTAAGTTTTGAGAAGAATTCATCTTCTGTGATTCCTTGAAACCTTTTTAAGAAATCATTCTTGAATAAGTTCCAAGTGTATGCGAAGTTGTCTCCCTTCAACCACATATACCAGTTGTAGGCATATCCTTCAAGGTGCATTGAAGCATACTTGACCTTTTCTTCGTCCATTGTAATGTTATATATGTCGAAATACTCTTCTGCTTTATTCAACCAAGCGACACATTGGTCTTCTCCTCCGTTATATTTCGTCATTTCTATTTTTCTCTCGGTGGGTACATTATGAATGGTTGGTATTGAGTACCTTTCATCCTGTTGCATTTTGGTGACTTAGAATTGGAAGATGGGGTAACCGACATATCCGAGCCATGTTGTTTATGATTTTTTCCTTATCATCCATTTTTTGTAATATCGCCTGGATACCTTTCTGGCTCTCAGTCACTTTTTGGTCTAACATTTTTTGTTCCTTTCTCATAATGTCGAACTTGTCATCTATTTTTTGCTCCATTACCTGAATGACTTCATCCTTAATTTCTTTCTTAAGTGCTTCCTGGCTCTTGGTGATCATATCCTTGAAGGTTTGGAAATCCTTCTCTATTTTCTCAATTTGGGATCTTAACTCTACCGTCATGCTTCTTAGGTGTGGTGGTGAATAATTGGACCCAATTTTGGCTTAGGAGGGGTGGAAAAATGAAAATGTCTTTGGAAAAGTGAAATTACTCTTTTTTGTGTGGTTAAATAAAAATAATAAATATAACAAATATTATATTAATATATTTTTATTATAATTTGAATGAAGGATTTTTTTTTAAATTAGGGTTTGATGGAATGTGATGGTGTGTGGGGGTTACGGGGATTTCGTGGATGATGGAATGTGGTGTGGAGTGAAGGTGCAACAGGAAGGCGTTGGTGTGTTGGAGTGAGGAAGGCAGTGTGGTGGAGGTGGCGGAGAAGCGGGGAGGGATGGAGTGTGATGGAGGGAGATGTAAGGAGCCAAATGTGCAGGAGGAGGGTGAGGTGTGGAGGCGTTGGAGAGCAGCGACCGGGTTTTAGCGAGAAGTGTGGGCAGGTGGGGATGCAGCTGGGATGGTGGCACGCAGGAGGTGGCGCAAGAGGGCGCGAGGAGGAGATGTGAGCAAAGGGGATGAGGAGAAGAGACGAAGAGGAGGGAGATGGAGGCGGAGGGTGGACGAGGTGGAGTAAGCGCAGAAGGGAAGAGGAGGGCAGACGAGGTGGAGGGTGGATGAGGTGAAGGCAAGGGGACGTGGATGGGGCGTGGAGTGTTGGAGGGAGAGGGCGGAAGCAGGGATGGTTGGACGTGACGGAAGTGTTTGCAGAGGGAGGAATTTGAGAGCAGAGTGATGTCGTGGTGGTGGTGGAAGGAGGGGCATTAGCGTAGAGGCCGAAGGGGCGTGGGTGGAAGGAGGGGGTGAGAAAATGGAAGCTTGTGGAGAGATGCACAGTGGAGGAGCCCGGAGAACTCTTCACAGTCCTTGAGAAGTACCGAAGTAGCCAACCTGGATCTGATACCAATTGCAACAGAAAAACTAGGACACGAAATCCATATTGAATAAAAATATATATTATTGAATTGATAAGATGCTTAACGCGTTACAAGAGCTCGCCTTTTATAAGGTTTGAGAATTCTTAAGAAGGGTTACGTCCCTTCAATTAAACTAATTAATAATTTACTGATTAATTTAATACAATATTTAATATTCATAGAAGATGAATAGGCAACACACGGTAATAAGCAATTGCCAAACAATTTACTGTATGTAATGCATAGTAATCAAGCTGTAAGCTTTTATCCATCAAACATTGTAGTACACATAGGTAATACCAATCAACATAGATTCTACATATGATTATCAATATCTTACCTATGACTATTACTATTACAATACCATTATCATACAACATATTTACTATTACTATGTATTATTTCCATAAATATGCCCATTTTTCCTACATTCATACTATAATTCTTCAATCATATATCATATTATTATTAATCATATACATAGCATATTAGTCATATAACCTATATATATTATATTTTATACACCCGTATAATTATTATGTTATGCCATAATATCCATACAATTACAAGGGTATGATTACCTAATCCAATACTATCATATTAGATATGCATTATAACCTATATACTAACATAATATTTCCGATCACACTATACTTCTTAATACTTCCAAAAACTTCCAAATACTCCCAAATACTTTCAAACGCTTCCTAATACTTCCAAACACTCCCAAATACTTTCAAACACTTCCAATATTAATTACGCTAACCTTATATATCATTTTTACACAACTTACTAATATATAACATTATCTACCCAATATTTTACACCTACTTCATTATTAGATATAGATTATATACTTACTTCATTATAACATAAGTTCACATCTATACATGTAATATATATGTAATATCATGTGCACATTATGTGTAAACACTAATAACTATGACATATAGCAAAATACATGTTATATCCTATATAAACATGCGTACATCTATACACACACTATACATACTATATATTCATATACCAATGACATCAACATATATGTAAATGCTCTCTCTCTCTATACATATATCATCACACAATATTGTCATACCTTATTATTAATCTATACCATTCACACACAAATATAGATATCATAAACCCTACCACATCTTATAAATACATATTTTATAATATATATATATATATATATATATATATATATATATATATATCATATATATAATATCACATTAATTAATATTAATATAATTATACATATTCATATCATGCACACTAGGAAAATTCACTATCAATCAAACAATTAAACAGTTGGGAGAGCACTCCACCAAAATTATTTCAAACAAAGCAAAATCCAAACCAATTCAGAGATCAATTCAAGCAGTTACACAAGTCACCCAAGAAGGGGAAACAACAATTCGATATATAAAAATTACATGCTTAACAAATGCATAGATAGAGGGACAATGCTATTCTCCAAGGAAACATTGTTCAATAGCTAGAAATCAGTAATAGGATGCATATAAAGAATCTATATCTGCACACAAGTAACCATGCATTTAAGAATCTATTACATGTAACAATATTAAAATGTGAAATATCTTTAAAATGCATTTAGGAAATCTAATTTCTTTGAATAATGAATCCAATCAAACTAGCAAAGGAATCCAAGCAAACCAACAAAAAAATCCAACAAAACAAATAAGGAAACCAAGAAATCCAAGCAAACCAACAAAAAATATGCAACAAAACAAATAAGGAAACCAAGCAATCCAAGCAAACCAATCAAATCAAGTAAATCCAAACAAACCAAACTAACCAATAAAGGAATCCAAACAATCATTAAATGAACTAAGTAGAACAACAAAGGAAACCAAGCATAGGATAATGCAATACAATACATAACAATTAAAAAAATGGAATGATTAAACAATTGCAAGATTGGGGTTGTGTTCCCTTCAAGGATACACCCTCTTCAAGCTAGCAATTCAAATCATTAAAATATATGATATTTGCACAAAAGAGGCATTCCATCTAATTACATAAGCATGCATCAATCATCTAGAACTTCCTCTCTATATATTTTATTGATCAAAGAAGAGATTATCCTTAACCAACAAATTCTAAAACTAGAAGTTAAAGCCCTTAAAAAAATGATCATAACACAAATCATTCCAAATGCATATATACAGAGTGAGTTGTAACTCTGTAGAAGGCCCAACAGCCGCGGTGTTGAAACCTACAACTCCGATACCACTTGTAATGTCCTAGGACCAAAACTAAGTCCAAGGAGCCATGAACATAAGAGAAAATTTAAGTCTTTGTAATTTCACGACGATTTTTTGGTAAAATAAAAATAATAATATAAGAACAAGCAACTTTTAACTAAAAGTGCAACTTTGCGACACTTGGATTTTTAATAAAATGGGTAAAGGTAAGAGAGTAATAAGATATTGTTCGAGAATTTGAATTCATATTTTATATCTGAATCCATTCATTTAAATTTCAACTAAAAATCATTAATAAGATCTGAATGCAAAGTCATACATCCTTCAAATTTACTCATCAAGTCTAGACTCTTGTACTTAGTCTCTTATTCAGTATGAAGTGTCGAAAATGAAGTATACTAATTAA
The DNA here is from genome assembly GCA_027924585.1 of Larix kaempferi. Classification (NCBI taxonomy): domain Eukaryota; kingdom Viridiplantae; phylum Streptophyta; class Pinopsida; order Pinales; family Pinaceae; genus Larix; species Larix kaempferi. The sequence continues at coordinate 56,820 of BSBM01001304.1, forward strand.
ATTCAATGTAAAATATCATAAAAATTATAATTACGTCTGAATGAGTCTATATGATCAATTGAAGAAGTATCTAAGCATTCGATACTTGATTATAAAAGTGTAATGTTTAAGTGTCGTCTTTTGATTAATGACGAGCGAACTTTTATTAGATCATAAAGATCAAAGTATAGGATTTTATTTTCAACTTAAGGGAATCATATGAGGCTACTATATAAGCCTATAATAAATTAATAAATATGATTTAACATATAACTAAATCATAATTCTCAAATCAAACTTTACAACTAAAATAACTTAAACAAAAATCAGAATTTTATCTACTTTTCAACTCCAAAACAGAACCAGAACTTAACAGCATTTTTACTTCGTAATGAATCAAAATCCTAGAATCCACTAAATTTTAAATAACCAGACCCTAAACAAACACATGATTGTTAAAAATCAGATTTGCAGTATGCCATATAATCTCATTTAAAACAAAAATAATCTGCCATTAAAAATCAGCTTTTAGAATTTGTTGCACCTCAAATCCATGGACTGTCAATGGCCATTATTTGATCATCAGTACTAATAACTCTTCAATTTGAAAATTTTCATATCTAAAATCTTCATTAATTTAAACAAAATTAGAACTTTGATGCCAAGAACAAAACTAGGACAATCTACAATTTACTACTAAAATTGGATCCTGCTTAACTAACAATTTCATGACATTTTTGGACAGACATAAACTATAATTAAATCAGATATAAAGTTTACCATTGATCATTTTATTTTTCAAATAAAGGAATGATAAAAATCAGATCTATTACTACTGCTCATTTCCTAATGAAAGCAATTAACACATCCATTTTTATAGATCAGAACAAAGATTTAGGTAGCATAAAAACTATCAATTTTTCTGCCTTAATAACTATGGATATGAACAATTGAATAATCAAATTAGACTATCATGCATGCACTAATTAACAATCATATGTATACAACATACAAGGAATTCATAAAAATATGATATCGATGGAAAACAAATCTAATCAATTTCAGAAATAATACAGTATGCAATTCCATCCATTTTTCAACATGTATGTAATTGGAAATTTCGTACAAATTAAACAGAAATTCAAATTAGGTATGAAATATTGCTTTTATAGAATCAAATTCAGCCTCAAAGGAACAAATACAACATAATAGTAAAAATAATACAATTTAAATTACTCATCTTTTGAAAGAAGGTCAACTGGAATCGATAGAGCAACATTCCTCCCATCCTTAGGAGTTGTCAAGCCAATAATCTGTAACATATCCACACCCGATATGAGGCCATGAATCCACATGAAAGCACTCCAAAATTACTTTCTCAGATATTCCTCCTCTAAGAAAGAAAACTCTAAACAAATTCCCAACCACTACTCTCTTGTCTGTTTCTTCACTACCTATGAGAAATGACCTACCTCACCATTTCCATTTCCTGGCTTCTTGTGCAAGAAAACCTAGATTAATAGGGCCAAAATAAAAGGGGAATAATGAAAAAACTATCTAGAATAACTCTCTGGATAGATGGGCAAGAATCTGGTTGAGCAATCTGCAATCAAACACATAGAGATACTACAATCAAACACACAGGATTCCAAAGCCCTCAACCTTGTCCAAACCCTCAACACTCATGGAAAATTTGGAGCACAATGAAGCCAAAACTTGTGAAATTATTTCCAAAAGAGGAAAATCAAGTTTTAAAATATGAGAGAGAGAGAGAGAGAGAGAGAGAGAATTTGAACCAAGCAGAACAACTAGGGTCAAGAGAGGGGTTAAAATCATCCACAAAGAAGTTAATTCAAATTGGGTGGAACCCGCTCCAATTCTTGAGGAATTTTCTTGCTTTGAATCAGAGAGGGTCAATCTAAGTGGTGTCCATTCGAATTCTTCAAGAGAGTCTCAAATTAGGAGAGAGAGAGAGAGATCATTTACATGAAGGAAATAAAAAATATTATCTTCCCATAATAGCAAAAGCCAAGGAGTTACAAAAATCAAGGATTTATAAAAGCTAAAAAGCCAAAAAAAGCAAGGAGGGCACACTTGTTAATTATTGGAGGAAAAAATCAAGGAGTAGAAGCACAAATCAAGCTTACAACTCCTAAAATAGGCCAAATAATTCCAAATATGCTATAAATAAATTAAATTTGGGTCCAACTTCAAGTTTTTGGGTCCAAGTTACTCAACATAACATACACTAAGGTCGAGGAAGAGAAAATATTAATAAACTAGGAAAATAACACTACACTCATGCCCTTCCCCTTACTTGTGGAATCATGGCCCCCTGTACTCTTTAGTTTCCTCTATTGATTTCAATTGTTTTTATTTAATTAATTATAATATTTTTCGAACCATGGTCCCAACACCTAGTGCCATAATGTCTAAAAAGAATAAATCATATGTCTAGGGGCTTGACATCTGGGGTGTTACAAGGAAGGAAAACTACAAGAGAAACCATGATATCACAAGTGGGGAAAAATCTATTAAATGGTTCTATAAAATTCAAGTGTCAAACTGATTGAACACCTTCTTAAATCTTAGCCATGTATTTTGAGAATTTAGGGATATAGGTGTCATCCTCTCTTGAAGGAGGATTCCAAGAAGGAACTCATTATTTTCTTTTCAAAAGAAAGGAAATTCGAGTTAGAGGAGAGGAGTTTTAGGTAATAGGGTCGTGGAGACTAAGGAAGGAGGTTGATGAAGGAAAAATATATGGCATTTAAAGTAAGAACCTAAAACAATTCAAGTTCAATAAAAAAACAGTAAATTAGTGCTCTCTATGGTCATATTGAATGGCAATGGAATGTGTTGTATGGTGTAGGTATTGTGAGTATCTAACTATATTATTCTATGGATTTGTAAAACTATAATATTGAACATGTGAAGAAAAAAGTATCAAGACTCTATATGCACACTATTATAAGCACTAGGAAGTGTTAGGTTTAGTAGAAGTAAGAGTGTACATGTTTCTAAAATAATTAAATATCTAAGTTAAGGTTTAGCTGGAAGAAAAAATGGTAACTTTAAGTGGATTCTCCCTGGTGGTATCATGGTTTGGCTCATGGGTGTATTTTTAGATTAAAAGGTAAAAATATAAAATGCCTATGGTTAGGTGGTTCATGGACCTACCCAAGTCACTTCTTTGGACAAATTAAGATTTGGAAAAATAGATGAATACATTTTTCTGAAACTACGGTTTAAATATTTGTTATAAATATTTTTACTATATATGTTATAGCCCTGATTCTCCTCTAATATTATTGAAGTGCTTCTAAATATATGAGAATCAAACTATTGAATTAGTTGTTTATTACAATTCATTACGCTTATAAACTAGATATTTCAATACAATATTTATACAAATGTATAAAACATATATGGGTTATTAGCACTATGTTTTTCCTAGATAGAGATTAAATTAAAAGTAATAAGACAGTTTTGCTTGAATACTATTCTTTTGGACTATCTATTAACTGAAGAAATTATATCATTTTCTGATTAAATGAAAAGATGCAATGCAAACAAGAGATATACTCTACAAATAGATAAAAAAAAGTAGTTACTTTTGTTATTATTAATTTTTTTTTTATCACTGAGTTCCTAAACATAAAAATATCATAGTTATTTATATTTTACAAGATTTATGTACATAGTAGTGAAAATGAGTTGTTTACTCTATATGTAAAATTGTTATAAACAAAGAAAATCGCTTACTTCTAGAGTAAGCTTTAAACAAATATATAGAGAATGGTCACAAACTGTATTTTGAGAACATATCAAAATTACCTTCACAATATACACTTACGGTTAAGGCTTGGAATAACTAGAAATTGTAACTACAAATAATCTGTATATTATCTCAACAAAGGATAGACTAATGTTTGAGTTAAAAATAAAACTTCATAAACAATACAAAAACCAGTTACAATAATTGTTTCAATTATTATCAAAATTCAAAAAGAAGTGTCAAGTTGTAGAAATACCTAAAGGATTTGTTCCTTTATCAATCGATAAATTGAACCCTAACTTTGATTGTCAGCTAAATATATACATTGGCATGGTAAGAGAATTATTCCCATGCATGTATATTTGAACCGTGGTAGAATAGAAAGGGTGGGGACTTGATAAATGAGAAAAACCATGTAAGCTTGAGTTAAAGGCTTGTTAGAACCTATAATGTAGGTGTTTATTTAAAAAAATACAATTAGGAAGTATCAAGATTCATAACCGAGAATGACTAACAAGTAAAGTGACCACGTACACTCTGTATTTGCAATACTTAGGTAATATTATGGTATCATATACCGTAGATTAGAAAAACCAATAAAAGCATAGGAATGTGAAGGTTTATACTTGAGATGAAAAATAGAAGTATTGATAGTAAAATCCTGGAAAATGTAGAAGGGTTTTAGAGAATGATATGAGCTATAACAAATTAACCCTATAGAGAAGAATGACTGCTTTAGAAACTAAATAATTTTACCTGAGAATAGTCACCACATAACTACATCCTAGCAAAGCAAGGGACAAACCTGAGGTCTTAACTAGTAAGAAATGCCCATAAACATTTTATATATATGAATAAAAATAATAATATTTTCAATTGCTTAGATAGATATCAAATGAATAAAAGGATGAAAGGGCTACCTGAAAATGTGAATTGATGAACCCTTGAACAATAGCAAGTTTGGACACAATAGTGAGATTCAACAAAGGCCTCTCGACACCTAGTACAGTAATTTTATAGCTCAAAAAAATATGGATGAAATGTCCTCAATTTATAGAGGGCTCTCGGTTCCCGGTTAACTATGGAATATGGCCTGGTAACACTTCTAATCTCCCAACTCTAGAAAATTCCTACAACCCTCTATCGAAATGGTAAATTGTCACTCATATTGACATAGCTATCCACATTAATTTCTAAGTATATGTAATGATAGGTGTCAAGACCCATCAATAAATAAATCTGACTTGCGAATTGTACAAACTCCAATTCGAAAGGAATGATGGAGAGATTATCTAATACATAATGCTACAATGCGACACTTGGTAGGTGTTGAATGTCAAGCCAATATATTGGAACCTTACAATGCAAAAACTTAAGAGATATATAGTGGAAACATTGAACCTATGTTATCATACACACATCATTCTGACATATGATATGCGCATTCCAAGATAAAATTATAGACAAAATCGTGTCTATATCTAAGTTTCTATAAATCATTTTGAACTAAAATGCATTAAATTATAAGAATTTTACTCCACACACACACATATCAATTGAAGACTATAGGATAGGTACCCATTTCCAAATTCATTAAACCACAACCCTACTACGACGATATTAGGATCTTAAACTCTAGAGTTTGTATTTGTTCTAGACATTATCAAATTTCTTTAATGTGTAAATAAAAATAATCACAATGATTATTATAGGATAGTAATGAAAAGATTTAGAAAAAAATCACAATTAGAATCATCAAATAGGTACTAAATCTTAAGTGAGAAATATTAAAGAAAAATGGAAGGTGTTGTTTTGTTTATAATACAACTTATAACAATATTTGATCCACCCAACAGTTGGCATTATTGTCAAATGTCAACATCGACTTTGACAAGTTCATCGACTTCGACAAGTTTAGTGACTTAGACAAGTTCATCGACTTCGACAGGCATTGTTTGTGAAAATCCTCATAGCAAATCTAAGAGTTTATGTATACCTCACAAGAAAAATCAAGAAGGAAAATAGAAGAAGAGTGGACAATGCCGTGTAAAAGAGCAGTAGAATTATGATATAGTAGAAATCAGATAGAAGCAGAATAACATCACACTAATTCATTAATCATAATATGAACAATAAATAATACAATGGAGAGGATTCGAATGCCAAGGTGGCAATTCGAATCAGCCTGCATGAACTCATCATCAGATCAGTAGTGGAGTGTCATAAATGCACTGGTAGCTGTCAAACTGAGTCAACTAGATGTAACTGAGTCTAACAGAATATAACTAGTCTTAATTGGATATAACTGAAGCTGTCAGCAGTCAGAATAGGTAAACTAGTCTCTCTGGATGTCTAACGGAGTGTATCGGTCAGTTAATAAGCAATTAACTGAGTGTGCCACTAGTGGTAGGTGAGAGAGGGCGCACTTCACATGTGGTAGGTGAAATGAGGACGCATCACTGATTAGGAGGGTTGGAACTGAATAGAAAGAAGCTCCTAGGGCTAGCAAACTAGGGACTAGGTGCTGGGGGACACCTCACTGATGACTGGGATGCATGCAAAATGCTTGCATTCTTGCATGACATAATGTTGGTAGGACTAGGATGGAGTATATGAATATCATAAACCCCCCCTTAATCCATCCTGGGCCCTGGTAACTGAGACCAAAGGTCACCCAATACAATGAATAAAAAGAACAGTCCATGAAACAAGGAAATGGGGAAAAACCTCATGGGAAAAATAAACCCCCTCAAAAGAGACTGTAGGGCACACCAAAAAATAAATGCTCCAAACTCAAGCAGGTGTGATGCTTGGTCATATGTCTGGAGGTATCTTCTTCTTGGGAAGAAGTGGTTCATGCTCCAAAAACATGTGCTTGTGTTCCCCTTCAGTGGATGCAAGCAAATATGGAGACATGTGCTTGTACTTGCACTTCAAACCGAATGTGATGAGAACAAATCCAAAGGTATGAGGATGATCCTGGAACCTGTGATTCAAATCAGCTGAGGTAGGATCAAATCCATGAATGTGTAGATAGTCTTTTGTTATCTCCTTTGAACCATCATAGGTGAGATCATGCCCAAAAGAACCATCACATGATAGTGGTTGCTTCGACTTCAAATCAAATCCAAGACTTGATAAATGGTTTCTTGAGATCTCCTTTAAACTAGTAGGGGTGAGATCAAAACCAAAAAAACCATGATATGCATGAGAAATGATCCCAATCGAATGGTAATTCCCTACATCTTCAATGAACTTCTGAGAGCATGTACAAATGATCATATAGTAGTACGTAAGAGGTAAGTGATCAAGGAGAGCGAATGCATCACCTCCAATTGATGATTTAACCTCCGAAACATTCAATAGATAATCATTATGCAAACCAACAAACTCTTGTGCAATAGAGGATTTAAGAACCTCTTCAGTTTCTAGAGTGTGAGATGGCTCAAAATTCGAAATAGAAGACATTGAGAACATGAGTGTTGAATCTGCAAGTTCTTCTTCTTTTTGCACAACTTCATTATGAGATATGTTTGATACTGAATCATGATCAGAGATACCATCAAGGAGGGCGAATGCAACACTGGGATTGCTCTCCAAATAGTTTGCACCAATCCCTTCATTATGTTTTCCAAATATTTCATCCAGATGGGCCCATAGCTCTTTTGGAGATTCAACAGAATCATGGAAGTGGATTAACATACAACGAGACATAGCAGTCAACATTGCTCCATAGGCTCTGTCACCTTCATTTAACCAATCATTCTCCTCTTCAGAGGATTCGAACTCTCTTTCAAGACAATAATAAAAAAGACCATGTCTCTTCAAATATGCTATCATCTTTGGTTTCCACTCATCATAGTTGAATGGAGAGAGAGGAGGAATTCCTTCCAGATTCATGGAAGTTGTTGCAGAAGACCTACAAAAACAATGGAGAATATATGCAATTGCTACTACTGCAAAACCGCAGAAAACTATTGCAACTGCTGCTGCACTCGAAATCTTGGTAATAACCTGCAAAAAAACTTCTCAGGAATGGAGATAGACTATACTCTCAACATGCTCTGATACCATGTGAAAATCCTCACAGCAGATCTAAGAGCTGATGTATACCTCACAAGAAAGATTAAGCAGGAAAATAGAAGAAGAGTGGACAATGCAGTGTAAAAGAGCAACATAATTATGATACAGTAGAAATCAGATAGAAGCAGAATAACATCACACTAATTCATTAATCATAATATGAACAATAAATAATACAATGGAGAGGATTCGAATGCCAAGGTGGCAATTCGAATTAGCCTGCATGAACTCATCATCATATCAATAGTGGAGTGTCATCAATGCACTGGTAGCTGTCAAACTAAGTCAACTAGATGTAACTGAGTCTAACAGAATATAACTAGTCTTAACTGGATGTAACTGAAGTTGTCAGTAGTTAGAACATATAAACTAGTCTCTCTAGATGTCTAACAGAGTGTATCGGTCAGTTAACAAGCAACTAACTGAGTGCCGTTAGTTAACAAGAAACTAATTGAGTGTTCCATTGGTGGTAGGTGAGAGAGGGCGCATTTCACATGTGGTAGGTTAAAAGAGGGTGCATCACTGCCTAGGAGGGTTGGAACTTAACAAAAAGAAGCTCTTGGGGCTAGCAAACTAGGGACTAGATGTTGGGGGACACCTCACTGATGACTGGGATGCATGCAAATGCATGCCTGCATGCCTGCATAATTGCATGACTGCATGACATAATGTTGGTAGGAATAGGATGGAGTATAGGAATATCCTAACATCGTCGACATTTGCGATTGACAAAATTGTCTCTCTTTCTTCCAGTCAACCATAACGGTTGAACTTTTGAAACCATTCTAACTTCTCTTGTAACTGAACGTAACGGGAAGACAACCCAAGCATTTCCAGCACTCTATTTAAGCATGTAAAATATTGTAATATAGGGGGGAGAAGAATCAAGAAATAGCCGAGTGAAAATAAAGAAGATATTAGTTCACATTCCTGCATATTGTTTGTGTGTGTATGTTTGTGTGCGTAGTGTATTTCCTACTTTGCTTATTATTATGCTTATTCCATAACAATAGCGATTCATTCAATCAAACTGTTGTCCCTGTCGTGCAGCTGGGCGCGTATGGATAATTGGTATTAGAGATTCATTCATTCAGAGCTTTATTCAAATCTTTGTCCATGCTTAAGTCATGCGTAGACACTTCCATCGAAGTTACTTGACTTATGCATGTTCAAACATGCTCGAAAACTCAACAATCCAAGCAGACACTACCTTCAAAGATGGCAGGAGAAATAGATAGTAGACATGCAATTGACGAGAAAGAGAAACTCATAGAGAAAGCACTGGCTCGACAACGAACTGAAATGTTTGCCCAGTTCAATGAGATTCTCATGCGATTTGCTTCAACATCAGGAGGATTTTTGACAAGATCTAACTCCGAAAAAATCAGTCCATTCAAGGTGCAAATGAATTTGGACATACCGAATCTAGAAGGCAATATTGAAGCGGAATCCATCGACAATTGGGTACAACAATTGGAATCCTATTACTCTATGAATCAACTCTCAGAAATTAAAAATATCACCATTGCATCCTTAAATATGTCAACATCTGTGCACTGCTGGTGGGAGAACCTATCGACAAAGATGGAGAAAAGTGGAGACCCCATAGAGACATGGGAGAAATTTTCCGAATATGTCCGAAAGGAGTTCTACCCGCCCAAGTACATTGAAAAAAAGTATAAGAAGTGGAAGCATTTAAGGAAATGGAAAGACTAGTCTTTATAGAGTTACACCGATGAGTTCTACCAACTAATGGCTAGACTTGGTGTTCAAGAAGAAGAGAAATTGCTTGTTCTGAAGTACGTCAATGGATTGTCCCTATACATTCAGCAAGAGATGGATTTTTTGACTGTCAATAGGCTTGTGGATGCATTCCACTATTCCAGTAAGCTTGAATCCAAGCAAAAAGGAAAAGCACACTTCACGACCAAGCCGAAAGGATGACCACCCGAAGGCACCAACCGACTTCGACAAGTCAATATCTTCTCAACCAACTCCGCCAAAGCAACATCATGGCAAAAATAATTCTCAGAAAGACAAAAGGGAACGTAGCAAACAACCCCCTACCGGGAAATAGTGTGATTACCACAATTCATCATGGCATGATACGTCTGAAAGAAAAGCTCGGAAGAATTTTTTGGCAAAAGTGTCGACATCCGACTTATTCGAAAAAACTATGGTAGAAACGACCCTTTTGACATCGACATTGACCACTCTACCATCCTTGACTATCATCGACGAGGAGGAATGAGAGCGCCTATTCCATACACAGATATGGGTTCAAAACAATCCATTGCATCTGATTGTGGATAATGATATCCAGAAGAACTTTGTTTCTGAAGATATCGTGAAGAAACTAGGTCTTGTTACCACTCCACATCCTCAGCCTTATAACATCGGTTGGATGAAGGATGGATAGGAACTGAGGATTACCTGACAATGCAAACTCACCTACTTCATTAAGCCTTTTGAAGATGAAGTACTCTACGTCATGGCACCAATCTCTGTATCCGATGCCTTGTTTGGGAAACCTTACGTATGGGATCGACATGGAAGTTACTAGTCACGACCTCATAAGGTGATTTTCAGAATTCGAAACCAATGGTACGACATACTAGAGCAACAACCTACACCAACGGTTGCAATGATATCTGCTAAACAAAAGAAGAATCTCATCAACAATGCCCAGAAGTTCGCATTGATCATGATTAAGCCGCAACATTCCAGGAATACTGCAGCAACCAGTCGACTCACTAACCAGTACAACTCCTGACAGAATCAGCAGATCGACAATATTCTTGATGAGTACCATAACCTATTCCAAGAGACAAATAGAGTACCTCCACATTGCCAGGTAAAACACTCTATTGAACTTGCTCCTGGTTCTTCATTACCTAACGCATCTGTTTACAGATGATCCATTATTGAAAATGAAGAGATTCACAGAAAAATTCAAGATTTGATCTACAAAGGTCATATCCAACCCAGCTCCTCTCTTTGTGGAAGTCCAGTCGTCCTCGTTCTAGAGAAATATGGTACTTGGTGCATGTGCATCAACTACCGGGCCCTCAACAAAATTTCGCTAAAAAATAGATACCCTCTGCCACATATAGACAATCTCATCGACTGTCTAAAAGGTGCTAAATTATTTACTAATCTCGACCTCAAGTCGAGATATCATCATATTCCAATTGAGTCCACAGATGTATGTAAAACTGCTTTCAAGACCAAGGAAGGATTGTTTGAATGGTTAGTCATGCCTTTTGGCTTAACCAATGCACCTGTGACCTTCATGCGGTATATGGATAACATTCTTCAACCTTTCATCGGAAAATATGTCATTGTCTACCTCGACGATATATTTATTTTCATTGGATCATGGAAAGAACATGTCGGACAATTTTGACAATTCCTCGACACTCTCCCACAACATCGACTCTACTTGAACATGGAAAAATGTTCCTTTGTGATGAACATCATCAAATATTTGGGGTATGTAATTTAATCACTCTACAGGAATTCACGTCGATCCAAACAAAGTGCAAATCCTTAAAGAGTGGCCCATTCCTCAAAACATTCATGAACTAAGAAGTTTTCTTCGTTTGGAGAATTTTTATCGACGATTCATACTCGGCTTCACTCACATAGCCTAGCCAAGGGAAATGGGAAAAATGTATTCAAATGGACATCAACACAACAAGATGCTTTTGAGCAGCTCAAACACAAGATTTGTACTACACTAGTACTTGTATTACATGATTTGTATTATCCCTTTGAGATTGAGACGGACACATCGGACTATGCCTTGGGCGCAGTGATCACTCAGTCGGGTCACCCAATCGCTTTTCATTCCAAAAATTTTAACGACACTGTTAGAATATATTCGACGTATGAAAAAGAACCGTACACCATTGTTCAAGATCTTAAGAAATGGAGACATTATATTCTTGGCAATGAGACAGTCATTATCACTGACCACAATCCTTTACAGTTCGCTCTGTCCCAATCAAAGTTACAAACAACTCGACAACTCAAGTGGATTAATTACCTATAACAATTTCAGTTGGTAATTAAGTGTCGGAGAGGTAAAGCCAATGCCGCCACCGATTTTCTGAGTCGACCACCCATTACTCTCCTTCATACAGTGATGATTATGTAGGGTTATGACACCACCACTTGGCCTTAGTTGTATCAAGAAGACAACGAATTTTCATCAGTCTATCGACAACTTCAGACTGACAAGTCATCAACCTCTGACTATTTCTTGAAAGACACCTTGCTATACAATCTTGGACAACTTTGTGTACTGACAGGTGAGCATCGACAATAGCTCATTTGGGACACACACTACATCAAGACTGCAGGACACTTTGGAGTAGCAAAGACCCTTTCTATTCTCCAAAAGTATTTCTTTTGGCCTTCACTTAAAACTGACGTCAACAAGTACATTCGATCATCCATGGTTTATGCCATTGCTAAATCGCCTAATTGGCGACAGTGATTATACACACATTTTCCAATTCCTAGTCGACCATGGAATCTATTTCTATGGACTACTTGACGGGATATCCTACTACCAAACATCGGCATGACGCAATCTTAGTAGTAGTCGACAGATTTTCCAAGATGTCCATTCTCATTCCATGCAAGAAGACTACAACAACATAACATATCGCTCATCTCTTCTTTGAACATGTATGGAAACATTATGGTTTACTGACAACCATTATTTTCGATAGAGATGCCTGATTTGTCAACATCTTTTGGAAGACTCTCTAGAAACAGCTCTATACACGACTCTCCTTATCGACAGCTTTCCATCCTCAGACAGATGGACAAATGGAAGTCGTGAATCGCTTGGTAGTACAACTGCTTTGTATGTACAACCACAAGCATCGATGAACATGGGATGAAAGTCTTCCATATATACAACACAACTACAATCGTGCTTAGCACAGTTCTATGGGAAAGAGTCCATTTGAGAATTTTTATGGATTTCAAACCTTAGCGCCTATTGACTTGATTGGTTCCTCGACACATTTGAAACGATACCAACTATAACTGGAAAGAAGTTGACAAAGCATTGAAGTTTCAAGATCAAATTTGTGACATCTAGAAACAAGCACAAGAAATGTTGCAACAAGCTAATGCGAAAGTTAAGGCCCGACATGCTAAGCATTGTATCTCTCATTCAGTTCAAATTGGGGATCAGGTCTGGTTGCATCTCAAGAAGGAACACTTCACTGGTCCATATAAGAAGTTGGAGCCTATGCAATATGGTCCATACGGTATTCTTGAACAAATTAGAGAAAACGATTTCCAGCTCGACATTCCTTCATGCCTGGGTCTACATTCAGTATTTAATGTGGATCTACTTCGACCATACCATGCACCACTATTGGAACATAACGAATTGCAAACAACAGAACCCAAAGACATCCACCCAGATGTTCAGGAGCCTCTTCCTTGCGACACCATTGTGGGATGACGAGTATGCCATACAAGGATGAACACAATTCCCTTGTTTTAGGTGGCCAAAGTCAGATAGATCCCAACACAAGGAAAATGGTACTCTACTACTGAACTAACCAACAAGTTTCTTCATATATACGAGCAAACAATGGGGACCATTGTTTCTTAAGGAAGGAGGTATTATCCACCCAGGAGTTGGAATTATTGTCGGATGCCAACATCGACTTCGACAATTTCATCAACTTTGACAAGTTCATCGACTTCGACATGCACCGTCGACATTTGCGATTGACGAACTACGACAGATTGTCTCTCTATCTTCCAGTCGACTGTAACGGTTGAACTTCTGACTGTTCTAACTTCTCTTGCAACTGAATGTAATGAGAAGACAACGAAAGCATTCTTAGCACTCTATTTAAGCATGTAAAATATTGTAATATAGGGGGGAGAAGAATCAAGAAGTAATAGAGTGGAAATAAAGAAGAGATTAGTTTGCATTCCTGCGTATTGTCTGTGTGTGTATGTTTATGTGCGTAGTGTATTTCTTACTTTGCTTATTATTATGCTTTCGCCATAACAGTACCAATTCATTCAATTGAACTATTGTCCTTGTCGTGCACCTGGGCATGTATGGATCAATATTGATGATACAAATGATTACTTGTTAGTTACGAAATATAATAGTTATGTTAATTCATGCATAATACCAACTATAAGTTATTATTGTTCTAACGAAAAAGAATTAAAAGAGCTATGTGGCAATATTGTTGTGATGTCTTCAACTAGTCTATTATAGGAGGGGATATGCCACTACCTATGCCCACCAATGAGGTTTCTAATTTATAGATGTTTTCTTTTGATAGGAAGAAAAAGAAAATAGTGAGGAAAACACATAAGAAAAGAAAGATTATATTGACCAATAACTTGTAGTTACTACATAAAATACTATGTTGGATGCCAAAGAAGAAGATTTGGTTGTTATAGCATTTGCTAGAGTCGTTTTCACCCAAGCCAATGTTTCAAGTGTTAGTGACATGGCTAAAGAACCGAAAGACTACAAAGCATGAATGGAACTCTCATAGAATAAAATGACTTACTAGAAGGAAAACCAACACAACTTGCTAGAATTCGTTGAATATGCTCTTGAGATCCAAGACGAACTAAACCTAGTACAAAGTATTTTCTACAAATAAGTTCAATATTTCTAGGAACAATGCCAATATGTGCTCACTCTCTACAATCAATATGACTTGGTGAAGAACATAGTGAGAGAGAGTACAAATTCAATATGACTTGTTGAAGAAATGGTAGGCTTATCATGGTGAGATCCCTCTTGAAATTCCTCATCAAGTGAAAATGAATCTTTAGCATTGGTAGTGGACTCAAATATTGGAAGGCATTTTTCTAGAAAGCATGGAAAGACATTGAAAATGAGTTTGAGAATTGTGAGAAAATATGTTGAGTTTTGAAAAGAATTGCAAATAAATATAACCTTCCATTTTTCGGGTCAAGTGACAATTTCTATTTCTACCCTTAGGATGAGGTTATGCAAACTTTAGAAAATTGTTTCTAGAAAGAAAGACTCTCCATTCAATCAATCATCAACATTAACAAAGCAAGGATGAAAGATTACATAAAGACTCCTTCAAGAGAAATATTCTTAATAAAATCATTCTTGAGTAAACTAGGGAAAAGTGTAAAGAAGACAGAAAATTATTCTTTTATTTAAAGTTCTAATTTTTATTTATTTAAAACCTCAATATAATAACATAATTTTAAATTTTTTTACATATATAAGGAAATTGTAAAAAAAAAGTAACAATGAAGATTCATGAGGTTGAAACAATTTGACTTCCTGTATCCCATTTTTTATACGATAGGATCAAAATTAATCACAAAAGGCCTTTTCCTTCCATTTCTTCTTAATTAAGAATCGCATTGGTGATATTTTTGAGTTTGATTCTGGTGGTGTATGCTTTAGTTGAGACTCTTCTTTAATATCTTTTTGGAATCATGGTAAGATTTGATATCACATTTGTAGACTTTTCTCATAGTGTTTTATCTTGTTATTTTGTTGATCAGTGATATTAACAAATGGATATGAAAAGGTAGTTTTTTCATTTGTTATGGAAAATTCAAAATAAATTAATTACTATTTATTATTTTTATGTATTTCATTTAACTTTAATATTTATATTTGTTAAATTATTCTTAATTTAAGAAATTAGAAAGTTGTATAATAAAATTGTTATAAAAATTTGAAATTAAATTATTTCAACTAGTATTACTATTTAGTCTAAGGATTTGCAACTTCAAATGGAAAGAGGCCTAATTAAGACATTTCCCAAAACAAACATACGTGGCTTTTATCAATTCATTGAATATCTACTTTCGTAAATACCTCAATGTTGTATTTCAATTATTTTCTACACCACGAATACTTTTAATTATTGTTTGTATTAACATTATTATCCATGAGTATGGTATTTCATTTTCATATTGGAAAATCAATTACAATTACTATTACAAATATTCGTGTTCACTTTACTAAAATAAAATAATCAATATTTCACTCAACTTTATAAAATAATATATGTTTTCGAAAAAGAAAATGATTAGTTAAGGAATTATTTAAAAATTCGATGATTTAGATTGGAAGAGATTTTTTTATGGGAATTGAGATTTTTTATTTTACAAAATTTAAATTTAATTATAGTAATGTTTTAATGGTAATTTTAATAATAAAAACAGATTCAATGCCATCAAAAACCAATTTAAAAATTGTAACCGTCATTTTTAAAAATTTCTCTCAAATTTTTTCAACAAATTCTTCCACTAAAAAAATCAAAATACCACAAACCCTGCATAGAATAGCCGGGTTGAACCCGATCGATCAGCCAGCCAGCAAAAGCAGGAGTTGTTGTGAGTAGTGGATTCTGTAGGAGTCAAGGGTTCTAGTTAGGGCAGTTAATTATCTACGTTGAGCCCCCGTAGGATCCCTTATAGGCTCGGTGTATATCAAATGGACACTACGCCCTGCTGATGATGAGGGCTACTTCCAGTCTAAGAACCCCCTTAAAAAACTTTTAGACTGACTTTTAGACTGGCATTAGCTAATACAAAGACACTAACATATATTACCCACACGTAGCCTTGCAAAGTGAAACATTTCATCTTCACATTATTAAAGCATTTGTTATTGATGGAGACGAAATAAATTAAAACTCGTAAAAGCTACAACTACGTCATACGGCTTATGCTGTAGACGTATAATAAGTATTTTTGAAGACTTCTCTTCTTGTTTGTGTTGGGCATTAAAGTCCATGGAGTCATGATTACACCATATGGCATGAAAGGCTAAGGTGCCACGTTGTCAAAACATTCACGAGTGCTCATTTCTTTCTCACTATCCAATATATTCTCATTCAAATTTTTCCATGGTGTTCATTTCTTTGGCTATGAAGCATACGTAAAAAAAACTATCGTTTGTCGGGAATCAACAAAAGGTTGGAAGTCATGATTGATCCACATGGCATAAGGTGTTACATTGTCAAAGCATTCATCAATGCTTATGTTTATTTTAAATTAGGAGTAAGTTGATCTTGTGATATATGTTTTACATTTCTGTTATGAATTTAACATAAATTTGATAGAGATTTTAGATATTATTATTATTAATATGTTTTACATTTTCTGTTATGAATTTAATGAATTTAATATAAATTTGATAGATATTTTAGATATTACTATTATTATTATTATTATTATTATTATTTAGTTGAGAATTATTATTATTATTATTAAATTTTATACCTTATATTATAATATTTTAAAATTTGTTTATTATTAAATTAATTTTGAAAATTTGATTAAGGATTTTGAAGAATTTTTTTTTTTAATCATTTACAAAAGTTTATTTACAAAATTAGATGACTTTTTTTATTTACATTGAGTTGTAATAATAATAATAATAATAATAATCTATTTTTAAGGTTATAGCCAAGCCACACCAATTTGGTGTATGAGACCTCTTTGTTTGTGGGATAAGGGACCCCCTCTACACAGAGATGTACATATCCCAACCCCATTTAAACCTATGAACTCTTCAAAGTAACACATGTATAAAATTTAATGTTAAAATGTAATTAATTTCTTTGAATGCAATTATGAAATTTGTATTACATAAAAAATAGGAGATAAATTTAAATGGAAATACAATTGAGGGACATTATACCTTCTTATTATAAAATACACCTCACTTTTCTTATATTATAACTAAATTTATATCACACAAAAATACATAAATTAATTTAAATGAATACAATTTAAGAGTACTCGGTTTAGTTACTAACATAATTTCTCTCACTAAAACATGACCACTTTCAAACCTACAAAATGCAAAATGTAGAGACAAGTAATAAGCATAATTGCCTAACAATTACTATAGAAAACACTTGTGAAGAAAGACATTCACATTTGCCATAAAAACCTTGATAATGGTGATCATGGTTTAGTGACCTTTTTGAAAAATTTAGATAACTTTTCCCAAGACTACCTTGGGAAAACTCACAATCAAAAAGTCTTATACTAAAACTTCTCCATATGGCTAGTTAAAGTGTGACCCTATAGTTTCTATGTGTTCCTTTTAACCATTGATTTTTTAAAAGAATGTTAGTGGTAGATAGAGTGCTTAAGATTCTATGGATATCAAAGGAGTGTTACACTGCCAAAACATGATAAAGGGGATTGTAAAGGGGATTGTAAGGATTTTTGTATTTAGTTTTTTAAAGTTAAAATACATATAATGTCATGTGAAATGTAAATTCATTTATGATAAGTATATAAAAGTATGATTATGACGGGTTAAAATACAATTTACATTAAATAAATATTTCTGGTATAATTTTTTGTTTAGTTTTCATATTTAAGGGAATTCATAAATAGTTATGATATTTTGGACTAGACCAAAGTTCAAATTTATTGGTTGATGCTATAAACCATAAACTAAATGTTAGTAATCCACAAACCTGTTAAAATATAAAAGACATAAGTAAATAGAAAATAGAACATAAGTAAGAATATTCATTGTCTTCTGATTATTAACTATGAATATATATAGGATTACATCACATCAATACCATTGTCCAATACTATGGGACAACCAAGTGTCCTAGTCAAACTAGAATTAACTAATAACACAACTAATTAACCAACTTAGGACAATTGAGATTACAATTCTTAACACATCCCCTTAATCTCAAATGAGATGGTATTCTCAACACTATCAATTCCTAAGTGATTCCTCTGAAACTCAAATGCAGATGTTCCCAAAGGTTTGGTGAACATATCATCCATATGCTCCTTAGAGTCACAAAACATCAAAGTAATATCTCCATTATTGACTAACTCATGTATAAAGTGATAGCGAGTGTTAATGTGTTTACTCTTTCTATGAAACACATTATGTATGGACAACTGTATGGCTGAACTATTGTCACAATAAATAGTTGTTGGTCCCGTTTCTGTGTGTCCCATATCCTTCAAAATTCTTCTTAGCCAAACTGCGTGGCATGTCGCTGTAGTTGCTGTGACATATTCTGCTTATGCAGAAGACATACTAACAATGGGTTGCTTTTGAGAGGCCCATGAAATCAGACTATTACCAAAATGGAAAGCATAACCAGATGTGCTTTTCCTATCATCAATATTGCCTGCATAAGCACTATTAGTGTACCTTGTAAGAGTATTGTTTGGTGAATGAGTGTACCAAATTCCATAAATTGTGCCTGCAACATATCTCATAATTCTTTTTCCAACTTTCCAGTGAGAGTCTTTGGGAGACTCCATAAATCTAGAGATCAAACTTACAACATACATTAAATCAGGTCGAGTTGCAGTTAAATACATTAAATTGTCTACCAATCTTTTGTAAATTGTAGAATTTACTATTGGTTCATCATCATTCTTGCTTAACTTGGTTCCTATAGCAATGGGAGTTTCTGTTGGTTTGCATTTATCCATTCTGAATCTTTGCACTTATGCTGACAGATGAAGATTCCATTTTCACTTTGGTCAACTTACAGACCAAGGAAATACTTCATGAGACCAAGATCAGTCATTTCAAACTCTTTTTTCATGACTGTCTTAAATTTTTCTAGCATCAGATTTCCAGTATAAATCATATCATCAACATAAAGACATATAAGTAGAATGTTACCTTGTTGATCTGTTTTGACATACAGAGTGTGTTCATTGCTGCTTCTATTGAACCCATTTTTGATGAGATAAGAATCAATTCTGTTGTACCAAGATCGTGTAGCTTGTTTTAGACCATACAAGGCCTTTTTTAGCTTACATACATTGTGTTCTTGACCTTTGAAAACATAACTAGGTGGTTGGTCTACATAGAATTCGTCTTCAAGTATGCCATTGAGAAAGGAAGATTTCACATCCATTTGCTAAACAAGCCACTGGTTTTGAGCTGCTATTGCAAGTACATCTCTGATGGTGTCCATCCTTTCTACTGGAGCAAAGGTTTCATTCACGTTTCATCATAGTCTACACCATATTGTTGTGCAAATCCTTTTGCAACCAACCTTGCTTTGTGCTTTTCTATCTCTGCTTTTTCATTTAATTTGGTCTTATAGACCCATTTTACTCCAATACTGTTTTTTTTTATGGGAGATCAACAAGATCCCAAGTCTGATTCCTTTCTATAGAATCAATTTCTTCATTCATTACTTGTACCCATTGTGCACCTTTTATTGCTTCATCAAATGATGTTGGCTAACAGTAAAATAGAGCATACTGTAGTTGTTCATCAATAACAGGAGTCTGCTCATATAAATCCCTTAAGCTTATGGTTCTCTGGTTTTGTGGTGGATTGTCTGCTGGTGTTGCTGTTGTACCTCAAGTCTGGGAATTCTGAGTGGTTATGGTGGTATTGGACTGTCCTTCTGCTGAATATTTGATGTATCATTATGAGGATCACTCCAACCTTTGTCTTTAAGAAATTTGACATCTCTGCTCACAACAAGATTTTTGGTGACAAGATTATACAGTTTGTAAGCCTTATGTTGCTCACTGTAACCAGTGAAGATACATATTTCACTCTTCTTGTCTAGTTTTCTCCTTATTTCATTAGGTATGTGTGCAAAGGCTACACATCCAAATACTTTGAGATGTGAAACACTAATCTTAGTGCCACTCCATGATTCTTCGGGTATCTTATCTTTAACACTTATTATGGGAGATCTATTCAGTAAGTAAATTGAACATGCAACAATTTCAACCCAATAATCATTTGACAACTTCTTGTATGAAAACATACTTCGGGCCATGTTCATGATGGTTCGTTTCTTCCATTCAACAACCCCATTTTGCTATGGAGTGTATCTGGTAGTGAATTGGTGCTGGATGCCATGCTGCTTACAAAACTCTGCAAAATCATGTGAGTCATACTCACCTCCACCATCTGATTTGAGTATTCTGATGGATTTACCTAACTGTTTTTTCAGTCAATGCTTTGAACTCTTTAAATTTGGAGAAGGCATCTGATTTGTGTCTAAGAAAGTAGATCCAGAATTTCCTGCTATAATCATCAATAAAGGTCAGAAAATATAGACTACATCCTATGGACTGGTTCTGCATGGGTCCACATAGGTCTCTGTGAAGTAACTCAAGGTTTTATTTGGCTTGAGATGTAGAAGTGGGGAAATTGTCCCTTTGGTGTTTCCCTAAGATACAGTCTTCACAAGAACTGGATTGTTCATTCATAACTGGTAACCCCTTGACCATGGACTGTTTTTGCAAATGAATGAGACTCTCAGGGTAGATGACCATACCTACAGTGCCACAACCAGGTTTCATCCAGATTGGAAACAATATGTGCATGTGACTGTGACAGGATAGCACTTCTCAGATTGAGTGGGAAGATTCTATTCTTGGTCATTTCTACTTTTTATAAGAGTCTTCTACTGGGGGCTTTATCATATACAACACAATATGAATCAATGAACCCGACGTCATACTTATTCTGAATCAATTGACCCACACTGATCAGATTGACTTTCAGATTAGGAGCATGACATACATCATGTATTAGCTTATTTTCAATCTTTTTAGTAAGGATAGGAAAAACTCCTTTTCCTTGAGCAGGAACAAGATAATGATCACCAAGCTTGACCTTTGAATTAATAGATGGATCTAGATTAAAAAATAATGATTTGTTACTTGTCATATGATTGCTGCAGCCACTGTCTATCAACCATATATCTGAGTGATATTCTTCTTCAGTTGCTTGGCATGAGAGAAACATGACTTTTGAGCTTTCTTCAACATTGGAGACATGGGCTCTGCCATTGTTCTGATCTACTTGCTTCTTGTTGCAGTCTCGTTCATAGTGGCCATACTTCTTGCAATAGTTGCACTGAATGTTGGACCTATTTGTCCATTTCTTGCCTCTCCCTCTCTGGTTCTGAGAGTTGTGAGAGTGATCAAAGTGATCTGAATGTTCATAAGCAGTTCTATCCTCTGTAGAATGAGAACCTCTTCCTCTTCTGCCTCGTCCCCTGCCTCCTCTTCCTTAGCCTATGATGAATGAAGCCTGATTGTTGAATGCATTTGACAAAGACTCTTCCTCTTGACTGAGTCGAGCTTCGTGGGACATAAGGGACCTTGTTAACTCTTATAGGGTAAAATTGGACAAATATTTAGATTCTTCTATTACAGTAACAACCATAGCAAACTTCTTAGTGATACATCTAAGAATATTTTGAACAACAACCTTTTGTTCCAAGGCCTCTCCATAGGTTTGGAATTGAGTCACAATACCCAAAACCCTAGTCATGAACTGATCTACAGTTTCAATTTCCTTCATCTTAAGACTTTCAAACTAAAGTCTAATGGTTTGAAGCCTTATCGTTTTAAATCTGTCGGTACCTTTGTATGCAGTTGCAAGGAGATTCCATGCTTGATATGCGGTGGTAGCTCCTGAGATCCGCGGGAAAATGGACTCTTCAATGCAGCTTTGGATTAACCATTTTGTAGTGAGATCTCGATCTCGACTTTATTCAAGGGCTTTCTTGAGAGCATTATTCATAGCAGTCACAACAGTTGCGGTTGGTTCCGTAAACTCGTTTTCAACCATATCCCAACATTTGTTGAGTTGGAGAAACGTCTTCATCTTGATTGACCAAAACTCGTAGTTTGTGTCGGTCAAGATTGGTCCAAAGATCTACTTCATGTTGGTACTTTCGATTTTGTATGACTATCTTTAAACAGAGTGGCGCAACTACTTTAGATAACACAGTGCGCTAGAGAAAAATCCGTGTAAGTGAATAGTGTTTGGCGCACTTTTCCTTAACAACAAATTGGCCAATGGCTCTCTTTTCCTTAACAACAAGTGCGCTGATGGCTCTCTTTGCCTTAACAGAAGGTGCATCGATGGCTCTCTTTGCCTTAAAAACAAGTGCGCTAGTGGCTCTCTTTGCCTTAACAGAAGGTGCATCAGTGGCTCTCTTTGCCTTAACAGAAAGTGAGCTGGTGGCTCTCTTTTCCTTAATAGAAAGTGAGCTGGTGGCTCTCTTTTCCTTAATAGAAAGTGAGTCGATGGCTCTCTTTTCCCTAACAGAAAGTGAGCCAGTGAGCCAGTGGCTCTAATGAAAAAATAATAAAAATATTTGATGTGGCCCCAAAGCTGTGAAGCTTCTCCTCCACGCCGATGTGTCCCATCTTGATCTATGTGTGTGTGCTTTCCACTATGTGAAAAGGCTTACCCAACAACAAGTATGGATCAGGCCATACGCTTTGATACCATGTTAAAGTATAGAAGACAAAAGCAGATAGAAGATAGAACACAAGTGGGCATATTCATTGCCTTCTGATTATTAACCATGAACATATATAGGATTACATCACATTAATACCACTGTCCAATACTATGGGACAATAAATACTATGGGACAACCAAGTGTCCTAGTCAAACTAGAATTAAGTAATAACTCGACTAATTAACCAACTTAGAACCATTAAATCAACTAATTAACCAACTTAGAACCATTAAAATTACAATTCTTAACTAAAGCAACATTTAATATAAAACTTATAACTCAACCTCAGGCCTAGAACTTTCAAAACACCATGAGAGACATTTTATCTTAGGTATACCTACCTTCTATTAAAACCATAATAGACCATATATATCATTAAAAATCTGAATCTAAGTAAAAAAAAAATGAACTTACCTTTACCTTCAAATAACACTTATTGAAAACTTTAAGTGAGAAAAATGGAACTTACCTTCAAATAACACTTTACTTTTATATGTAAACGCGAGTCCTTGTCCCACTAGGAAGGCGTGCCCTCAAAGAAGCGAAAGAATATATGGCCTTTAATCTCTTTAGTGCTCTTCTCCTAAAAAATACTTCATAGTGGGGCCATATGTCTTACTCTTTCAAAAACATAGAGAGACTTTTAAGAGTGTAAGCGATAAGTTATTGTAAGTAGAAGGTGCTCAAAGCCAAATCATACGGTTTCATGTCTTGTGAGTGAGAAACAACATAGCGATGAAAGCCTATATTTAAATATATCTTCTTTAGGCACGATATCTCTGTATTTTTTCAACGACGAGATACCGGACCATCCACCTAGGATTAATAAAAAATATTGGATAACGACGTCAGTGGAAAATTTGGCGACTGGTCAAATATTATTTGTGCTCCGTTCTTCAAGAATCATTTAATTCCCTCCAAAATTGTCCAACATCATCTACACATGGAACTGACCGACTCGCTCTAACGACAAACAACTAGTGGAGGAGTTAGTTGAACTTGTTGACGTGAAATTCAGCTTGTTGTCACCACAAATGCACTTATCGCATGAGTAGACCAAGATTTTCAACAGAATATGCTATTAAATATAATTAGTTTTTATTAACTTTTACTAGTGATACAAGAAAAGAATCAACAAATTCCACTACTTCGACACTGTTGACTTGTATCGGTAATCTTCGAAAAGAAGCATACCAAAACACTTCCACCGATCATTCAGAAGTTTCTATTCTGGATAGGGCTATGAAGACTGAAGCTTTGTTTTTTGGATAGGGGTATGAAGGATATTGTTTTTTTTTTTTTTCCAATTAATTTATACTTTAAATTTGTCAAAGGGCCTTATCTAGTGTAGATAAACACTTCCATCGATCTTCGAAAAGTTTCTAAATCTTTAAGGCTAATAATTTAGGTTTTTAGTTTAGTAATTTAATTATTGTTTTTAAATGTATAAGTGTAAGTTAATATAAAAAATGTATTAATAGATTCAATAAAATATTTATAAAATAATAATATAAATATAATATTAATATTTGTTAATTAAGTATAGTTTGGATGTTTGGCAGGTATGATCGTTATCCTCCTTATTCATCATATATTATTGTAAGAATCTTGAACTCTAAAAATTTTAGTTTACCTAAACACTATGAATTTGGTTTACCATCTTTAAAATCCACCAAAATATATATATTATCATCCATATAGAATTTGATATATATAAAAGTTATTTTTTTAAACTTTGAAATGCCTATAATAAATCCTAATTTAAAAAAGCATTGAATTATTCATTCATAAAACTATTCTTATCTTTACTTTTAATATTGGAATTATATAATGTTAATAAGTATTAGCAAAGAGGAAAAATTAAAAAACAAATTAAGTGTGGTCTCTTTTGGTTTAACATGATATAATTAATTTAATTAACTCTTTAAATATCTTTCTTTGAAACGAAATTCTGCTTTACTACACTTAAATCGGCTGCCTATCTGATAACTGAGCACCTTCGGCCAATTGTTTACCTGATGCCCTGCATTTCCGTGTTCTTTACTCTATCTTCTCAACTCTCAATCACTGGTCACAAACTGAACTTCATAGCATTCAAAGGTAGAAGGCCTATTTAATCCTCATGCTATATTTCTCTAGCTACTTGAAGCCCTTCTCATATTTGTTATTTTCCAGCTTCGTTGTTCCTATCTAATGGTGGGATCTGGAGCCGCAGTAAATAAATTATGGAAATCTCTTCGAACTTTCCTCACCGCCAGAAGGGAAGTGAAGAAATGGAAGTTGGCCTTGAGGAATGCCCTGAAGAAGAAGAAGAAGAGGGTACTCGGAAATGGAGAAATCCAGTATACTCCTCCATTTTCGAAGAAGTACAATGACCGATATGATCACTACA
Source organism: Larix kaempferi (assembly GCA_027924585.1). Taxonomy (NCBI): domain Eukaryota; kingdom Viridiplantae; phylum Streptophyta; class Pinopsida; order Pinales; family Pinaceae; genus Larix; species Larix kaempferi. Next base: position 82,354 of record BSBM01001304.1, read on the forward strand.
ATTACTCGGACGATGATGATGTAGATAGTCGTTTCAGGCAGAAGCTGCAAAATTGGATCAAAGCCATGTCATCTTCCTTCGGGAGCGTCGACATCGAACCCGCAAACGACCAGTTTGTGTATATTACAGATCTGTACGCTTCAAGGTCTCACATATTCAATTCCTACGGGGAAGCAATTGCCAGCGGAAGTGGTGGTTCTCCAGAAAACGGAAACAAAAAGGAAGAATCGAGGATCTCTTCGATGGAATTTGATATGCAAGCATTCCGATCCGCGGCAGCTACAGGGGAAGCATATCTGTCCACTGACACAAGAAGTACTTCTCAGGCGACAGACTTGAATTGTGAGGAGAAGAAAAGGATCTCCAGTTCTACGGATGCGGAGGAAGTAGATACGGATGTGGAGTTATTTATTGCCAAGTTTTATAACGGGATGAAGCTGGAGAGGCAGAAATCTATAGTTGAATACCGTGAGATGCTAGAACGAGGTGCTAGTTAGCATTTCCGGCTTTGAATTTACTTGTATATATCTTGTAAGTAATGTTTGAGTGTATAATCAGCATGTATTGTCTTTCATGTATTAGAGGTCTGAGAGGGAAATGGATAGTTTGTTTACGGTTTGGACTCTTAGTCTTCTGTTCTCGAGTTACGGCTGAGCTGAATGTAGTTACTTAATTGTTGAAATGATATTGTTTTACCTATATTCTCTTATGAGAATTGATTGTTCCATATGTTCACGTTGCAATTTTTATCATACATGTCTTTCTGTTATATGAATCATAACTTTATACGATAGCGATGGCATAGAATCGCACAGCCATATGCAAACTGTTTTCTTAATCTTTTCATAAATCCATTCAAGATATTAATGCCACTCTAAGCGGACGCCCTGTAACTTTTGAATCAAGGTATGCTTTTTGTCGGTGCAATAAAATACAAGACAACTTGTTGTATCCATTCTGCCCTTTGTTGTATCCATTCTGCCCTACTGCAAACCGCTTTTCCTTCCTATGTGGCTTGCTGGATTTGTCGTGTCGCTCACGCAGTAATCTGGACTCTCGCGCTGAAGTTACTCTTGCAAATCTGTAGATCCCCGGTTGCCGGTTTGTAAATCCCCACATAGGGGTCATCATCTGTCGCCTAAAGTTTGTCTACTGCCCCTTTTGTGGATTGTAGAGCCCCCTTTGGGGATCTTCCACCGTATGTTGCATGTCTGCAGAGTGTCCATTTGGTCACATTTTGTGCGGATATTTGAAACTTCCCATTGTATGTTTCCGGGGCTGCCCCTTACAAGTCTTGAAAACCTCATCTGCAAGCTTTCGCCTTCCGTAGATACGAGATTCAAACTGTCATCTACGAACCCTTGTTTTCTTTTCGGCACTGCCTCCGCGGGGCCTTCTCAATACATCGTTGGCCCAACTTTCGGTACCTGACTTACGATTTCTGTACGTACTCGGATCTCTTGAAGTTTCTGCCGACAACCGGTTGCCCCCCTACGGCTGGATTTTCAATATACACATACGTAGAATCTATCGATACTCCGAGCCACGCCCATTTTCCAATTTAGATTATAGTCCATAGATCAGTGTTTGTACTTGGAAGTGGAATCTCTCGATCAACTTTGATTGTAGTTTGGAGTATACCATTTGTAATTAGAGGTTGGTAACTAGCCTTTTTGGCTGACACTGAATAATTCAAAGAACAGGTGAAATTAACTCTGCTCACTCTGCTCTTTGTGCGAGGAGATTCTATATTCGATGATCTTTCGGATTCTTCTCTTTAAATCTCTCTGCAAAATACATCTTCGCTTGGAATCGTTTGTCATATTTTTTTAAAAAATATTTTATGGTTTATTATTATGGAGCGCTTGGTTGTTAGTTAGATTGAAATGAAAGAAGCCTAAACAAATATACACTATCCACATAATTAACACAACACAAAATGCATTTTAGGAAAACCTAACATTGAAAAACTTACTTAGAAAGTGATCCCTGTGCTATGCTATTTTCTTCTTAGTTATCAAATGCAAATACAAAGAAAGGGATACTCACTATGGGATTGCCATGATCTTCTACTTATTTTGTTTTGCTTCACTATCCCACTATTAAATGTTCTGCTCAACTATGAAACAATATACAATACACTTAGAATACAATAAGAATGGAAGCCCTTCCAACTTTCCTATTAGCCCTGGTATTTAACATAGTATGATAGTTGTACATAAGGTTACAAATATGCCACAAACCCCAGTTAGTGTTAGGGTTTGGACCCTCTAGAATATTCTTGAAAGTCTACATAAGACTAGCTCCAAATGTGTGAGTAATGGAAGTTGATGTGGCATCCGTTTGGTACCATGGTGGTCAACATGATAGGTCAATTTGAACATGATATAACTTCCACATACAAACTCTAAGTGTGATGATTTTTGTACCAGTCATTGGAAAGGTTTTGATGTGTAGAACAACATCAAGAATCTAGGTGCTAAGGTCACAAACTTTTGATCCCAAAATCAATATTTTAAGGCCTCAAACAGGCTCTAAATATTTCTAGACCTCAAATCACCAAAGTGGTACATACCCATAAAATGGGCTCTATAATATTTTATTGAATAAGATGATGAATTTTTTTCCTTACCTTCTCCTTGGAGTACCATTTGGCCTTGCTTGGGAGCTGTCCTTTCAAGCCAACCTACCAAAGTTCATATTGCCCACACTTAATTGTCCTGGACTTCTTTTGCAAAACTATATATTTTGTTGAATCTACCTGATTCTATGGAGTTAAGTTCTCTATCGTAGGTAGAACTTTCTCATTAGTTTCTTGGTCCAACATGGAAGGTTCATAGACTCTCATATTATCCACATTCACTAATGAGTAAATGTACATATATGGGGGTAGATTGAGTATGTAGACATTATCACCCACCTTTTCCAATACCTTAAAAGGGCCATACCATAGATCCGTGATTTTTACCAAGACCCTATAGCCTTTTGTTGTTCAGATGCAACCAAACTCTCTCTCCCATCTTAAATTTTTCTCAATGAACTATGTTGATCATGCCCAACCTTCTGTTTTTCATGTGAGTTATCGATGTCTCATGTACTTGAAAATGGATTTGAATGATCTTAGCAACTAAATTTTCATCCTTCATTGCTTCTCTTTGGGTGTCTTCCCTCAATCCTTTGTGTTGTCTATATACAACATCCAAGGGTGAAGGTGGAAAATACCCAAAGCAAGTTTCAAATGGGACTTGTTGGTACAAGTGTGGATTGCTTTATTATAAGAGCATTGAATGTAAATCAAAATTTTCATCCCATAAACTTGGATGCTTTTGATTGTTAACCCTCAAAAGATGAATTTGTTTCATGTTCACTTATTTTGTTTACCCATGTGTCTATGGATGGAAATACTTAGATGTCTTCAACTCAATATCCATATTCTCCCTAAGTGTCCTCCAAAAGGCTCCTTAATATCCCAAAGTGAACCTAAAGATTTTCAAAGAACGTGTTTGTTTCATATTGTCCCTTGATCATATTTTTAGAAGGCACAAGAATGCACATCTTTCCAAACCTGTCAACAATCACAAACTGAGTCATGTCCCTTCCTTTCTCTTAGTAAACCCATGAAATGCATGGATATTCTCTCCCATGATCTAGTAGGTATAGGTAAGGGATGGTATAAACCTTGCCTTTTCTTATTGGGATTGCTTATACAAGAAAGTATGCTCCCTCAAATAAATCAAGCTATGTCTTCTTGCATTCTAGGCCAATACACATACCTACATAAGTTGACAATTGTCTTCCCAACACCAAAATTCCCTTCAACTTTGGAGACCTGTGAGCCTCTCTGATAACCTACAATCTTTCACCTTTAGGAACACAGATCTTGTTTAGATTTTAGAGCAACCCATCCTAGAGATGATAATCAGCCTTATTGTTGGCTTCTTCTACACCAACTTGGTCTTGTACTTATTGAAACACATCTTTAAATTCCTTGTCTTCTATGTATGCCTCTTTGTATGCATCATGGATAAAAGGCTTGATGTGCATAAGAGTTACCAAAGATGTGATCTTGGATGTGGGGCGTTAAAAACATGTTTACCAACTTACTAGTGTTTCCCTTCTTATAATTAATAATTAGATAAAAATGTTGAAAAAACCCCATCCACTTATAGTGTTTGGTTTGTTGAAGCTTACTTTGGGTTGCAAATATTGTAGTGCCTAGTGATCAATGTGGATCGTAGTCTCATTTATCATCAAATTGTTCTTCCATTTCTTAACAGTTTGAACCAAAGATAGAGTTCATTTTCATCTGTAGGGTATTTTAGAACTCCACCATGAAACCTTTCAAAATGATAGCATACTAAATTACATACGTGCACCAATATCACTCCCATATCATACCCACTTGCCTCTATCTCCAAATTAAGAGGATTTTGCAAATTAGGCAATGCAAGGACTAGTGCTTGTACATCATCCATAATGGTTGAGGTGGTATTGGTTGAGTTAAAAATGCTTATTTGTCAAATTATAAATGGTGAATAAAACCCCATAATTAACAATGACATTGTTGTGAGTAAACTACTCATAATGAAAAACTACTTATATATTATCTTTGAATATAAATATAAAAAATTACTCATAAAATACTTAGAAAAAATACTATTTATATTTAAATATAAAACAAATTGCAAATACTAATAAAACCAAAATAACATAATTACTTTTTAAATATATAATTTATATTTAAATTATAAATTCAAATATAAAAAATATTAAATACTTTATTCAAAATCAAAATACATTTTTATTATTATATAATATATACTTTTAAATTATATTCTCGTTATTATTTATTTAATTTATTTAAATTATAAATTCAAATATAAAAAATATTAAATACTTTATTCAAAATCAAAATACATTTTTATTATTATATAATATATACTTTTAAATTATATTCTCGTTATTATTTATTTAATTTGAATAAGATACGTACTATTCAAATCTAACCAAATACACTTTTTACTTTTATATAATATATATTTTTAAATCATATTCTCCTTATTTAATTTGAATAAAAAAATACACATTTTATTATATAACATATACTTTTAAATCACATTCTCCTGATTTAATTTGAATAAAAAAATACACATTTTATTATATAATATATACTTTTAAATCATATTCTCCTTATTTAATTTGAATAGGATACTTACTATTCAAATCTATCAAAACAAATCATATTAAACACATAAGATGGGATATGTGTTGATAATGGTTACATGCTTATTCATATAAACAAATCATATTAAAAACAGGTATGTTTTCAAATTAAAAACACATACCTGCCAGGATATGCGATATGGTTATGGATATACGTTTTTATTTATATAAATAATTTAATCTCAGTATAAATTAAATTTTAAATTATAATTTAATCTTAGTATAAATTAAATTTTAAATTTATAGTGGTATGAGATATGTACTTATTTATATGGATGCATATGATAGTGCTTTAAATTTGTAGATGAGTGGTTGTATTAATTGATATAAATTAGATTTAGATTTATATAATATTAAATTAATAAGTTTTATAAATATTAAAATATAAGTTTGATTTATATAAATGTATAATTAATTTGTATTTTTAATCAATATAAATTATGTTTATATAATAAATATAGAGTAAAATAAATGACAATTTATTCATTACTAAATGTATATACACTAAAAAAGACAATTTATATTTAAAATTCAAAATTATATATTATAAATATATTTTGAATATTGTATAAGTAAGTTATATTAAAAAATTCAAAACTAATACAAATTATTTTAGTTTATTTTATTTTATGATTATATTTTATACTTTTATATTCATTATATGAAATTCTAAAGCAATTTATGCATTCAAAAGTACTCATATTTTTAGTCACATCAAAGAAGATTTTTTTATTGATTTTATTTTTAGGCATCTTTTTAATTTAACTTAACCATAGTTACATTGGTTTTAGTGTAAGAGATGAGTTGTAAATATACCTACCCCACAAAATGCCTAACTCATAATATTTTATTATATCTCTTAGGAGGCTCATTTTATACCTCAAAATTCCGTGAATCATGTAATTTATGTGTTTTCCCAACAAATCTCTTAACACCAATGGCATTAGTAGGAGTTGGCCACTTCAAGATGGCCTTCATTGTCATGGGATCTATGTTGAGTTCCCCTCCACTAACCACATACCCTAAGTACACCAATGATTGATGAGTGATTTCACATTTCTTAAGATTTGCTAGTAGGTGATGTTTTTTCAACATCTCTAAAACTTACATGAGATATTAAATATGTTCTTCCTATGTAAATATATACAACAATATATCATCTAAGTACACTATTAAAAATGAATAAAAAATGTATGTATTGCATAATTCATTTGAACATATAAATGTAGTTGATGCATTATATAAACCGAAAGGCATTACCATCCATCCATATAGACATTGCCTTCTTTTAAAGACCTAGTCTTCTAGGTGTGTTCTTTTTTAATTTGTACTTGGTGGTATCCCGATTTGAGATCCAACTTGGTCAAGTACTTGGGATGCTACACTAATCCAACAAGTTACTGATCTTGGAAAAATGGTATCAATTATTTAGATTGATCTTATTCAAATATCTATAGTCATCCTTCTTAGGTATTATGGTGATAGGTAACCCACAATGTTAGGTTCTTGGATTAATTACTCGCTACTCCAACAATTGTTTCTTCACTTCATCTTCTTCTGTGATGGAATATCTTTATATCGCATTATTTGGCAATGGGGAGTGGAGGAAAAATTGTATCCCATTCTCCATTTTATTCTTTGGTGGTAACACTTTCATTAGTACAAAATGAGAGATAAATGACCCAAAAAAGGACCAAAATCTGCATATAAATGACCACTTTTGATTTGGTGACCACTAGTGGCAAATTAGCGGTCATTGATCACGCGACCAAAAAAGTGGTCATATTTAACTTGGTCATTTATAGCTTATTTTGTGGTCATAAATTTGGTCGTATATTTGGTCATTAATTGTCATAATTAATGACCAAATATATGACCACAAGATAAGCTATAAACGACCAAACTAAATATGTCCACATTTTTGGTCGCATGATCAATGACCGCTAATTTGCCACCAATGATCGTTTATAAGGGGATTTTGGTCGTATTTTGCGTCATTTATCTCTTTTTAGTGGTTTCAATATATATATAGGGAACGAATTAATCGAACCACCAACCTCCTTTCTATAAGGCAGGAGCTCTTCCATTGATCTAGCACCCTTAAATAGAATATATTATATAATTTTACAATATTGATCTAAGACACAATCATGATCTCATTCAAAAGGTTCTATGGTCACAACAAAGGCAAGGGAGCACTCTATTTGATTAAGTATGAAACCTAACTCCAAGAGCAACTCGTAGGAAAACAAGTCATATTGTATATATTAATATAAGGTTTTATTTTCCTTTTGGAACAAAAGAACGGACTAAAAATCACTCTATCACACACGAAGAGGTGCATTTAGGGAAATAATCTTACTTGACCCTCCATAGAAGCTAAAGTCTAGATCTAAATAAACATTTAACTTAACCATGCAATTAATAGTAAGTATAGCTCTTACACAACTACAAATCTATTAGTGTACAAAATCCATAAAAGAACTAGACTATTTTAGCTATACAATTGAATTCCTAGATCATACCTCCATTTGGGTGCCATTTTGTTGAAAACTGTTCTAAATAATCATGTCTTCCCCTGCCTTATGTGGCCTTCTGTCAATGATAATGCACCTGCATCATCTTGGCACATTCCCTAAAAGAATAAATAAACGTAAAAAATTAATGAATGATGACATTTGAAGAATCAAATCAATTGGAAAGAACATAGAGAAAAAATTAGCAAGGCCATAACAAATACCGAGATTATAATGAATGCTATTGAAACTTTGAAAGTCCAAATATGGAGAAACCATAGGGTTTTGACCCCTTTACATAAAAATATATTATATGCAAAACTTAAAAATAAATTATAAGTCAATCATGACCTGTTTCAAAAACATCATAATATACAATATCAAATATTCATTTCCCTGTAGCAAATATTCATAATATGCAAATAACAAAATACTAGACTATAGGGGTGTAGACTACCTGTGAATGAATTCTCATTTCTTTGTCTTGAATGTTGAACAACTGGATGAATCCTTAGCGCCTAGATTCCCTAGACACCTACACACACCCAAACAACAAATACCCTTGCACTTTCTTTTGGAAGAATCCTATTCTAAGAATTGAATTCAAATTGCATCATTATATACTGTAAAATTTGAATACACACATACCAATTCAATTGCATCAACAACATGAACATGAAGAAATTTAAGTAACACATAACAAGTAAGAAGTTCATACATGGACAAGTGTATGCAATCAAAACATATTTCAAGTTTAATTTGATTGCAAAATCTCACACATTATATACCAATTACCAAGACCTCAACCATAGGAACAATTATAGATCTTTATAAGTTTGCCCTGTATCGTCTCAAATACTGCTCAATAAAAGAAACTTATAGCAATCAGAATATACTTAGATTCATATAGAAAAATCATCAATACTAATTAGTTAAATTCCTGTCTCCATGGTTGTAGCGAAATTGGTAGCTTCTAGGTGTTGATGTAAATGTAACTTCGGAAGATATTCAATTGTATTTTATATTGATATTATTATTGTATTTTATTTGTACCTTCGACATAGATGTTTTCCCTCCTGTCGGAGATGTCGTTATTACATTTGGTCATGTAAAGTCATTGAGGTAAAACCTCCATTGTACGTCGGGGTGATAGATCCCCTAGAGTCAAATGTAATAGGGTTATTGAGTCTTTCTAGAGAAGTCAGCCCAGTCCGGTTTAGTTGAGTCTTACCTAGTTAGGTTAAAGGATAAGTTGAAAGTAAAGTATAAATATAGAGCTAGGCTCTCTCATTTGGACACACTACTCACTCACATAAGTTTGCATAAGCAAGAGAGAGAGGAGAAGTTTGCTGGTGAAAAAGAGACAAGCTGCAGAAGACATATTTTGGGTTTTCCACTTTTGGCTTGATATTGTATTAGTGACGAAACTATCTTTAAGGAAGTTGCATGGTTTTCTCCTTTATGGTTTCCCTGAGGAAAACTATTGTGTCTTTTGTGTTTTGATGTGCTTGTTATTCTTTCAGTTAAATATCCTAGATAATATTGAATTAAAGTAAAAAAACCAACATGGTGTCAGAGCTTTCCTGAAAAGAAGACACTGTGCAGTAGCGGGAAGCTAGGGATTCTAAGTTTGAGGTCTTCTCTCCACAGATAATCAAGAAAAGGATGCTAGGATAAATTGCCCTATAAGGATGCATATTTCTGTCGAAGCAGAATCAAATTCTGAGAATTTTCATTTTTGGACCCGTCACTACTGCCAGAAGAAAACTAGGGCATCAGTTATTTTGGGATTCTTTCCACAAATTTGGAAAAGTGAGTACATTGGAAAACTATCTTGAGGAGGCACATCTTCCTTTCCAATAAGAAGTTCAATATTTCAAGTTTGAAAAATTAGGGTTTCTCTGACAAACCCTAGGCCAGCCAGCTCCAGAACTAGGTTGGGCATCTCAAATTGGTAAGATCTAAATCTTTACTATCTCCATTTGAGGTACTCATTCAATATGTCTCACCACACCAAGATTGAGGATAATATTGAAGGAGTTGATAACTTCTGAGCATGGAAGTATAGGATTTCCCTTGTCCTTGAAGAAAATGACTTGGAAAAATATGTTAGTGAAGAGGTTCCAGCAACAAAGGGAGATGAGGCTAAGGCTATCCACAAGAAGAACTTGGTTAAAGCCAAGAGAATTATTGTTGAATCCATTAAGGATCATCTCATCCCACTGTGTCATCCTTGAAGACGCCCAAGGAGATGTTCAATGTGTTGACAAGGCTATTCGAAGGAAAGAACATCAATCAGAAGATGACATTGAGGAACTAGCTCAAGAAAATAAAGATACAAAACTCGGAGACCATGCAATCCTATTTCAAAAGGGTCTCACAGATCAAGGAGAAACTTGAAGTAGTTGAAGAGAAGGTAGAAGAAGGAGATATTGTTATGACTACCTTGAATGGTATCCCAAGATCATGGGACTCATTCATTCAATGGATATGTGCCAGGAAGAAGTTGATCACATTCAATAGACTATGAGAGGAATGTACACAGGAAGAAGCTCGACTTGTGGCACGAGAAGAGAATATGGGAGAAAATGATCAAGCTCTCACAGCTCACGCTAGAAGAAACCACAACAAGAGGGAGCACCATCATCACAACAAGAGGGAGAACCACCATCAAAATAAGACGGAGAACTACTGTAGACAAAGAAGACCCATAAGAGATCTATCCAACATTGGATGTTATGCATGTGATGAGAAGGGACACTACTCCAAATATTGTCCCATAAACAGAGGCTCCAACAAGAAGACAGACAAGAAGAGACATCATGCTCACACCGCGGAAGACGATGAACCTGCAAGGAAAAGAACCAGAGAAGAAAGAGATGATTCTTCAAGTGATGAAGAATATGTATTGTAATGAAGGTAACCAGTTACAAGGGTTCATTCATAAGGTTCCACCTCATAAGGTGAAGCTAGAGATGAATTTCAGTATTACATGATAGGAATAGGAGAAGCTACTACAAAGTTGGACTACAGAAAAAAAAAAAAAAGATCTTTGCTCTATTGAAGCCTCTCATCCATTTCAGCATTGGTTAGGATGCATAAGAAAATACACACAAAGTCTACTCTAGCACAAAGAACAAGTGTATAATACTTGCTCAACATTTCCAATCATAAGCAAGAAAGGCACAGGAACTTAGAATCAAATGATGAAGTAGAGCACACTATCAGAGACTCCAGTAGTTCCTGCAAGGAAGCAAAGATCAAGAGGGAGTCCACCCAACAAATAAACAAAGATTAGTATTTTAATTGTCATTTCTTGTATATCTAATTACTTAAATGATATTGTTCAGTGGTGTACATACTTATGTTCCTAGATTTAGGTTGTGTATTATGCACATTAGGATATTCGCATTAATGAACAGTACACTACTAATATGCATGTGATGGGTAAGTGGCCTATGGTATTGTACAACATTCCATTGCTAATCATATAGAATGAAACCTCTTTGCTGACATGTTGTGAGTAGTGCACACTCTTAACAATGTTCTGGTAGAGATGGAAGGCATCTAGAAATTTATCGTATGAATACGGGATATGGATGAATGTTGTTTTGAAACTTTGGCTAAGATAGTTGCATAACTGTGTGACCTATGTCCTTATGCATAAGAATTTGTTTTGAAAATTATGAAATGTTTCTAACCACACAACTAAATTGACTTGTAGGAAATATTGTGTACCATCCCCTACAAGAGAGACTTGTTTCGAAGAACAAGCGACGAAGAATCAGCATACAACAAATCAAGAAAACTACCTATTGAATATATTGAAGAACCTCAAGTTCCTAGGATTAAAGACTCAATGATGGAAGAAGCGATTCTAGAATATCATGAAGACCACGACATAGAAGAACCACAAGAACCTATAGATCCGCCACTTGAGAAAAAAATCACACAAGAGGAGACCAACATGGGTATGAGAGGCAATCCAAGATGCAGAGAAGTATGGCGCTCCAGATGGGATGCATAGAGAAAGCAAGAGACCTAGACCATACTCCATATATGTAGCCATGTTGTGTGAAATCATTGATAAAGAACCTTCCAACTATGAGGAAGCAACAAAGAAGAAATAATGGAAGGATGCCATGATCGAGGAGTACCAGTCGATTATGAAGAATGATTTATGGGAGATAGTTCCGAGACCAGAAGTGAAGTCTGTAGTGACTTGGAAGTGGATCTACAAGATCAAGCATGTTGCATTGAGAAACACAAGGCAAGATTTGTGGCACGTGGCTTCTCCCAGAAAGAAGGCATAGACGACGAGGAGATGTTTGCACCTATATCCAGATACACTTCCATCATATCTATACTTGCATTGGCTGTAGTTATGAAATGGAAGGTACACCATATGGACGTCAAGACAACATTCTTGAATGATGTAGTTGAAGAGGAAGTGTACGTGGAGCAGCGACTGGGATTTGAGACACATGACATGAAGACTCATGTGTGCAAATTGAAGAAGGCCTTGTACGGATTGAAGCAGGCACCTAGGAAATGGTGTGACAGGATGGATAGTTTCCTAGTGAGCTTGGGATTTACTAAGAGTAAAGTGGATTCCAACCTTTACTTCAAGGTTGAAGCCGGAAGTCCAGTGATACTTCTGTTGTATGTAGATGACCTGTTTGTGAGAGGTGAGGATGAGCTCATTGCATATGTGAAGAGGAGGCTTGCCACAGAGTTTCGAGATGAAGGACTTGGGTATGATGGATTATTTATTAGGCATGGAGGTCTGGCAGAGTGCGGATGGAATATTCCTTGGACAAGGGAAGTATGCAGTGGATATTATGAAGAGGTTCAGAAAGATGGAAAGCAAGGCTATGGCCACACCCATGGCATCGAACTTGAAGCTATTGTGTGATGCTTCATCAGAGTCAGTTGATGCCATGATGTACCGTCAGATGATTGGTTCATTGATGTATCTAACGAACACGAGACCAGACATATGGTTTGTTGTGAACACCCTGAGCCAGTTCCTGACGGATCTGAGACATGTTCACTTGTTTACTACAAAGCATGTATTGAGGTACCTGAAGGGTACAGTTGACTATGGGATTAAGTATGACGTGAGTCAGAAGATTAACCTGCAGGGTTATGTTGATTCGGATTGGGCAGGCTGTGTCGCAGTTAGGAAGAGCACTTTGGGATGCTGCTTCAATATGGGATCCGGTATGATCTCCTGGTTTATTAGTAAACATTCGTGCGTGGAACTGAGTACAACCGAAGCAGAGTATGTTGTAGCTTGTTCGACTAGTTGTGAGGCAGTATGGCTTAGCTTAGATACTATCAAATTTGTTTGATATCAAGTTAGAGGTGACTTGTATTTTTTGTGACAATCAGATTTGTGTGAAGTTGTCCGAGAACCCGGTGTTCCATGACAAGTCGAAGCACATTGAGATCAAGTACAACTATATTAGGGATATGGTGCAGAGAGGAGAAGTGAATCTCCAATATATAGCGACAAATGAGTAGATAGCCGATGTGTTGACCAAGACTTTATCTAGAGTGAGTTTCGAGTACTTCAGATAGAAGCTTGGTGTTCTCGAGATCGATGTTCCTCCTAAGAGGGAGTGATGAGATCGGAAGACGCATATTCACTGGTTCTCGCATGATGGAAGACGTAGGTTTTCCATTGGTACGTAATGCACTTGGTGTGCCCTAGGATGTACTCCCATGTTGGAGAAGATAAATCCGTTCTCGCATGGTGCTATGTGTAGGTGGTCCTTGGGACGTAATGCATATGGGATGCTCTTGATTGTCCTCCCATGTTGGTATATGTAAGGGATGGTTATCGTATGGTGGTAGGCATAGGTGGTCCTTGGGACGTAATGCATCTGGGATGCTCCTGATTTTCCTCCCATACCAGATACATTGAGAGGTCCAACGGTCATAAGACACTGTGTGTGCTCCTAGGGAGGATCTCACATGGTGGAAGGCGTAGGTTGTCCTTGGGACGTAATGCACCTAGGGTGCTTTGGATTGTCCTCCCATGCTGGTAGACATGGGTTGAACGTTGTGGGACATGAGATGTGCATCTGTGATGTGCTCCATGTGATGATGAGATGATATGGATACGATGAGGAGATAGTAGGAGATGCAGGTGATTGCAGTGGCAATTTAATGACTGGTCCTGGGCTGTACCTATTTGATGGCTTGTTCGTAGAGATGATGAATACCTACATGAGGGCTAGGCCTACATCCAACATGAAAAATGGTTGGCTTTGTATAAATTCCTATGATAGATAGATTTGAGAGATTTCACTAATCAATGATCAATGGAATGAAGATTTTTGCAACAACGATGATGATTATCCAGTGTTGATGATGATGTTCCAGCATTGAAGATGGTCCAACGATGATGACGTTGTCCATAATTGTGTATAGGGTGATCATGAATGTGGCAAGAGAACCTTCCTAGTTAAGAGGGAGTGTTGATGTAAATGTAACTTCAGAAGATATTCAATTGTATTTTATATTTATATTATTATTGTATTTTATTTGTACCTCCGACGGAGATGTTTTCCCTCCGGTCGGTGATTTTATTATTACATTTGGTCATGCAAAGTCATTGATATAAAACCTCCATTGTAAGTTGGGGCGATAGATCCCGTGGAGTAAAATGTAATAGGGTTATTGAGTCTTCCTAGAGAAGTTGGACCATTTAGGTTTAGTTGAGGCTGACCTAGTTAGGTAAAAGGTCAAGTTGAAAGTAAATTATAAATAGAGAGCTAGGCCTCTCATTTGGACGCACTACTCACTCACACAAGTTCGCATAAGCAAGAGTGAGAGGACAAGTTTTCCGGTGAAAAAGAGATAAGCTGCAGAAGACATATTTTGGGTTTTCCACTTTTGGATTGATATTGTATTAGTGATGAAACTATCTTTGAGGAAGTTGCGGGGTTTTCTCCTTTATGGTTTCCCCCAGGAAAACTATTGTGTCTTTTGTGTTTTGTTGTGCTTGTTATTCTTTCATTTAAAGATACTAGATAATATTGAATTAAAGTAGAAAAAATAACACCAGGTTGGGTGTTCTTAGACATATCTTCTTCCATAATAAGGCAACTTAATATGTTGAATAAAATGTGGCATCATAAAAATAGTTGTATACTTTAACTTGTGAAACTCATTCAAATGGGATAAGCAAACATTTGCTACACTAATGATGACGTGATACTAGTACAGACACAAAAAAATGTTGTAAAATTACTTTTGCACAAATAAATCCCCTTTCAAAATCAGTTTGGATGGAACCTACAACCTGAGGAGCTTTTATCTAGTTTCTAACTTGCCACCATTTCACCTGTAAAAATACTATATCTTATTGATTTAGTGTAATGCTTTATAAACTATAATCTAAAAACTTCAAACAAGATATAGAGTGCCATATTGACAATAGGATTCATCAGGATCCACAGAAAGGAAACTCCAAATAAATCAAAACCTTTATGCAAGAACATATTAAAAAAAACAACGAAGCTTCAACCAAATAAAATATTACTGCCTAGACCGATCAACATAAACTAGCTACACACTATTAGGAGCAGGAACAAAAGTAATATACCAACTTTAGCGATGTACAATAGCTAGAAGAAGAGGCAATGAAGGCATCGTGGAATGATACACTAGTCATGGATACATTTACTCTGAAAAACGTTAAGAAATTTCAAGCAGATGTCTAGAAAATTGATGATGTCTACAAGGAAGTTACTCAGAGATTTGAACAATTCACTAGTATTTAAAGGATCTTCCTTCTTTGGCATTCATTTTCCAATCGTGAACTTGATTTTCTCATGTTGAGGAAAAATTAGTAGTCAGGGCATGTTGGGACAAAGGTAATTTTTAGGGGCGAAATTTCACCAATTGGCTATTTTTTAGGATTTTTTTCAAAAAATAAATTCTCTATTTGGTCATTTTTAGTCTCTAATATCGCCTATATTTACATAAAATATGTTTTTTTATTATAATATTCGCCAAAATTTACAGGTTTCTGTAGTAAATTGTAGGTTTCATACTTGAGATTCGCCTACCTATCTATTTATATGTTTTTTTCAATTCAAAATAATCGCCTAGAATACTATACTTGAGTATAATATTAGAATCCTTAAAAAACACCCTGGTTGGGACCCCATTTTGGAAAGTTTTGAGTCATGAACCAGACTTCCCAGTACACCCGATTGCTTAGGGTGCTTGGCTTGCCAGCACATTGGACTTGATAGCTCTAGATTTAGCCCATAAACTTCTATATCTGGAAATGATTATAGATTATTTATAATCATATATGATATAAATAGTATGTAATCAGATTTACACGTTGGAATTGATCATGATTAAGTAGTATATGTTGGTATAAAATATTGGGCCTTTTTGAGGATATTGTAGTAGACATAAGGAGAATGCACTGATCTATGCTTATGGAAGTTAATGGAAATGGCTATGATTTGCTTCACCCTTTTATTTAAGTTGTATGTTATGAAATGAGTGCTTAATAACTGCTTTTGTACCCTTTATTCTTTATGATCATTTTATATTCTCCCCTTTCTATTATACATACATTTCTGTCTCCATAAGTTTTTTCAATATCTCAAGTGAAACCTTACACTTTATAGGGTATTGAAAGTGTCGATACTGTTGGGTTCTATTGTTGTCTTATTTAGGAACCTAGGGTCTATCCAAAGTGTCGGTAATTTTACCCACATGGAAACTAGAAACCTATGGTTATGGTTTCTTTTGTCATGCTAATTTCAATTCTTATCCATTTTTAAACATACCACACTTTTTGTGCTACCACTATCTATAATTACTTAACAAATTTTGTCTCTAGATTTGCATTTTTTCCTGATTTGCATTTGTAGAGAGTTATCTCTCTACATTTAGGTTTAATTCATAAGTGTTTTGTGAATGATTTGATATCTAAGTTTTTCTTGTTAAATTTAATGTAATGAATGTTCAAACTCAATTCCAACCATTCAATATATTTTTTGAGTGGCAAATAGTATGCATTCAGGTTTCTTTTGGTCTACATAATTTATGGGGAGACACTGATGTTTTCAAGCGCTATCTGGAAGGGAGAATGATGCAGAAATCAACACCTTGTTCTTCCAAATTGGGAATGGGGTATGCTACAAGTTCTAATACCAATTCCTAGTGTTGTTTCATGAACATCCCTTGTTATAGCTATAATTTCTAGTTATTGATACTCTTTCTAGTTCCTTGACATATTTCGGTGTTTTCACATCAATATGTAAACTTTGTTTACGACAGGGTCAATTCTTTTACCTAGCCTCTCCATGGGAAGTGGAGTTTATGCTATACTATATCTAACTTAACAAGTCATCATATGAGAACCAAACATGATAATGCTATCAATAAAAACACAGATTTATGGCCTAACCAAAGCTTTTCATGGAAAAGATTTAAATTGGACATTGGTAGAAAAAATTAAATATATTCACTTTGTAGAAGCAAATTAGTTGAACACACACATCGAGAGATATTCATATACAACAAGCAATATAATGAAGGAAATGAAATTCAAACTTGACTGGTTAGATATGGATTGCAATCTTGTTGTTCCCGCCAACATATCTTCACCTTCAGACTGAGATTGAAATGTAACTTGAGTTGGTGGTTTTTATAGCTACTGTGTTTGAATTGCCCCTTGCTTTATAGCACCGAGAACTCTAATTGGGTGGTCTATGAATAATGAATTCACAAGAGCACACCATGCAGGCTAGGTAAACTGAGACCCATACCCATTCCACCATGGCATGGTAGGAACATCAGATGAGAGAATGGGTTTCCCTTCATATTCTCTATGCTCTTTGCATTCAACACCTTGCATGATGAGTTTATAAAATTAAAAAAACACTCAATGTTATTAATATAAAATCCTCTTCTCTTTGCAAAATTCCTCAATTCTCATTCCAATAGCTAGGATAGATCAAGCCCCACCTATAATTCCTTCATACATTGTTTCTTCATGCAGACACCTTACAATATCAATTTCAATCTAGCATCTGTTGACCCACTACACTTGTGTCACATAAATAATTCAAAAACTGAAAATGATAAAATGAGATGACCATTCGCAATTAAAAATATCCTCTATAGTAAAAACAATGAATTGAAAACATATATAGTAAAAACAATGAATTGAAAACATATAAAGTAGAGAAAAATGAAATTTGATCAACTTTAAAATATTTTAACATGCAACCATATAACTAGTCTTAATATGCAAGAATGTGGTAAACTCAATGAGAAAAGCTAGCATGACTAGCTAATGATCCTCGTGGCATATGATAAAGGTCTAGAGTAATTAGTCAGGAAGATAAGTTATTAATTTTTTAATGAGTCATGTAACCAAATTCATATTTTGTGGAAGCACTCGAAGGAGTTAGGAAGGTTCTATTAGTGAGCCATTAAGGAGGATAAGATTGAGTTGCTACTTTTAGGAGTTTGTTGTAGAAATTATAGGAATCTGTTTCTTGAGATGGAAGCAAGATTTCCAAGTATTAATGTAAACCTGTGAGGCATTAGTGGGGGACTCAGTGAGGGTTCTCTCATTCAGATGGACA
This sequence comes from Larix kaempferi, assembly GCA_027924585.1. Taxonomy (NCBI): domain Eukaryota; kingdom Viridiplantae; phylum Streptophyta; class Pinopsida; order Pinales; family Pinaceae; genus Larix; species Larix kaempferi. The sequence goes on from BSBM01001304.1 coordinate 100,724, forward strand.
ATTGAAGGATAAATCATGCCACAAAGAGTGTGTAACCAAAACGAGAGTATTATGGGTATGTATGTATCATTATGAATATAATTTCATTATGTGTATGAATTGTCTTGTTTATTTGTATGATTGAGATTGATTCTAGTAGGTGTGAGATTTAGAATTTGCAGAGTTTCAGTATTTGTGTGAAGTCTGAAATTGTTGATAGGTTTATTGATGAACCTGTCATGTTGAGGAGAAATTTGTGTAAGGATTTAAGACAATTCTGAACTAGGAGAAATTGAGAAATCTTGTGCATATGAAAGAATTTATTAGGGGTGGAATTTCTTGTAAGAATTTCTGTGTTGATAATATTCCACTGTGAATTAAAAAAGTGATCTTTGTATTAGAAGTCCTTCATGTGAATGAGAAATTGAGAACAAGTGATGTAGAGGAGGTGATATGTCGTCAAGAAGACAGATTATGACCTGCGTTAATGGAAATGATTTCTTTATTTATTACCTGCATTAATGGAAATAAATATTTATCATGTAGGCCTGTGTTAATGCTTTCTTTATTTATTACCTGTCACTCTATGAAACCTTGATGCCTGCACAAGGAAGTGCAATTCGGGCCCTTTCCTTGAGGCACTATACTTACAACAATATTTTTACTGGATTTTCTATGTGATCTCCAAAAAAATTGACAAAGAAATGAAATGATGTCATCGACTCTGCAAATGTGTGATTCTATTAGCTTAATTTTGACAAAACCAAAAATTGATCAGATCTAACCCTTATTCCCAACGCAGGATTCCGAACATTAAGATTGCATCTTATCTTTTTATTCCGTTAATATTGTCATGTATAGGCGGAGGAAATCCTACTCGATCTGAAATCTTTATGGATTGCGTGATATGACCTGCGTTAATGAATGGAATATTTATTTATTACCTGTGTTAATGCTTTCTTTGTTTCCATTAACGCAAGTCATATTTCTTTATTTATTACCTACGTGAGGGATTATTTTGTTCAAACTTTGATCATTACTTAGCGAGGAGGATATAGGAACTGCATTGAATCTCACTCAATCCTTGTCAAAGAAAACACTTGATCACATATATTAAATATTAAATGAACACAGAAAACGCTACAAGTGCTACGTTTTGGTGAAAAGACTCCGATTGGAGTAAATATTAAATGCACTTGCAAAATTTTGCCATGAAAGAGGAGGAATCACGCCCACGATGCCATAAAATCATGGAATTATATGCCATGATTTTGCATTAAAATCTTATGATATTATAAGGGAACATTGTTGTAGATGTTAATGACACCACCGCTAGTTTGGAGAAGGATAACAACATGTCAGAAATATGCGAAACTTATATATTAATGAAAAGTTGTTGTTGAGGGCACATTAATGTAGTCTTGCCACATGTTTGCTTGTTAAGAAGATTGCAAAAGACCAAATGAGTATCATAATTTTGAGGATCCAATGCATAAACATATATGACCGGATCACTACCAGATGTAGATAATACCATTGAGAGATCACTACAAAGATTTTAGTTTGAAGGAGAGTTAAACTGCTTGTTTCTTGCATAGAAACGAATCATGTTACTAGATGTTTCATATGACCATAATGTTAACGAGCCCACCAAATCACAGAAAGAGATTGCACCAAACCATGCCCGGATAATATGCCTTCATAATTGCAGTATTCAAAAGTAAAATTTAACGTTAAGGTCGCCATGATATCGAAGAATTACCAATCTTTTACCTCCGCGAGTTTATTAAGAAAACAATGTAATTTTGCAAAGAAAAATGATTGCATTCAATTACGAAAAAGGGATATCATTTTTCAGTCTTTTGTCTTTTGTCTTTTACATGCATTCATTTCATTTTGATTATCGTCACTTTTATAAATTTCACTGCTTATTTATATGAAATGCTAATTTATGCTTTTATATTAGCGTAGATCTTCGAAGAAAAGATTACAATGCATCAAGTGATTATCTACGTTTTCATTCAAGTGACAGGGTTTTACAAAAGATGTCATGCATGACCGTGGTTCAAGTAGATAAGATCGTGTTATTATCAAGATTTGATCCAGATCATCAAACCAATATTCGAGAAGCATGACAGCAGCCAAAGTGCTGAGAAAATGAGAAAGATTAATGGATATTTCTGTACCCGTTTGTTGATTGTTTGGAGACATTCCTAGTGTGCAATTATTTTCTAGATACTCTATATAAAGAGTATAATTTGAATGCCATTGGTCATGCCACTGGGGTAAATTGATGGAAATTATTTTCCAGAATTATGTTTTGTTTCTCCCATATCAAAGCCAAAATGTTTATGAGGAGCGTTGTAAAAACCCTGTAAGAAAAATGTGCTCAAGGCATGAAAAGGGCGATTTCAATTGGAAAACGGTTCTATAGTTAACAAACATAGCGTGACCAAGATGTGGTCGGGTTCTGAATGGAAATAGTTACAGTTTTGGTGTGACCAGAATGTTGGATAAGTGTTTAACTGCGTAAGATGGGATGGAGCGATTTGGGAAGAAATTGCTGGAACTGATTGTGACCAGGCAAGGTCAAATATTTAGGAAGAGATTGCTATCTATTGGCAGGAAAAAAAAGGACGTCATTTTGGAAGTGGATCGAACCACTTCAAGGTAATAACTTGGTTGCTAAAATTTTATTAAGCCTTGGCATTATGAACTAGTTAATCCAGATTTTGCTTCATCAATCATAGCAGAGAGAAGGCAAAAACAATTGATAGATTAAAGAGAGGAATCACTTAAATTACACATCATATAAACGGAAACTGAGTCATGTTTGAAATTATTTACTTGCCAAGATCAAGGGGTAAGAAATTTGTTCTAGAAAGGAGTCATAGAATCATAATCAGCTCTAGAAATATGTCCAATACCACGCCGAATCTTCTGATAAGCATACAGAAATCCACGTCAGTGAGATTGCAGGATTTATTTCTCCAAAGAGGCAATCAATATGTCCTTCCTCATTTCCTCTACCCGCTTCTATTTCAGGTGGAAAAAATTGGGAATCCCTGAATCAATTTTGTTTCATGGAATAAGACAAAAATTTCTATAACCCTCTAAAAAAATTGGATTGAAACCCTACAGAACTTGCACAACAGGGAGGAGGGAGTCCAATACACCTTGAATTCAAACTCCAAAACAAAAAAAATGAAACAAAAAAATTAAATACGGATGAAACCTTAGAAAATTAAAGTGAATGAACCTTGTAGGAGTGGAGAAGTCGAGACTCGGATGAGTTGTAGAGCGCACCTCTCCAAAGACCCAAGTGTATAGCCCGCACGATTCAACCATTTTTTCTCAACTTCATTCAACCCTTGAAGATCAGATCTATTGAAGCTTCGTTGTGAAAAATACCTTAATTTCTTTTACTCTGTTTTCCTTACCATTCTTTTTTTCTAATTTACTCATTTTTTCGAGCTCATTCACTTTTCCCTCTTTTGTATTTTTTTTTAAATTTAATTTCTCTATTTTTATTATGTTTTTTTATTTATATTCTTGGTTTTTTAAATTTGTTAATACCAATATAAATATATTATATATATTAACTATATAAATATAGAATAACTATATAACATATTAATATATTAACTAATATATATTAATAAGTATAGGATATATACATTAGCATATAATAATAATAATAGTCTATTTTCAAGGTCATCGCTATATAGAGACCACCTTATTTTTGGTACAAGGGATTCCTTTTAATTAAGGTGGAGAAAGATATTATTGTATATTTCTAAAATCATAATCATTAAAGCGGAGTATAAAATATTTAAAATCTTACTATTTCTGTAATAGAATTTTAGAAGGGATAAATTATAAACATGGTAGTTTTAATATAAAAAAGGAGGGTTTTTATTTTTATTTTTAAATGGAGGATATATGACTTTTTTTCCCCACAAGAACACCAAGGTGGTATTTATAGAATTCTAGACATAGGCATGATGAGTTGGCATCCATAGAGAGGATCAACAAATTAATCGAGAGGCACAAAATAGATGAATTTCAACTGATGAGATGCAAAAGACTCTTACTTACCGAAACTTCAACCGAGTGCCGAAAGGGTCAAATGATGAGTGTTTTGGCCAAATGAAATATGAGCATGATATGTAATGTCCCCGTCCAAATAAATTATCATGGAGGAAAAATTCCACTAACCTACTAGTTCCCTAGGTTGGGTGGAAGCATTAAAACTTGGAATAAGGGAGCTACAAGACCCAAATTGACTTTAGAATTACAAATTCACATTAAATGGGACAAATAAACTATAATAAAAAGAAAAATAAGGTGGAATTGGATCATGAGGGTGCATAAGAGGGTGTGGGACCCACATGTGGCAAGACTCCCCTCTGCACTTGGCATCATTCTCACACAAATTCGAGTTCCAGGTGGAGGGTAACGTAATTGGGGAAGATGAAGAGGCAAGATTCATGGAAAGAATCAAGGAAGATGGACTTGGAGTGGAAGAGTAACTCCCAATGAAGAGGAAGAGGAATCATAGAGAAATTGTGACACTTGTAACAAGATTCCATGGCATCTATGACAACAATAATGAAGGAATCTATGAAAAATTCAGGCCTGATTGTAGACCTATGAAATCTACTAACTCGAGTTTGTTAGGATATTCCTATACTCCATCGTAGTCCTACCAACATTTTCATTCTTGCATGCATTTCTGCATGCAGCATGCATGCAATTGCATGCATCCCAGTCATTAGTCCCAACACCTACTCATCAGTCCCAGCACCTAGCCCTCAGTTAGCTAGCCCCGGGAGCTTCTCGCTTATCAGTTTTAGCCTTCCTAGTGCTTAGTGCGCCATGCATGCAGTTGCATGCATCCCAGGCGCCCTCTCTCACCTACCACTCATTTGCACTTCAGTTAGTTGAGTTATCTTTAGTTCTTTCCTTGATTTAAGGCTAGACTGACTCTGTATCACTCTGATGGACCTCCAGTGAGACTAGACTTCCCATTCTGACTTCAGTTAGCTCCTCATGTGCCCTCCACTGAGCCTCTTTCATTCAGTTAGTGCCTCCATGTGCCAGTTACACCTACCACACTCAGTTAGATTCAGTTTGACATCTGGTTGATAGTTACTTGTGCATTGACGACTCCACTGATGTGTTAGGAACCCATGTCTTTACTTTGTTAGTATATTGTTGTTGGACGCATATGCTTTGTAAGTCGTCCTGTAGTATTTGTTGATCCATAGTTTATATTATTGTTGTTGGACGCATATGCTTTGTAAGTCGTCTCGTAGTAATTGTTGATCCATATTTTGTATTGGCCCATGGTTTGTATTGACACATGGTATTGGCGCCTAGACTTAGTATATAAGTTTGTGTTGAGACCAATGAAGGTACCGTGAATTTATTTGTATTGAGTTTGCTCAAAAGAGGTTGCCCCCTCGAAGTGGCCTACGATCAATATAAAAGTGATTCTGAGTTCTGTTATTTTGTTATCTCGTGTGTTTTCATTAATTAATTATTGCAGGTTCTTCACATCTGGTATCAGAGCACTTTCTTGGGCTCGTTGGGTGAAATTTCTGCCAATTTTTTTTTTTGCATCTATTGCAGCTTCGGATCTGGGAATAATCCCTATCCGCTTAACTATGGGAAGTACTTGGGAATAATCCCTAAAACTCATTGTGAGGAGTACCACAGGAACCCCAAAGTAGCTAGCCCATTGAGAGGACCGGCCAGCGAAAAGGGCAACGACCCCTACCTGATTGACTAGTTCCCACCCGTGAGGTAAACCAAGAGTTGTCGTTTGTGACAAAGCGGTTATCAGTTTTACCTGAGCCGTGGAGTGACGGGTACTGCCCCAATACGCAAGCTGTCAGACAACATTGGTGGCTGAGTGAAACCCCTAAACTGTTAGGAAGCCGCACATACCTGGGGTCCATATCTATTTTTCAGCTGAACTGTTGCCGATCACTGCCGCGCCGTTTCAGATCCATTTTCAAAGTCGTTCCGGATCCAGCCATTTCAGATCTATTTCGGATCTAACCATTTTCAATTCAGTCGACGCCGTTTCAAATCCCTCTGTTTCCGATCACTTCCACGATGTTGCAGATCTATCAGTTTCATATCACTTCCGCGTCGTTGCAGATCCATTCCTGAATATATATATATATATATATATATATATATATTGGATAGATATGCAGGTGTCTTTGTTGAACCAGTTGGATTTCCACCTTCAAGATCCCTTTCCAGTAAGAATTTAGCCACCTTTACATATGAGAAGGAAATGATGGCTATTTTGCATGTAGTATAGAAGTGGCGGCCATACCTATTAGGGAATCATTTCTCCATCAAGTCTGATCACCATAGTCTGAAATATTTCCTGGAACAATGGGTCTCCTCCCTAGAAAAACATAAATGGGTTAGCAAAATCATCAATTATGACTATGATATCACTTACAAGAAGGGTAAGGACAATCTTGTGGCAGATTCTCTTTCTCGTACATTTGATGACTGAGTTTCTATTTCATCTATTTCTATGCTTGTTCCAAATTGGTTGCAATCTGTTCAATAGGGCTATGTCAATGAATCCTCATTATCTCAAATCATCCAATGGTTGACCAATAACCCTTCTGTTGTACTGCATTACTATTGGGAGGGTGCTTCCTTGAGATACAAGGGTCATCTGGTGCTTCCCTAGAGAATAGATATTCAACAGGATGTCTTCTATGAACTCCTTGCTTCTCCATCGGCCGGGCACTATGGGTTCCTCAAAACATATGAGTGGGCACATCGTAACTTATTTTGGCAGGGAATGAAAAAGACAATTCAATAGATGGTGGCTAAATGTGATCCCTTCTAGCGCAACAAGGGTGAAACGACACTCCTTTCGGGATTGCTCGAACCCTTTCCCATCCCTACATGGATTTGGATAGATATTTCTATGGATTTCATTGAAGGGATCCCTAAATATGGAGGGAAGACAATGATTTTGGTTGTGGTTGATCTCCTCTCCACATATAGTCATTTTTGTGGCCTCGGCCTGACATATACCGCCTCCTCAGTCACAAAAATTTTCATGGACCAGATCTTCCATCTTCATGGAATCCCTTCTTCCATTGCCTCGGATCACGATGCAACTTTCAACAGTCATTTTTGGATAGAACTATTTCTCCACACTGGCACCAAAATGAAGATGAGTTCCAGGTATCTCCCACAAACAGATGGTCAGACTGAAATTATCAATAAATGTTTGGAAACTTATCTTCATTGCTTCACCTCCGAACAACAACATCAGTGGGAAAAGTGCCTCCCTCTCATTGAATGGTGGTACAATAGCTCCTACCACATTGCATCTAAAATGAATCCATATGAAGCAGTCTATGGTCAGGAACCGCCATTTCTTCTTCCATACACCTTCAGCAGTTCACCAGTTGAGGCGGTTGACACGGCTCTTCGAAACCGCAATCAAATTCTTCGCATTTTGTGGGACAACCTTCACATGGCAAGAAATCGAATGAAACAACAAGCCGATCAACACCGTTCTGAGTGCACTTTTCAAGCAGGTGATATGGTTTTTTTTCGTTTACAACCTTACAAGCAATCCTCCCTGAAACTCAAAGGGCATCATAAGCTCGATCCAAAGTTCTATGGGCCATATAAGTTTCTTTAGAATATTGGGTCCGTTTCTTAAAAATTAGAACTTCCTCCTTCTTCTCGCATTCATCCAGTATTTCATGTGTCTTGTCTAAAGAAAGTTCTTGGCACCAACATCAGAGGAAAAAATATTTTACTAGAATTGGATAATGAAGGATCCATCCTTTTGCATTCGGAGGCTATCCTCAATAGGTGCAATCATCATCTTTACTCTCGATCTATCACAGAGGTATTTATTCACTGGCATGGAATGCAACCAGAGGATGCTAAATGGGAACCACCCCTTCAGATTCAGCAACAATTTCCACATTTAAAGCTTTGAGTACAAAGCTTTTTCTAAGGGGGAGGGGATGTTAGGAACCCGTGTCAACCCTTCTCTTTACTTTCTTAGTATATTGTTGTTGGATGCATATACTTTGTAAGTCGTCCCGTAGTATTATATGTTCCATGGTATTGATCCATAGTTTGTATTTTCCCATAGTATTATATGTTCCATGATATTGATCCATAGTATTAGACGCATATGCTTTGTAAGTCGTCCCATAGTATTATATGTTCCAAGGTATTGACCCATAGTATTGGAGCATATAATTAGTATATAAGTACGTGTTGAGGCCAATGAAGGAATCCACTAGTTATTTGTATTGAGCTTTCTCAAAGGAGGTTTCCCCCTCGAAGTGGCCTACGATCAATAAATCTATTATGTATTCTGTTATTTCTAATATATCGTGAATTTTAATTAATTAATTGTTGGAGGTTCCTCACAACTTTATTGATTTTGGCCTTGGTGGAGAGGAGAAAGTTTCCTACTGAGGAATTTGATGGGTTTTGGTCATTATCACAGGAAACAATTCTATGGACTGTAACACATGGATTTCAAAACTACAACTTACCATAGGGAATTACACTGTTATTGAAAGTTTCTATGTGGTGAATGTTACTAATACTAATGTGCTTTTGGGAGTCCAATGGTTGTACTCTATAGGAGAGAATTCAATGAGCTATAGAGCACCTAAAATTAGGTTTAAAGGTTCAGAAGGAAAGCTAGTATTGCTGAAGGGAATGCACACCTATCCTAACCGAGTGGTGTCCTCCGATAGTATGAGGTCCATTTTGAGACATGGAGACATTGAATGATCTGCAGAGTGTCTAATCACTTCCCCCAAACCAAACATAAAAGTTCCAGAACATCCGAATGAGATAAGGAAACTATTGCACAAGTATGAAAAAGGTTTTTGGAGACCTAACCCCTAGAATACCACTTGACAAGGGATTTGAACATGCCATTGTGTTGGAGGCAGGCACTCAACCTATCCAAATGAAACCATACAGACACCCAAAAAATTTTGTGGATGAGATTGATAAGGATATTAAAGAAATTTTGGATTTGGGACTCATAAGGCCAATTTCAAGTCCCTATGCTTCATTAGTTGTCTTGGTGAAGAAAAAATATGGAACCTTGAGAATGTGCATTGATTTCAGAGTTCTAAACAAGAAGACCATAAAGAATAGATATCCCATTCCTTGGATATATGAGCTCATGGATGAACTATTTGGAGAAAAATTATTTTCAAAGATTGATCTTAGATCTGGTTACCATCACATTCGAATGAAGGAGGAAGGTGTGCAAAAGACTACTTTCAAGTGCCATTATGGTCATTTTGAATTCCTTGTCATGCCTTTTGGTTTGACAAATGATCCTGCAACCTTCCATTCATGTCACATCCTTGATCCCCTTAGTTCCATTTAGAGTGATGGGGGAACAACCTTGATAAACCTGCTATATTTTTTTCATCCAAAACTGATCCGCAACTCTAATATTTTTACACATCCGCAATGTCTTGGTCTGCAATTTGCAATCCATAGTGCGAAAATTGAAAATCGGAATACCAATATTCCACAGTGTCGAAGAACACCTTCCCGAATTCCAGAATCCTTAATCCGAAATGCGGGATTCGGAAAGTTAGAATGCGAAAACACGAAATCGAAGAACACCTTCCCAACTTTTGCAATCCGCAATGTGGGATTCATAAATCAGAACGACAATTGCGCGGTGTCGAAGAACGCCTTCCCAACTTCCACAATTTGTAATCCGCAATGCGGGATTCGGAAACCGGAACGTCAAATATCCAATCCGGGAAATTACCTCTCCGACTTCCGCAATCCACAATCCTCCTTCCGGAACTCGGAATTCGTGACTCCAAATTTACAACTCCAGAAATTTTACCTTTCCGACTTACGTAATCCGCAGTTCGCATGCGGAACTTGGAAGTTAGAACTCCCATTTCGCAACCCCATAGAATATTCCCTTCCAAATGTTGGTTGTGGAGCCAGATATTCCAGTCTCATAGATGATATTGTCTTAGCCATGCACCTCGGAGGACTGTACACCCATTCTACATTTCTAGGGGTTCGGGGCAACGCCCCCGAGAAAAATATTTTGGGGTTGTTTTCTCTAGTTGTTTTACGGGCCCATGGTTTTTGGGTATCCCGTGGTATTTTCCCATTGTATTTCCCTTATAAAAGAAAGACATTGCAATACGGCTAGGGTAAGATGCATTAGGTTTTATGCATTGTAAATATCTCTGAGATCGGTGAAGAGAGATTGTGAGACAGTGAAGAGGAAGTGTAGCAGTTGTGCTGCAGGTTGCATCCCTTCACTTTGTTGGATGGAATAATAATAAGGACTGGCAAGTTCAGTGTGGACGTATCCCAAGTTGGGGTGAACCACGATATATCTGTGTCTCTCTTGTGATGTGTGTGTGATTATATTTGCATTTATGTTTATTGTTATTGCTCTACGATCCTGTTTTTCTAACAATTGGTATCAGAGCCAAAGGTCTATTTGGCAGATAAACCCGCAGGAAGCTAGGGTTTCTAGTTCGACTGGGAGCAATGGTGGAAGAAGGAAAGTTTAAGGTCGAGAAGTTTAACGGCCAAAACTTCCAGTTTATTGTCCTCAAAGCTTTAGATGTGGAAATTGTTGTTGAATCTGAAGGAGTGGTTCCCATGTAGCATCCTTTGGTTGCATGCCATTCCATTGAATTAAGACCTCTGTGATAGAGCGAGAGCGAAGCTGACGAGTGCGCCGATTGAGGATGGCCTCCAGTTCCAAAAGGATGGATTCTTCATTATCCAGTTCGGGTAAAATATTTTGTCCACTGATGTTGGTTCCAAGCACTTTCTTCAGACAAGAGACATGAAATACTGGATGAATGCGGGAAGAAGGAGGAATTTCCAATTTATAAGCAATGGACCCAATCTTCTGAAGAATCCGATATGGCCCATAAAACTTTGGAGCGAGGTTATGACGCCCTTTGAGTTTTAGGGAGGATTGCTTGTGCGGCTGGAGATGTAGAAAAACCATATCGCCTGCTTGAAAAGTGCACTTAGAACGGTGTTGATCAGCTTGTTGCTTCATGCGATTTCTTGCCATGTGAAGATTGTCCCGCAAAATGCGAAGAATCTGATCGCGGTTTCGAAGGATCGTGTCAACTTCCTGAACTGGTGAACTGTTTGGGGTCTATGGAAGAAGAACTGGAGGTGCCTGGCCATAGACTGCTTCATATGGGGTCATTTTAGAGGTAGTGTGGTAAGAGGTATTGTACCACCATTCAGCGAGAGGGAGCCACTTTTCCCACTAATGTTGTTGTTCAGAGGTGAAGCAACGAAGATAAGTTTCCAAGCATTTATTAATAATTCCAGTCTAACCATCTGTTTGTGGGTGATACCCTGAACTCATCTTCAGCTTGGTGCCAGTGTGGCGAAATAGTTCTATCCAAAAATGACTGGTGAAAGTCGCATCACGATCCGAGACAATGGAAGAAGGGATGCTATGAAGACGAAAGATCTGGTCCAGGAAAATTTGAGCGACTGAGGAGGCTATATAGGGATGGTTGAGAGCACAAAAATGACTATATTTGGAGAGGCGATCGACCACAACGAGAATCATTGTCTTCCCACCATATTTAGGGAGCCCTTCAATGAAATCCATAGAAATATCTATCCAAATCCGTGTAGGTATGGGAAAGGGTTCGAGCAATCCTGGAAGGAGTGTCATTTCACCCTTATTGCGCTGGCAGGTATCACATTCAACCACCATCTGTTGAATTGTCCTTTTCATGCCCTACCAAAAGAAGTTACACCTTTCCCGTTCATACGTTTTGAGGAACCCATAGTGCGCTGCCAATGGAGAAGCATGGAGTTCATAGAAGACAGCTTGTTGAAGATCTGTGCTCTGGGGAATCACCAGACGACCCTTGTATCTTAGAGAAGCATCATCCCAAGAGTAATGTGGTATAGAAGAAGGGTTGTTGGTCAAGCATTGGATGATTTGAGATAAGGAAGAGTCATTGACATAACCCTGTTGAACAGATTGCAACCAATTTGGAACAGGCATAGAAATAGCTGAAAGAGAACCTTGGGCATCAAATGTGTGAGAAAGAGCATCTACCACAATATTGTATTTACCCTTCTTATAAGTGATCTCATAGTCATAACCCATGAGTTTGCTAACCCATTTTTGTTTTGCTGGGGAGGAGACACACTTGTTCCAAGAAATATTTCAGACTCTGGTGATTAGTCTTGATACAGAAATGATTCCCTAAGAGGTATGGTCGCCACTTCTGTACTGCATGCAAAATAGCCATCATTTCCTTCTCATATGTAGAGGCAGCTAAATTCTTACCTAAAAGGGCTTTGCTGGTGAACGCAATGGGGTGTTCATCTTGAAGGAGAACAACACCAAGTCCATTGCCGCAAGCATCACTCTCAATAGTGAAGGGCTTGGAAAAATCGGGCATAGCTAGAACAGGTGTAGTACACATAGCTTGTTTCAGTTTGTCAAATGCACACTGAGCAACATGTGTCCATGTAAAAGCATCCTTTTTCAATAGAGCAGTTAATGGAGCTGCAATATTCCCATAATCCTTGACAAACTTGCGGTAGTAACCAGTCAACCCCAAAAAACCACGAAGGCTCTTGAGTGTCTGAGGATGCGGCCAATTGTTCATGGCATCGATTTTGGCAGGATCCATGCGAACCCCTTGTGCTGAGATAATGTGTCTGAGATACTCAACTTCCTTCTATCCAAAAACACATTTAGCCTGCTTGGCGTGGAGATGATGGTCAAAGAAAAGTTGCATGAAAAGATCCAGATGTTGGAGATGTTCAGCCCATGTTTTACTGTAGATGAGGATATCATCAAAGAATACCAAAATGAATTTCCGCAAGTTGGGCCGAAATATTTTATTCATTAAGGCCTGGAATGTGGAAGGAGCATTAGTGAGGTCAAAGGGCATGACCAAAAACTCATAATGGCCATCATGTGTGCGGAAAGCTGTTTTAGGGATATCATCCTCATGAACCCGAATTTGATGATACCCAGAACGAAAATCCAACTTGGAGAAAAACTGAGCCCCATGAAGCTCATCAAGAAGCTCATCAACAACAGGAATTGGAAATTTATCCTTGATGGTGAGGTGATTAAGTGCTCGAAAGTCAATGCAGAGGCGCCATGACCCATTTTTTTGCGGACAAGAAGAACTGGAGAAGAAAAGGAGCTAGTGCTTGGGCGAATAATACCTTGCTTCAATAAGTCCCGAACGAACATTTCAATCTCCGTTTTTTGGTGAAATGGGTAGCGATAGGGCCTGATGTTGGGAGGAACGTTGCCAGGAAGGAGCTGAATATGATGGTCTTCTGGCCTTGAAGGTGGCAATCCCATTGGTTCAGCAAAGACACCTATATATCGATCCAGAATTTGTTGTAGATCCAAAGGAGTAGTGGAGACCGCTGATGGTTGCATCTGAATGGAGTGGATCTGAGCGATGACACCATGTGAATTCTTCTTGAGAAATTTTTCCATGTGATCTGAACTGCTGATGCTGAGAGACCCTAGTTGTAATCCTGTCAATGTGTGTTTTTGTCCATTGAGGGAAAATTGCATCCAAAGTTCAGCAAAATCCCATAAGATAGGGCCAAGTGTGCATATCCATTGAGCACCCAAAACCACATCACATTCACCTAAGGTCAAGGAAAACATGTCAGAGCGCAAGGTATAATCTCCCATAGAGATACGCACATTTAGTCACTTCCCTTTGCAAGGTAAGGTGCCCCCATTGGCAACCATGACTTCAAAGTTGGAGCAAGGATGGATAAAACAATCAGCTTGTTTGGCGATCCAAGGGTCAATGAAATTATGAGTGCTACCAGAATCAATGAGTATTGTAAGAGGAAGCTTCTTGAAGTAACCCTTGACCCACATTGTTTGGGGGGTGGTGATTCTAGCTAAAGCATGGAGAGATATCTCTGGCTAGTCATCCTGAGACGGAGGGTCAATAGGCGGTTCCTGAATGTCGACCTGAGCATCCATTGTATCTGGATCTTCATCACCAATTTCAGAGGCAGGCGGAGAATCCATATCCAAGAGATAGAGCTTTTGCTGAACACATCTATGTCCCCGAGTGAATTTCTCATCACAATTATAACAAAACCCCTTTTCTCTGCTTGCTTGCATCTCTGTTTCAGACAAGTGCTTGATAGGAGTTGGTCGAGGAGCCTACGGTATGGGTGGTCGTTGAGAATCCATATTTTGGAAGGGAACAAAAGTGGGCTTGGAGCGCTATTGGGCTGCAATCTTGTCTTCTTGCAACTTAGCCAACCCTAGGGCTTCCATCATTGTGTTGGGACAAAACATTTTGACCTCAGAGCGGATGGCATCCTTTAGACCACTTATAAAACAACTCCGGTGAAAGTCATCAGACAATCCTTCAGTGTGGTTGGCTAGTTTCTCAAATTTGGTTTGATACTCTCTCACAGTGCCAATTTGGCGAAGTTTAGTGAGGGCTCCTGTGAAGTCATCAAAAGCACTAGGACCAAATCGTTGCAAAAGGAGCTGGCAAAAGTCTAGCCGTTTTGGCTCTTCATGAGCCTTGATGTACCAACGGTACCATTGAAGAGCTTCCTGTTCCAAATGAAAGGATGCAAGTAGAACTTTGTTGAAATCAAAAGTATTATGTAGACTGAAATACTGTTCTGCACGATAGATCCATCTAGTTGGATCAGTACCATTGAAGCGAGGAAAATCAAGCTTTGGACCACGAAAATTGCTGGAAGAAGAGAACACATTGTTTGATGAAGACTCAGACTGCCGTTTGTTGCTCATAACAGAATGTTCAAGATGGAGGCCGAGAAATTTTTCATCCAGATCCTGTAGTTTGGTTTGGACGACTGTAAGTGCTTCTTCCATGGTTTTTTCTCCTGCGCGGGTGACAACCATAACCAGGAATTTTTTTTTTTTCTTCGAGAGGGGGGGGGGTTGACTGGGTAGAAAAACAAAAACAGAAACTACTTCAGTAAAGGAAAATCTGGATTTGGGAAAAAAACTGAAGGGTAATTGGGGTTTGACTAGGTTAATTGGGGTTTGGATGGATTTGGAACGGCTTTCAGAATGGATCTGAACGGCTAGATTTGAAATGGCGCAGCAGTGATCGACAATAGTTCAGCTAAAAATAGATATGGACCCTAGGTATGTGCAGATTCCTAACAGTTCAGGGGTTTCACTTGGCCACCAATGCTGTCTGACGGCTTGCATATTGGGGCAGTACCCCTCACTCCACGGCTCAGGTAAAACTGATAACCGCTTTGCCACAAACGACAGCTCTTGGTTTACCTCACGAGTGGGAACTAGTCAATCAGGTAGGGGTCGTTGCCCTTTTCGCTAGAAGGTCCTCTCAATGGGCCAGCTACTTCGGGGTTCCTGTGGTACTCCTCACAATGAGTTTGAGGGCTTATGCCCAAGTACTTCCCACAGTTAAGTGGATAGGGATTATTCCCAAATCCAAACCTGCAACAGATGCGAAAAAAAAATTGGCAGAAATTTCACCCAGCGAGCCCAAGAAAGTGCTCCGATACCAGTTGTGAAGCACCTGCAACAATTAATTAATAAGAATATGCGAAATAGCAGAAATGACAGAACTCAGAATCACTTTTATATTGATCGCAGGCCACTTCGAGGGGGCAACCTCCTTTGAGCAAGCTCAATACAAATAACTTCACGGTGCCTTCATAGGCCTCAACACACACTTATATACTAAGTCTAGGCGCCAATTCTATGGGTCAAAACCATGGAACACTACAAACTATGGATCAACAATAGTACGGGCGACTTACAAAGCATATGCGCCAACAACAATAACACAAACTATTGATCAACAAATACTATGGGACGACTTACAAAGCATATGCGTCCAACAACAATATACTAACAAAGTAAAGACATGGGTTCCTAACAAAAATCTCTTGGTGCCTCTCATTATTATGTTACATTTATTGATGATGCAACTAGGAAAACGTGGGTTTATTGCATTAGACAGAAATCTGTTGTGTTTGCTACTTTTAAGAAGTGGAAAGCTTTGGTTGAGAATGAGACAGGGAAAAGGTTGAAGTGTCTTAGATCTGATAATGGAGGTGAGTACTGCGGCAAGGAGTTTGATAGTTACTGTTCATACCATGGGATTCGTAGAGAGAAGACAGTCCCAGGAACACCACAAGAAAATGTTGTGTTAGAAAGGATGAACAGAACGATCATGGAGCGTGCAAGGTGTATGATATTGCATGCAGGATTGCCCTTACAGTTTTGGGCGGATGCTGTAAATATTGTTGTTTATTTAATAAACAGAGGACCTTCAAGTGCTTTGGATGGTGGTAATCCAGAGGAGGCATGGACAGATAAAAAGGTAAACTACTCATTTCTGAGAACGTTTGGTTGTGAATCATTTGTCCATATTGATAAAGAAAATAGAACAAAGCTTGAAGCTAAATCCAATAAATGTACCTTTATTGGATATGGGGTTGATGATTTTGGTTATCGTTTATGGGATTATGAAAATCACAAAATCATTAGAAGTAGAGATGTCATATTCAATGAAAAGTTCATGTATAAAGATCAGTTGCAGGGAAAGAAACAGGAAAAGGAAAACACAAAGTACACAGTACTTGATGAAATTATAGAAAATGAAGTTCCAAAGGTGTCAGAAAATCAAGAACAGCAACAAGTGCCTGAAACTCCTGCAACTGTAAGAAGATCTACAAGGTTAAGTAGACTCCCTGAACGATACTCTCCTTCAATGTATTATTTGTTGATGACTAATGCTGGTGAACCAGAATGTTATGAAGAAGCAATGCAGGTGGAAAATAGAAAGAAGTGGGAGCAAGGCATGAATGAGGAGATGGACTCATTAGTAGGAAACCAGACTTGGGATTTGGTTCAGTTTCTTACTAGTAAAAGAGCATTGCAGAACAAATGGATTTATAGGTTGAAGGAAGAAGAAGGAGGTAAGAAGCGGTACAAGGCTAGACTTGTTGTAAAGGGGTTTGCACAGAAGAAAGGTATATATTTTGATGAAATATTTTCTCCTATTGTTAAGATGACTTCAATTAGGACTATTTTAAGTCTAGTGGCGGTAGAAGATTTGCATCTTGAACAGTTAGATGTAAAAAAATCCTTTCTCCATGGGGATTTGGAGGAAGAGATATATATGCAGAAACCACAAGGGTATGAGGTCAAAGGGAAGGAGGATTTGGTATGCAGGTTGAAAAAGAGTTTGTATGGCTTGAAACAAGCTCCAAGGCAGTGGTATTTAAAATTTCACAGGTTTATGACAGAACAAGGTTATAGTAGATGTCATTTTGACCACTGTGTTTATTTCAAGAAGCTAGACAATGAAAGATATATTATCTTGTTATTGTATGTGGATGACATGCTTGTTGCAGGGTCTAACATGCAGGATATAAATGTACTCAAGGAAGCTAGCTAATTCATTTGCGATGAAGGATTTGGGTGCTGCAAAGCAAATCCTTGGTATGAGAATAACGAGAGACAGGAAAAATCACAAATTGACATTGTCTCAGAGTGAGTACATACAAAAGGTGTTGGAGAGGTTCATAATGCAGAATGCAAAACTAGTTAGTACACCTTTGGCCAGCCATTTCAGTCTAAGTAAGGAAATGTGTCCCAAGACATAGGAAGAGATGGATTACATGTCCAAGATTCCCTATCAATCAGCAGTTGGCAGCTTGATGTATGCCATGGTGTGCACAAGACCAGATATTGCACAAGCAGTGGGAGTTGTGAGCAGATATATGAACAATCCAGGTAAAGAACACTGAAAGGCAGTACAGTGGATTCTCAAGTATTTGAGAGGTACTACCACTCAGGCATTATGTTTTGGAGGTTCAGACACTGTTCTACAGGGATATGTTGATGCAGATATGGCAGGTGATAAGGATAGCAGGAGGAGCACCACAGGGTATGTGTTCACTGTAGGTGGAACAGCAGTAAGTTGGATTTCAAAACTGCAAAAGGTTGTTGCACTTTCAACAACAGAAGTAGAGTATGTTGCTGTTACAGAGGCTAGTAAAGAGATGATTTGGTTGCAGAGGTTTATGGAGGAAGTGGGTAAGAAGTGAAGGATAGTAGGTTGTATAGTGACAGCCAGAGTTCCATTCATCTTGCAAAGAACTCAACATTCCATTCCAGGACTAAACATATACATCTCAAGTACCATTTCATACGCTCTGTTCTGGAAGATGAACTGTTGAAGTTGGAAAAGATACATACTAGCCAGAATCTTGCAAACATGTTCACAAGTTAGTGACCAGAGAGAAACTGAGTTCCTGCTCAGTTTCAGTTGGCCTTCTAGCATGAAGGTGAAGAGGAGAAAGTTTCCATGTCCAAAGTCCAGCAAGTGCAGTAGCGGTGGAGTTGCTGTGATCAGTCTCCAAGTGGGAGATTGTTGGTTGTGGAGCCAGATCTTCCAGTCTCATAGATGATATTGTATTAGCCGTGCACCCCAGAAGACTGTACACCCATTCTGCATTTTTAGGGGTTCAGGGCTGTTTTGGGGTTGTTTTCGCCAGCTGTTTTGTGGGCCCATGGTTTTTTGGGTATCCTGTGGTATTTTCCCATTATATTTCCCCTATAAAAGAAAGACATTGTAATACGGCTAGGGTAAGATGTATTAGGTTTTATGAATTGTAAAGATCTCTGAGATCAGTGAAGAGAGATTGTGAGATAGTGAAGAGAAAGTGCAGCAGTTGTGCTGCAGGTTGTATCCCTTCACTTTGCTGGACAAAATAATAATAAGGACTGGCAACTTCAGTGTGGACGTAGCCCAAGTTGGGGTGAACCATGATATATCTGTGTCTCTCTTGTAATGTGTGTGTGATTATATTTGCATTTTTGTTTATTGTTATTGCTTTGCGATCCTGTTTTTCTAACACCAAATTCCGCAATCCACGTGTGAGTTCGGAAAGTCGGAAGCCCCACTGCACAACATCTCCAGCCCATAAATTCTTCATCCTAAGTCAAATTTGGAAAAATCCGGTAACGTTGGAAAGCTCTTGATGAGCACTATGTAGCTGCAGGGTCACCCACACTTGAGAACATTGATATGATATTAATTGCTACAGGTTGAAATTTTTTCTGTGATGTCATTTTATTTCTTGCAACTTTGTGGATAAATAGCTACCAACATGAAGTAAATCTAAATATAATTTCAGCAGCAGTTGATTACTTTTCCCATATCCTACTTTATTCAATCATTATTTTAGGGGATTTTGACAACACCCATTGAATAAGGCGGTAAGGAAATTTGTTGTATCTTAATCTGATCTTTGTTCAGATGAGTTTTATTTATATTATTGAATTCTTTTCTACCACTTAGAAAAAGGATTTATGTTAGGTAGTTACTGTACCAGTGTGTGAAAATAGATTAACGAGTCTGAATGGTTGTTAGGGCCCACCTCACTTCTCATCATACCATATAGCATTGTTCAGGGCAATTATGTAGGGTAGACAATGGTGACTGAAATTGGATTTTAATCTAGAAGGTGAACATTAATAAGTAGAAGAAATGAACTGACGTTGTATTTTAAGGTGCATTTTTTGTAGCTAATTTGAAATGACGCCTTGAAATAGAGAATGAGGATGCAATAGAAACAATAGATATCTGGAAAATAATTAATAACAGAGTTTTCTAGACAGTAAACCATAGAATAATCTAAGGTTTTTGGTGTCAAATTACATTTTTGGGTCTGACTCTGAATGATGAATCTGATTAATGTGTAATCTTTTATTTCAGATCATAGTTACTAAAACTATTGTAGAGATTTGATAAGATATCTGTCTACAAACATTTTTTTGTCCATCCACAACACTTTTTAAGGATTTTTAAAAATTTCGATACCTGTAGTGTTCTTGAGTTTAGCATATCACAAGAATTTTGATGATTACCTCACTACATGGCATTCAATTTGAATGCAGTATTAATGTAGGTATACTTGGAATGATAACATAGTGGCTATGGAAAAATAAACTGCAAAAAATCAACTATAATAGCAATGGAGATGGATTTGAAGAGTAAATATAAGTTCCAAGAAAGTAATATTTATTTGCATGCATCTGCATGAATGAGCATTTCCAAGCCTTCAATATGATTCCAAATAAATGCTTGTGCTAAGTTGCACTGAAATGGACATGGAGAGGACATGTCAAAATTTCATAAAAGGTTGGATATATCATGGATCAACACAACTTCTAATACTGATCTCCCAAAGAAGATTATGATCATATTTTGGGATTAGATGTGGGTGTTGGAACATTTAAAAAACCCACTATGTCATTCTAGACTTAGGATAAAATTAATTAATCATTTATGATTAATTTCCTGAGTTTTGACTAGGTAGAATAGGCCAGTTTTGTCTTTTAGTGGACCACATGCTGTCCTCATTCAAAAAAACGAATTTGGATAGATTCTGGAAAAGATTTCGTTGGATTCTGTTTGATTTTATTCCATTCCTGAATTAGAAAGACACTATCCAGTTTTAGTTAGCTTTGTCCTGTTTT
Organism: Larix kaempferi; assembly: GCA_027924585.1. Lineage (NCBI taxonomy): Eukaryota > Viridiplantae > Streptophyta > Pinopsida > Pinales > Pinaceae > Larix > Larix kaempferi. The sequence goes on from BSBM01001304.1 coordinate 121,290, forward strand.
TTCTGCTTTCTAGTGGAAAAGATAAAGCTAGTTTACTTGGAATCTTTTGCCACTTGACCAATTCGACCTCCACATCATATCTAACCTTCTAAAGCCATCATTACATTCCATTTACCTTACTCATGAGCTGCCATACCATACTTGCCAAATTCGTGAGCCTCTAGCACCATTTTGGAAACTTCTTTTGCCACCTAGGGGTTTTTTTGTCTTTTCTAAGCCTTTCTTTTTGCTCTTTCCATATTGCTTCAAAGCAATTCGATTTTCTCCATGGAGGATGTATTATATATTGTTATCATATCAATGAATAAGATATAGAGTGTTTTCCATAATTTATTCTCTCTATTCTTCTTCTCTCATTGTCTAAAATATTCCATGGTGAAATTGTCTTATGAATCTAGTTCCTAGTAATTGAAAATATCACATGGTATCAGAGCTAGCTTGATTCAAAACAATTTCCAAGAGTGTTTTTTGCAAGTATTACCATTACCAAGAGCGCATCAGTATGGAGAAAAATAAATCCAAAGCTGTGACTCTCACTCCCTTCAATTTCTTTGATTGGAAGGCGCATATGATCATTCAGCTTCGGAGCAAAGGATTGTATAGAGTCACTATGGGGCTTGAAACTGAGCCAGGAGCTGTTGCATTAAAATCCAAATGGTTCAATAGGATTGATGAAGCTTATGGGTTACTTTGTATCTCTGTATATCTAGATATTCTATTCCATATCGATTCTCTATCAACTCCAAATGAAGTGTGGACAAAGCTAGATTCTCTCTTTGGAAAACAGGATGAGCTCAGAGGTCATTTGTTGGAGATTGAGCTGATCTCTCTTGGTCCAAGTAATTTCGATTCTATGGAGGAGTTCATATCAAGATTCAAGAACCTAGTGCTTCAACTCAAGCAATGTGGTATAGAGAAGAAGGATGAGCAATTAATCCTTACCATTCTGTCAAAACTGAGCTCTGAATACTCAATATTTGTGTCTACTTTTCATTCTACAAGACTTGCAGTTCCCAAGTGGAAGATGCCAACCTTGGATGCATTCATTGATTCACTCACTTAAGAAAAGGACAAGCTAGTCCAAATGAGGGATCAATCACCCTCCAAACACTTTGCACTTGTTGCTCATGGAGCAAAGAGTTTCAAGAATGACAAATCCAAACAGAAGATATTGTCAGATGAAGAGGATTATGATGGAGATTCCAAATCCAAGAATATGAAGAAGGAGAAGCCCAAGTGTTCTTATTGCTGCAAAGGAACTCATCCTGATAAATCTTGCTTCAAGAAGAAATTAGACATCATGGCCAAGATGCTTGAAGAGCATAACATAGATGTTCTTGACTTTGCAAAGAAAGAACAAGGCAAGGTTGCTGTAGAACAAGAAATCTGTCTCCAAGCCTCTCCCACAGGTAATAATGCTTATGCTTTGAGTGCTAGAGTGAAATATAATTCCGATGTCTCTGATATTGATTCACATTCTGATATATCAGAATCAGAAACCTCCACCTCTTCCTTGGAACAATCTTCAGTCAGTTCATCCAAGTCTACTCTCAAAACTAGTCATTTTTTACTAGCTTCTGACTTGTCTTCTGAAAGGTCTTTCCACCATCATTCAAATATTTTAGATTCTGATTTAGAAGATTATTTAAAGTCTGATATGCAGGTCATTACATATCCCACATCATATTCCCAACCTTTGGATGCAAAAAAGACCCTACAAACCCCAAGTTCTCCAGTTAAGAAACTACACAATTCTATGTTTTCCTACACTGTGTCACTTGCCTTTGTTGCACTTTTGTCTTGCATATCTTTCATTGGTTAGAAAGCCATTATTTAGGAATTATTTGGACCGATATTCCACAATTTTGGACATGACCCCATCACTCATGGTTCAAAATTCAAGTCCTCACACTCTCCAGGCTCGCTCAGCTGTCTGGGTGATCTAGTTTCTCAAATTTTTTCTACTGAAATTATGTTCGATCATGGAGACTCCACATCTTTACTGGTTGCTTCTCCATATGACTTACATTCTGATATTTCAGAGCTGCATGATCTCATTTTAAATATCAGAAAGGTTCTACATCAGTTTGAGAAGAAAGTACAAGAACTCGTACACCACATTGCAACTACAAAAGAAATTGATCCTGTTGAGTTCATTGTTTCTCCTTGGGAAGGAGTATGCATAGATATTCTTGCCATCATTGATTATGTTTTCAGATTTGATTATGTATGTTACATCAGCAAGAAAAATTCATTTGATGCTCCTCCATCATCAGAAGATGAACTTCATAGAGCTTCAACACATGGTTCTTGCCTACACAACATCGATGCACTGATGCATGATCATGCCATCCACAATCTCTTCATCAAGTCAGTTACCCGGAAGCAACCCATTCAGCTCATTTAGCTCATTCAAATGAGAAACATGATAGTATGAAGACATCAAGCATGTCCATTTTTGAGGGAGGGTTTTGTTCCCATGAGGTTTTCCCTGTTTCCTCGGTTTACATGGACTAATTATTTTTGTATTGGGGTGACCATAAGCCTTGTTGCTTGGGCCCTATATTTATGATATTTTTCTAATTCCCATCACATAAAGTTAGGCTTAAGGGGGGATGTTGGAACATTTAAAAAACCCATTATGTCATTCTAGACTTAGGATAAAATTAATTAATCATTTATGATTAATTTCCTGAGTTTTGACTAGGTAGAATAGGCCAGTTTTGTCTTTTAGTGGACCACATGCTATCCTCATTCACAAAAATGAATTTGGATAGATTCTGGATAAGATTTCCTTGGATTTTGTCTGATTTTATTCCTTTCCTGAATTAGAAAGACACTATCTAGTTTTAGTTAGCTTTGTCCTGATTTTTTTGCTTTCTAGTGGAAAAGATAAAGCTAGTTTACTTGGAATCTTTTGCCACTTGACCAATTCGACCTCCACATCATATCTAACCTTCTAAAGCCATCATTACATTCCATTTACCTCACTCATGAGTTTCCATACCATACTTTCCAAATTTGTGAGCCTCTAGCATAATTTTGGAAACTGCTTTTGCCACCTAGGGGTTTTTTTGTCTTTTCTAAGCCTTTCTTTTTGCTCTTTCCATATTGCTTCAAAGCAATTCGATTTTCTCCATGGAGGATGTATTATATATTGTTATCATATCAATGAATAAGATACATAGTGTTTTCCATAATTTATTCTCTCTATTCTTCTTCTCTCATTGCCTAAAATATTCCATGGTGAAATTGTCTTATGAATCTAGTTCCTAGTAATTGAAAATCTCACAGTGGGTTTCTTCGACTGGATATGTATCCTAAATTCTGAAACATTCATGAAATGCTGAAGGTGTTTCATTCCCTTCTAGTAGGCATTTCCGGTAACAGTGTTTGTGATTTGTTGTTCTCTTGTCTATATTCCCTAGTATTTAACATGATACGAGTGCTTATTTCCATTGCATGATGCACATTCTCACGACATCATAATTGGAAATCTCAAGGAACCATACTTCTCTTGCAAGTGTAGGAACCTTGGAAAATCTGTATAATCCTCAAAACATATTTTTTAGGGTGTTATTCTCATAATGATGGAAGTTATCTTTTGGTCAACATGAAATGCAGTTTCTCATAATTGAATTAAATATGGTGGATACATTTTTAGATGTTGTGAATATCTTCATTGTTTGTGTTCATTTATATTGTTCTATTTTAAGAAGCCTATACTTGCTGTCTATTTCTGACCTAGTTACCCTTGTGCAGTTTAATGCTATGGATCTGCATCCTGCTCTATTGGTATTATCCACTAAGTGTTCTTTAGTTTTTGGGCTCGTCTTAGGAGACTATTCCCCATATTCCCCAACACTTTTCCTCCATATTTCCAGTTTTAGGGGGTGAGGCTTGTTCATATTTGCAGAGAACCAATGATGCATGTTAAGTTCTTTCCGTTGTTGGATTTGTGTTGTGCTATGTGTGTCCTGGTGAATCTATTAAATAGATACTAATGGCTGTAAATCTATGTTACCGGATCCACCACCCCAGTGTGTAGGATCCACAAATCTGTGGATCCGATATGTATCTGGATTGGATCCTTCGAGGATCCGTCATGGAAATGGATCCCCTGCGGAAGGAAATGTATCCTGGTCCCATGAAACAGATCCTATGAAAAATCAAACAATTCCTGAAATTTTCAAACGGATCCTGAAACTTCCAGTGCTTCTATGACCCATTGATCCCCCCCAATTTTTTTTTTAAATTAAAAACATAAAAACACTTAAACACCTAATATGATTAAAATAATAAATCCCATTCCTGCTATAAGAAATGCTATATTTTGATTTTCTACAATTCAACTCATCCAGCTTTGTGCATTTATGCAGAGCTATGAGACAACGAAGCATAATATCAAGAGAGAATTTGAGGTCTATGGTCCAATCAAGCGGGTAGGTATTTTAGAGCAATCCCCAAAGGGGACTAGACTTATTGCTCTTGGGTAAGAGTTCTTGTTGGATCATGTTTACCCGCCAGGTTTTTCACTATACATGATGCTTCTGTTTAGCTATATTGTATTGCTCTCGAACTATTTTTCATCACTCATTCCTAGACTGTGTTCCTCATGCTTAGAATTGGAGCATATGAAAGTTTGTATTTATCGGCGACTTGGGTACGTTGCATTGAAGGTTTTCTTTCTTACATGATATTTTCATTCAAGAAAAATGTTGACCAAAGTTGACTTTCCACATTAGTCACTATGTATTATTCTAGAATTCCATTTAAGCATTTAGTTTATTTAAGTATATCATCCTTGGTAAGGGGCAGGGTTCCATTATCTTTTGGTAAGTCAGCCACCTGCATGATTTTATTTTGCCAACACAATTTCCATGATGGTGGTGCATTCCTAGTTGAAATCGCATGGCGAAGCTGCACACCTCAAAGGTGAGCACGGACAGTGAGGCATAGTGCCTGTCTGTCATGCCAGTTTCGGTTTAGAAGTTTGAAATATTGTAGGTTGTAATTTTGAGTGCTGCTCTATGTAGGTGCTTCTCGCTAGATAGTCTCAACTTAGGAGAATTCTTTCATTCATCAATATTCTTTATATAGTAGCAACAAACAAACTAATTGCAAAAAAGGCCTTTATCAACCATTTCTAGTTGCCTCCCAGCCTTGGGAACCAGGGAAATTTTTAGGGGTTAAATTTAGCCAATTGGCTATTTTTTGGCCTTTTTTTCAAAAAATAAATTCGCTATTTGGTCATTTTTAGTCTCTAATATCGCCTATATTTACATAAAATATGTTTTTTTATCATAATATTCGCCAAAATTTACAAGTTTCAGTAGTTAATTGTATGTTTCATATTTAATATTCGCCTACCAATCTATATATATGTTTTTTCGAATCCAAAATAATCACCTAGAATACTACACTTAAGTATACTTTTATAATCCTTAAAAAATACCCTGTTGGGAACCCATATGTATGGACTTTCTAACTGGGATTCCCATGACACTTAGGAAGCATTATTGAATTTTGGTTTAGATTTTGCCATTTTTTAGATTATTATGTTTACAATGGTTGGTTTTATTGTCTAAACCTCCTTTATGTACATCAAACAACTCCCAGCCACCATTTTTTCATATCAATATCCCATGCCTCTTCATATGGTGATCATTTCTGCAAAACTAAAACCCTCCAGAATTTGTAGAAACATTCTTATTGCCTCCTATGCAATGCCATATTGAGTCTTTTAATGCCCTACTTGTAGTACTAGCAAGCAAAACCATCACAAATAAGATATGTATACCCATTTACTAATCCCGGGACACTTTAGAAACATGATTGTATTCTAGTAGTAGTCTATTGTTTTTAAAAATGGTAATCACTAGTACCTATACCAAAGCTATATCTAACCAACAAACTATTGGATTGTTTTTCTCTCATGTGTGTATGAATTTCAGGCTACCTCTCACCATTGTATCCAATTGTGACTTGTTGGCTATATATATGATCTTTAGATTCAATGACGTAAACCTAGGTTCTGTGCGGTTCAGGCAACCAACAACATCCCTTTTCACCCGCCCTTTCAAAAACAGTCTACGAACATACTGAGGTCTCAGCCAAGGAGAAGTTGTGAGGAGGTTGCAGAATCAGTTTTCCACAACCGGGTGATGCACGCTCAAGATAATGGTGGACAGCACAAAGTTCTCCTTCTTTGCGGTGATAGTACTTATACCATAGCGCACCTGCAGGTTGCGCGGCTTGGACTGACTCTTCGACAATGGGACAGTGCAACAGAGACTGTGCTTCCTCTTTGGTACTTAACCAACTCTTGATAGACTTTACCTAGTGTAATTTAAGCATTCAACAATAGAATGGATTGCAAGCCTTGCTAACTTATACACTATAACAACAACACTGTAACTGCGCACTTCTGGTGCTGCGCTCAGGGAATCGCACTATACATACTTCGATGGCTAAGTGTTTACCCAATTATCTTATGAATTCATATGACTTAGAAATACTCGTGCACTCGACATTCATTCACACATGTTGTTACTTAACATATTATCTCCATCTTCTATCCTTATGGCGATCACATATAAAATCAAGAACACATGCATTCACAAACAAGATCTTAAGCATTCACATAAGCAAATACACAGATATAAACGCATAATCAATCACATAACACAGAATTTAATGTGGTTCACCCCCAGCATGGGATATACATCCATATGAACTATTGTTATATTATTTATGGGAAGGGTACAACAGTTCCATTCTGCGCACTCAGCTGTGGACTCTCTTCTCTCTTAGTAGGTCACTACGCACACAGCTGCAAAGCCTTTACAATCTTCTCTTCAACAATAATCAACTGTTCACGACTAGATATTAACCCTTTCCCTTACAAAATTTCCCTTTATATAGAGATTGTTCCCATAGGTCATGTTTGTTACAATGCATAGGAAAAAAACCCTTAGGTTACAAAATGTTGCGGTTACCCGCCGACTCGGCCTGTCGCAGTCGACATCTGCTCCACACCCTTTTGGCCATTTTGTTGGACCACTCGTAGCTCGAATGCCCTTCTGACATCCGCAGTCTTCACAAAATGGTTATACTGCATCGTGGCGTGTCTCTTTCCACTCCTCTAGCCTTCCTATCACTGTCGGCTTCGTGGCTTAGCTTCTAACTGTTTTTCGCCACTCTCTTGACAGGTCACTTTCATCTGCCTTCACGCTGCTCCATACCCATTCCCGGGAATCAAGGAGTCATTTACCCAAACAGGTCGCTTTCACAGCTCGACCTTTCCTTACATTCTTTACCCAAAATAGGTGCTACCACTTCGCGGAGCTGGCACTTAGCCGCGTGATTCTTATCCTGTTGATACTGTGCTGCGTTGCAACTTCGCAGCTCCCCAAAACTGTCTTGCCAAAACTCCCTTTATCTGAACTGCGCTGTCACTTCGCAGCTCCGAAACTGTCTTGCACAAAAATTCCTTACTTGGGCTAGGCCCAACATGAATTCCACTTCCTTGGCACCTTTTACAATAACCTAAAGCATTTCAAACAAAAGAAAACATTTTGATTAACAAAGAGTGTGTTGGGTTTTGGGTGGATTTACGTTGTGTAACAATAGACATCCATCATCACATGAGTTTATTTTTATGATTTGCATTTATTTCTCTAGAGTTTGTGGTATCTGTGTGCATAGGTGTTTTTCCTACAAGGATTGCATACCATGATTAGCCAACATATTGTTAATTAGACCGAGCCATGATAATATTTATCATTTCTTGTATGGATTATCTTGTGATTGCTTTTGAAGTTTAGATAGTTGTCTAGGTGTAGGTTTTTTAATTTTTAGCCCCCTTAAACTACTAGTAAAGGGGTTTAATGATTCTCAATAAATTTTTGTGAACATCCCCTCTGTTACCCTCATTTTCAATAAGGGTTCCCTAATTCATTTTTGGGAACTATTAAGGCCATTATGGGCACTTTGTAGAGGTGAGGGGTTCATGATATTGAAATATAAGTCACTTACAACCATTTGACTAGTAAAAGAAAAAGGCAAACAACAGGACTGTAGTGTGAGAGGGGTCCTACAGTCCTCACCAATTCTGGGAAGTCTTGAACAATCCTCACAACAGTCACCCTTACATCATGTACAATGGTATGCCACAATTCTGGGCATCCCTTTTGAAACAACTGGTTATGCTCCAATAATTCAGACCTACAAAGTGCTCCATTCCTTTTGCATCACGTAGCAGCAGATTTTGTTCAGAGGCATCATGTGGGAAAATTGTGGTGGCATTTAAAGGCGAGAAATTTCTAGACTAAATGACTTCCTTCCTCTATCCATCCAGCTATAATGTGAATCCAGAACGGGTTTTTGGATTAGCTATTTCCATAATAATGATGCCTTGGTTGCTGGATTATATGTGTTGAAAGAATATTAATCCATTCTTGAAGCTTGGTTTGACACTCTCAGTTTGATGATCATTCATGGAAGGTGAGTATTATAAATTTATATGGAGGTCTTTCTAGCGTGATTCTGAAGGGGCAAAACGTATTTCTCTCACAAGGATTAGAATTAATATATGAAATTAGTGTTTTAGTAACTGTTACCACCAAAAATAGTGAGTATTTTTTACCTTTTGAAGTAAGGTTTGTAAAGGGAAATGGCTCACGAATGAGCTATGGTTTAAGAAATTTGTTCACTATTTTGATGTCCTAGAAAGTCTCAAATGTAGCTGTGGTGAAATCAGCAAATAGTGTTTGCAAGTAGCGATGCATGAGGCCTAAAGCATACGTCCTGCACATCAAAATTACAATGGTGGTTTGGAAATGTGATTCTTGGCAGAATACACCCATCCTTCAAAAGATAAGTGTTATACTGTACTCCTGTATCTTGAAGGCATCATTGCTTAGGGTTGTTTTTCATCCTTTTTAAGTCATTGGTTTCTTGATAACTAGCAAGGAACCCTAATATTATCTGTTCTTGCAGATAATACTCCAATTTTATTCATAGGAGTAACAGAGAGCGTGGTTTCCATTGATAGAATGTGCAACCAGCTGAATAAATTCCTTGGTAACTATCCTATGGAAATAAAATGACGGAAAGGATGTAGCTCTGTTTTTTTGGAACTCTAACAATGTATACAATCAACTTTGAGTATGGTTTATACCTCTCTTATCTTAATTTACAAAAATGATCTTGTAAAATCGAAAAGAATGACGTTGCAAAATAGATGTTAAATCAATGCTAATGAATTTAAATCACCTGTTAATTAAGCAATTGAAACAATATACCCATAACCAGCAACACCTCAGAGGCATAGCTTGTAATCCCATTTTAAGTCCTAGTATGAGTATAATAGTAAGCATCCCTTTGAGTTACAGAGCCAATAGAAACATATGCATTTAAACCAATCATTGACCCAGAATTCATGTAGGAAAAAGCTTGTTTTAAAATTTCCATATATATAGTAAAATACATAAGTATATCTGAGTACAAATGGAAAATCCAATTGACTTGACTAGCTGTAGATGCACTTTGGAGTTTGGACTATATCTATACACATGATTGGAGCAAATTATCTCTTCTTTCAACCGTGGATGCACTTTTTATGGGCCCCACTTGGCGTAGTAACCAATTATATACCCAAAACCCAAAAGTTTAATATTCTCCAACAAATCCAATAGCAGAGTCCCTAGTTTCTACATCCTCACCTGTTAAATCTAGGCCTAGAACATAGACAGAATAAATATAGAGACAACTGGCCCCAGCTACCAGCTAATATACTTCAATTGGTTGGTTTCTACCTCTATTTCCCATTGGGTATTGCACGAGATATAATCAAACTACTAAGCGAATGGGTTATGGTTCATCAACGGAATAAGCTAGCTCTGGGTCCTAAAGTGGGAAAACCACCTTACTCATTTAGTGTCAAAGGTAAACTGCTTCTCACTCTGGGATTGTCTTTGCTTTAACAGGTTATGAAACACTAGCATCTGGTACTAGATTTGGATCTTTTTCTGAAACTGGAATTGAAGATGTTGGTTAGGATGCCTTATTTCTCCATGTGCTCCACAAGGTTGTAAAAAAGTACATTCTTATATGTAACATGTAGCATGTGAAATAAGTTGGAAGAACATACTAGTAGTATGATCCACGCAAATAGAAGCAGCGGGATATGGCTATTGAACTCAAAGATACTAAATCTGCTCCTGCTCTAACCTCTACCCCTTTAACTCAGTAAACTGGGTCTGAGATTGTATTTTACGTAATAAGTTATTGGGGACTTTTAAATCATAGGATCTCGATATAAATAAATGCAACTGTGGGGACTACATTTTGGGATGGATCCAATGGAATAAGTGATAACTTTAAAACATGCTCTCAAGGAAAAGGTGCTACACGCCGTGTAACTAGAATAAATGTTAGCTTAGCGATTGGCCTTGTCTTCGAGCAAGGGAAAGCTAAAACTCTGACTAAGGAGATACTATGTTTGCCTCTATTATTTCTTCTTGCTTTTTTCTTGGTATATCAATGGGTTTAAGTCCATCAACTTGGTAAACCGAATAAATGTCTGGCCCAAAAACTAGCTTTGGAACCAGAAATAAATCTGCTTTATCTAAAAGGGAGGTTGCAGGATATTATTTAACTATTGCTAGGCGAGATGAAAGTGGTGATGTTGGTGGTAAACAATGGCTTATGTTTATTGGTCATAAATTTTAAATTCCCTTATTACATTTATATTCAATTTCAGAAGTTGATCCAGTTGGCCAAGTGGAAGCAAAAGGTACGGAACAAGTTACAGACGCAGTGGAGCCATTGAAAGAGCCAGAGTCCTATCTAATATACCTTACAACCCTGGTGGCTAGCCTCCAAATATTTTTTGAATTAGACCCATTAAATTGACTCATTATAATAGATTTATTATACCCTCCCTTAGACACTTACCCACTCAATTGCTCCTTTGGTGCTTAAGATTCCCCCTGTACGTAGCCCCTTTGTCCTTTTCCTTAATCTCCATTGGTTAAACCCATGATTCTTAAGTCTATGCCTTTATGGCCGGGCATACTTTCCAACATGGGAGGTCAATAGATAAAGGAATAGGTAAGCCCAATTGCCTAGGTTTAAGTCCCGGTCATCCTACGGGAGCATAGTTGGGAACACATCCCTTCTGATCCAATCCCCCAGTCACACCGCAGTTGTATGTCATGCATCCATTTGCTCATGGTATATCAAGAAATCCAAGCCTCGAGAATCCCCGTACCAATTCTAAAGCAGGCCACATCTCAGGCATTATAAGGACCAAATCTCATGCAGCTATAATAGTCAAGCAGAGAATCAATCCTAACGGCGAGGATAGAACCATAGCAAGGGAATCACTATCATCATTAACAGCATCCAAGCCGGTTTACTACCTAGTGTAGGAAGCAGCTCGAGTTTCAGTTCTTTATCCACCAATAAATAATCTAGTAATGGTACTATATACAGAAGCAGGGGTAATAGCACCTAGAAAAAAGATAGGATAGGCGGACGCAGAAACATATGGAGTTCCATAAACATGGGTGGCTGTAGGTACTCTAAAATAAGTTGTTTAATATGATGGTTCAAGTGGATCAACTGAAGCTGTTACTCAACCAACTGTTTGTGCTTCTAGTGATGCTTCAACCTGGTAAATTGGAACTAGGCAATCTACTCCTACATTTCTTATGTTTCCTTCGCTCTAGCTTGCTTTGCCTACTTATGTAATCACAATTTGATAATTTACTTACTTTATAACTATAATTGATGGAAAAACAGCTGTTGGGTAGATAATAAATGAAACTGTAGCTTCAATTACAACTAATGAATTTCCTACTTTAAACAGATCAGCTACTATTTACTTTTCTGTTGAATCTATGCCTAAATACTATGCCACGGGAAACTTAGGAAAAATAATCTATTGCAGGTAATGTTGCCATATTTTACTCTGCAACCTATGTTGCTTTATCATTAACTGGTTCTAACTCAGGTACCGAGCAAAGGTAAGTTGCAATTGCAAGGGATGTTGCAGGCTTTAAAACTGATAAATCAACTCGATCAAGGATAGCAAAGGAAAATTATATGGAAAAGGTTGCTACTGGATCCTAGTGTATTAGCCCCAGTGGATTGTATTAGTGGGGTATCCCTTCGTATTGGATCAATCGATATTAGCCAAGCGGAGTGGCCTAAGGGATTAGAGTGAATTAGATCCATTGGGATTAGAGACAATAGGGGAGCCTGGTGAATTAGCTTTAAATGATTTTATAAGGCCTGGCTGGAGTAGGGCTATAAGTTGCTTTGGTTGAAAGCTATGTTGCATTTCTTATGTTCTCACCTCCGAAGTATCTCCGTAGAGGGAAGTATGAGGAAAGCTCTAGAACGTTTTTATTAATTTAAAATAAAATATGGTGATTAAAAAAGTAGCTAAAAAGAGCTTAATTGGTATGGCATACTCTTTTCGGAGCTGCCCTAATAAATTACACTATGACCACCTTATTTATAACCAACCATTTTAGCCTGGCTGGTATGGAATTCTCTTTTCGGAGTTGTCCTAATAAATTACACTATGACCACCTTATTTAGAAAGGACATAACAACATTATGACTTTAAGCCTTATTGGCTAGTTGTGTCCACAGGGTTTAGAGCAGTACAGGCGCTACACAAGGATTCTATGTTTTCAGAGTTATCCTAATAAACTTTCGGAGTTGCCCTAATAAATTACACTATGAATACCTGTTTGAGCATGTATGGTACGACAAACTTGTAGCTAGGGTTTTACCCCTAGCTTGTGCAAATGAGCACCTACTAAGGAGAATGGACTCCTTAGTAGCAGTTCAGTAAATGTAAACAATTAAGCTAAAACAGAAATTAAATTACTTCTAAAACAAGCATGAAACATAAACAACAAATTTAAAGAATGGCTTTTTAGTATTGATGTTACCTTCAATGTAAAGGTTTGATGAAGCCCTTTGCAGTGTCCAAGAGGATGCTCCAAGCTTCAATATGCTCCTTCTCCTTCTCCAATGATGGTGATGGGCCAAAAGTGGCTCTCAAGGTGAAAGTAGTTCAATGGTGAACTAGGGTTTCGAGAGAGATTTTGGCAAAGTAAGGGTGCTTGTGATTGTGGATATGAAATAAGGGATCTCCATCACCTATTTATAGTTTTTTGGTGGTGGAGTGCTGACCCATGGTTTTGGGAAACACATGGTTTTAGGCAGCTGTATAGGGTTTTTTCCTCCTTTTCCTCATTATTTTATATTTTTTATTCCCTTTTTAGGGGATTTTTGCTATTTTTGGAGGAAAAGGGGGTTTTTTAGCCTTTTTTAGGCTATTTTGAGGGTTTTGTGGCCTTTTGGAGGCATTTTAGGCCTTTTGGAGGCTTTTTAGTGGGATTTATGGTAGGAAAATGGACAAATGAGTCATATAATGTGGTAGATGAGGTAGTGAGGCCCGAAAAAGGGGGACCTGTACCGCGAGTTCCAAGGAGGAACACGCGGTTCCCAACCGCGGGTTTAGGGCTGACAGGCGCGGTTGGGAACCGCGACCATATGCCTGACAGCCGCGGTCGGAAACCGCGGCAGGAAGCCCGAAAGCCGCGGTTTTGGGCCGAGCTATTAGGGCTTCTGGGAGAGGGAAAAGTACTTTACTTTAGTTGACATGAGTCTGATGAGTTCACTTTGTGTGATTGGCAGGATGCCACAGGTTCTCTGGAGAGAGTGGGAGATCCCTGATGAGACCATGGGTTTCATTCGAGGAAATCGCCATGTGCGATCTGTGCTGGGACTGTGCGGACTACTGAAGTTCGCACAGATACCCATGATACGGACAGCAGCATTGCTGCTGAACCGTCTGATCAGCTTCTGGGAGCCGGACATACAGGCTTTCCGGGTACAGGGTGAGAGGGTGGACCTCACCCTGACCGATGTATACTTTTTGACGGGGTTGCCCTGCCTGGGCAGGGTGGCGGACACACAGCCGCGGGTTGCCGCGGACGTCGACATGGAGGACATGTTGGAGAGGTACTGTGGTCCGGACGCGAGGGTGCATAGGAATGCACTCCTGGTGAGGGACCTTCAGGAGCCGGCAGTGCAGGCCATGGCGGCGTGTGTGGTGCGGGTATTGGGGTCCCAGTCACCTGAGAAGGTGTCTGGGGGTCAGATGCAGATGGTAGAGCGTGTACTGGATGGGGTGTACTACGCGTGGGGCCAGATGTTCCTGACCTGTGTTCAACGACAGCTGACGGCAGCGAAGGAAGATGGCAAGGGCTTTTGTTTTGGGTCCTTCTTATGTGCCTTCTTTATGGAGAGGGTACCCACACTGCGGCAACGGGTTCCGATCAAGCCAGGAGGGATGAGGGAGCCGCGGATGGTGCGGTGGGGTGAGATGATGCGCCGCCATGGTGGCGGCGACGTGGGCAGGTACTTTACGCAGGATTTGTACCTGCAGTGGCTCCAGATACCACTGACACTGGATGACTTCCCGTATCGGGACATGGACTTCACGGGAGATCCGGAGGCGCCACGGGCACCAGGACAGGCATGGGGTCCCGACGGTACGTATGTGTTTTTATTGCATGTTATGTATGTCAAATTTTATGTATATGATAGTAGATAGATATACTGTGACTGACATATGGGTGATCTTGCAGATGTGGGCCCGAGGCCACCTCCAGGACATGTGGCACGGAGGGGTATTGTGGCCGTTCCAGCTCTGCCTGGACGAGGAGAGGTGCGGCGCCGGGATCCAGAGGTGACCCTAGAGTCTGTACGGGAGCTACTAGATCGGTTGTTGATAGGAGTGACCGACGAGGGATGGCGGGATGTCGATCCTGATGTGGTGCGGGATTGCATGGGGGCACCGCGAGAGTTCAGATCCATCGCGATCCGAGTGGCGATCTTGGTGGACCGGGTCCGGGCACAGGAGGCCGGAGGAGAGGAGGACTTGCCGGAGGAGGAGCGAGGGGAGGACTCAGAGGCAGCCGATGCAGGCAGTGATGCAGGATACGACTCTCATTAGGGAGTGCAGGGGACTCCCCCCGAGTTTTGTAGCTACGGCATGTATGTTGATGAGGCTGTTAGGGATGTATAGCCATTTTTTGTATAGCTGAGTACAGGGGTACTCAGGACATGTATAGCACTGAACATGTATATTTTTTGATATATATATATATGCATGTGGATGCACCTTTTTGTATGATGTTGTTTTATTTGTACGCACGTGGATGCGCTTTATGAGTTATGATAGGTTTACATTGCACGTGGATGCAAGTAGGTTAGGATGTTAGGCACGTGGATGCCCCTTGTGTATTTTATGTGATGCAACATGATATATGTATGTTTAGGCACGTGGATGCCCCTATGGATATGCATGTGGTTTATGTACATGGATGCAAATGTGGATGCGATGCAATCTTTTTGGGTTTTTATATATTTTTTATGAGATGCGATGGGATGAGGATGCATGAGGTTACATGGTGTGATTGATATGCCAGTCTAGGATGTTGTTGGCCATTTGGTCTGCGACACTATTTTGGGCTCTGGGGACATGTGTGAATGTGATGGATCCAAATTGTCGACTGAGTTGTTTGGTGCGCAGGAATTTTCTAAAAAGGCAGGGATCACGCACCTGGTAGCAGTTGTTGAGCTGGGAGACAAGTAGCTGGGAGTCAAGGAACACATGAAGGTGACAGATGCCCATTTGGAGGGCGGCAGTCAGGAGACCGGTCACAGCATCATACTCCGCCTGGTTATTGGTAGCAGCGCCTATACATATTCCGTCAAGGTGAATCATCTCGTTGGAAGGGGAGTACAAGACCCATGCTGCAGAAGCCAGGTTGGGAGACCAGCGGCTTGCGCCATCAGCGAAGCCAGTGTAATGAGGTGGAAGGTGGTCCATCTGTAATCATGCAGAAAGGATGAATGTAAGATGATGGTAAAAAATTGAAAAACAAAAAGAGAGCAAACTGTACAATGCGGACCAAAATGGGGCCGCGAGTTATTCTATGGATAGAGATTCCGTAGGATGCAACCCATCATGGGGGTTGCGTAAAGGAAGGCCTTCAGAGTTGGTTTCAGTATGAACATGGAGTTCTTCTGGACGTGTGTCTATGTGATGTTTGAGAATGGCGGGGTCGAACCCAGGAATTCCGTTAGAGGGCCAAGCAAAGACATCACGGAACTCTTGGAAGAGTTGTGTATAATCCTCAATCTCCCGCTTGCCGCAGGAGGCTCCTAAAGTGATGAGTTCAGGGGCATATCCTGGGAACTTTAAGGGAGGAAGAGGATGTTGTTTCTGACGAACGGGGGGTACATCAGGCCATGTGTCAATGTGGTGCTCTATAATGGCGGGGTCAAGACCAGGCATTTCGGTATAGGACCAAGCAAAGACATCACGGAATTCTTTGAAAAGGTTTATGTAGTCCGCAATCTCTTGTTTACTGCAAAATGCTCCTAAAGTGATGAGTTCAGGGGCACGTCCTGGAGCAGCGATATCAACTTGGATGACAGGGGAGATGTTGGCCATGTTACCTTCCTCGAAGGCATCAGGAGCAGGAATAGGGTCCTTGAACCAGTCGACCTTGGTGGGGAGGAAGTCTTTGGATGCAACCGCGTATTGGGTAGCGGAGCTAGAGGGAGACGCTTCTGGGATGAAGTAGGAACGATGATGCATATCATCCCAGGGATAGTCCGGGGCGGTAAGGGCCTCAAGAATCTCCTCATCAGTACGGAAAGTTTGCGTCGTCAAATCGGTTGGCGAGGGGGTAGTGGTTGAAGAGATCATATAGATGGTATTAACCTCTCCGGAAGGTGAAGAGTCTGGGGGGTAGATCTCCTCAATGGTAGGTGGTGTCGTCTCAAGATCCAGATTGTTCATCTCATAGAGAGCCGCTCTGTAATTCGGGAGATCGGGACAATGATGTGAATAGTGCCCGTAAATACCGCATATGGCGCAGGAGTGGTTGGTACGTAGGGACTTATCTTTAGGCTTGGGAGTGGGGTTGAGTTCGACAGTTGGGATGTTGGGGTCATCATCGAGCATCTGCATGTGCTTCTGCAATGTTGGTAACTGTGGGCATTGGTGGGTCGCATGGCCCAGCTCGTCGCACAGTGAGCATTTGGGAGGAGCACGAAATACTGGAGGATTTTTGACTGTCTTTGGTGGTGGTACAGCAGTGTAAGGTTGTGGACCTCTGCCCCCAGTGGGTTTTGGAGTAAGAGGAGGTGTCGTGGAGGATGAAGGGGTAGAGACACCGGGAGGTGGCTGAGTGGTAGTAGCCATGGGTTGCACCGGTTGGAGGACGACATCTGGTGTCGGCGGGCGAACGGGAGGTGAAAGATACCATACAGGTAACCCCAAGGTTAACCCAGGGAGGCTAAGGGTAGCCATGACCGGGGCGCTTACTACTCCCGATGGAGGGACTAGGAAAGGGATCGTATGGATCGGTGTAACACCAATGTGGCTAGGTACCAATGGTGGTTTTGGCAACAAGGGTGGTTGATTATTAGGTGGTAGGTTATCATGGGATAAGGTACATAAGTCAGACACTTCGGGCGTAGATGACGGGGGGGAATGGATTGAAAGGTGGAGGTCATCGGCGCGTCTGAGTAGACTCCAGGCCCCGAAGAGGAAACAAACGAGGTGGTAGCAGGAGAAACAGGTTGTTCGACCATGGGTAGAACATTTTCAGGTGCCGCGGGAGCACTGGGATCATAGTAGGTGAGTTGGTCAATTTTAACCACGCGTCCCTCATGGGGGAACATCATGGTGCGAAAGACGGAAGAGGCAACCGCCCGCATGGAATACATGTAGCTGCGGCCAAGTAAAAGGTTGTAATCCAATTGGGCATTGATTACCTCTATGTCAATAAGGACTGTTTTACCACCTAACTGGACTGGAACGTTGGGTAGGAGGCCTTGGGGCTGGGCCGAACGACCGTCGTAGGCGCGTAATACAGTGGTGGACTGCTGGAGGGGAGGGGATCCTAGCTTCTGCCATACGAATGTAGACATAACGCATGTGGAGGCACCCTCATCGATGATGCACCGATGGATGACAAGATTCCTAACGGAGACAGTAACTTGGAATGCTAAGCTTGAAGGTAGGCGTGGTTCAGACTGGTCTAAATCAAAAGCCATCAAGTGCGAATCAGTTGGGTCAATCCCCCCAATGGCGGAGAGTAAAGTCTTGTGCTGGGAAGGGCAGTTCTTCAAGACCTCTAACGCAGACATGGCTGCGGGAGATTGGGCTAGGTAATCTACGATGTTGTAGTTTGACGCAGCGCGCGCGTTAGGGTTATTGTTGATTCGGCGAAGTGGGAAACGAGGTGCTTTCGCAGCGCCGTCTATGGGAGGCGGAGGTATACGTAACGCCTGATCGGTGGGATGGGCGTTAGTAGTTTTATCCGTGGGAGGGGCTTCATAGGTGGAGCCGTATTGGTTCCGACGGGTCTGGAGGTTGACGTCAGCAGATGACATCATCAGTAAGTGGTGGGTACCTGAGTCAAACATGGGTTGATCAGGAGCAGCGTAAGTGATCTGTTGTTGTTGGGGCGCATTGGCTTGATGGGGAGCCAACGACTGAGTGTTCACGACACCTTGGGTCGGTAAGGGGTTTTGCAGTACCAAAGGGGGTTGTTGAGGTTGGGGGGGGTTGGGTGGCGCTTGGGGAGCCGCATGCCCTTGGCGATGGGCCTCGTCAACCCAGAGTTGGCGAGCTCGCTCCAAGTGTGGGCAAGCATGGGTGTAGTGTCCATAGACCCCGCAAATAGAACAAGGGTGGTTCGTTCGCAAATTGGGGTTTTTAGCCTGCTTGGGCGGGCGATCATGGTTTTGATTAGCGGGGGTCGCATTGTTGTTGTCAGGGGGATTAGCCGGTTGACCAGCTTGGTCTGCAGGTTGGTTGTTCCCCCGATTACGGCCCTTGCCGCGGTTCTATTGGCCCTGGTTTCGTTGGTTATTCTGGTTTTGCTGCGGGTTCTGTTGGGCGTAAACTTGCCCTTGGGCAGCAGGTGGATTTTGAGGTTGCGCAGGTGCTGGAGTAGGCTGTGGAGGATGATATGTAGGTTGAGGCTGAGCAGGTGCAGCAACTTGAGGGGGTTTGCTGATAGGACTGCGGAGCAGGTTGTGGATGTGCCGCAGGGGCTGCCTGGGGCGGATAATAAGCGGGTGGGGCTTGTGAAGGCGCAGGAGCTGAGGTAGCCTGCTGATGGTAGTAAGGCTGAGGGGCGACTGGAGGAGCATAAGCAGGAGTCGCATACCCGAAGCACTGGGGTGGACATGAGGGTCCATGGGAATGGTGATGTGTCATGGGAGCATACGAGTTGGTTGCTCCAGACTGTGAAGTAGCCCGCGACAGGTCGGGGCCAGGGGTAGGACGTGCTATAGAAAATGGTTGGGGATGCGAAGAAACATGGCCAATGATACCATCTGCAGCGTGGGATGCCCCTGGCGCATCATGCTGGGAGGACTCGCCGCGAGGGGCGTCAGGTATAATGGTATAAAGGTAACTCGATTGGGCGTAAATGAGGTCAAACTGTTGGGCCTTAAGGATGGCTTCTTCTTTAGACTGGGGTCTTTCTGAGGCTACATCCTTAGCAATAACAGGGAGAAGGGATTTGAGGAACCAATCTAGGAAGATACGGTCGTCTAGTTTGATCTTGCATAAGCTACGGCGTCAACGCCACTCATGGATGTGGTCTGTGATATGGGTAGCCGTGTTTTGTCTACAAGATAGAAGGATCTCAACGCCCGCGTCATAGCGGACAGGCAACTGGAAGAACTGCAGGAAGGTCGAGGCCAGGGAAGAATAGGTGGCATGGGTCCCATGAGGTTGCTCGATATACCACTTGGATGCAGAGCCAGTGAAGGTGCGCTGTAAGAGACGGAGGCGAACAGAGTCATCCACGATGGAGTTAGAGGAACACCATAGGTGAAAGGACATGATATGGTTTTGTGGGTCCTCACCGGCCTTGCCCTCGAACTTAGGGATGTCAGAGGGGAGCTTGGTAGGCATATGAGGCCATGTAGGGTCGTGTCGAATAGGATCGTTGGTCAATCTGGCCAAGTCAGGTAGGTTGAGGCTAGCCATGAATGGAAAACTGGAAGAAGGATGTGACATAGTAGTGGGTTGGACCAAGTTGGGGCCAGTGCCCCCAAGTGGAGGGACAAGATTTAGGGTGGTGCCCCCAAGTGGGGGAACTGAGGTAGTGGAGGATGGTCCAGCACCACCATGGGTAGTGTGAGCCACTGATGTAGTGGGGATAGGTATTCCCGCTGTGGGAATAGGTACCGTGAGGTGAACGGTAGATGGGTGCCCCATGGAGGGCATACCAAAAACAGGTGTAGTAACTGGTGTAGTGGTGGATGTGCCACCAATGGTCCCTATGACAAATGGAGTGGAAGTCGTGCCAGCCATGGGGCTAGTAGGGGTAGTGTAAATAGGGTTCTCAGACTCTTCGTCAGAATCGGAGGTAAAGTAAGGGGCGTCACTATCTGGTGACGGAGTCCTACGTCGCTGACGAGTGGAGTCAAGTGACAATGCTCTAGACCTGTGATGAATGGTATCAACAGATGATGATCGGAATCTATGATGGGTGGTGTCAAGAGAACCGTGCTGTGGGGGCTCGCCCCTGAGGCGCCGAGAATGTCTCGGGGACTCAATGGTGACAGATGGTGTCAAATCTCTGTGGGTTGAGGTGAGTATAAAAACAGCTCAAAAAATCCTAATGCAACCGAGTGTGCAGAAGGAGAGCTAAAAAGCAAGGCACTCAGGCCAACAACCAACTCAAAACACCCACTGCAGCAGCTGTGCTACAATAGGTTGAGTAACAACAAAGATGGTCAGAATACCAACAAGCAGCAGGTTTCCTAAAAAAGAAAAAATGGTGGACTCACTAGACCAAAGGGAGGTAAAGGAGCATGCAAAACACCTAGCTAAAAGTATTCTGACTCAACTAAACATATCCTCTGCAAGGTGATGAAATCCAAGTCAGACAATATGAGTAGAGAAGCCAAGTGGCTATGATATCCCCCTACCGGGAGGGACACCGGGTAGTCAATCCTAGAAGAATGGCAACTAAGATACCCCGTTCATGACACGTCCAGAAAGGTGAATCTGCCGTTTAGTTCGTTGACCGCAATACCCCTATACAGGGGTATCCCGCGAACCGCGAAAGGTAGCCCTTCGGTTACTGAATGGAGTGCGGTATTCCACTCAGGCCTCCGGAACCAGTCTCCCGACTTCAACCCTCCTAAGGGAGAGGCCCTCTGATAAACTGGTCGTGACCGTGCCAAAAAGTACTAGGGGATTTTGGTTCCCTATTTGGACAACAACTATGTCTCAAGTGAAATAACCAAGGGGTGTTATTGGAAGCCTATCCCCCCGATCCTACCTAACTACAATGATTCTTTTGTGTTCCCCAAGTGGGGTTAGAATGTTGGTTTAGTTAGGTACTTTTTAAGGCTCACTTGATTTATGTGACAGAGTGTGTGCTCGTGAGGTGATGAACCCAAAAATAGAAGTGCCACAAGGGAGGCAGCTTCCAACTATCAATAATGCTGAAATTGAAATTTGAACTTGTAAAATTTTCTGAATTAAAAATGCTGAAATTTGTAAAATGAAATCTGTAAAAGGAACAAAAATTATGTTGCAGAAAGGCTGTAAGGTAGTGAGGCTGCAGGTGGGACAGAGGGCTGTTCAGATGCAGAAAATTTTGCAGCAAAAGGGGCTGGGCTCAAAACAGGAAAAAAACAGAAGTCAGACCGCGGGTCTGTGGCGAATCGGAACAGGTAGACCGCGGGTTTGGGGAAAACAGACGCGTTCAAGTCGTGGCTTTCGGGCCAACAGACACAGTCGGGACGCGGGAAATAGGGAAAAAGACGCAGTCGGGTCGCGGCAGAAGGGCTAACAGGCACAGCCGGGACGCACGAAAGAGGCAGAAAGCCGCAGTCGGGACGTGGGAAATAGGGAAAAAGACGCAGTCGGGTCGCGGCAGAAGGGCTAACAGGCGCAGTCGGGACGCACGAGAGAGGCAGAAAGCCGCAGTCGGGACGCGGGAAAAAGGCTGACAGGCACAGTCAGATCGCGGCAAACAGGCTGATTAGCCACGGTCGGATCGCAGGTAATAGACTTGAATCCGCCAGCGGGGCGTCGGAAGCAGTCTGAGAGCCGCGGTCGGATCGCAGGTAAAGGTCTGAAAGGCGCGGTCGGGACGCGACTACAGAGGGAAAAGACGCAGTATGCAGCGGCCGAAAGGGACAGCCGAAAGGAAAAAATTCAAAACGGAAACCAGAAATTCAAAATCTAGGGGAGTCGCCAAAACTGTAGCTAGGGTTTTACCCCTAGCTTGTGCAAATGAGCACCTACTAAGGAGAATGGACTCCTTAGTAGCAGTTCAGTAAATGTAAACAATTAAGCTAAAACAAAAATTAAATTACTTCTAAAACAAGCATGAAACATAAACAACAAATTTAAAGAATGGCTTTTTAGTATTGATGTTACCTTCAATGTAAAGGTTTGATGAAGCCCTTTGCAGTGTCCAAGAGGATGCTCCAAGCTTCAATATGCTCCTTCTCCTTCTCCAATGGTGATGATGGGCCAAAAGTGGCTCTCAAGGTGAAAGTAGTTCAATGGTGAACTAGGGTTTCGAGAGAGATTTTGGCAGAGTAAGGGTGCTTGTGATTGTGGATATGAAATAAGGGATCTCCATCACCTATTTATAGTTTTTTGGTGGTGGAGTGCTGACCCATGGTTTTGGGAAACACATGGTTTTAGGCAGCTGTATAGGGTTTTTTCCTCCTTTTCCTCATTATTTTATATTTTTTATTCCCTTTTTAGGGGATTTTTGCTATTTTTGGAGGAAAAGGGGGGTTTTTAGCCTTTTTTAGGCTATTTTGAGGGTTTTGTGGCCTTTTGGAGGCATTTTAGGCCTTTTGGAGGCTTTTTAGTGGGATTTATGGTAGGAAAATGGACAAATGAGCCATATAATGTGGTAGATGAGGTAGTGAGCACTTTTTGGGTGTTAACAAAACTCTTTTCAGAGCTGTCCTAATAAATTACTCTATGATCACCTATTTTAGCATGACTCTAAATTAAACTCTTTGCTCAGTTAGTCTTGAATCCATGAAGCTCATCCTCTTCTCTAACATTTCAAGTAGTTTTAGCCATAACCCAAACAACCTTGTTACCGTTGAAGCCATGAACCGTAGCCACAACCCAAGCAACGATGAAGCTAAGTCTACCTTTTCCATTTAGCTATGTGTAACAATCGCTCACAATGTGATTGGCGAAGTCCTATATATGGGATGACTTTCGAAAGTAATTTTAGGAGTATATTAAATATCATTCATCTACTATTCGAAACATTATTCAAAGATTACTAGAAACTTTTTAAGGGAATAAACATTGTTACCCTTTTATGCAGAATGGTATGATTAATTAACTTGTTACCTACATAAGTTACCCAGAGAGGTTTGCTAATATCACAGAAGTTTATAAGAACAAAATAAAAATATCATAGTAGTGCTCCTAAGATGTTTTGAAATCCTTGAGTATTTAGAATGTACAGGTAATTTAAATAGCAATATTAATTGAATTATTCCTCATTTTAGTGTAGTATAGTATTAACCAAATAAAAAGGAAATAAAATTATAAAATTACCAGGATATAATCTTAACCTCAAAATAGGGTTATAACATAAGATGTTTTAGGAGAAAAATCCCCTATGACCAAATAGGGAAGAAGGAACCTTTTGGTTCCTCGAATTTTAGATTCTTAATCCCTAGTTGGATACCAAACAGAACTTACGGTTAAAATTACCAAAGAAACATTTCATTGACTTTAATACATTATGCCCTGGGATCGAGTATAATTAACAAATAAGCGTAATCATGTAATTGTCCACCCAAATTAGTTACTGGAAGAGAACCATTATAAAACGCAACAAAAAAGATTATTTAAGTAGAGTAATCATGCAGATATCACATGGGTGATTCAGAAGTCATAACAGACACATAAGTTTAATGGTGCACAGGTAATATCAATAGTCTACCTAACCAATGTGAGAATAGAACTATACTTCATTTAGTATCGAAATGATAAACACGAAGTATGCTTACATTACTTTATAGGATGAAATGAATATAGAAAAGGGTTTAATATTCAGTTCTCTTTCACTGAAACCTCCTTTTATCCCAAATGAAAAACAGAGAACATCAATATGATACAAGTCTTTAACTTTCAGACACTCATCAGTTACTATTCCTCACCTCATTAGTAAACACAAGTAACTTTAATAAACACGTTGAAATTACAAAAACAAAATGTAGCAGAGAAACCAAAGGGCAGAGTCGATACAGAATGATAAATACTATGAAGTAATCTTTTGAACCCTAACCAATAACCATGAAGTTTCCTTTTTACAGAAGGATAGAATTTGTAAAGCAAAAATAGCTTACAAGATTCAAAACCAAACTCAATATCACTACCCTAAGAAATGTCTAACAGATTTAGCAAAGGGTAACTCGAATGAGAACCAAAACGACTATAGGAGTTTGTCAATCCCTAAGTGTTATTAATTTGTAAGAAGAGCAGTCAAGAACTAATACACTATCAGAATTCCTGGTCACACGACCTCACATAAACTCGTACAATAGTCGGCGAATTACAAAATAAACCAGGGAAATAAACCCTCATGAAACTGGGAATTGACAGAAGGACTCACTCCAGTTTTTTGAAGAATTGTAATACAATACTTCGGGATAACCCCTTTTTGTTCCATACACCAATACAATAATTTGACCAACTCCAAGAAGGGATTTGTCACCAGGCACGAGTATACTGCTTACCCGTAAGATCATTGGTTGGCTATGGAACAACCCTCGTCCAAATTCCTTGCTGAGATCATAGACCTGAAACAACACAAGGATACATTTTCTTTATAAGTAATGGAAGCAATCAACACTAAGTATTAATTAAACATTTTAAAAATCCAGACAAAATTCATAACCCTGTTACCTGAAAACCGAAGTCGAATCTCCAATACACAGGCAAGGTGTAGGGAAAGTGCGGTAAGCCAAGTGAACTAACACTGAGCAGGAACCTATCAGGTATAATATCATAAATTTCCTTCAGAATTACAGTGTATAGTCACATAAACAATGGTCGACATAGCCAAGGAGGGTAGACCCTCTCCTAGGCTAAACAAGTGAATAAAATGACTAGGAAACCCTAGAAAGCTCGCAAGTAACCCAATATGACACTTGAATCAACTTAATTGCACCGATAGTAAGGACATAACGTGGCAATTGGCCATTGAAAACCTCCATCTTTTGGTACTGCGGTAAGTGCTCGGTAGTTGGAGTCCAACACTTCATCTAATAACCTAGAATAAGCTCCAAATTCCTTGCATTAAGACTTTACAACCCTTAAAAAAATATATCATTGGTCATGTACGTTCAAGTATCCCCTAGGGAGTATCCTCATGACTTATAGAGTGACGAAACTCTTTTCCTTGGGAATTAGGCTTTCAAGGGGTTGTTGGAAATTTGACACTTGGTCCACCTGTTAAGAAAACATGGAAAGGAGTATTAGGATTCTACATAAATGGGGTCCAAAATAATAATGAAATATGAGGATTGAATTCCAAGTGGAAACCTTTAAATAATAGACAAGTTAAAGCCAAGTAGGGATTAAGAAATTCACCTTATATTCATTGTCAAGAAAAGGAACCTTGGTCAATATCGAGTTATCACCTATGACTCAATCGGTAGAAGGAAAAATGTTGTTGGTCAATGACTAAGTAAGCAATATACCTTTACCAAGCCCAAATCTCCTCTTGGATTGATAGACCCTGACATGAAAAATATATAAATACATATGTAAGAGAAACCAATGTAGTAAATTACCCAAAAAGGAAAACTAACAAAGGACAATTGTTGATATAAATAGACCATTTCTTATACAATTCTAGGACAATTATCAGATGGGTACCTATCTAATGCACCCACGACTTTCATGTGTATGATGAACAACATTTTGAGTAAGTATCTAGATAAGTTTATTGGTATTTATCATTGATATACTCATATATTCCAAAAACAAATAGGAACATGATGAACATTTAAGAATAGTTCTGCAAACTTTACGTGAACAACAGCTATATGCCAAGTTCAGCAAATGTGATTTTTATAAGGAACAAATACAGTAGTTAGGCCATATCATTTAAAAAAAGGGTATCATTGTGGACTGTGAAAATATTAAAGCGCTATTCTCCTTTCCTTTCTTTACTATGATATAACCTAAAACAGCGGATCACCATATTTCCATGGTGATCTTCTTCCATGTATAAAGGTGATCCTAATGGCCTCTTTCATTAATTAGTTTTGCATTTAATTTAATTTTAAATGTAGTTATTAATGTACGCGGTGCAAATATGTGTATAAGGTCGTTAATGTAAGCAGTGCAAAAATGATTTATGCATTAATGTAAGCAGTGCAAAAGCATTTATGCATTAGAATTTAATAAATTGTACAAATTCATTGTCAAAATTGTAATTTTCCATTGTTGGAGTGACACAACTAAAAATGACCAAATAAATGACCAACTGTTATGTGTTCATTTTTAGCTTAGTTCTTATCCCATGACCTAATTGGTCATTTCTAGTTTCATTATTATCCCATGACCAAATTGGTCATTTATCTTGGTCATTTTTAGTTAGCTCACTTAAAATTTCTCAATTTTGGTCATTTATCCCTTGAAAAAACTGTGGTGACCAAATTTTTTGGTCGCCTGGTCACTTATCTCTCATTTTGTACTAATAATCACAACAGTCAAACATTGCCAAAATTTCCATCTCTTTGCCCCCAAGGTGAGGACCCCTCCCGCCCCCTCCATCCAGTTATCACCGTTGGTCCTTTCTGTAAATGGGCCATTGGTTTTATGGAGTGTAACCCCCCCTCGGCGAACGACCATAAATACATCATTGTGGCTGTGGACTATTTCACCAAATGGGTCGAGGCCATGCCTACTTTTAACTGCAAAGCTGACACTGCAGCCCGTTTCTTTTTTAACCACGTCATCACTCGGTTCGGGGTCCCAAATAAACTCGTCTTCGACCATGGAAAACATTTTGAGGACTCCATCTGGAAGGCGTTGTCAAATTTTCTCAAATTTGAACACCAATACGCCTCCACCTATTACCCTCAAGGGAATGGCCAAGTAGAGGCTATTAATAAAATTCTGAAGACCATCCTTCAATGCACTGTGGACCACCACAATTCCAATTGGAATCATATGCTATTTCCTGCACTTTGGGCTTACCGTACATCCACTAAGACCTCCACCGATTTTAACCCTTTTCATTTAGTCCATGGTGTCGAGTTGTGCTTCCCATCGAATGTTAGATCCCCGCATTACATATTGTTGTTGAACTCCTCCCAAACACCTCACCGCTTGAGCAACACTTAATCCTTTTGGAGCAAGCCAATGAAGATCGCCGCATAGCCCTCCAAACCATTGAGGCTGCAAAGAACCGCTCCAAAGATGGCTATGATAAACATATCCACCCACATAATTTTAGAGAAGGAGATTTAGTTCTTGTTTATGACCAAGCACATGACAAGACTGGGAAATGAAAGTTTAAATCCATGTGGCAAGGTCCATACATCGTTCATACCTGCCTAGGACATGGGGCATATATCCTCACCAATTCCGAAGGAAAATCCTTGCACAACTCCCGTAATGGGTTGTATCTCAAATGCTTTTACCCTTGGCACTTTTTGGACCCACTAGTCCATGTTGTACAGTTTCATTTCTTTTTGTTTTTCAATTTTTACATCTAAAACCTTACACTTTGCATCCCTGCATGACCACAGATGGATCCTGTTACACCATACTATGTCGATTTTGCCAACGCTGCAAGTCGTTGGTCTCCAAACCTCGCCTCTGTAGCTTGGGTATTATATTCCCCCTCAAATGAGTTAATCCACCTCGACAGAGTGTGTATAGGCACTGCTACCAATAACCAGGCTAAGTATGATGTTGTGACTAGTCTCTTGACTCCTGCCCTCTAGATGGGTATAAGTCACCTTCGTGTGTTTCTTGAATCCCAGCTTCTTGTCTCCCAACTCAACAACTTTTACCAGGTACGGGATCCTTTCCTTTTTAGAAATTTCCTGCGCACTAAACAAATGATCCGATAGTTTGAATCCATTTCATTCACTCATGTCCCAAGAAGTCAAAACAATGTAGCAGACCAAATGGCTAACAATATTCTAGACTGGCACATAAATCCCAACATGTAGGAATTTGTGAGGCACCTGCAACAATTAATTAACAAGAATGCACGAAATAGCAGAAATGACAGAACTCAGAATCACTTTTGTATTGATCACAGGCCACTTCGAGGGGGCAACCTCCTTTGAGCAAGCTCAATACAAATAACTTCACGGTGCCTTCATAGGTCTCAACACACACTTATATACTAATTCTAGGCGCCAATACTATGGGTCGAAACCATGGGCCGTTACAAACTATGGATCAACAATACTACGGCGACTTACAAAGCATATGCGCCAACAACAATAACACAAACTATTGATCAACAAATACTACGGGACGACTTACAAAGCATATGCGTCCAATAACAACATACTAACAAGTAAAGACATGGGTTCCTAACAGAATTAAACCATAAACATGCATCATCATATCATTCACATGTATCTCTCCATCATATAGGGATACATAAACATCATAAAAAATAACAATCCATAATCATAAGTTGCATCCACGTGCATGTATATACACATCATAATAGAAATGTCATCGTTCCCATAGAACCCCCATACACATACATACATAAGAGGATCCCCAACAACATCCTCATCCTATAATACAACCGAATACAAAAAATCTCATGCTCATGGCATGGGGGCAATTCCACCAACTGCCTGGTCAATCAGAGCCATCTCCGTCATCACCATCGTCGCCCTTGTCATCATACTCCTCCTCCTCCTCCTCCAGTTCATCAGACTCTGTCTCAGGGTCCTCATCACCATAGTAGCGGGCATCCCCCCGTGACATGGCTCTCACCGCCTCAGTTGCCATCGCAATATGCCTCATAATAGGCCTCCACTCCTGTGGAGCATCATAGCAGGCATCGATCAAGTCCTGGTCTAAGTGTCGCCAATCGTCCTCCACCATCCCATCCAGAAGACAATCAATCCGAGCCCGCAAAGTATCCAAAGTCGTCGAACTACTCTGTCGTCGACCCTGTCCACATCCAGAAGAATCCAAAAGTCCTTTTTCGTAAGGTTAGCATCTTTGCTCGGAAAACGGTAAAACAACGCGAGATAGGACTCTTCTAGTCATGATTGGCTGGAGTATTCCTTTTTCGTAAATAGTTCCCATGGTCTGAAAAAGGGGTAAACTATCACTAGGGAGACGATCATTCAAATACATTTACAAGCGTGAACGCATCAAGTTCGCTTGGCGATCTTTTCCTATTTTAGGAGTCTGAAAAGAGCTTAAAAAGGACTCCATGAACAACTTTGTCATGGTTGATAACCAAGTATGACAAAGAAAAAAGTAAACTCGGCACAGTTCCTTTTCCGTAACTAGTCCAGCGAGGACGGATAAAGTGATAAACCTATACTTGTTGGATGTTCAGGTACACAGGGTATGTTGATGTATATGTAACTTCGGAATGTATTTCACATATATGTATATTGTATTCCTATAGAGATGGTATTATTCCTCTATAAGGAAGTGTCGTCATTTATATTGTAAGTGTTGTAACTTATACTTGATGGGTTATTAGACCACCTTATTTGGGGTCGGCCCTGTATAAGTCATGTGGGTCAAAGGGTTATTAGACCACCCTATTGGGGGTCGGCCCACTCAGCATTATGTTATGTGGTAAAGTTCGAGCCTACATGAGTTAGGTAAAAAGGCAAGTCAAGTCAAGTATAAATAGAGTGCGGGAGGCACTCTATTTGCTCACTCACTTCTCACACATGCACTCAAGGAGGAGTGGCGCACTTATGGAGGAGGAGGATCTGCTGCTAGGTTATGGCTATCTCTCTTGGTTGGTTGTATCATTGCTCTATCTATCTCTGAGGAAGTTATTGGGGTTTTTCACCTTTATGGTTTTCCCCAAGTAAATCTTTGTGTCTCTTGTGTGCTTGCATTATTGTCTCCATGATTGATATGCTGTAGATATGCTGTACATGTTGTTCTCTCAGTTAAGATTCTATATCATATTGAAGTAAATTCTGAAAATTTAACATGGTATCAGAGCTAGCCTGAAAGAAGGCATGATATGGCATGTATGACACTTGTTGCACTTACGATGCTAGGGCTTGATATAGCAAAAACCAGTCATCGTAGCACTTTCGCTATAAATCCGTTTTGGAAAATTTTTCAGATCTGAAATTGTTACAGGACGAATATTAAATATCCAGGTACCTTGTGTCCAAAGGACAACCTCTAATTCGTTGTACTTTGTGATTTATGATCTATACAATATAGGGTTTTTGCCTCTTCCAGATCTGAGTCAAAATCAGGTGACCTTGGGAAAAAGGTCATATCTTGGTCTAGGAAGCTCCAAATGACATTTCGTAAAAAGTGACAGGTAGTACACAGTCTGTACTATCTCAGAAAACTTTTCCAGAGGCCGAAGTTGAACCAGTGACACGTGGAATGCCGTACAAGTTCGCTCTCCTATATTATACCATAAACAGGTCACGTTGCGACACTTGGCATAACTCTCTCTCAGAGAGTCCAATTGAGGTCAGACCTGTCAGGATGGAAATATAACAGGCCGAGCTATCTCAAGAAACGTTTTCAGAGGCCGAAGTTCAAACAGTGACACGTGGCACGCCGTACAAGTTCGCTCTCCTGAATTATCCCAAAACAGGTCACGTTGCGACATTTGGAATAACTCTCTCTTAGAGAATCCAATTGAGGTCGGACCTATCAGGATGGAAAGATAACAAGTCAGGCTATCTCAGGAAACTTTTTCAGACCCTGTGGATCAAAACGTTCAGAGTTACACCAGAAACAATCAGGTACATATTTCTGTCAAAACAGAATTATTTTTGAGTACCTTCATTCATGGCTTCCGGAATTTAGGGCTTTGGAGAAAGTTGGAATTTTTGTAATCGGAGACCACGGCTGGATGCTACTCATCAAAATATAAATTTAGATACCAAGATCAGAATTTTTGGTTGGACAGAAGGCCGGGCTTGATTAGACGCTAGTTCGGGACTTTGATCAGAAAAGTGGAAAATTAGGGCTTCTGTAAAAATGGGAATTTTTGAAATCTGTGACCACGGCTGGAAGCTCCTCAGAAAAATAGAAGCTTAGAGCTTTGGATCAAACATTTTGATTGGGAAGAAGAGTGGGCTTCATCAAACCCCAGTTCAGAGTCACGTCCAGTGTATCCAGAAGTTTCAAAAGCAAAATTGAGGAGTGAAACCTTGCAGTTTTCAATTTCTGAATATACCAAATTGATCAGCTCATCAAGGCACATATTTCTATCCTGTCAGAAGTTTGAAATTCAAAGTTTGAATTTTTGGGGTTTCTATGACAAACCCATATCCAGCTCAAGGTCCAGTTCTTGCAAATCAAGTGGATTGGGTTAATCCTAGAAGAAGATGGATTGATCATCTGCATGAGTGAAGAAGTTCCTGTTTCAGAGGGAGATGAGGCTAAGGCCTTATATAAGAAGATTACAAGCGATCTCGACAGGTATGACTCATCGAGGTATGTTTCGATATTTGTCCATGATTAAGTTTATGGTATGTTTGTCTTCATTTTATTACGGTTAGTACAATTTTGATTTTAGATTTGTCGTATCACCTTAACAAAATTATGAATGCATGATAGAAGATATTCATTGGTTAGGGTGTTGACACTTATGATTGTACTAATGCATTATGGTGTTGTATGAGGTTTATGTTGTCTACTAACATGAAAGGTACACCAAGAAAGACAAATCATGTTCTGGTCCAAGAACATATGATCATGATAACATGAGGACAAAGATTCATCCATTGTCATGGATCTCATAGAAGATCCATTTACGAGGTATGTATAACTTGGTTTTGTAATAGTTAACCTATGAGATATACAGGTTACTAGCACAAGTCATTGAAGAAGAACAAGAAGACATCATGTGAGTATGTTAGACATAAATAGCTAGCATGCTAATCCAGGTATGTTTTTCCTATATCAAGTTAGAATCCTACCTTGTGTTAGGATCTTATACTGTTGTTGATAATGATTATTCATGAAGTCATAGATTTGAATAATCATGGTTGTATGCATATTATGTTTCTTACCTTAATTGATGATATGACTAACCAGAAGAATCATGAAGGTATAGGTTTGAATAATCATAGGTTTTATGCATATTATATCTCTTATCTTGATTGATGATTCAACTAACCTGAAGAGTCATAGGTTTGAGTAATTACAGGTTTAGACATGTTATGCTTTGACTAACCATAAGAATCCCACATAAACCTTGAATGCTAATGCTTATTATTTTCTGTTTGAAATGATCATGACTATACATGCTTGAGATTATTGTGTTTTAAATAGTATACTAATGAATGTATGATTTTATATGAGACCACAAGGATAACACAATCATGATACTAATAAGCATGCATAGGGACCAAGGATGAATATGAGTTCAATAACAGGTAATCCAGGGAGAAAAGATCAAGAGGGAGTACACTCCAGTGGTTTATGAAAGGATGCAGATATTCAGAGGGAGTTGTCCATCTCTCTACATTCCACAACAGAAAGGTGTAGAAGAAGCTACTGCAGATTAGGACTCCAGCAACTCCTGCAAGAAAGCAAAGACTCAGAGGGAGTCCACCCAACGAACAAACAAAGATAAGTATTTTAATTATCATTTCTTGTATATGTGTTTGTTTAAATAAAATTGTTCAATGATGTATATGCTCATGTTCCTAGACTTAGGATATGTATTGTGCATATTAGAATAGTTGCATTGATGAACAGTATACTACTAATATACATGGGTAAGTGGCCTATGGCACTGTACAACATTCCATTGCTACTTATCTAGAATGAAACCTATTTGCTGACATGTTAGGAGTTGTGCACACTCTTAACAATGTTCTGGTAGAGATTGGAAGGCATCTAGAAAGTTACGGGATATGGATAAATGTTGTATTGAAGCATTGGCTAAGATAATTGCATGACTGTATGACATATTTCTTTATGTGTAAGAATTTTCTCTGAAAACTATGAGATATTTTCTAATCATGCAATTTAACTTGTTGTTTAGGAAAGATCGTATGCCATCTCCTACAAAAGAAGAACTACAACATTTGTTCCAGCAACAAAGATATCTATTGAAGATATTGAAGATATTGAAGTTCCCAGGATCTAGGATGAAGAAATGAAATGCCATGATCCGTCGATCATGAAGAAAGATGTTTGGGATGTAATCCCAAGACATGAAGGGAATTTTGCTATGACTTCCAAATGGAACTATTAGATCAAGCATGTTGCAGATGGCAGCATTGAGAAATATAAAAGTGATGAAATAGAAGATACACCAGATGGATTCAAGACAACTTCCTTGAATGGTGTAGTTGAAAAAGAAGTGTATGTAGAGTAGCCACTTGGTTCTGAGACACATGATAGGAAATCATATATGTGCAGAACTTGGTATGGTGAAGATAGATTGATTTCCGACACGCAGCGGAAGCTTACTACCGAGTTCGAGATGAAGAACTTGGGGATGATGCACTATTTGTTTTTGGCATGGAGGTGTGGCAGAGTGCAGATAGAATCTTCCTTGAACAAGGGAAGTATGCAGTAGAGATCCCAAAGAGGTCCGGATGATGGATTGCAAGGCCATGGCCACACCTATGGCATCAAATCTGAAGCTTCTATGTGATGCTTCATCTGAGCTGATTGATGTCTCTATGTATTGCCAGATGATTGGGTCCTTGATGTACCTGACGAACACGAGACCAGACATTTGCTTTGTTGTGAACACATTGAGCCAGTTCCTGACGGATCCGAGGAGTGTTCACCTGGTTGCTGTAAAGCATATTCTGAGGTACCTGAAGGGTACAATGGATTATGGGCTCAGGTATGCGGCGAATCAAAAGTTTAACATGCAGGGTTATGTTGATTCAGATTGGGCTGGCAGTGCTGCAGATAGGAAGAGCACATCTGGGTGTTGCTTCAGTATGGGATCAGGTGTGATCTCTTGGTTTAGCAGGAAGCAGTCCTACGTAGAACTGAGTACAGCTGAGGCAGAGTATGTTGCAACCTGCTCAGCTAGTTGCGAGGCAGTATGGCTGCGGAAGCTACTGTTTGAGTTATTTGATCTCCCGTTGGAGGATACTGGTATCTTCTGTGATAACCAGAGTTGTGTGAAGCTGTCCAAGAACCCAATGTTTCATGACAGATCGAAACACATAGAGATCAAATATCACTATATCAGGGATATGGTGCAGAGAGGAGCTGTGAAGCTTCTGTATGTTGCGACGGACAAGCAGATTGCAGATGTGTTGACGAAGCCACTGGCCAGAGTGAAGTTCGAGTACTTCAGAGAGAGGCTTGGCGTTCTTAAGATCGAGGACACTTCGAGGAAGAAGTGATGGACACATTTGCTGAAGCCATTCCAAGCATGTTGGAAGGAGGATCCTTCACATGGCTGTGGATGTAAGCGCTGGATGTTGAGCATCAGGATGATGTTCTGGTTTCTGCTTGATATGATCAGTTGGATCATTTTTATGTATGTATGTACGCATCATGTTGGATGTTGGATATGATCAGTTGGATCATTTTTTATGTATGTATGTACGCATCATGTTGGATGCTGGATATGATCAGTTGGATCATTTATGTATGTATGCATCATGTTGGATGCTGGATATGATCAGTTGGATCATTTATGTATGTATGCATCATGTTGGATGCTGGATATGATCAGTTGGATCATTTATGTATGTATGCATCATGTTGGATGCTGGATATGATCAGTTGGATCATGTGTACGTACTTTGTATATGCATCATGTTGGATGCTTGGACCATGTATCTGTATATTTATCAGGTGGATACATTGTATGATCAGGTGGATCATGTATGGTGATATGTATCATGTATTTGTATTTGTATCAGGTGGATACATTGATGAACAGGAGGATCATGTATGATGATATGTATAAGGTAGATACTTGGTATGCATCAGGTAGATGCATTGATGATCAGGAGGATCATGTATGATGATATGTATCATGTATTTGTATCAGGTGGATACATTGATGATCAGGAGGATCATGTATGATACTTGGTATGCATCAGGTAGATGCATTGATGATCAGGTGGATCATGCAGCAGGATGTTGCAGTGATGATCAGGATGATCATAGATGACGAGCTTCAGGATGCTGCTCCAGATGACATGCAGCAGGATGTTGCAGTGATGATCAGGATGATCATAGATGACGAGCTTCAGGATGTTGCTCCAGATGACATGCAGCAGGATGTTGCAGTAATGATCAGGATGATCATAGATGACAAGCTTCAGGATGTTGCTCCAGATGACATGCAGCGGACGTTGCAGTGATGATGATCAGGATGATCATGGATACATCAGGATGATGTATGGTGAGTATCAGGTTGATACTCTGTGGCCGTGGATCAGGTTGTGCAGATGAGCATGTAATCCGGTGCCCTGGGAGATTTGCAGATGGTCTTTTGAGGTTTTGCCTATGGCATGTAATTCGGTGCCCTGGGACATCTGGCAAATGCTCTTTCGAGGTTTTGCTCTGGGAGGACATGTAATTCGGTGCCCTGGGATATCTGCAGATAGTCTTTCGAGGTTTTTCCTATGGCATGTAATTCGGTTCCCTGGGATATCTGGTAGATGCTCTTTCGAGGTTTTGTCCTATGGCATGTAATTCGTTTCCCTGGGAGATCCGATAGGTTGGGCTGTGTGCCCGTAATCAGTCCTGGGATGCTCTTGCAAGGTTTTTCCATGACCACATGTAATTCGTTGCCCTGGGAGATCCTATAGGTAGAGCTGTGTGCTCGTAACAGCCTGGGATGCTCTTGCGAGGTTTTGTGGTGAGGTCACATGTAATTCGGTGCCCTGGGAGATCCTATAGGTAGAGCTGTGTGCTCGTAACAGCCTGGGATGCTCTTTCGAGGTTTTGTGACGCACGTAATAAGTCCTGAGGATTCCACAGTATGGCCAGTGATGACGAAGACCTGCAGGTGGTGGTCCTACATCCAGTATGAAAAAGGACTGGCTCTGTAGAACTTCCTATGACGAGTAGATTCAAAGATTGATTGAGATAGCAGCAGCAGTGATGATGATGACGATGCATCGATGACGATGATCCGGAGAAGATGACTTGTGCTAGAAGAACTGTGCTGAGAAATACCTTCCTAGTTAAGAGGGAGTGTTGATGTATATGTAACTTCGGAATGTATTTCACATATATGTATATTGTATTCCTATAGAGATGGTATTATTCCTCTATAAGGAAGTGTCGTCATTTATATTGTAAGTGTCGTAACTTATACTTGATGGGTTATTAGACCACCTTATTTGGGGTCGGCCCTGTATAAGTCATGTGGGTCAAAGGGTTATTAGACCACCCTATTGGGGGTCGGCCCACTCAGCATTATGTTATGTGGTAAAGTTCGAGCCTACATGAGTTAGGTAAAAAGGCAAGTCAAGTCAAGTATAAATAGAGTGTGGGAGGCACTCTATTTGCTCACTCACTTCTCACACATGCACTCAAGGAGGAGTGGCGCACTTATGGAGGAGGAGGATCTGCTGCTAGGTTATGGCTATATCTCTTGGTTGGTTGTATCATTGCTCTATCTATCTCTGAGGAAGTTATTGGGGTTTTTCACCTTTATGGTTTTCCCCAAGTAAATCTTTGTGTCTCTTGTGTGTTTGCATTATTGTCTCCATGATTGATATGCTGTAGATATGCTGTACATGTTGTTCTCTCAGTTAAGATCCTAGATCAGATTGAAGTAAATTTTGAAAATTTAACAGGGTACTCCCAAAAGATCGAACACCTAGAGCAACCACTTCACACAAATAGATCACATATCAATACACCGATGTTTTGACATGGTTTAAACCCTCGTGAGGGAATCACTCCATGGCCCTGTCCAAATAGCTTCTACGGGACAATTTATTATGCCAAGAAAGAAAGTTACAAATGAGCTTCTCATAATCGATCAACTGGACAATGACCCTCCATGCTCTTTAAATAGAGATCATGGACCAATTGGGTGTTAAGCCATGGATCAAGGTTAGGTATGATCTAAGAGAAGTTGAGCCATCGGATCAATCTATGTCGGGAACATATCATGACCATTGGATTTAAGTATTTACAAATGCATACTAATGCATACTAAAGAAACACACTTTACCTTACAGATCTATTACACAAGTTGATCTTAACTAACTCCTAAGTCTCTAAATATCCTAACATCCCCCCTTAAGAACAACTTGGGATAGGATTGAAGGATTTACAAAAGTGACACTATTAGGAGAAGGAAGGAGGCATTAGAGCCTATCCCCCCTTAATGACAAGTTCCTGAACTCCTAACATAGATCGAAGTTTAGAAAACTTTGCTTCTGTAAGAGACTTGGTGAAGATGTCTGCAACTTGATCATCTGTAGGACAAAAGAGCACTTCAAGAACACGATCATGAACAAGATTTCTAATGAAGTGCATATGTAGCTCAATGTGTTTGCTACATTTATGTAGGAATGGATCTTTGGAAAGCTTGATGGCACTTTGATTGTCGCACCAAAGTGGAGTAGGCTGCTGATGTTCGAATCCAAACTCTGAAAGGATCTATCGAAGCCATAAAGCATCCTGACTAGCATTAATTGCGGCTCGATATTCTGCCTCTGCTGAAGAAAGAGAAAGAGCTTGTTGTTTCTTACAAGCCCAAGTGACAGGTCCAGATCCCAGACTGAAAACATAACCTGCTATAGACTTTTGGTCATCAAGATTGCCGACCCAATCTGAATCAGTGAAACCAACCAACAAAGGTTTCCCCCCTATACTGTAATGAATCCCAAACTGAATTGTACCTCGAATATATCGAAGTATTCTTTTAGTTGCCTTCCAGTGACTTTCATGAGGTGTTTGCATCTAACGGGAAACAAGACCAACGGTAAAGGAAAGGTTAGGACAGGAATAAGTCAAGTATAAGAGACTACCAACAAGCTGACGATACAAGGTGGCATCTACTTCAGGTGAACTACAAGTGGCATAAAGTTTGACTCCGAACTGGAAGGGAGAAGGGGCTGGTGTACAATATTCCATGTGAAAGCGACGAAGAAGGTCACAATCATACTTAGACTGAGAAAGAAAGATTCCTTCTTTGGTTTGTAGGACTTGGAGATCAAGAAAATTATGCAAATTTTCTATGTCTGACATTTCAAAATTTTGCTTAAGACTGGATTTCACATGGGTTATAAGCTTAGGGTCACTACCAGTAAGAATAAGGTCATCAACATAGAGAACAAGTATGATGAGATGGTTTCCTACTTTCTTGGTATAAACATTGGGGTCAAAATGGCACCTAGAAAAACTAGTGTCAAGGAGAAAGATATCCATTTTGGCATACCAAGCTCTAGGTGCTTGCTTAAGGCCATATAAGGATTTCTTAAGGCGGCAGACAAGGCTAGAGTTATTCGGAACATATCCAGGAGGTTGTTCCATGTAAATTTACTTATGTAAATCACCATGTAAGAAGGCAGACTTGACATCCATTTGATGGAATTCCCAGTTATGTAAGGATGCAAGGGAAAGAACAAGGCAGATGGAGTTCATTTTTGCGATAGGAGCAAAGGTTTCATTGTAGTCAATCCCTTCAACTTGAGAAAAACCTTTGGAAACTAA
The DNA here is from genome assembly GCA_027924585.1 of Larix kaempferi. Classification (NCBI taxonomy): domain Eukaryota; kingdom Viridiplantae; phylum Streptophyta; class Pinopsida; order Pinales; family Pinaceae; genus Larix; species Larix kaempferi. The sequence goes on from BSBM01001304.1 coordinate 160,258, forward strand.
CCTTGTCTTAAGTCTTTCAACATTTCCATCTGATGCATACTTAGTTCTGTAGACCCATTTACATCTGACAAGTTTTCTTCCTTTTGGAAGAGGTACAAGATCCCAAGTATCATTCTCCATTAAGGAACGATATTCTTCATCCATAGCTGCATCCCAATCTGGATTTCCTGAAGCTTCTGCAAAGGTTTTTGGATCATGATTCTCGGAAACTTGAGCCAAAAGAGAAGAGGCTCGCTGAAACTGAGAATGTGTTCGACGTTGATCTCGAGGATCACCGGCAAGATCACCAGCTGCTTCACATGTTGAAAGGACCCATCGAGGAAGCACTTGTGCTGGTGCAACTGGAGGAACATGAGCAGGCGGAGGTCGATTTTCATCCTCACTGTCATCATCAGAAACTAGAGTTGGAAACCTGTCAAGGAAGTTGGAAGAAGAAGAAGAAGGCACAATCGTTGAATCATGCTTGCAAGCCAAAGATGGAACAATCGCTGAGTTAGGCTCGCAGTCCAAAATATTTTCATCAAATTTAACATCTCTTCTAATGATTACATCATGAGAATGTGGTTGAAGAAGTCTATAACCTTTTACATCTTCAGAATATCCAACAAATATGCACTTTTCACTTTTAGGCTGCAATGCTTTTCGTTTTTCATCCGGAATGGGAGCCCATGCTTCACTACCAAACACACGGAAGTGACTTACATCTGGTTTAATTTTACTCCATGCTTCTTCCAGTGTGATACCTTGTAATGCTTTAGTGAGAGTGCGATTAACTATGTACTTTGCACAATTAATGGCTTCAACCCAAAATTGAAGACTTAGTCCCTTAGATTGGATCATACAATTAGCCATTTCTTTGAAAGTGTAGTTCTTCCGTTTAGCTACACCATTTTGTTGTGGTGTATATGGAACAGTCTGTTGTTGTTGGATTCCTTGTTCAGTGCAGAAAGTAGTGAAATTTTTGTTAACATATTCTCCTCCATTGTCAGATCTTAACTTAATAATTTGATGACTAGATTGTTTTTCAACAAGGGCCTTGTAGGCCAAGAACATGTTAAATACTTCACTCTTAAGTTTTAAGAAATGAACCCAAGTGCGTCTGGTGTAATCATCAATGAAAGTTAAGAAATATTTGAAATCGGAAAAGGAAGCAGATGGAAGAGGACCACACAAGTCACTATGCACAAGCTCCAAGGGAACCGAGACGTGCCAAGAGGCACATTTGTCAAAACTGTCCCGATGATGTTTTCCAAGTACACAACCGGAACAAACACCATCCCTGCAAGATACCATTGGAAGACCTGTCACCATATTGTATTTACATAGTTGTTGCATTGAGCGATAATTTAAGTGACCAAATCGCTCATGCCAAAGTTTGCTCAAGTTATCACTATGAGCAACAAAAACTGAAGGAAAAGGTGATGACCCAAAGTTGTTAAACTTGTACAACCTGGTAATATCATCAACAATTCTAGTAGCTAGGACCTGTTGAGGATCTTTAAAATCATTGATTACAACTTGGTGAGGTGTAAACATCACAGTTTTACCTTCACCAGAATGAGTGATTTGATAGACTGATAACAAATTGTAGGAAATTCTTGGAACACATAGTACATCACTGAAATGACCATTATCTACTGGAACTGTTCCAGCGCCTACAACACTTAGAGATCTATCATCACTGAAAAATATTTGTTTGGTGTTACATTCATGCATAGTAGAAAAGATGGCTTGATCCTTAGCCATATGATAAGATTCTCTAGAATCAATGATCCATTCATTTGAAGTAGAAGAAGAAGATGCATTATAAGAATAACCAGAAGCACAAAGTGCATGTCCATGAGAGGTAGATTCTGAAGGCGAATCTAGGCTGATGTGGTGCTTCTTCATTACTATTTCCAAGGCCGCCATCTTCTTGAAACACTTAGATTCATTATGATTATCTTTCTCGCAATAGTTGCAATGATGCTCAGTCTTCTTTCATTTTGGCTTGGATCCTTTGTCATTTTCTAAAGACGGAGCTGACTAAGAGGGTTTGACTTATTCCAAGATGGATGAACTTATCTTACTCTCTAATCAAGGAATCACAAAAGGATTCAAGACTAGGCTCTTGATAGCTAGCTTCATTCAAGGATTCTTTCATGGAGTAAAATGTAGATACAAAAAACATAATATGCAGGTCCAAGTTTGGAAAGAATATGATAAATGCATTGATTATCTTCCCTCTTAATCTTGCATTCTTCACATAAGAGTTTAAGAGTTTTGTACTTAGATAAATAATCTTGTATGCATGAAAAATCACTTGGATTTTAAGAAATCAACTCATTTTTTGTTGGTGACCTCGAATTTCATTGTTTTTACCAAACACAAATTCCAACTTGTCCCAAGCAGCATCAGGTTCATCAATTCCAGATATGTGGAATCGCAAATCAATAGAGATTGACATCCCAATCAATACACGAGCTTCGTCACATCTATTTGCCCATTTTATTTTCTTATCATCATCAGTAGGTTTTGTTTCTTTCCCTGAGGTAATTCTGCAAAGTTCTCTACTTCGTAGAACATCCTCCATACAAGATTTCCATGATAAATAGTTGGAACTGGTAAGTAGAATATTACAAGGGGCGGCCATATTTGTAAATTAGTGAATTTAAAAGCAGAAACCAATAGTCTAGATGCGAAGAGCTCGAAAAAATAGGCAGTTTAAAAAAAATGGCACTGAAAAATGACTCCGTATGATGAAGTTATGCTTGAACAAAGAAACTGTTGAAGATGTCCCCAATAGTGACGTGGCAGATAGAAAATGACCAGTTAAAAAAAAGGACCCCCCTCTTCCCAAGATGAACCTTTGACAATCACTTTACAATAAAGTTGCTTTATGTGAATCACTTTTGTAAAATAAGTGATTTCACTTTTACAATGATTTACTTTAAATAGTGCAACAATAAAAAGGAACTTAAGTGACTCACTTTGTATTTTTATTTTTTATTATTTAAGTGAAATGCACTTTTACAATTAAGTAATTTGAAAATAGAAATTGCATGCACTTTTTTCTTTTAAAAGTAACTTCCTAAGACTTGAACTCAATACCTATTAAGGAATAAAGCAACTTTGAACCAAGTGAGCTAGATTAAAAGGTATGTAAAATATGGGAATGAGGAAAGGTTTTTTTTTTTTTTACTCTTCTTGCTCGGTTCCCGTGTTTTTTTCCTGCAAAACACACCACAAATCGAAACAAAAAAACTTTTTCACATGTTTGGGGTTAGATCTTGTTAGCTTGCTCGGAAAGTCTACATTTTCTCTCTGTTTCTGATTTGCCGAGATCGCTCAAGGTGCACGGCAAAGAGCATACGTAGCTGAGAAAAACCATTTCCCTTTCTATTTCTGATTTGCCGAGATCGCACAAGGTGCACAACAAAGAGCATATGCAGACAGGGAAAGTAACAATCCGAAACTAAAAAAATCTAATAATATAAAATGATAAAATATGAGATTTTTTTTTAAAAACATAAATTAAAAAAATGCGTCACTGTAATATTATACCTTCAGATCTGATGAAATACGCGTTTCTGAAACAACCGAGAACTATTTTTGATAATAATAAAAAAAACTATTTCCCAATGTAAACGGTGCTCCAGATGCAATGGAACACCCTCCAAAGCCCAGAAATGCACAAAAATACCAGAACCAGAAAGCCTTTCAAGTTTCGGCAACAACAGTTTAAGATCTAGATCATAACCGGAAGCGGCTCTTCATAAAAGCTATGATACCATGTTCGGGTACACAGGGTACTCCCAAAAGACTGAACACGTAGAGAAACACTTCACACAAACATATCACAAATCGATATACCAATGTTTTGACGTGGTTTAAACCCTCTTGAGGGAAGCACTCCACGACCCCGGCGAAATAGCTTCTACAAGACAATTTATTATGCAAAGAAAGAAAGTTACAAATGAGCTTCTCATAATCGGTCAACTAGACAATGACCCTCCATGCTCTTTAAATAGAGATCATGGACCAATTGGGTGTTAAGCCACAAATCAAGGTTAGGTATGATCTAAGAGAAGTTGAGCTGTCGGATCACTCTGTGTCGAGAACATATCGTGACCATCGGATTTAAGTATTTACAAATGCATACTAATGCATACTAAATAAACACACTTTACCTAACGGATCTATTACACAAGTTGATCTTAACTAACTCCTAAGTGTCTAAATATCCTAACATTGGACACTCATTTTTATTCAACTTTTTAACGAGCACGATAATGGTATTAAAAGCACTTGAAATATTTTTCATATTTGAACCAGAGCATGAAAAAGTAAAAACTAATCTCAAACCACTTTTCATGTTTCAACCAGAGAACGAAAAGAGTGAAAAGTAATCTCAAACACCATCTTACTGTTTTTAATGAGCTTGAAGATAGGTTGGAAGAATTCTCATGATGTCTGCTTCATTTTTTAACGAGCTTGTAACAAAAAATGAACTATGCTCAAGATAATTTTCATGGTTTAGCGAGCTCAAAACTCAAAAGAAAGTATGCTCGGAAATATTCCCATTGGCCGAAGTTTTTCCATCATGATATCTAGAGGTTGGTATATGCCCCCAGCATGATTGATAGAAATAAGTGACTTAACTCCATAGAAAGGGAACTAAGCCCCCAGCATGATTGCTAGAAGTAAGTGACTTCAACATAATGTACCAATGTTGAATAGATGTCCCCAATATTCATTTCATTCGCCTAAGCTACCCCTAGGCAGATGAAAAGAAGGTTCAGGTATTAAGTCAATGGAAAGACTCGACTCAATGGAAAAGGATCTGTTTAATTTTTTAAAGAGATTGACACAGGAATAGAACTCTACTTGTATGACCTGTTTCATCTTAGCAAGCTTGACACAGAAAGGGAACCATGCTCATTGGGTACTGTTTCATTTTTAATGTGCTTGACACAGGAAAATAATTATGCTCATGCGTACTGTTTCATTTTTTAACGAGCTTGACATAGGAAAAGAACCATGCTCATGGTCATTTTTTTCAGTTTTTAATGAGCTTGACACAGGAATAGAACAATGCTCATGGTTAAGGCCCATTGACGGGTTCCTTCCCAACATGATACCCATAGGTTGGTAAATGCCCCCAACATGATTGCTAGCGGCTAAACATGTCCCCCAAGCTTCGTTTCATCTGACTACTCTTCTTCCTTACCCTACCAAAATCCTAGCTACTAATATGAATATGTTCACCAGGGGGGTAGGAAGAATGAGGATCAAGTGACACAGGCAGATGAATTGAAGGTTCAAGTCCCAAACCTAGAGGGATACTCGAATCGATGGGAGGGCGATCTATTTCATTTTTACAAAAGCTTGAAATAGATAAAAACTATGCTTGAAGGACCCATTTTTATTTTTTAACGAGCTTAAAACAGAAAGAAACTATGCTCATGAAGCTGGTTTCATTTTTATGCAAGCTTGAAACCAAAAGGAAAACTCTGCTTCAAGATCAACCCTACCTAACATGATGTCTAGAGGCTGGAGACCTGCCCCCCATCACGAGGGAGAGGAAACCACTAAAATATGTGAAACATTTAGGGAATTCAGATGACTAGGAGTCATACGATGAGTGGGTGTTACGAAGGAAAGTTGGTCGATGGTCACAATTCTCTCATTATAGGGAAAATACATCATTCAAAAGAGTGAGGACACTACAACTTTCATTACATAAACATAATCACTTCCAAGGAGTAGATTAAAATCTAAGGGACCTTGGACTACCATAAAATCAATATAGACTGTTTTCCCTCCTAAAGTGATAGGTAACTGAGGAAGGATCCCTAAACATCTAGTAGGCCTTCTCTGAAAAACCAAAACCTTGTCAGTGATTGGTACAAGCTGAGGGGAACCTATAGCTTGCCAAGTAGTTGAGGATAAAATACTAACAGAGGCTCCCTCATCAACTATCGTACGAAATATTTCCTTATCAGAAACTCCTACAAATACTTGGAAGGGAACACTCGAGGGAATACAAGGCTCTGTCATCCCATTACAATCGAAGGAAATGACCTCAATACTTGGAGGGGGTCCTGTGGGAACAGAGAGGATCTCCTTTGAACCGACTAGGAAAACATCAGCGGTTTCCAATTCACTTTCATTTGGAAGATAAGAATAAGATGAAGATCGTGTCATGGTGACTGCTTCAGTCTAGACTTTCTCCAATGAAAGAGCAGGATCGAGTGGAGGCAAGGCTGACTCGACCACTTCATGTTTAATCTCAGAAGGGAGAGTGGGACAAACAACTTGTTCTTCACTCTTTGAAGAAAGAGTGGGATTGACCAAGGATGGAGCTAGATTGACCACTTCATCAACCAATTGGGGGTCAAGGGACGACTTACAACATCTAGTTGGAAGGTGGTTTTGAGATACAGTAATGTATTCCAACAATTGTGAAGCTTCATCCATGAGTGAACAAAGGTAAGTAAGGTGCATACCCTTGCATAAATAACAAGGATTTTTTACTTTACCTTTCCGACCCTTAACTATAGAGTCACTAGTTGATGGGGTATCATCAGTATGATGTCCAGAGGATGATGATACAGGTGGTTTGGAGGCTTTAGACCACTCTTCTGATACTTTGGAAAGACTGGAACAATTCTTGAAAAGGTGATCACCCTTGCAAAGCTTGCAAGGGAACTTGGGTTTACGAGGTGTTTTCATAGAATGAGTTCCATTAGAGGAAACTGGTTGATGCTTGGTCTCTTTCTTATCCTTCTTCTTCTTTATCTTCCTTTTCTTCTTCTTCTTATCCTCCCGATTACTAACATTACTGCTTTGGTCAGACGAGGAAGAAAAAACGAAAGAAGATGCATCCGACAAAGAAGAGGAAGGATCAGTTTGGGATTGACTCTCTCATGGTGGAGAGTTAACAATTGAAACATTGTGTACAACTAGAATCACCAGATTGAATAACCATACTGGTAATCCTATGGTTAATCCAGGAAGATTTAAAGTGGCAATAAAGGGAGGACCAATATCTCCAACTGGGGGAAAGAAAAAGGTACCCCTTGAGAAGGGGTCTCTTAATTGGTAGTCCCATAAGAGGTTTCCATATCTAAACTCTCTAATTCCTTCTAATTATCACGCACAAGAAATGATACTCAAACTAAAAGCAATAGGAAAACTTGTGAATAGGAGTGGATTCAAAATTCTAGAACCTCATGGGATTGTCAAGGCTTCGCAATTCGCTATATACCGTAGGGTCCAACAATAAAATGCGACAAGGAGGATTGGGACCATACCCTTGCCTGAATACCCGACTACTTGGACAATGCGTGCATAGTAATCTCCCCGAGTGCTGTTCTCGGTGTATTGCTCTACCAAGACGACCAAATGGTTAACTTAGTTGGTTTCAGGAATCCTAATGGTGTCTCCCAATATATGCAAGGTATGTGGGAGCTCAAATATTTAGTGGTGCTGTCTAATGCACAACCGTATGGCACGAGACCTTCCTATATACTACCGAGTATATGAAACACCTTTCTATATACGCAAAGTACATGAAACACCTTTCGATATACGCGAAGTACTTGGTGGGTACGTGAAAGAGCTTCGATATACCTGGTTGGTACGTGAAAGAGATTCGATATACCGATTGGTACGTGGAAGACTACAATACCCTTGGGATGTAGTGCAAGAAAATAACGACAGTTGCCACGCTTAAAGATGTCAGAACACATCTCTAACCTAACACACAATTTGCTAAAAGTTTTAACTTAAACTAGCGCTTGATTTTATCTTGTATGGTTAGGTGAATGCATGAGGTGATTACATAAATGTAAACATAATGCACCCTAGCTACATGAAAATGCACTCTTTCTTTTCTATGAAGACCTACTTAAGAAAGAGAGAGAGATATATTTTCTTCCCAAATGCACAACCCAATCCAAATGCAATTTTATTTCTTTTCAAAATGATAGAAAGAAGTAAAAGATGGACCCAAAACTAACCCGAAGCAATAAAAGAGATCTTTTATGAACACCAAATGCAACAATTCTAATCCATTTCCTATCTTTTTACACTTGAAAAAGACACATCTAAGCTACGGAAAGAAAGATTCCACCAACATTTCCAATTAAATGTAAGACAAAAAAAAACACTCAACAATATTATCTAACTCAAATGCATACAAATCTGAAACGGACCTTTCTTCTTCTTATGAGTGTGAGACCAAGAATATCAAATGATCAAATTAAAGCAAGAAGAAATACTTAAGTTTTCCAATTTCATGAATATAGAAAAAGAGAAACAAAAATAAGCTTTTCTTTGAACTAAAGTGGAGACAAGAAATCAATATTTCTCAACAATCATTAGATAGCTCATCATGTAAGGGAAAAATGATGCACAACCCAAGGAAAAGAGGCTTAAAAAGACATGGATATCCCACACTTTTCGAGTTTTTAAAACAAGCCAATCACACCAAACCAAAAATGATCTCAAAACCTTAAGATGGGTCAAAACGACTATAGGATGCACGATTCATGGCCCCCACCGGCCATGAGGGGGAATTTTTTTTTCAAAAATAGAATCCATTTCGCTTAAAAAGTGCAAGCAAAACACTAGTTTTGACTCAAAGGGCCAAACATGAATCCAAATCTCAAAAGACCCAAATAAATGGAGGAAAAGGACAGTATGCTATGTATAGGAGGTCTATGGATGGAAAGTATAGCATAGATAAGGTCTGCACACCAAATCAAAACTTAATTCAAAAAATGGAGGGAGGATGCCCTTGTATCAATTTTAACAGATTGGCACAGTCTGTGTTCAGACACAGAGCGACCGTCACAGGTCACCAGTGCGGGGATGGCGACGATGTCGCAGGACACTAGTGGGTAAACTACAATAACAGAGAAGCAGAGTGCAAAAAGAATGACAGATCGATGCTCTGGTTCCACTTCCTAGGTGTGACAGGCGAGATCCAAACTCTAGGATCAACAAATCTCCAAGAAATGAGAAATGAAAAAGGTCTAAAGATTGTGAGTACAGACTCATAGGAAGACAACGAACTCTTCAAAGTGAAGATCTAATGGTGACGAGGATTAGGAGGCAAATAAGATGGATTAGAAAATAAATCAAATGAAAATGGCATTCAAATTGAAAACTAAAAACAATGTTCTTCCCCAGCGAAGTCTCCAAATTTGTTATCGGACAATCTACCAAGAGTGGACTCAAGGCGTGATCTCCCTAGCTCAAGTGAATCTAGAACAAATAGGATAGAATACAAGACACATTTCCTAGATCTAGTTTCAGATCGAGTACTTAGATATCATACCTTTCAGATCGTGGATCCCTCTCTTTGTTGTTTCTCCAAGTCCCGCAGTCGTCAGATCTCCAGCTGCAAGACCTGTCAAGACAATTTGGAAACAATACAAGCATTACAATATATCTAAACAATAACTGATCTAAGTAAACGGTTAAGGAAGTAAACTACAATTAATAATCAACACGATTACATTTGTGGAAAGAGTTTGTATTACTGTATTAAAAGTGGGAATACATAGAAAGGAGAAGAACACAACCAAAGCCTTAATGTCGCATCCTCCATCCAACGTGTCCAAGCCAAAGCTCCAAGATGGTACAAGCTTCCCAAGATGATAAGGGATCACCAATGTGGATTCTACCAGCATAAGGATACTGTTAAGGCTGAAATTGTTCTCATTTTTATTTTTTATTTGTTTCTTTTAGGATTTTTTGAACTTCATTTTTCTTTTTATTTATTCATGATTTTGATTATTTTGTTTTCAATTTTTATTTATTTTTTATTGCTTTTAATTTTTTAGTTCAAAAAATTTTAAATGGCTTATGTGGCATGATATTTATCTCAAAATTTTCAATTATATCTATTTAGCTTTGTTATAAAGCTTTTAACCAAGATCTAACCTTTACCCAATGTGTATTTGTTAAATTGGCTATGTTAAAAGATTCTTGCAGCGCAAAGTTCAAAACAGACCCCTAACGCACTACAAGAATCCAATATGATGAAAGATCGTGGTTATTTATGCTAAATGGTGACTCGTTATGAGTTATGATGACTTGAGATGCTGAGTTATGATGAATTAAGATGCAAAAAGACATGTTGAATAATGATAATAGTTACAAGCTCTATTACGTTTCATCATTTGTAAGAAATCAGGGTTTGAAGAGCCACCAGTCAAATTTGGGGATCGTGAAATGCAAAGCTGAAGACATCTGTAACTGAACCCGGTTAGTTCCACATATTTGAACATTTGTCATCTTTTATTTTCTTAGAATCTTAATTAACAAACATGCAGTTGTAAGATGGAAAGAAGTGGCGAAATTAACAGGGCAGAACCGATGGATACGAAGTGGGCTATGCAATTTTCAAAATGTGCAGACTTGTTTAAAACAACTGGATGGTTCAATTTCTTCGAGAAAGTAACTGGGTTTAATGAAGAGGTTTCGATTTACTTTTCAAATAATCTGATTGATGATGTTATTAAGTTCAAAATCTTAAGATTTCAGCTCATGGAAGCCTTAGTTTTTGAAGCTACTGGCATCGCCGTGGACGGGGAATTGTGGTTCAAAAAAATTCCTTTCAAGTTTGACCCAAATCCTTTCTTTCTACTAGGTAATGAAACCCTCAATTGGAGCAATGGAGTTCATATAACAAAGTTTCAACTATAATGGAGGGAGTTGCTCGGCATTATACAAGCTTATATTACATGTGAGGGCAGGTTCTCAATGGTTTTTAAATACCATGTTAGGTTTTTTATGCATCTTAAATTGCACTGTAAAATAAATTTGCCCTACCTCTTGTACAAGAGCATCCAAAAAATGTCAAATAAGGTGAAAGCGCATCCTGAGCATACAAGGCGATCCATATTTCATCATGGACTTATAAATTTGATCATTCAAACAGTATTACAGAAGGAAAAGAAGACCTAGGAACATTTTATATTCTGGTATGGATTTGTGGCTGAATAGGATGAGCATGCAAATAAGAATAGGAAGAAAGGTAAAAAGGATAAGAAGGGAGTTCTGATACAAGAAATTTTTGAAAAGCCTCTGTTACAAGAAAAATCTAAAAGTCCCGAAAAGGAGGAATAGGTTAATGTAGTCGAAGAAAAACAAGAACATTGTCAAGAAGTTCAAGAAATAGAGAAGACAATTAGTCTTATTGTTGAACAAGTTCAAAGTCCAATCACACCAAAACAAAGTATAGTTGAGAACCTAGTTTCACAGACTTCTGGAGAAGACACAAAGAATGAAAGTTTGCAGGTTATGGATTTAGAAGCAGATGCAAACCTCCTCATGCAGTTAAGAGAATCAAGTTGGAAGTTCAGAACAAGATCAACTATGAGAAATAATGTGGACAAAGCTTCAAGTTATTATCAGAAGACAGAAGAAATAACTGTAATACAAAGTTCTTCAAGTGATGAAGATGAAGAAGAGAAAGATGAGTCAAATTCTCAGCAGAACCAGATGATCTTACAGCAGGATTGTACAAAGATAGAAGAAGCATATGTAGAAGTAAATGAATTCGAAGAGGAACAAATCATTCTCAAGATGGAACAAAATGAGTCTGCAATTGCAGAGAGAATAGCAAAAGATAAATATGAAGAAGATTTAATCTTCCGAAAACTAGATATTCCACCTTTTACATCTCAAGACCCTACTTTGTCAGGAGAGGTAAACATATGCTTAGAGGTTGAAAGTATTAGAAAAGTTCAGGAACAACATCAAGCAAAAATATTATTCCTTAATGAGTCAAATGATAGGCTTACAAAGACTAATAAGTGTTTAAGGGAGGACTTAGGAGAAGTTAATGCTCGTTATCAAGAACTGATTGTTGTTTCCAGAAAAGCTCTGAAGAGGAAAACAGAGGCTCAAGTTGATGACTTAACCAGGCAGGTGCATAGTTTGAATGATAAGAACAAGTTTCTTTCAAGAAAAATCAAATATTTCAAAGCTGAGCAACCTCAACATAACAAAAGGACTCATGTGCTGGAAGGAATTGCTATGTTAGTAGAGGCTACCAGAAAGGCTACTTAGTGCCTAGTTTATTTTAATGCATTCTCATTTTGTATCAAATATGTAATGGTTAATAGTTAAGTTTTTAGTTAAAGACTTAGTTAAAGACTCGAAGTTATCCTAACTATTTTATGCAACTGCTTTTTGAGACTAAAACCTAAAAGTAGTTACAAACTACTCTTTTTGTAAATGGATAAAGGGAGTAAAGGAGAAGGTATGAAGGTTCGATTTTTCGGTTTCAAGAATCTATATACATTGATGATATCGAAGCTTGCAAGACTCTCATGTAATTCCTGAAGACTGAGATTAATATATATATGTTATAAGCCATTTTATCTTGTTGATTGAGTTTTTGTTTCTGATCAGTTTGATCATTAAACATATGATTTCATTTTCTGTTTTGATGTATTAATCCAGTGAATGATTATGTGTTGTAGATGAAAACCTATTTGTATGTTTATGAATGTGATGGTTTATATTTACCTTGTTTAAATTTATGATCTCAGTTCTTTAATGAATTACATGATTTAGTAACTTGTTTTAGTTTGATTTCCTTTTATTTTCTTGAAATTGAAACCTTCAAACCAACAAACTACAAAAACAAAACCCTATTTCATGCTTGTATTGTTGAGATTGTGTTAGCTTGCCCCTCTGTAGTCTAGGGACAATTTCTGGCACAAACATCTTTGGCGCCGTTGCCGGGGACGGAAGTGAAATTTCATATTCCCTGGGATATCTTTATTGTTCTAGTTTTGAGGTGAACAGGACCAAACGTTTCTATTTCAGACTACAGTTTCACCAAAATAGTGTTTCACAGTGGCTTCCAGGAAGTTTGGGACTAGAGGGAATCCTACTTCACCTTTACACCCAGGGGTGTTAGATCCAGAAAATATTTTGAAGAAAGCTAAACAAGAGTTACATAATACTTCTTTTGCAAGAGCCCAATCTTCCCCATCTTTACTTTCTCTTGGTCAACCACAGTCTTTGTCTTCATTTCTGTATTCTAAACCAAAGCTAGAAGAATTAGAAATTCATGTTTTTACCAGTCCATTATCATCTAAAAAGATCAAAACTGAGTTATTTCCCTTGTTACAATCTAAAGCTAATATTCCTACTATTTAGCTCAGTTCATTTAAAATCAATAAACCTTTGTCCATAACCAGTCAGTCTACTTCAAAAATGGTAGGTCAACAATTGGATATGATGGATAGAATGATAGCTGCTAGGTATGCTCCTTTAGTGCTTCCACATCCTTTAAATGCTCTTTCAGCAGGTGATTATAAAAAATATTTACCTAGGTTTAATGGGCTAGGAGAAACAACCGCAGAGGAACACTGGAATGCATTCCTCAGTTATGCTGATAACCAAAATATAGAAGCAAAGTATGTCTGGATGCAAATGTTTGTGCAGAGTTTGGATGGTGAAGTTAGAAAATGGTTCAGGGAGCTACCAGAAAACTCAATAACCCTTATAGAATAATTACAGGATGTTTTCATGAGACAATGGGGAGATACAAAGGATCACACATAATATATTACTGAATTTGTAGCTTTAAAGAGAAAAAATGATGAAACAATAGCTGACTTTTCAAAACGCTTTAACAAAATGTATGGCAGAATTCCAGTGGAAATTAATCCCTCGGAAACCTTGGCTAAGTTGACATATGCAAATGCATTTGACCATGATTTTTCTTTGCACCTGAGAGAGAGGAGACCTATAACATTACTGAATATGCAAGATTTTTCCCTATAGGTTGAATCCAACATTTTGGCTTCTAATAGACTTAAAGAGTAGTCATACCATCAGGTTCATGAGAGAAAGGGTAAGAATGTAGTAATGCCTACAGCCTCTACATCAAAGAAGGAAGAAAGTCAAATAGATGGAATGAATAAGATAATTAAGACCTTGACTGCAAAAGTGAGTATATTGGAGTTGGAGAAGAACTCGAATAAACCTTTTCAAGATGGAGAAAGAAATCCTAATCAAAATCCTAACCAGTTTAGAAGACAATTTGTACCAAGATTCATTCCTTGGGAAAGGAGAAACAATAATATTCGGAGGGAGAGAAGAGAAAATGAAGACCAGAGAGTTCCTCCCCCTTTCCAAACTAATTTTATAGAAGAAGTTGAACAGGTGGAAGATGTGCAGTATGAGGATGATTCAAATCAGAATTTAAACTATTTTGGGGAATTATCATCTGAAGGTTTTACAACTGAATGCAGTTATCAGAATTCTGAGTATTATGATGATTATCAGGAAGGAAATGATCATCATCTTTAGGTTTCAGCTAGTATATGTCAGACTGATCCAAAAAAGTCTTATAATTTGAGGTCAGGCCCTAAACAAGTTGTTCAAATTCCAAAAAAGAAAATAGTTCCACCTGTTAGACAACTGCCTAATCAAACATAGGGAAAGAAACAAGACCATAGTGATCAGACTAAAGCAGAAGAAATTGAGGAAACCAGCAAAAATACACAATTTTTTAACTTTGAGAATGAATTGTGCAAAATCAAGGTTCCAGTGCCTTTGACTGAGTTAATGAAGACTCCTTGTTTTAGAGATTCAGCATGCAAGTTGTTGAATGTTCCAGTTAATTCTTCTCCTTCAGATATAGTAAATTTACAGGAAGAACATCCAACAATAATTCTTGGGTCTTCTTCATCTAAAAATCCTGAAGGTGTTTCAACTTTTCCTCCACCTTTTTATATAACCTTGACTATTCATGACCAGATGATTCACAATTTCCTTCTAGATTCTGGAGCTTCACATAACTTGATGCCTAAAGCAGTTATGGAGGCCCTTGGTTTGAGTATCACTAAGCCATCCATGATTTATTTACATTTGATTCTAGAGCTGTGAAATGTTTAGGAGTGATTAAGGACCTTGTGGTTAATCTTTCTCAATTACCAATGAAGAGTGTTATTATGGATGTGGTAGTTGCTGACATATCTCCTAAGTTTGGCATGCTTCTCTCAAGGTCTTGGGAAAAGAAAGTAGGTGGTACATTACAACTGGACTTGGCTTATGCAACAATTCCAGTTTTTGGTGGAGAGAATCGAAGATTATATAGGGAATTACAGTATGCTTTCATAGTCACAGATGATAAGAATCCAACTAATCATCCCCTTTATTCAGTAGATGAAGAATTGGGTTCTTGTATGCTTCATTTTAGTGATGAAAGTACAACTGGGGTATTGCAGGTAGAAAAAGAAGAATCAGTCAAACCTACTATCGAACAAAAAGATGAATTGTGGCAGATGTATTTTGATGGCTCTTCATGTAAAGGAGTAGGAGTTGGCATTGTTTTGATTTCTCCCGGTGGAGAGGTAATTAGTTTGATGTATAAATTGGAATTTGTTACTACCAACAACACAATAGGATATGCGGCATTGATACTTGGTTTAAGGGCTGCGAAGGATTTGGGAATTCAACAACTTTTTGTTTATGGCGACTCCGAATTAGTTGTCTAACAAGTGAAGGGAAAATATCAAGTAAAACAGGATTTGTTGAAGGTTTATAGATATGAGGTTTGGGATATGATTGACAACTTTTTCATAGCATTCAATATTTATTTTATTCCCAGAGACCAAAATCAGACAGTTGATTCATTAGCATTGGCAGCTACACATTTCAAGGTTCCAAAGCATACTCAGCTGAAATATCCAATTGAAGTTAAGTATAGACCCTCAGTGCCAGACAATATAAAGTAGTGGAGAGTTTTTTAGGATGATGTGGAGATTAAAAAATTATTGGAATTGGCTGGAGAGTTTTCCAATTCTCTAATTGACCACGATCAAGGTGAGGAGATAGATGACACTGCTGCATACACAGAAAGTACAATTGTTGATCACAGAATTATTGAATTGAAGGGGAATTTTATTCCTAAGGGTCTCGTCCCTCTTGAGAGAATTCTTTCCAAAGATAACACTATGCTGAAACCTGTAATGCAATCTTCATAAGAGAATGTCATGAGCTGTAACATTGGTACAAAGGAGAAGCCAAGAATAGTGAAAATTTCTAAGTGTCTTTCAGTTGAGCAAAGAAACAGGTACCTTGCATTATTGAAGAGGTTTGTTGATATTTTTGCTTGGTGCTATGAAGATTTAAGAACTTATGACACTAGTATTATTTAGCATAAGGTGCCTTTAAAACCAAATGTGAAGCCCTTTAGACAAATTGAGGAGGATTAACCCAGCTCTATTGCCAGTCATAGAGAAGGAAGTCAATAAGTTACTAGATGCAAAGATAATTGTTCCACTCAGATATTCATCATGGGTTGCAAATTTGGTTCCAGTTCGAAAGAAGAACAGGGAGATTAGGTTATGTGTAGACTTTCAGAATCTTAACAGAGCTTCATTGAAGGACAATTATCCATTGCCAAAAATTGAGCAAATTTTGCAAAAAGTAGTGGGAGCTCAGAGAATATCCATGGTTGATGGATTCTCAGGGTACAATCAAATAGTTGTACACACGGATGACAAGGAGAAAACATCCTTCACTACCCCATGGGGCACATTCATGTATGATAAGATGCCATTCGGTTTGATGAATGGGGGTGCAACATTTAAAAGAGCTATGGATATAGCCTTTGTAGGACTAGAAAAGGAAACATTTTTTGTAATCTAATTGGATGATATTATTGTATTCTCTCAGTCTGATGATGAGCACTTGAAGCATCTTGAACAAACATTTTTGAAGTGTAGGAACTTTGGTCTGTCATTAAACCCCAAAAAGTCACACTTTGTTGTACATGAGGGAAAACTTTTGGGACATCTTGTTTCAGCTGATGGTATTAGAATAGACCCTGAGAGAGTCAAAGCAATTTTGAAGATTAATATCCCAAGAAGTAAAAAATATATTCAATCATTTATTGGAAGAATCAATTTTCTGAGATGGTTCATCCCGAATTTTGTTGAGACAATCAGACACATCACATCTATGTTGAGGAAGGTTCGGGAGGTGAAATGGACAACGGAAGCTAAAGCTTCATTTGAGAAGATTAAACAATCTCTGATAGAAGCCCCAATCTTGGTAAGTCTAGATTTTTCGAAATATTTTCTCATTTTTTCCTTTGCATCCCAAGACACTATCGTTGCTGTTTTACTTCAGAAGAATGCAGAAGGTTTAGAGAAGCCTATAGCTTTTTTCAGTAAGACTCTCAGAGACTCAGAATTAAAGTACAGTACACTTGAGAAACAAGCATATGCACTTGTTAAGGCTTTAATTTTTTTTTAGAATCTATGTTTTGCATTCAAAGATAATTGCCTATGTACCTAATGCTGCCATTAAAGAAATCTTAACTCAGCCAAATAGTGAAGGTAAAAGAGGTAGGTGGATTGCAAAAATTATGGAATACGAGGTTTAAATTAAGCCTGCAAAGTTAGTGAAGGGACATGGTTTATCTAAACTGTTAGTTGATTCAAATTGTGAGGCTTTGGATATCCATTTGGTGGCAAATCATCCAACTCAGGAAGAATTACAGATGAAGGAAAATGAAGAGCAGATTACAGATAAATATGCAGAATCAGAATGGTATGTTGATATTGTTTAATTTTTATTGCATTTGAAATGTCTAGATCATTTTGATAAGAAGTCATCCAGATCATTGAAGTTAAAGGCCACAAAATATTGCTTGGTAAATCAGCAGTTGTTCTGGAAGGATCCAGGTGGAATTTTACTCATATGTTTAGAAAAATCACAAGTGAAAGAGGTTATTTCAAAAATGCATGAGGGTGCTTGTGGGGGTCACAAATATTGGAAGTCTACTGCATACAAAATTCTCAGGTCTGGGTATTATTGACCCTCTTTATTTTCATATGTGTATCAATAGGTACGAGCATGTGTCCAATGTCAAAAGTTTGCTGGGAGGCAAAAGCTCATTTCTTTGCCATTAAAGCCTATTGCAGTGGATGCCCCTTTTCAACAATGGGGATTAGATTTTATAGGAGAAATAAATCCTGCAGCTAGTGGACATCATAGGTGGATACTTACAGCTACTAATTTTTTCACTAAATGGGTGGAGGCAATTCCAACTCATAAAGCAATTGAAGGAGTTATCATGAATTTTATACAGGAAAATATCTTGAGTAGATTTGGTTGTCCACAGAGGTTGTTGACTCATAATGCACCAGCTTTCAAGTCAAAAGCCATGGTAAATTTTTGTGAGCATAATGGGATTGATTTGAGACATTCCACACCCTATTACCCTCAGGGTAATGGATTAGCAGAGTCCTCAAATAAAAACATTATTCGGAATATTAGAAAGTTGTGAAATCAAAATAAGAGGTCATGGGATTCAATGCTTAAGTATGCATTGTGGGCAGATAGAATAACCACTAAGAAAGCAATAGGTCTGTCCCCTTTCCAATTGGTGTATGGTACTGATGTAGTTTTTCCTACTCAACTAGGCATTCCAGTAATGAATTTTTTCCAAGATAGTCAGGGAGACCCTAATGATCTTCAAAGAAGAATTTTCTCATGGATTGAATTGCAGCAAGAACATGAGGCTATAGCAGAAAGAGCTGATGCATACAGAAGGAAGATTAAAGCAGGGTTTGATAAAAAGGTAAAAGAAAATATTTTTTCTCTTGGTGATATGGTGCTAAGATGGGATGCAAGGAGAGACAAAAAAGGTCAGCATGGTAAGTTTGACAATCTTTGGTTAGGTCCCTTCATGATTTCAAATATTTTAGAAAATAACACTTTCATACATAAACTTTGGAAGGTGAGGAATTGTCTACCCCAGTTAATGGACGTTTCCTCAAACATTTTATAGTTCTTGAAGGTAAATAATCTCACACTCATTGTACATACTAGTGTGAAATAAGACTCCATACCCAATGGAAGTTTGCAGAATAAAGCAACAGTTTCAGATGGAAGAAAGGCACTGGTCTACAAGTTCTTGAAACCACACAGGGAGGTCTTCATCCCGCAGCAGGAGCCAGATGTTAAGGTTGAAATTGTTCTCATTTTTATTTTTTATTTGTTTCTTTTAGGATTGTTTGAACTTCATTTTTATTTTTATTTATTCATGATTTTGATTATTTTGTTTTCAATTTTTATTTATTTTTTATTGTTTTTAATTTTTCAGTTAAAAAACCTTTAAATGGATTATGTGGCATGATATTTATCTCAAAGTTTTCAATTATATCTATTTAGATTTATTATAAAGCTTTTAACCAAGATCTAACCTTTACCCAAAGTGTATTTGTTAAATTGGCTATGTTAAAAGATTCTTGCAGCGCAAAGTTCAAAACAGACCCCTAACGCGCTACAGGAATCCGATATGATGAAAGATCGTGGTTATTTATGCTAAATGGTGACTCGTTATGAGTTATGATGACTTGAGATGCTGAGTTATGATGAATTAAGATGCTAAAAGACATGTTGAAGAATGATAATAGTTACAAGCTCTATTATGTTTCATCATTTGTAAGAAATCAGGGTTTGAAGTGCCACGAGTCAAATTTGGGGATTGTGAAATGCAAAGCTGAAGACATCTGTAGCTGAACCCGTTTAGTTCCACATCTTTGAACATTTGTCATCTCTGCTTTTATCAGAAGCTTAATTAACAAACTTGTAGTTGTAAGATGGGAAGAAGTGGAGAAATTAACAGGGTAGAACCGATGGATACAAAGTGGACTGCGCAATTTTCGAAATGTGCAGACTTGTTTAAAACAGCTAGATGGTTCAATTTCTTCGAGAAAGTAACTGGGTTTAATGAAGAGGTTTCGATTTACTTTGCAAAGAATCTGACTGATGATGTTATTAAGTTCAAAACCTTAAGATTTTAGCTCATGGAAGCCTTAGTTTCTGAAGCTACTGGCATCGTCGTGGACGGGGAATTGTGGTTCAAAAAAGTTCCTTTCAAGTTTGACCCAAATCCTTTCTTGCTACCAGGGAATGATGTAACAAACCTAAAATATATAAATTAATAATATTAACAATAATTATCCAAGGGACATAAACCTTGTGAACAGTCATCAAAGGTGCCTTTAGGATTGTATTTATATGGGCCCTCTCTTGCATTGTAATCATCTATCATACATTCATTTTTGCATTACTACTTAGCCATTTATGGCTTTCTTATGTTACTTGTACTGGTTATTTACTTAGTAAGGAACTCTTGTTCCTTCAGTGGTATCAGAGCTACGTTCTGATCCAGCCTTTGGCCACAACCCTTATCCGAGCCTTGTCGGTTGATTTGGCTTTTAGCCAAATTAATTCAAAGTTTCTCTGATCCAGGTTTTTGACCAGTTTCGTCTTTTCGTGGAGAAGTTTAAAAAAAAGGAAGACCCTTGGGAATTTTAAAAAAAAAAATTATGAAGCTATAAAAAAATAAAAGAAAAAAATTGCAGCCGCTGCACAACCTCTCCTGCCCGCTTTCTGCGTGATCCATCCACCTCTCCGTTGCCGCACTCCATCTCCTGTATCCATCTACATCCACTTCTTACATCCGTGTCCGCCGTTCCATCACTCCCGCACCTTCTGTCACAACCACCGTGCCTCCTCAACAGCCGCCTACTCTCCACCACCGTCGCCTGCCGTACTCCAGCCACCATTACACTATCCACCATTTGACTCCCACTATGATTCCTGTCTTCCCTCCATCATCCCTGCGCACACCTCCATTTTGCGTCCCTTCTCCCTCCTATCTCCACAATGGCTGCGCCCCACTCCACACGGCATCCATTCTGCCCTGGGCACCACGTCAACACTTCACCATCCCGCCATTCTTCACACTTCATGTCCAACCAATCCACCATTCAGTAATCCCACTCAGAATGATAATCCACCATTTAGGTAGCCGTAAGCGTTGACCAACGAAAATTCTGTGAAGACCATCAAAGCAATCCAGATTAGTAGTCGACTTGCCATTAGAAGAGACACTACTTACAAGAATCGGGCCGACAATTATTGAAACCGCCACTCCTTGAGGTTGTCATCGTGGCACCTATATTACGGTGCTGTTAAAAAAATAAAAAAATACAGTCACCAATAATAAACTGTTTAACCGTGATCGCCATACGACACATCTCGTGAAATTTATTAGAGGCTGTTCCACCATCAAATAGTGAAAAAAGAAGAAGAAGAAAATAATGAATTATAATTAAGGAGCATCTTATCGATGAAAAGAAAAGAATCGTTTCCAGGGTTTATGGAATTAGTCGCATCCTTTCACTATATTTAATTCCTAAATCTAATTTGTTTTGAGGTGCGTTACATGAAGAGTCAACCAATAAAGATTATTTAATAAGAGTCAAACTAGGTATTACCACCCTCCTTGTAGAAAGGGTGAATATGGAAATCTAAAAGTGATAAGTGATATATATATAAAGGATATTTAAAAGTATATTCAATTTTACAAAAGGGAAATATAAATATATAGTGTGTACATAACTAATATATCACAAAGAAAAGTATTAAAGAATAATACTCCAAGGGAAAGTAAAAGTCAAGTGAGAATATATATATATATATATATATATATATATATATATATATATATATATAAAAAGACAAGCAATAAGTAACCCAATAAAGGAGTATTTAATAAATAATTTTATTACAAGATCACATTGTGAAATAAAAAGAGTTACCAAGTGGAATTTGGTCAAAAACAAAATGGAATCTAAACAATGTGAATCTATATTATGTGAAATAGCAAAGAAACAAAATTTGTATCTAGAAGAGAAGAATAAGGAGTTGTTCCCGCAAATCATAGAATTAAAAATGAGAATTATCACAATCAGAGATTGTTAAGGGAAAATGAATATTTCAAGAATAAAGCTGACAAAAATTTACTACAAAAAGATGAAGAGATCTCTCGTCTAAGAGATCATAATCATAAATTACTTCTGCAAGTCAAGAAGGCAAAGGATAAAGCACAATGCAATCAAAAGTTAGAAGAGGAGAATCGAGATCTTCAAAAAGAATTATCAGGCAAGGACGAAGAAATCGCTTCCTTAAAAAGGGTTAATCAAGAATTGCTAGAGCAAATAAAAATCTTAAAAGAAAGAGAACACAAAATTCAAGACAATCAAAATGAAGTTGACAAGTCCAAGGGAGAACTCTTATGCTTAAAAAGACATAATCAAGACTTACTTATACAAGTTCGAAAGCTAAAGCATGATAAGAAATCTTTGCACGAAAAGTTAGATCGCAAATAATCATTAATCAACAAAATGATGACTCGTCCAATAGAGAAGTCATCAGACGCTCAAAATCAAACACCAAAAGAAGGATCCAATACAGAGTCAATCAACACTCAAATTCAGAAGAATGCGTATAGTGAAAAATCACTAACATCAGAAGAAGATGGTTCCGAAGAACAATCACAAAATATTAAGATGCCTTATCATCACCCAAATCATATGAGTCGTTATGACCAACAACAACGTCAAGAGAAAAATAAACAATACTCTATTCACAGACAACCCGACTACAACATTGAGAAAGAACACAGACAAAATCGACAACCTGCATGGAAGCCTAAACTGAGAAATTCTATCTGAATAGTCAATTATCAAATAGATCCAATGAAGATAGATTTTTTGTGGATCACTTCCCAAAAGATGCAACACATAAGTTCAGGAATTCGGAAGTTATATCGTCTTGTTTCTTCAACTGTCGTAGTTACAAGCACCAAAGATCTTGAGAAGACATTACGAACGAGAATAAGAGTTAAAGAGAAGTCTTTTCCAAATTATGCTTTGAGGTCAAAGAATTCTTAAGGGGAAGGCAATGTAACAAACCCAAAATATATAAATTAATAATATTAACAATAATTATCCAAGGGACATAACCCTTGTGAACAGTCATCAAAGGTGCCTTTAGGATTGTATTTATACGGGCCCTCTCTTGCATTGTAATCATCTATCATACATTCATTTTTACATTACTACTTAGCCATTTATGGCTTTCTTATGTTACTTGTATTGGTTATTTACTTAGTAAGGAACTCTTGATCCTTCAAATGAAACCCTCAATTGGAGCAATGGAGTTCATATAACAAATTTTCATCCAGAATGGAGGGAGGTGCTCGGCATTATACAATCTTATATTATATGTGAGGGCAGGTTCTCAATGGTTTTTAAATACCATGTTAGGTTTTCGATGCATCTTAAATTGCACTGTAAAATAAATTTTCCCTACTTCTTGTACA
This sequence comes from Larix kaempferi, assembly GCA_027924585.1. NCBI lineage: Eukaryota > Viridiplantae > Streptophyta > Pinopsida > Pinales > Pinaceae > Larix > Larix kaempferi. Next base: position 183,467 of record BSBM01001304.1, read on the forward strand.
AGAGCATCCAAAAAATGTCAAATAAGGTGAAAGCGCATCCTGAGCATACAAGGCGATACATATTTCATCATGGACTTATAAAGCTGATCATTCAAACAGTATTACAGAAGGAAAAGAAGACCCGGGACCATTTTATATTCTAGTTTGGATTTGTGGCTGAACAGGATGAGCATGCAAATAAGAATAGGTCTAAAAAGAAAGGTAAAAAGGATAAGAAGGGAGTTTTGATACAAGAAATTTTTGAAAAGCCTCTGTTACAGGAAAAATCTAAAAGTCCTGAAAAGGAGGAACAGGTTAATGTAGTCGAATAAAAACAAGAACACTGTCAAGAATTTCAAGAAATAGAGAAGACAATTAGTCTTACTGTTGAACAAGTTCAAAGTCCAATCACACCAAAACAGAGTATAGTTGAGAACCTAGTTTCACAGACTTCTGTAGAAGACACAAAGAATGAAATTTTGCAAGTTATGGATTTAGAAGCAGATGCAAACCTCCTCGTGTAGTTAAGAGAATCAAGTTGGAATTTTAGAACAAGATCAGCTATGAGAAATAATGTGGAAAAAGCTTCAAGTTCTAATCGGAAGACATAAGAAATAACTGTAATACAAAGTTTTTCAAGTGATGAAGATGAAGAAGAGAAAGATGAGTCAAATTCTCAGTAGAACCAGATGAGCTTACAACAAGATTGTACAAAGATAGAAGAAGCATATGTAGAAGTAAATGAATTCGAAGAGGAAAAAATCATTCTCAAGATGGAACAAGATGAGTCTGCAATTGTAGAGAGAATAGCAAAAGATAAATATGAAGAAGATTTAATCTTCAGAAAAATGGATATTCCACCTTTTGCATCTCAAGACCCTACTTTTCCAGGAGAGGTAAACATATGCTCAGGGGTTGAAAGTATTAGAAAATTTTAGGAACAACATCAAGCGGAAATATTATTCCTTAATGAGTCAAATGACAGGCTTACAAAGACTAATAAGTGTTTAAGGGAGGACTTAGGAGAAGTTAATGCTCGTTATCAAGAACTGATTGTTGTTGCCAGAAAATCTCTGTAGAGGAAAAAAGAAGCAGAGGCTCAAGCTGATGACTTAACCAGGCAGGTGTAGAGTTTGAATGAGAAGAACAAGTTTTTGTCAGGAAAAATCAAAGATTTGGATGCTAAGAAGCCTCAACATAACAAAAGGACTCATGCACTGGAAGGAATTGCTATGTTAGTAGAGGCTACCAGAAAGGCTACTTAGTGCCTAGTTTATTCTAATGCATTCTCATTTTGTATCAAATATGTAATGGTTAATAGTTAAGTTTTTATTTAAAGACTTAGTTAAAGAGTCGAAGTTATCCTAACTATTTTATGCAACTACTTTTTGAGACTAAAACCTAAAAGTAGTTACAAACTACTCTTTTTGTAAATTGATAAAGGGAGTAAAGGAGAAGGTATGAAGGTTTGATTTTTTGGTTTCAAGAAGCTATATACAGTGATGATATTGAAGCTTGCAAGACTCTCATGTAAGTCCTTAAGACCGAGATTAATATATATATGTTATAAGCCATTTTATCTTGTTGATTGAGTTTTTGTTTCTGATCAGTTTGATCATTCAACATATGATTTCATTTTATGTTTTAATGTCTTAATACAGTGAATGCTTATGTGTTGTAGATGAAAACCTATTTGTATGGTTATGAATGTGATGGTTTATATTTACCTTGTTTAAATTTATGATCTCAGTTCTTTAATGAATTACATGATTTAGTAACTTGTTTTAGTTTGATTTCCTTTTATTTTCTTGAAATTGAAACCTTCAAACCAACAAACTACAAAAACAAAACCCTATTTCATGCTTGTATTGTTGAGATTATGTTAGCTTGCCCCTCTATAGTCTAGGGACAATTTCTGGCACAAACAAATACTATAGATCTTCCCCCCCTTTGAGGTGGAGAGGAGCTTCACTTATATAGGGCTAAAGAGATAGGGTAGGTTGAGGATTAGGGGGAGATGGTTAAGGGATCCCCCCATTAGGTTAGGAACCGAAATGCCACCTCACCTAGAGTCTAGGGATAGGTCTCCACCTCAACAAACTTCTAGAAAGAAGTTGAGACTCCCCAAAATAGCCTTTAACCAACCTCGTCGCACCCTGGTAGAGGACACAGAGTGACAGAGGGTGTATGTCGCACTCATTAGGAAGACAAAGTACGACAGTGTCTCACCCTAGCTGACCAAGAACTGGGACAGAGAGGGTCTGTCTCACCCTCTAGGAAGACAAAGTGCGACAACCTACTCAAAGAGGTCAACTAGGCAGGGAAATCTCTCAGTTGGATGTGTTTTAGCCCATAATGAGTATAGGGGTTAGATCAAAGAGTTTACATAATGGTCAAGATGATGACATTATCCCAACGGTCATGATGACGACACTTGGTCATAATGACAACACTTGCAACAGTCATGGTGACGACACTTGCACAAGGGTGACGACATTTTGGTGTAACAACTTTAAACAAAACAAATATATACCATCTTGTCCCCATGCCTGACCAGGGAGCCGCGACAGCTTTGTGTCCCCTCTATAATCCATCCTGTAGTACAGGTAGACATCAATCACCACCGGCAGCTGCGTCTACTGAGTGAAAAAATCCTCAGTGAAGAACCGCCCTACCATCCCTCCACCCCCGCAAGTCATCATATTGCCCTAGCGCCTCATCCATGAATCCATGCGCCCTCCATCGTGCACCATTGTATGTGGCCGCAGTGTCGGCACTCGCTCAAAGAAAAATGAGAAGAGGAACGAGGGAAAATAGAACTCCTCTACTATCTGACTCACCTTGATCAACTCATGCTGAAACACCATCAATTACATCTAGCCCCAGCCATAATAAGTACCCTCCAGGACCAGCTACACTAGCACCATTTGTCCCCTTGAAACCTAGTGAGGGGCGTGAGACCCCAGTATGCACACCACCAGTGATGCAATCGCTCGAATCTCCACACTCTCAATGTTATAGATCAATAGAGCATTGTATGCACATGATTTGTCACATAACAATGTCTCTCTAGCAAATCCTCCATAGATACATCCCCCGGCCTCCTCAAGAGGCTATCTGAAATCATGCCCAGTCGAGGCAGCCTAGTCAAAAAGTACAAATCTGCGAGTGTGATCTCTAGCCACTCACCCTGTATCATGAAGGCCGCAGTGTCTGCATCCCAAAACCTGACCAACTTGTTCAACAACAATCTAGCCGAGCGCATCAGAGGCACCTGTGCGAACTTTAATAGTCTATAACGAGCCAAACCTTCCTGCACGTCCTCATCCTCTTGGATCGCATCTAGTAGCATTCTCCCCATCTCTCACTCTCTCCATGCAACTCTTGGCATCCTGCCAGTCAAACCAACAAAACCCATTAGGATCATATCAACCCTACCTTGATCTCCTCCAGATCGACACACCTGCACTAAGGAAAAATGGCACGCTTCATAGCGCACCTTTTTTCCTCATAGATTCTCTCTAGAGCATGCTTTTCTCCTCGAAAAGCATGCCCCTGGAGCACACCTGTGGGGACCACAGCCATGTCCTGAAGCTCTCTTTTATCCAGAAAGGGCATGCTTCAGAGCGCGGCTGTAAGGCCCACATCCGCACTCGGAAAGCGTGGCCATCCAACCCAAAACTGCTCTATGAAGCACAGGATTTCCCTTGAAACCCACGCTTCAGTGTAGTGGTTCCCAAGATAATCTTGGCATGCCTCCCCAAAGGACCAAAACCCCACCAAAATGCATCAAACACATCATAAACCATTGTAAGACTTACTTGCAAGTCGCAGAACTCGATTCCACCGGTCGGATTGCGAGAAATCTGAAATTTTTTCTTTTGGGCCTGTTGATGCCTTGGTTGTGCAGGTTAGATGAAAAAGGTGCTAGAATGTTCCAAGACACTCAACAGAGGAAGAAAACCCAAGTTGAAAGGCTTCGAAAGACCTTGCGCAAGGGCAGTTCTATCCCCAACCTGTTTGGTGTGGTGATCCCCCACAGATACTAGGCCTTCACTGGCACTCTAAGAGTAACTGAGTTGACCTATAAGATCATTTTTCCAGTTAAGGAAAACCAAGGTGTGGATATGGTAATACAAAGCTAACCTAACCTATTTTAGAAAGGGAAACCAGTCTAAGTCAGTCCTATTCTAAAATGAAAGCTTGTTTATGTGCAGATTGGTCTTGAGATATGATTAAACAAGTAATTGAACAGCTTAAACATAAATGTCTTTAGTTGTGTTACTTGTTAACTTAAATTATTATCAGTTAATGAAAATCAAATGAAAATCTTTCAAGTATTCAGACTCATTCAAGATCCAGTTTGTAATCACTCTGCTAATTGAAAAATTAACAATGATTATATAAGTTCATATGCACCGAATCATTTGCAGAAATAAAACATGAAATTACTTGCATTGAAAAAACTCAATAAAGCACCTTGAAACATAAACCAGTCATATAGAGAAATGAATACAATAGATTTGTGCATTTAACAGATGTTCAACAAAAGATCAGATACATAACAGATGACAATTTGAAGCATAAATCAGAAATTCTCAAAGAAACTTGAGGAATAACAGAAGATAGATTAAAAGATAACTTTACATTATGAAGAGGTCTTGTACAGAAATTACAAAAAGCTCTACTTAACAGAGTATCCCCAGTCCAGTCTTCTGCTGATTTACAACTCCAAAATTTCCCACCCTTAACTACGAGAGGTATCCTTCTTAAAATAATTACAACAGAGTCCAAAAAGATGGAGGTCCCTAGAAAACAGAGATTACAAAATCGGATCAAAACTATAGATCCAAGAAATCTTGCCATTCCTCAGCCTACATGATTTCTTCCACCTTTCAAAATAGGTTACTAAAGATACATTCTTTAATAAAAAACATCCTCATAGCACAACAAGAAATCTGCCTCAACCTGCTCATTATCAGCAATAGACGATTCGGCTTGTAGAGAATTTGCCACAGGAACTTCTGGATCAAAGACTATATTCTCAAAAACAGAAAAATCCATTAAAGGATCTATTTTAGAAGAAATTGGTGGGACATCAAGTTCTTGATTGATTATATAATCTCGTATAACATCGTCGTCACGGTCAGCTAGTTCCTTGAAAACTTTCTTCTCTTTCTTATCAGGGAGTTGCATGCAGATCGACAGAGAGTCAGAATCTTCTTCACCACTATCGCTACTTAAATCAGGAACACCTGCATCAAAAGGTGGTGACATAGGTTCTTGATATAGTAAGGGATAGAGTTCTTCATCTTTGAAACGGGCATTGGGAGATTCATGACCTGTCTACATACTGCTTTTATCAGATACGTTCAGAAGGAAGCTTACAAGATTATCACAAAAAAATTTCCCCTTAAAGAATGCAAAGGATGAACTAAAGGTTTCATATTTGTTGTCAATTTAAGGCCAACCGATAAGATAACAGACATTGAACAGGACAAATGGTAATAATTCAAATTATGTGATTAATTCAATGCAATTATCCAAACTGTGACGAAAACGAGCAAGGACATGCATTAGTTGGATAAAACCTATGTGAAAGTACAAAATCAATCAAACTTACACGTCTTTAACTGGTTCCAAAAGCTCATTAATTTGAGTATTCTCTCATCAGCAATTATGGCTTCACATTCTTGACCAAAATGAAAATTATGGCTTGAGAACCGACTGCGAAGTGACTAAAACAGAATCTTGAGTATGCAGACCAACAACTCTTGCATACCTATCAAACCGGATTCAGGTGACCAGATTTAACAAAAATAACTAGAAGAATCTTACAGACCGAAACATGAATAATGGCACAAAACCTCAAGGAGTAGAAACAAATAACGAAGAGGTGTCAAAACAAAACGAGACTGTCGAACACTGAGTGTAGCAAAGGAAATAAGCCAGCTAGAGGTAACTGAAAATCAGTTAAAACGTCCCTTGGTAAGGATTCGACAGTAAAATCCTCAGTGCGACGGGATGATTTTCGAGCAGTAAAATGACACAATAAAATGGAAAAGCCCCATTTATTGAATTCACCGGATTAAAAGATAACCGTGTGATCAGAATAAACGAATGGTTGAGATTAACCGAAGTGGGAAGCGGGGTCGTGCGAAAGTCTTATTTACAAAAAATATTAAGGGATCCCGAAAGCTGCAACCCGACAATTGCGGGTTGCAGGTAGCAGAGTTGCACAAATGGCAAAGGTGGAAAAGAGTTCCCGAAAGCCAAAATCCGCAATTGCGGGTTTCAGGTTTCGAGATTGACCACAATCGAAAAATGAAAAACGTGTTCCCAAAAGATGCAACCCGACACTTGCGGGTTGTGGGTTTCAGGAACGACACACTCGTGAACCGAAAACAACTTCCTGAAAGCCGAAACCCGAAAGTTGCGGGTTGCAGGTTTCGGGAACACGCAACAAAAATCAATAAAAGGCAGAGCTTGAAAGCCGAAAGCTGCAATTGCGGGTTTTCGGGTTTCGGGATGAAAATTTCCCGAAATTATTTACAAAGGAAAAACCCGAAGCCCACAACTGTCGAGTTGCGGGTTTCGGGTTGATGAAAACCAAAAACTTGAAAAGTGAAATCCCGCAACCCGCAACCGTCGGGTTGCGGGTTTCCTAGACTCCAAAATCAGAACAAACAAATCCCGCAACCTACAACTGTCAGGTTGCGGGTTTCAGGAACGTAAATTCCAAAACTGCAAAACAAAGACCCCGCAACCCGAAATCGTCGGGTTGCGGGTTTCGGGTTGATTGAAACAAAAGGGTAAAATACTCAAAATTTGAGGATTTTGACAAACCAGAATGTTAGAGATCATCCGGAAAGAGGAAAACACGCAGGACAAAAGTATGGGTGAGAGATCTAAACAAGTGAAAACCCAAATTCCATGTTTATAGAGCATACTCACCAAAATACCTTTGTGTTTTATTCAAAATGGAGTTCCCGTGCTTCAGCTAAGCATGGGATCTGTTGTGGCCACAACAAATGGCGACTGGCTAGGAAGAGCCAGTTATCTCTGCAATGAAATTCAGCTAAATGGAACATGTTAGCCACATCACTTTTTCAACCTGAATTTTTGCAAAAATTGATCACAAGAGAGACAGTTAACGAGCATGGAACATGAAATTAATAAATCCCCATATATTATCATGTTAAGAATAACGCAAATATGATAAGGGGGTTGAAGAAACAATTGAGATCCTTCACCTTTATGTAATCATGGAGAAGCAGCTTGTGTTGAACCTAGGCACATACTTGAAAATGCTCTTGGATATCCTAATTACACATCACCTTGATTTATTGAGATTTTATTTACATGCAACATTTCATGAGATTCTCTTTTTTCTTTTTTTTAAATTAAAAGAAGAGACTGTGTATATAAGACCACTGCCCTGACTTGGTGATCAGATATAAGCAGTGCCATTCACAAGCATAATTCAGAAACTGATCAAGCCAGCTCGATAACGAGACTCCTTGTCTTCCAATTGCAATACTGAAAGCAACTACCATGGCTTGGTAACCATATTGTGACAGCTTCAGTCCAAATTAAACCCATGATCATGGCAGGGATGGCTTGTAATAAGACCCCCCTGTCCCTATATGCACGAGCATCTTCAAAAAGGAGCAAACCAAATTCTATTAGGTTGAAAATCACAAGGCACTACCATGGCTTGGTGACCATATATTGGTAGTGTTACTCACCAATGCTTTGCTGACCATGAATGGAACGACCTATGATAGGATCTTCCAACTCCCAATAGAACTGAAAGTCATCTTCCAAGTGTGGTGGCTTGATGTGAAGATGTCATTCTACTTAGCACCTATGAACCTAATGGGCTGGCTTGATAGCAAGACCTCCCACCTTGTAATTTACATTTATTAAGAAATTTATTTCCAAGGTGATCATAAAAGGGTCCATAGCAGAACAAACTAGGAAAGTTATTATGATATGTAGCTTGAACCATGAAACATGAGACAATGGAGACTCTGCTATTCCCCAAACCTTAATTAAACAAATAATACATGTGTAAGATAATGACCATTATGGAGAAATATCAATTCAGGGTTCTGCAATGATTAGTTGTATGCTCTTTGTTGAACAACTTCCGATACAGGATAAAATTATGGCTGGCAGGCAGTTATAAAGCCTAAGCTGAAATCATCACCAAGAGAGAAACTGATCAATGAGTATTGCCAAATGTGTGGATTTTAAAACAAAAAAATGAAAACAAAGAAGACAAACCAATCAAGAAAAGAAATAGCAAAACAAACCTATGTACAAGTACATCATCTTGATCAAACAAAATAATTTTTGAGGAGTGAAACATTCACTGGATAAGTGTCCACAACTCCTTCCAGTGTCTGTAATCGAACAGTACCAAGACCCATCTTTTATGTAACAATGAAAGGTCCCAGCCAGAGGTGTTGAAACTTGGTATACTGGTTCTTATCTTTGTGGTGTTTGTCCCATCTTAAAACCAAGTCTCCAACAGAAAATTCCCTGTTAGATGAAGATTTTTCATCAAACCATCTTTTCACCATTTGTTGATGATGATATAACTTGCTTCTAGCCACTTCTCTATCTTCCTCCAGTTTAAGTAGGGTATCAATTCTCTGCTAGAGGGGAGAAGAATCATCTTCTTGGACAAACTGGGCTAACTGTAGTGAAGGGATGGTAAGATTAGTAGGAAGAACGGCTTCTTTTCCATACACTAGACAGTAAGGAGAATTTCCAATTGCTACCTTTGGAATAATCCAATTTGCCCAAAGAGCATTATTGAGCTGTGTATGCCAATATCTATGGTGAGAGGCCATAGTATTCTTCAGAATGTTGATCAAATTTTTGTTCAAAGACTCAACCAACCCATTACCCTGTGGATAGTAATTGGCATAAAATTTGAGTTTCATCCCCTTTTCAAAAGCATATTCAGTTATGTCAATCGAGGAAAAATAGGATGCATTATCAAAAACTAGGAATTATGGAGTACCAAATCATGAGAGTATATGACTGTCTAGGTAATAAATGACTTGGCTAGCATTACATTGCTTAAGTGGGACTGCCTCCACCCATCTGGTGAAGTAGTTAGTTGCTGTGAGAATGTACTTGTCTTGAAGGGATGAGGTAGGATTTATGGGCCCGACAAAATCCAACCCCCATTGCTGGAATGGAAACTGAACAATGACTGGTTGCAAAGGGAAAGCAGGTTTGTTGAACTTTCCTGTGCATTTTTGGCATGGTTCACACCTCCTTACATAGGCATAATCATCTTTAAACAATGTAGGCCAGTAATACCCATCTCTGATAATCTTATGAGCTGTTGTCTCGCCTGAAAAATGACCTCCAGCTGGTCCTGCATGAAATTGGAATAAGATGTCATCAGTTTCATGTTTTTCTAAACACCTAAGAAAAACCCCATCATAGTTTTTCCTAAACAAAACTTCAGTAATAAATTGATAAGGTGCAGCCTTTAATCTCAAAGCTATTCGTTTCTTAAATTCCAAGGTTTCAGGAGCAAACCCATTACTCAGGAAAAATTTGATATGATCATACCATTCTGATGTCGGGGTATCAATAGCATCGACAGAACCTATAGGAATATCTTCTTCCTGTTGCCATTCAATTTGCTGCTGCTGGGGATCGTTAGATTGAGCAGTAAGAAGGAAAAGGCCCTGTCCTTTGACAATTTTGGTTGGCCTTATTTCCAAATCATACTCTTGCAGAGCGGTCATCCAGTGGGCTCTTTTTTTGCCCAACTCCTTCTGGATCAGCACGTTTCTAATAGTAGAATAACGGACAATGACCTTTGTTTGAGATTTTAACAAATAAGGCCTGCAATGTTTGACAGACTTGTAAACTGCGTAGGCTTGTTTTTTCAATTTGTGAATAGTTGAGCTCTGCACCCTTGAAGGTTGAACTTATGAAAGAGATTGGGATCTCTGTATCGTTGTCCTGTTTCTGCGTCAAAACAGTTGCATAGGAGAAATCAGTAGCGAAAGTGTAGAGAATAAAATATTTATCAAAATCCAGGGACATGAGAGCAGGAGCTTCAGCAATAGCCTTACAAATTTCCACAAATGCATCTTTTTGTTCTTGTGACCAGGTGAATTGTACATCTTTCTTAACTAAATGTTGTAGAGGTTTAACTATCTGAGCAAAATTAGGTACAAACCTGCGTACAAAGTTGATCTTACCCAAGAAGGTCTGCATTGCTTTACGCGAACCTGGTAAGCTGATTTTTGAAATCACGTTTGTGCGTTCGGGGTCGATGATCATACCTTCTTTTGAAATGATGAATCCCAACAGCTTTCCTTCTGTGACTGCAAAAATTGATTTCTTGGGGTTCAAGGAAATGCCAAATTTCCTGCAACGTTCGAAAACCTGCTTAAGAGAAAATAAGTGTTCATGTCGTTTTTTTGAAAATATGGTAATATCATCTAAATAAACCACGACAGAATTATGTGTTAAACCTCGGAAAGCTATATCCATAGCTCTCTGAAGAGTGGCTCCTGCATTAATCAAACCTAAAGGCATTCGCCTGTAGGTGAAGGTGCCCCAAGGGGTTTTGAAAGCTGTCTTTAATTGGTCATCTGGAGCAACCATAACCTGGTTGTACCCTGAAAAACCATCTAGGAGAGAAAACATTTCTGACCCTGCTACTTTTTGGAGAATCTGTTCCATGGGTGGAACAGGGTAGTTATCCTTTTCTAAGGCCCGGTTCAAATTCCTAAAATCAACACACAATCGGATTTCACCACTTTTCTTGCGTACAAGAACCAAGTTGGCTATCCACTGTGTATGCCTCACCGAAAAAAAAAATCGGGCTCTGAGTAGCTTTTCCAGTTCTTTTTTCACAGAAGGCTCTAAACTGGGATGCATTTTCCGCAGTTTCTGTTGATACGGTTTAACTTCCAGCTTCATAGGTATATTATGGTAGATAACGCTAGTGTCAAACATTTTCAATTCATCATAGGTCCAGGCGAAGACATCTTTATATTCTTTGCACAGTTTAATGATAGCTCGCCTTTCTTCTGGGGTGCAATCAATTCCTAAATTGATGAAACGGGGTTCTTGCTTGGTCCCTAAATTGAATTGCTCATAATTAAGTGAAGAGCTCTGTGTTTTACAATTGGTTTTTTGTCTAAACTTGGCTTGCAGATCGTAAAACTTCACCAAATTGATCACAGACTTTGGGATGACATTCGAGGAATCAGAGAGAGACTTTTCATGTTCAGCCTCGTCTATAGCCATACCTTGGAATGTGTCCTGGTTTGTTGGAAAATCAAGTATCTGCTGATCATCATCGAATACCTTCCATTTTTTCACGTTATCTGGTATTGAAGGCCTATACATCAGTTCTATTGAGAATGTTTGAGGAGATAGGCCCTCAGGTGGAATCAATCTGGAAGCTATATTTGCCAACAAGTCAACATCGAAATTCTGAGACCTAGGAACTGAATTAATATTGAATGCAATAAAGGAGCTGGTAAGATCTCTTACCAATTTCTGATAATTCAACAGGTGGGGAGACAAGCAATGTATCTTATTCCTCACCTATTTCACAATGATTTTTGAATCTCCAAAACAATGAATGATCTGTACTTTCAAGTCAATAGCCTTTTTCAGTCCCTGTATCAGGGCCTCATACTCAGCCACATTGTTAGTACAATCAAACTCTAATCTGCATGCAATCATAGTTTTTGTTCCTTTTGGATCTATGAGAACACATCCTGCACCAGCTCCATCTTTAGATTTAAAGCAGTCAAAAAACAATGTCCAAGCAATGGCATCTAATCTAAAATTTGTATTTACATTAAAAACATTATGTACAATTTCCCCTGAGAATGGTACAGAAGTGAGATGAGTTACCTGAGATTCGTTCTGAGCATTCTCCTGTGGTGAAACATCAGCTGATAAATTCCTGAAAAAAAGTATCAAAGGTAAAGTTTTCAATGTGCGTGTTGAAATAACCCACAAGCTCACTTGAGTCATTCAAGTCTGTGACTGTCTGTTTCATAAAAGGCTCCCTACTTATCTTGATCTTATTTGGCTGACCAATGTAGGGTAGCCACAAATGGGACCAATCAGTAGCAAAATAACCTTTTAGCTTTTTTGACTAGTCTCTACTAAGCCACATACCATATGCTTCTGGAATATCAGCAATGACTATGTCAATTGTTTGATGGATTCGAGGATCAGCTAATAAAGTAATTAGAACATTTTTGAGCCTTCCTACTACTCTGAATTTTGATCTGTCAAGTTGTACTATTTGAGTAGGGAAAGGTTCCCATGTGGCATTCAACTTTCTGCAGACAGAAAGAGGCATCACATTTGATGAGGCACCAGAATCTATCATGCAGTTATGTACGTTTCGGTTGAAAATCTCAAAGGTAAGCAGAAAAGGAGGTGTCCTTCTGCTACCAGACTTTTGATCATCTGGTTTAGTGAAAGAGTCAAGGTTATTATTCTGCAATTCTCTTGGTTGTTTGACCACCACGCTTTTGGGTAAACTATCCCTCATGGAAGGGATTTTCAATAATTCAAACAAAGAGATGTTTGCCTTCACTCTTTTAAGATCTTCAACTAAATTGTACTCCATCTCAGGGATGACTGTATCCTTGTGGGGGACAGTTTTGCCTTTATTAGGAATTGGTGTGGAGGATGAAGGTTCCTGAGGGAGTTGAGGTTTAGACCTTGTGTTATAAGGATGCTAGACAGTAAACACAGTCTCAGGTTCTTCTTCTTCTTCTTCACACATAGGAAGCTCTGAAAAGTAACTTACAGTGTTGATTTGTGGATCCTCATGCTCATGTTCTTCTTCCTCAGGTGGTTGTGGGTCTAGAATAATCTGATCATTGGGAACTTCAAAGGTGTTTTGGGATTCTACTGCCAAGGATATAAAAATAGAATTAATTTCTTCATTCGTGAGGAATTCTGTTGGATTAGGAGGTGGTGGATTCGGTGGAGGTTGATAAGGTCTCCTAAAAGGTGGCCTCACAAAACCTCTATTCTGGTTTTGATTTTCATTTTTAGTTCTTTTCAAATCTACCATCTCGTTTGATATTTTCTGGATGAGCTTTTTCATGTTAGTTATGTCAAATGGATCCTTGCTTTGTGCAGTGGGTTTAGGAACACTATCATTCCTTTTCCTGGAAGTTGAAGGCTGTTCTTCTGAGATTTTTGGATTGTCCTTAAGACAAAAAATTTCCTTCTCAACTTGTATTGCTTCAGCAAACACTTCCAGCAAAGTTCCCTTTTGTGCTCGTTTCACCCACATTGAAATTGAAGCAGGTATGCCCTTTTCATAGTTGGCTATCAACAATTCTTCAGTAGGAAGAAGGTTGACAAGAATTCTATTCTTTAAGTATGAAAACCTTTGGTTGAAATCTTTAACCCTTTCTTTCCATTTGATTTTCATGGAGGATAATTCCAAAACAAGATCCTGTGGTGTTTTTTCATCTCCAAACTTTTGGATGAATAATTTCTCAAACTCATCCCAAGAAACAATAGACCTTGGTGGCAAGGAAAAATACCATGTAGTTGCCTTTCCTTCAAATGTATAAGGAAAGAGTCTACAGACTACATCCTCGTAAATGACACTTCTAAGCCTAATAGCCTGCATGAAGGTTTTAACATGATGTAGGGAAGGTGATTTGTCATCTGGGTTAAACTTGGGTAACCACTTCTCAGGGTTTTTGGGTAGCCTATGTTGGTCTCCAAGTACTCATACTGCATCTTGGTCGAGCCATGGTCTGTTTTGGCCTTGTGCAGCAATCGGTGGTTCTTCTTCTTCTTCTTGTGACGAAGAGCTTGAAGAATGTTCACTGTCTGAGGAAGAGGATGAGGATGAAGGAGGAGATGGTGGTGGTCCACCAACTCCAAGTTTTGGCTGATCTTGTGTTTTCTTAAATAAATGACTAAGGTTATATTCAGGGGAACCTGATTGACCAACTAGTTCTTGATTTTCAAGTTGTGGATTAACAGTTTGTTGATGTTCAGTATTTTGATTAGTTTTCTGTTGGATAATTGGATCACTGATCTGTGAAACTGTGTTTTGCTGAGGTTCTTGACTATTGGTCTGCAAAAAAATTGTAAATTGATCGCTGCAAGACCACATCCTCGTTGATCAGCAAGTTTTTGTTCTGTCCTAGCAACCCTATCAGATGATGTTTTCAATATCTTCTCTAGTGAGAGGGTCCCTCTAGTAGGTGATACAATAAATATATTCTCTCTGTTTTCCTGTTGTGTTGCAGATACAACAGGTACAACAATTTTTTGAGCAGGTGTAGCAGGGACAACCGTTGGTTGTCACTCTATTGGTTGTTCAGATGTTGAATCCCTTGATTGGCTTTGAGTTTGAACCGTTGAAGTATTTGCTAGAGGAGGTTTCTTAGTGGATTTTTTAGGCATGTTGCACTATTGGCCCTCCTTCTAGCGCCATTTGTTGATGCCTCGGTTGTGCAGGTTAGATGCAAAAGGTGTTGGAATGTTCCAAGACACTCAACAGAGGAAGAAAACCCAAGTTGAAAGGCTTCGAAAGACCCTGCGCAAGGGCAGTTCTATCCCCAACCTGTTTGGTGTGGCGATCCCCCACGGATATTAGGCCTCTGCTGGAACTCTAAGAGTAAATGAGTTGACCTATAAGATCAGTTTTCTAGTTAAGGAAAACCAAGGTGTGGATATGGTAATACAAAGCTAACCTAACCTATTTTAGAAAGGGAAACCAGTCTAAGTCAGTCCTATTCTAAAATGAAAGCTTGTTTATGTGCAGATTGGTCTTGAGATATGATTAAACAAGTAATTGAACAGCTTAAACATAAATGTCTTTAGTTGTGTTACTTGTTAACTTAAATTATTATCAGTTAATGAAAATCAAATGACAATCTTTCAAGTATTCGGACTCATTCAAGATCCAGTCTGTAATCACTCTGCTAATTGAAAAATTAACAATGATTATATAATTTCATATGCACCAAATCATTTGCAGAAATAAAACATGAAAGTACTTGCATTGAAAAAACTCAATAAAGCACTTTGAAACATAAACCAGTCATATAGAGAAATGAATACAACAGATTTGTGCATTTAATAGATATTCAGCAAAAGATCAGATACATAACAGATGACAATTTGAAGCATAAATCAGAAATTCTCAAAGAAACTTGAGGAATAACAGAAGATAGATTAAAAGATAACTTTACTGTATGAAGAGGTCTTGTACAGAAATTACAAAAAGCTCTGCTTAACAGAGTATCCCCAATCCAGTCTTCTGCTGATTTACAAATCCAAAATTCCCCACCCTTAACTACGAGAGGTATCCTTCTTAAAATAATTACAACAGAGTCCAAAAAGATGGAGATCCCTAGAAAACAAAGATTACAAAATCGGATCAAAACTACAGATCCAAGAAATATTGCCATTCCTCGGCCTACATGATTTCTTCCACCTTTCAAAATAGGTTACTAAAGATACATTCTTTAATCAAAAATATCCTCATAGCACAACAAGAAATCTGCCTCAACTTGCTCATTATCAGCAACAGACGATTCGGCTTGTAGAGAATTTGCCGCGGGAACTTCTAGATCAGAGACTATATTCTCAAAAACAGAAAAATCCATTAAAGGATCTATTTCAGAAGAAATCGGCGGGACATCAGGTTCTTGATTGATTATATAATCTAGTATAACATCGTCATCACAGTCAGCCAGTTCCTTGAAAACTTTCTTCTCTTTCTTATCAGGGAGTTGCATGCAGATAGACAGAGCGTCAGAATCTTCTTCACCACTATCGCTACTTAAATTAGGAACACCTGCATCAAAAGGTGGTGACATATATTCTTGATATAGTAAGGGATAGAGTTCTTCATCTTTGAAATGGGCATTGGGAGATTCATGACCTATCTGCATACTTCTTTTATCATATACGTTCAGAAGGAAGCTTACAAGATTATCACACAAAACGTTTCCCCTTAAAGAACGCAAAGGACGAACTAAAGGTTTCATATTTGTTTCCAATTTAATGTCAACCGATAAGATAACAGACATTGAACATGACAAATGGTAATAATTGAAATTATGTGATCAATTCATTGCAATTATCCAAATTGTGACGAAAACGAGCAAGGACATGCGTTAGTTGGATAAAACCTGAGTGAAAGTACAAAATCAATCAAACTCACACGTCTTTAACTGGTTCCAATAGCTCATTAATTCGAGTATTCTCTCATCAGCAATCATGACTTCACATTCATGACCAAAATGAAAATTATGGCTTGAGAACCGACTGCAAAGTGACTGAAATAGAATCTTGAGTACACAGACCAACAACTCTTGCATACCTATCAAACCAGATTTAAGTGACTAGATTTAACAAAAATAACTGGAAGAATCTTACAGACCGAAACAGGCATAATGGCACAAAAACTCAAGGAGTAGAAACAAATAACAAAGAGGTGTCAAAACAAAACGAGACTGTCGAACACTGAGTGTAGCAAAGGCAGTAATCCAGCCAGAGGTAACTGAAAATCAGTTAAAACGTCCCCTGGTAAGGATTTGACAGTAAAATCCTCAGTGCGACGGGATGATTTTTGAGCAGTAGAATGACAAAATAAAACGAAAAAACCCCATTTATTGAATTCACCAGATTAAAAGATAACTGTGTGATTAGAATAAATGAACGGATGAGATTAACCGAAGCGACACATGGGGTCGCGCAAAATTCTTATTTACAAAAATTATTAATGGATCCCGAAAGCCGCAACCCGACAATTGTGGGTTGCGGGTAGCAGAGTTGCGCAAACAGCAAAGGTGAAAAAGAGTTCCCGAAAGCTGAAAGCCGCAATTGCGGGTTTCAGGTTTCAGGATTGACCAAAATCGAAAAATGAAAAACGTGTTCCCAAAAGCCGCAACTTGCCACTTGCAGGTTGCGGGTTTTAGGAACGACACACTCGTGAACCGAAAACAACTTCTCGAAATCCCACACCCGATAGTTGTGGGTTGCGGGTTTTGGGAACACGCAACAAAAATAAATAAAAGACAGATCTCGAAAGCCAAAAGATGCAATTGCGAGTTTTCGGGTTTCGGGATGAAAATTTCCCGAAATTATTTACAAAGGAAAAACCCAAAGCCCGCAACTGTTGGGTTGTGGGTTGATGAAAACCAAAAACTTGAAAAGTGAAATCCCATAACCCACAACCGTTGGGTTACAGGTTTCGGGTTTCCTAAACTCAAAAATCAAAACAAACAAATCCCGCAACCCGCAGCTGTCGAGTTGCGGGTTTCGGGAACGTAAATTCCAAAACTGCAAAACAAAGACCCCGCAACCCGAAATCGTCAGGTTGCGGGTTTCGGGTCTCCTAGCTATCGGGTTTAGGTTTGATTGAAACAAAAGGGTAAAATACTCAAAATTTGAGGATTTTGACAAACCAAATAGTTAGAGATCATCTGGAAAGAGGAAAACACGTAGGACAAAAGTATGGGTGAGAGATCTAAACAAGTGAAAACCCAAATTCTCATATTTACAGAGCATACTCACCAAAATACCTTTTTATTTTATTCAAAATGGGGTTCCTGTGCTTCAGCTAAGCATGGGATCTGTTGTGGCCACAACAGGGCCCCTCCACACTTCTCCCAGTTTGCACAGTGAAAATGACATGTGTCATGAGGGTCCCTTTGCTATTTATATCCATTTTGCCCAAAATCTTGTTTTGACCATTCCGAAGCCATATGACCTCTGTTTTTCGCACCATTTGCACCACCAGATTCAGATTTCCGCTCTCGTGATGATGCTTGAGATTATTTATCGCTCTCACTAAATATTTTTTTGGGCATTTTTTCCATGCCCCTCGTCGCCTTGATTTTCCTTCCACATCGGTTGCCATCATTTTTTTTCCATTTTTTGCATCGTGTCCTACCCATGAGCCCTCTTGTCCATCCACACTACAGTTATTGCATTATTTTTTCACCATTCATCAACTCACAAGGAGGCCCCATCGTTGTTCCCCCCTCAACTCTACTCTTGGTTCACATACTTGTCCCTTGATTGAACGCTTCCTCCTTGCTTCGCCATTTTTTTGTTAGGTATAATTTTATCCTTGTTTTGGGCTGATCAATTTATTTACGAAAAAGGCACTTAGGGAGTTTCTGTTAAGCTCTTTTCTGACTCCTAATACAAGAAAAGATCACCGAGCAATCTTGCTTCCTTTCATGCTCGCTAAAAGTATCTGAAAGAGCGTCTACCTAGTATAAGTTTAACCCTTTTCCGGACCTTGTAGACTAATTACGAAAAAGGAATACTCTAGTCACACCGGCTAGAAGAGTTCTCCATTGCATACTTTTATGTTTTTTTGGGCCTTGGAGACTAACATACGAAAAAGAATCTCTTGGAGTCTTCTTACTTGCTTTTCGACTCTCTAAAATTGAAAGCAACCACGAGCATTTACCGTCCTGGGCTCGTACAAATCCACACGACGGTACCTCTCCACCACTTCAGAGCCTTCTTATCGCTTTCAGATTCCTTAAAATTGAAAGCACACATGAGCATGCACTGTCCTGGGCTCATACAAATCCACATGACAGTACCATTTTGAGCACACTTCTATCCATTCTTTAAGCTCCTTAAACCATGAAGAAGGCCCAAATGGTACCTCTCGGTGCCACGACAGATCATATCTAGTCCCACTATTATGGAAGCCTACCCAGTTTGGTATCCTTTGTTCAGATTATTCTGCGATGTGTCACCCTTTGAGTCTCCTGATATCACTCATCAGTCCCCCCCTTGAGTCTCCCCCATTGCAGTCACAATCCCTAGTCCCCTACACTATGATCCCCTTCCCCACAGTCAGTTTCATATGCTTATAGGTCAAC
This sequence comes from Larix kaempferi, assembly GCA_027924585.1. Taxonomy (NCBI): domain Eukaryota; kingdom Viridiplantae; phylum Streptophyta; class Pinopsida; order Pinales; family Pinaceae; genus Larix; species Larix kaempferi. The sequence goes on from BSBM01001304.1 coordinate 202,354, forward strand.
CTTTCCATCGTACTCTGAACAAACTAAGTTTGAGTCCCCCCACTCTGTGACCCTCGTATCCCTCCCCCAGAGTCCGTCAGTATCCCATTAAGTACTATTACCTTTTGGTTGTACACCTTGCGCTCCTATCAAGGAAACATGATCTCCTTGGTAGTTGTAGGTCTCCCTCTGTCGACACCAACCCATTTATTTCAGAGGATAGACCCAGAGGTCCATGTGTGTTGGATTCATCACCATCAGTGGTGAGTGCCTACGGACCATTTTGAGAGGTGTCCTTAATGCCTCTCCGAATGGTTGTTTCTCACGTGCTGAAATCCAAAACCATGATCACACCGTTGATATTCGTGCAGGGTATTGGTCCCTTCAAGTTATTGGTTGAAGACCTTGGATGTCCCTTGACTCTAGAACATTGGTGAGTCTCTTTGGAACCCCCCAGTTTTATCTCCCTGAGGATATTCGGGCTGCGCTTCGCCATATTATTTGAAAGCACCCTAGTTATATGCTTCCTCGAGTACCTAGTTTAGATGAAGCTCAGTGTACCTGTGAGATTCTGACTCTCAGTCGGTGAGTCCATCAATTTGTTGGACACCTTCAAATCCAACATAGCATTAGTTGTTATGGTACCACATTCAGTATGACTACCATTATTTCCATGTACCAGTTCTTCAGATTCGTCATGGTCAGACCATGAGTATGTCCCAAATTTGTGTCCTCTCTGGACCATTATGATGTACACATCAGTTCTCCATGTATTTCTCATGCCCCATTTTGGACCTCATTATTATTTGTATATCTTGATACGAGCATGGGTATGCCCGCCTCGTCCATATATTGAGATTATTCCTCATTCATTGTTGAGGTCATGTATTTTCAGTTTTTATTCTTTGCAGTTTGTATAGATTACATGTTTCAATCTCCAACCAGTTTCCAATATTCTCCATCACAATGCTCATACCCTTTGGAAAACGACAGAACCTATGATTTCTATCGGCCATACGATGAGCTCCTATCCCCACACATCAGGGGGCAATCTGTTAACACCCAAAATTTGTCCACTAGCTCATCTCCCTAGTCAGATAACTCATTTGTCCACTTTTTCTACCATTTTGGCCTCCAAAACCTTAAAAAACCCTCAAAAGGTTACCAAAAAGGAAAAAAATCAATATTTCCCTCCTCAAATAAATAAAATTCCTTCAAAAATGTCAAAAAACCCTTAAAAGGGATCCAAAATTCCCAAAAATCAAATAGAAAGGGAAAAAAGTCAAAATAATTTCAAAAAAGGAAAAAAGAGGGAAAAAACCCTAAAACCATTTACCTAAACCACTTGGTGCCTAAAACCATGGGTCAATGCTCCACCACCCAAAATATCTATATTAAGGTGATGGAGGCACCCCATTTGAAATCCATCATCCACTCTAACCTTATGCTGCCAAAATTACTACCAAACCCTAGCCCACCATTCGAGCTTGAGTTCTCCACTCTAGGTTAATTCTTGGCCACCATTGAAGCATTTGGAGAAGAGAAGGAAACATTGGAGCACTGGTGCAACACTCTCGTATGGCTGCAAAGGCTCCAGCAACCTAAACATTCGAGGTAAAATTCATGCAAACCCTTGTTTGCCATTAATAAAAAACGTAAATCTTTATTTACTGAGTTCTCATGAATGTTTTTTATTGTTTACTGTTATATGCTAGATTTAGATTTTAATATTTCCATGCACATATTTTAGCCTAGCATGTAATATTTCTGTTATTTTACATTTAGTTTTTACTCATTTACTGAACTGCTATTAAGGATTCCTTAATCCTTAGTAGGTGCTCTTTGGCACAAGATAGGGTGAAAACCCTAGTTACATGTTTTATAATGATGTTTAGGATTGGCTTCTTTGACTGTTGATCTAGTTAGATTAATAATCATATGCTTTCATATTGTTTGTTTGTTTCCACTTGCTCCTTCTTGTTTTACAGCCTGAGATGGAGGGACTGGAAGTAGATCAAATGAGAAGAAAGGAATTCCATTTAAGAGGTAACTTGCTTTCCAATCTACCTTGCAATTTAATCTAACTAAGAAGGATAGTTATGTTATGTACTCGTTTTGTTCTAGATCTAAATAATTTAGACTAGAGAGATCTGTTTTTTTCCACATTAACAGATTGTTTATAAAAACAAATGGTGACCATACTGGGGATCTATAGATCATAGTTTTGGTTTGTTTTCAATTCATGATGTTTCTTGATTTAGCGTCTAATTGACTCTCCCTCCACCAGATATGATCATCAGAGAGTTTCTGGGACATCCAAACTCTGTTTCAGATTTAATTGAGCCATTTATATTTTTATTCTTTAAGAGTTTTGCATTTTTCTTACTTGGATCCCGCCTGATGCACCTGGACAATTCATATCCTGTGTCATTATAATTCGGATGCCCTTTTCCTTAGAGCAGCATGCGTCGCTGACGCTTTCTAACAGTTTGTATCCTTCATCGTTGACTTGCTTCCAGAGTGAGCAGAGCACGTCATTGGGGTTCCCAATGCTTTGGTGTATCCTTGTAGGATGCGTCACCCTTCACCACTTGGTGCATAAGTTGAAAAACTCCCAATTTGATTTTTGGCTTGGTTTGTTGAGATTTGTCCTTTTCTAATTGTGTCAGTCTCAGTCTAGATCTGTCAGTTTCCTCTATTTTTGGGTCTTTTCGAGATTTGGATCCATGTTTGGCCCTTTGAGTCAAAACTAGTGTTTTTCTTGCATTTTTACGCGAAATGGATTCTATTTTTGAATCATTGGGGGGGCATGAATCATGTATCCTACAGTATCTTTGACCCATATTAAGTTTTTAAGATAATTTTTGGTTTGGTGTGATTGGGTTGTTTTAAAGACTTGAAAAGTGTGGGATATCCATGTCTTTTTTAGCCTCTTTTTCTTGGGTTGTGCATCTCGTTTCCTTTGCATGCTGAGTTATCCAGTGACTGTTGGAAAATATTGATTCCTTGCCTCCACTTTAGTTCAAAGAGAAGCTCGATTTTGTCCCTCTTTTGCTAGATTCACGAAATTGGAAAACATAAATTTTCTGCTTGCTTTAGTTTGATCATTTGACATTGTTGGTCTTACATTCATGAGAAGATGAAAAGATTGTTTCATGTTTTTGTGCATTTGAGTTACAAAAATATATTGAATGTTTTTCTTTGCATTGCATTTGATTGGAAACATTTACGGAATCTTTCTTTCCCATAGCTTAGATGTGTCTTTTTTAAGTGTAAAAAGATAGGAAACGAATTAGAATTTTTGCATTGGTTATTGATAGAAAGATCTATTTTTGTCACTTTAGAATAGTTTGGATATGGTTTTACATGATTGATTACCATTCACTTAAAAAGATAAAATTTCATTTGCATAGGGTTGTACATTTGGGAACGAAAATAACTCTTCCCTACTTAGCTAGAAGTTCATTGAAGGAAAAAGACTTGCATAATTCATCCAAATTTTCATGGTTTGAGTCAAGTCTAAACACCACCAAGTTGCACTTCCGCTCCCCTTGAGTAAAACAACTTTAAAATTAACACCCTAACTAAACACACATTAACCTCATTTGAGGACATAAAAGAACAATGTAGTTAGGTAGGGAATCAGGGATAGGAATCCCATTAATTCCCCCTTGTCATATTACATTTGAGACATAGTTGTTTTCTCTTAGGATGCTAAAATCCTCTCGTATTTTTTGACACGGCTATACACCAATTTGTTGGGAGGGCCCCCCGTTCCACGGGGGTAAGTAACGGGGACTGGTTCCGGACTAACTTTGTGGAATACTGCAGTCCACTTAGCGCCTAAGGACATCAATCCATTGCATTCCTTTTATTTTTCGGCCTCCATACTGGTTGTACAAGGGAAAAAAGGTAGAACCTCCAGTAAACCTTGTCAAACATGTCATGAACAAGGTATCCTAGTGACCATCATTCTAGGGGTATTTTACCCGTGATTTCTTTTGGTAGAAGGATATTCCTTCATCTATATTGGTCTCTCATTTCATATTGTCTGACTTGGATTTCATCACCTTGCAGAGGATTTGATCTGTTGAGGTCTTCGGATCTTATATAGGAGGATTGCTTGCTCTTATACCTTGTAGAGGGTCTTTTTGTTTTTAGTGTTGCTTGTTGGATTTTTGGCCTCTTCTCTATTACTCGTTTGCTGTGGCATCGGTCATGGTAAAGTTGTTTTAGCTTTCTTTTTAGCCTATATGACTCTTTTTTCTTCTAGTTTAGATATGGAAACTTCTTTTGGGACTACCAATCAAGAGTCCCCTTTTCAAGGGGTACCTTTTGTCTTTCCTCCAGTTGGAGATATTGGTCCTCCCTTTATTGCCACTTTAAATCTTCCTGGATTAAACATTGGATTACTGATATGTTTATTCAATTCGGTGATTCCGGTTGTACACAATGTTTCAAATGTTAACTCTCCACCACGAGAGTGTTAATCCCAAACTAATTCTTCCCCTTCTTTGTTGGATGCATCTTCTTCAGTTTCTTATTCCTCTCCTGATCAAAGCAGTAGTGTTAGTAATTGGGAGGATAAGAAGAAGAAGAAAAGGAATATAAAGAATAAGAAGGATAAGAAAGATACCAAGCATCAACCATTTGTCTCCGATGGCACTCATTCTATTCGAACACCTCGTATACCCAAGTTCCCTTGCAAGATTTGCAAGGGTTATCACCTTCTCAAGGATTGTCTCGGCATTTCCAAAGTGTTAGAAGAGTGGTATAAAGCCTCCAAACCACCTATATCATCATCCTCTAGACATCATAATGATGATATCCCATCAACTAGTGACTCTATGGTTAAGGGTCAGTAAGGTAAAGTAAACAATCCTTGTTTGTTATGCAAGGGTATACACCTTACTTACCTATGTCCACATATGCATGAAGCTTCGCATTTGTTGGAAGACATTACTGTATCTCACAACCACCTTCCAACTGGATATCGTAAGTTGTCCCTTGACCCCCCATTGGTTTATGAAGTGGTTGATCCAGCTCCATCCTCGGTCGATCCCACTTTTTTTTCAAAGAGTGAAGAACAAGTAGTTCATCCCACTCTTTCTTCAAAGAGTGAAATTGAAGTGGTCAATTCGATATCACCTCCACTCGATCCCACTCTTTCATTGGAGAATGCCCAGACTGAAGTAGTCACCATGACACAATCTCCGTCTCATTCTACTCTTCCAGTTGAGAGTGAATTGGAAACCGTTGATGTTTTACTAGTCATTTTAGATTGTTCTAGGCAAGGGGAAATCCTGTCCATTTCCACAGGACCTCCTCCAAGTAATGAGGTCATTTCCTTTGATTGGAATAGCCTAAAAGAATCTCGTCTCCCTTCAAGTGTTCCTTTTCAGATATCTATAGTATTTTCTGATAAGGAAATCTTTTGCACTATAGTGGATGAGGGAGCTTTGTTAGTATTTTATCCTCAATTGCTTGGAAAGCTATAGGTTCTCCTCAGCTTGTGTCAGTCACCGAACAGATATTGTATTTTAATAGAAGGCCTACTGGACCTTTAGGGATCCTTCTGTAGTTACCTATCACCTGAGGAGGGAAAATTGTCTATATTGATGTTATGGTAGTCCAAGGTCCCTTAGATTTTAATACGCTCCTTGGACATGATTATGTCTATGTTATGAAAGTTGTATTGTCCATACTCTTTCGAGTGATGTATTTTCCCTATGAAGGGAGGATCATGACCATTGATCAACTTTCCTTTGTGACACTAAATCATCACATGAATTCCAGTCATCAAACTTCCTTGAATGTTCCACATATTTTAGTGGTTTCTTCCCCTTAGGGATGGGGGGAATGTCTCCAGCCTCTGGACATCATGATGGATTTACCCCCCTAGATTCTTATGATGGGGGGCACACTACCAACATCTAGACATCATGTTGGGTACAAACCAATCCCAAGCATAGTTTACTTTTGGTTGCAAGCTTGTGTAAAAATGAAACTACCTCCAAGCATAATTATTTTCTGTTTCAAGCTTGTGTAAAAATGAAACAAGTCCTCTCAAGCATAGTTTACCTTTGGTTTCGAGCTTGTGTAAAAATGAAATCGTTCCCAAGCATAGTTTACCTTTGGTTCCAAGCTTGCATAAAAATGAAACCGGCTCCATGAGCAGAGTTCCCTTTTTGTGTCAAGCTTTTCATCCAATTTGTTACATTGATTCAATCGGTTCCTCTGTGCTTCTGATAAATCCAGGTTTGCTTCTACAACTGTTTTCAAAGTTCTGATTTCAAATTCAATCGGGAAAACAACATTATTACCATACACCAACTCATATGGGAAAAATCCAGTGGTGTTATGCCATGTAGTGCGATAGGCCCATAGTGCTTCTGGAAGTCTCTCAGCCCAATCTTTACGATGGCTTTTCACTGTCTTTGTCAAAATAGCCTCTATAACCTTATTTAAACTCTCCACTTGGCCATTGTCCTGTGGATGATATGGAGAGATTATCCTGTGTTGAATATGAAATTTCTATAACAACGCTTCCAGTTTGTGAGACACAAACTGCGGTCCACCATCTGTAATGATTTCCTTGGGTACTCCAAACCGAGTAAACATTTCTTCATACAGGAAATCAATCACAGCATGATCATTAGATTAAACCAAGGCTACAACTTCCACCCATTTGGTCATGTAATCTGTGCAAACCAAGAAGTGAACTTTCTATTTTGAGGGAGGGTTGATAGGCCCTACGAAATCTAGAGCCCATCTGTCAAATGGTTCAACCACGAGTTGTGGCTGCAAAGGCATTTCATCTGATCTGTTGGGTTGGCCCATCCTTTGGTGGCTATCACATGCCTAAACATACTTATTTCAATGTGGGCTAGAAATAACCCATTCTTAAGACCTTATGACCTGTCCTTTTATCAGCAAAATGTCCCCCACAGGGCTCATCATGGAAATCTTTAAGGATGATGAAAATTTCATCTTCTCTAACACATCTTCTGATTTGTAAATCAATCCCTGTGTAGAAAAGATATCCATCAATCCAGCAATACCTAGCACTCTGTTGTATGATTTTTATTTTTTCTCTCTTCAACAGATGTGCTGGAAGCTTACCCGGAGCCAAAAAGTTAGCAATATCTGCATACCATGGGGAATGAGCTGATACTGCAAACAAACGTTCATCAGGGAAGGAATCTTCGACTGGTATATTGTCATCACTGTTAGTAACTCGAGATAAGAAATCTGCAACAACGTTTTCCTTCCCTGGTCTATCAATAATTGTGATATCAAATTCCTGTAATAGTAACAACCATCTAGTAACTCTAGCATTTGTGATTGGTTTATTCATTAAATATTTTATGGAAGAATGATTAGTGTACACAAAAGTGGAGTATCCAGTAATATAGTGTCTAAATTTGTTGATGGCATAAACTATGGCAAGGAATTCTTTCTCGGTGACAGTATAGTTGAGTTCAACAAGAGATAAGTTCTTGCTAATGTAATAAATTGCATAAGGGGCATTACCTTCCTGCTATCTTGAAACTGATCCAATGGAAGTGTCTGAAGCATCTGAAGAAATATGAAAAGGCAGAGCCTAGTTGGGCCCTCGTAAGATAGGTGTTGTAGACAGCCTTTTCTTAAGTTAGGTAAACATTGTTTGGCATGCATCATTCCAAACAAACTGTGCATCCTTCATCAACAAGGTGAACAAAGGAGAAGCTACTTTGGAAAAAAATTCTATGAATCTTCTGTAATAGCTAGCATGCCCCAAGAAGCTACGTACATCTTTCTGTGTTCCAGGAGTTGGTATATTTTCAATTACCTTAATTTTGGATGGGTCTACCTAGATACCATCAGAAGAGATGAAGTGCCCCAGAACTATGCCCTCGCTCATCATCATATGGCACTTTTCAGTGCTTAAAGAGAGTTGGCTTTGTTCACAGCGTTTCAAGACCTTTTCTAAATTTTTCAGTGCTTCTTCATAACTATTACCATATGAAGTGAAGTCATCCATAAAAATATCCATGGAATCGTTTACCATCTCTGAAAAGATTCCAATCACTACTCTTTGAAACGTGGCTGGTGCGTTGCACAACCCAAAAGGAAGTACCCGGTATGCAAAAGTCCCCCAGGGACAAGTGAAAGTGGTTTTGTCTTGGTCTTATGGAGCAATATGGATTTGGTTATAGCCACTAAAGCCATCTAGAAAGGAAAAATACTTCTTCCTAGACAAGGTATCAAGGACGTGATCGATAAAAGGTAAGGGAAAGTGGTCCTTCTGCGTTGCCTTGTTCGATTCTCTGTAATCCACACAGACCCTCCATTTCCCATTCTTCTTTGGCACAATCACGAGTGGAGAAACCCACTCACTGTTTGAAATCGGGTATATAAATCCTGCTTCCAAATTTTTTTGGATCTCCTCTTTCACTATGTCCCTTAGGTTCGGGTTCATCCTTCTTTGTGGTTGACACATAGGCCTGGAGTCGCTCTTAATATAAATGTGATGGGTACACAAATTAGAAGGAATCCCTTTCATGTTTGTATACTCCCAAGCGAAAGATCCTCTATGTTGTTTCTGCAGAGTGATTAGTTGTTCCAGCTCACTGGGCGCAAGCTTTGGATTGGTGTTCAATGTTTTCCCTGGCTCAATTTCCATTGGGACACTTTTCGAATTCTTGAGAACTGGAATTATACTGGCATCACTGACTAGAGTTTCTTTCGTAAGATTTTCTTGTTCTTTCTCATCAAATGTACTATCGAGAATCTAGTAAACATGCTTATTGATGGACGTGGGCTCACTGATGAAACTGTTAATGGTATCATCTTCCATTTCATCTTTAAAGGTTAAGGCTCTCCCAATCGTTAATAAAGGTTGAACGCCTTCCTCCTCCTCCAAATCTACCCAAAGTGGAGTTTCAGCTTCTATGCTTGGTCGAGTTGGAGGGTATAAGGTTAGGATTTTGATCTTGATCCTGTCTGAGATGGTCATAGATCTTGACCGACAGCTGATACAGGAATCTGCTGTGGCTAACCAAGGTCTTCCCAGGATCAGTGGGTGTCCCCCCAATTGATACTTCGGCTATAACACCAAGAAGTCTGCGGGGTATTCCCATGAGTCAACAGAGATTACTAGGTCGTCTAGGATCCCCTCAGGCTTGATTGGTGATCTGTCAGCAAGTTCTAAAATGGTAGGGGTTGGATGGAGGTTAGTGATTCCAATTTTCTTCACAGTTTCTATGGTCATAACGTTAATAGTCACGCCTAAGTCTACCAGGACGTTGGGGATTCGTGTGTTTCCTAGTTTCTTGACACATAAATCTCTAACAGTCTTAGCATAAATGGGCACGTCATGGAGGGCTTGTAACAATGGAATTTTGACATACAAAATTTTCAATTCCCCTAAGAGATTGAATTGAGGTTGTTCCACTATTTTCTGCAGGGCCAATCGTTCAGGGTATGGCAGTTCTCTCATCAATTGTGTAGGTTGTGCTTCATCATGTGTTACTTCCTGAGTTTCAACCACTATTTTGGTAGGAATGTCATCATCCTCAATGATGGGGATTGCTGAATGAACCATATTCTCATAGTACTGATTCACTCCAGTTTCGGTAACTAGAGATGGAACATCCACAGTGATGATGGGTTCCACTACCCTCCATGATCGTAATTGTATATCATTGCAGGGAACTTGGGAGATGGAATACGCACGCATGTTGGCAGTTTCAAATTGATGAACTGATTTATTATTCGGGTTTGGGTTAGGTTGTGTAGGTAGTTGTGGTCGAAGTGGTGCATTCATAGGTGCAGCATTGTTTTGGAATTGCAGCTATGGATGTTGATATTGTTGGTGATAATACTGTTGAGGAGGGTACTGTTGATACTGAGTTTGGTGAAGGGGAAATTAATTTCCTTGGTAATAATTTTTCCAGTTGGAATTCCAGGGACCTTGATTGTTTAACTATTGCGACCATGCTGTCCAGGAATTAGGATTTTGCACTGGGTTCTGAGATGGATGCCACTAGTTACCAGAATAATGTGAAGGGAATTGTGTATTGATATTATTCATGTTATTCATCCCATTCATATTATTCAAAAAAAAATGATGGGTCCTGATTCATACCTTGATTGCGAGGTTGCCACAGTTTATTCTATGCAATGAAGTAAGCTTGTTCCACATCTGAAGTGGATGCCTCCAGAACTGCTTTGACCTTAGGTAGTGAGGGGCATTCCTTGGTTTCATGCTCCAACTCACATATTCTACATATTTATGCCTTGTCCAGCAGGCATTCCTTCAGTGGGTGTTTTTTCCTACATTTGGTACAGAATACACCGAGTGTAAGATATTCTACTATACTTGCCTCTATTTTGATCTCAAAACATCTAACTCTAAGGAAATGGATCTCATCATATCAGTTTTAAAATTCTCTAGTAAGTTTCATGTTTCTGCTCGAGTGGCCCCTCCATTAGTTGACTTCTGTGTCCTAGTGAAGACATCCTAGTCTCGATATTTGTCTTGTTTGTTAGTTCTAGAGGATCCCCTTGAGTACATTAGACATAATTCAACGATCTTCTCTAAGGGTTCCTTTGAGATGTCCCCTTTCCCCAACACATTCAACATATCAAGGAAATATTCCCTAATTCCTCATAGAAAAATAATTTTAAGTACATATTTTCCAATCTCAGTGTGTCCAGACCTTTGTAAATTGTACAACAATCTTTCCACAAAGTATTCCAAGCTCTCTTCTTCCTTCTGAACCATTTTAAACAATTATTCCTTTTTATTCCTGGTTCTACAATATTCTTGATATTTAGAAAGAAAGGTGTGTTTCATTTGGTCCCAAGTAGTAATGGTCTCACGACCTAGACTCATGAACCAGTGCAGAGCATTTCCTTTCAAGGCGGCTAGGAATAGTTTCAGATTTTGAGCACTGGAGGTATAGTCATAGCTACGACAGAGGATATCAAACTCAAAAAGAAATTCATCGGGACCTTCAGAAGATTAACCATGGAAATTCAGGAGAACTGATGGTGAGATGTTTTTCATAGGAGTTTCTCTAGGTGCCTAGAGGATAGGGAATTCTAATGTGGCCACAGTGTTACCAGGCTGATTATCTTCCACTTATTTTTCCCAGTTCTCCCTATGTTCATTCTCTCCTTCCTATTCTCTATTAGCCATATCTTTAGTACAAAATTTTATGGCTTCCTTTATGCATTCTTCCTCTGTTTTTGCTTCTTCTTCTCTCCTTCTCTCTTCTTCTCGCCTTCTCTCTTCCTATGCTTCTCGGTGAGTCTCCAAACACACTTCTTTAGTAACTTTGGTTCCGTTGATATGATAAATATCCTCTCTATCCGGTGCACCCATGGCGCTTCCCTTGTCTTCAAGAGGTTTCTTTTCTGCAATGGGAGTAGATGGTCCCGTTGTATTCTCCACAATTGATGCTGAATTCTCAAGATTAGGAGGAACAGAATTTCCTCTTCCTATAGACGTCCGCGGTGGTCTGGTAGAAGAGTCGGATTTATCAATTATATCATCAATAACTGTTTGTCTTCCCAAACCTGCGTTACGACCTCGACCTCTTCCACCTGCAATGTTAGTATTCAAAGGGGGTTCCCGATTTGTTTTTCTTGTATTCGTGAATGCTATAAATGATTAAACTAAAATGAAATCAAATAAAACCAACTACTAACTATGTCTATCAATTACCATCCCCGGAAACGGCGCCAAAATGTTGGTCACCCTATATGTCAATTCATTACAACTAACACACAGGATGCTCAATATAAATTGTCAAACCCAGCGAAGTCTTTTATTTCAATGGCAATAAGCATAATCTTTGCATAAAAATTTCCAGTAGTTTATTAAGTGAATGGAGATAATAATCCTACCTATCTTCTTATCCAAACTCATTCCATAAAGAAAACTAATCTAACTCATACATCTAGGAATTGAAAGTGCAACTACCTTCCTACAGAAATCAACCTAGCAGTTACTGATCTAAGAATAGAACTGAACTAGATTACTTTTGCAAGAAGTTAAATCCTATAATTATCAAACTACAGTATTCAATCTTTACCAAAATGATTCATCCAGCAACTACTGTAACTCAATCATAATCTGCCTAATCTATGAATTCAATAAAGATACAACAACAACCAGAATTAAGAAATAAGCCTGAACTATAAATTGATAACCATTGGAAATCCTAGGAAGCATAAATGACTGAAAGGAATGGAAGATGAGCTTGGCTGTAAGAACTATTGAACACACATGCATAATCAAAGCTAACCTACACAGTCGACTATCACACCACATAGTTGCAGCTATTCTATTGCAAAGAATAAACTACCAATAAAGAATGCAATTATAAATCTCTATTGCAGCTATCAGAAATACGCCTAATGCAATTCCACAACACACAATAGGAAATGAATTAATTAACTACCTACTTAACTCGGCATTCTATGTGAGAAGGCGGGACCTAGCCTTCTAACAGAGACGCCGTGAACTACCACGAATTAAGACACAGAAATGGAAATAACTCTGCTCTTCATTAAAAGATGGTAATCCACAGTATCAGTCTCTGTTACAGCCCGTACAAAATGATAATTCACCAACACTAGACTTTGAAAGCCTTCCCATATTTATACATGCAAAATATAGTTCGTGATCCACTAATTTCATGCAGCAATGAAGATCTATGATCTTTGTGCTGCAGAGTTACAGCTAAACTATTACAGGCATAATGAATGAGGTTGTTAATCATGAAGGATGTTGTTACTTTGGCAGTCAATGGACCAAGGGTTTAACAAATTGCGAGGCGTCCTGTCTGTTGTAGCTATGCTCTGCTTCAGCGACCTGTTACAGCTTCACGTGGAGAGATGCGATGTCCCTTTGGATATGAAGGGTTAGTAATAGCTGGCACCACACATGATTCTTTCCCAAGGCATTGTGGCTGATACACCTGTACTTGATCTTAACTTAATGAAATCAACACAAGTTAGCATAAATCGAAGGCTAGAATTCATAACCATAACAATCTTAGGCATTTAATTAAATGAAGCAATAATGATTTATACCTTGTTAGGATTGCTAATTAATCTTGAAAAAAGCCATGTATATGGTTTATGAAAGTAGGGTGTAACTGGGCAAAATGATGAAATAGGTGTGGTCAAAAAGGGGCATTTCCAGGGCCCAATAGAGCATAGTTAATTTTCGGTCGCAATCTCGTTAAAAAATGAAGCAGATACCATAAACATTCTTCCAAACTATCTTCGAGCTCGTTAAAATCAGTAAGATGGTATTGAGCTTACTTTTCACTTTTTTTGTGCTCTGGTTGAAATATTAAAAGTGGTTTGAGATTACTTTTTACTTTTTCGTGCTCTGGTTCAAACATGAAAAATATTCCAAGTGATTTTTATATCATTGTTGTGCTCATTAAAAATTGAGTAAAAATGTGTGTCTAACAGGTATAGGTTTATAACTTTATCCGACCTTGCTAGACTATTTAAGGAAAATGAACTGTGCCGAGTTTACTTTTTCCTTTGTCGTACTTGATTACCAACCATGACAAAGTTGTACATGGAGTTCTCTTTAATCTCTTTTCAGACTCCCTAAATAGGAAAATATTTCCAAGCGGACTTGATTCTTTCAAACTTGTAAAAGTATTTGAATGATCGTCTTTCTGGTGATAGTTTACCCCCTTTTTGGACCAGAAGGACTATTTATGAAAAATGAGCACTCTGGTTAATCATAACTGGAAGAGTTCTCTCTCATATTGTTTTATCCTTTTTTGAATGAGGAGACTAACTTTTATGAAAGATAACTATTTGGAGTCTTCTTTAGTTCTTTTCAAACTCTCTAAACATGGAATGATGCCGATTTTTCCTTCTCTGGACTCGTTAAAATTCGACATTGAAGGGCCATTTTTTGGGACGAACCCCTCCTATCTCAGGTTCGTAAAACATATGATATCGAACTCATCTGAAGGATGAGCTATATCGAGCATATTTTACCCTCCTCAATCTCATTAATAAACAAAGAAGTACTCATCAATCATGATGTTGAATAATGGGAAAATTTAACATTATTTGTAATAACGATAGTATTTAGTCACTCTTGAACATGGAACTCATTTTCATATTCATTTGAACTGCTTGGATCATCAACTTGTCCTTGAGTCTCACCAATTCCCTGATTCCTTTACTCCTTTGATTCATCCAAATAATTCTTCGATCATCAGTTTCATTAGGTCTAGGTGTTGATCTTGTCATGTCAATACTGCCAAGTCATGCCATTCCATGTTCAAGAGGAGTTTGTTCATCGACTTGATTTCTGCAGTATTTTTACCTTCTATCATGTCGATCACCCCTGATTCAGTCTCAAACATTACTTTACAGTATCATTTGATCCAAAACATTTTTGATCGTGTTTCGTGCCGATGATGGGGGAGACATCATGGCCCTCCTTTGACGGGTTTTTCCTTGTTGACTTCAACACATTATCCAAGGATTAAACCCAGAAACCAATCAACTACCTTGGGCCTGCATGCCTCAATGGAAGGTTACCTCGCTTTCAACATGAGTCCACATCATTGGCTCTTGATTGAAAGATTCAATCGAGTGTTTGAACTCAACTCATTGATTCACATTCAATGGTATGTACTATGATACCTTGGGAATCATTGAAATCAATGGTTATTTCCCTCGTGCTTGTTAACGGTATACATTAATGATCGGTAATCAAGTGGTTTCTACCATGTTCGAATTCAAAACATTGTAATCACATGGTTAGATTTATATCATTGTGGGTTCAGCTTGAAGACCCTGGATTAATTCATGTATCTCACCCAGGCTGCGATGAATATTTTTCAGTCATATCACACAGATCCACTTTGTATTGGTTGTGGTTGTGTTATAATCTCATAATGGATCTACGCTTGTGTCTAGTAGCCATTATTGTGTTCAGCCAGTCTCTACTACCATGGATCTGCATTGTATTGGTTGGAAGCCATGTTATGAGTCATGTGATACATATATCTCAGAGTTATCTGTACTGTAGAAGCCTATTTCAACTGGTGATCCTTACTTCAATCCTTCATATTTCAAAGCATTTCACTCATTCAATTTAACCAGCTTCATGATTTGGGGGGCATTCTGTTACACCAAAATATCATCATCATGAGTTTTGTATCCTCTATTTTCCTTGTTCCCTAAAGTGCCTGGTCTAAAATTACGAAAGGAGACCTGATGTTTATGCCTTTTCCTTTTGTTTTCACCCCGACGTGTCCTACTCTCTGACAAGGTGCGTCAAATTTAAGGTGACACGCTCTGTAACTTAGAAGAGTGTGTCACTGGCGCTGGATGCTCTTGTACAAGATGCGTCGACCTCCAATTGGCACAAGTTGTCCTTGTGCAAGGTGCGTCGCTGGTGGTTAAAGTGGATAAAGAGAAGCTTCGGGCGACTTCTCGAAGCTTGGGTGTCATGGAGGCTTATCCCTAAATACCTGGAAAGGTGCCACTCGATCCCCTTACCTAGTGGGATGATCCCTTAAGCTTCTCCCCTAAATATTCAACCTCTCATATCCCTTTTCACCTATATATATGAACCCCCTCTCCATTGTTAAGGGAGGAATCATAAAGTACCCATATGCTGGTGGAATTTGGATAGGCGAACCTCTTCATCCAGAGGAGGCTAGAAGGATTTGATCTTTGAGGAAAAATTATTTGAGTTGGAGTCATAACGTCAAGGAATTGGTTGTAACTCTCTACTTTGTATTTGCTGCAAATTACATTTAATATAAATATATTTCCATAAACTTGTTATGTTTTATAATGATGTTTAGGATTGGCTTCTTTGATTGTTGATCTAGTTAGATTCATAATCATATGCTTTCATATTGTTCGTTTGTTTCCACTTTCTCCTTGTTTTTTTGTAGCCTGAGATTGAGGGAATGGAAGTAGATCAAACGAGAAGAAAGGAATTCCATTTAAGAGGTAACTTTCTTTCCAATCTACCTTGCAATTTAATCTAAATAGAGGATAGTTATGTTATGTACTTGTTTTGTTCTAGATCTAAATCATTTAGACTAGATAGATCAGTTTTTATCCGCATTAACAGATTGTCTATAAACAGCCACCAGCGCACTATCCGCAAAATCGGGGTGCGTCGGCGTAGACCCAAATGAAAAAATAAATATTGGGGCCAAAAATACCCAACCCAAAGCCAAGAAAAGGTTCTAATGGATGTTTATTTGGTGTTTACACGTGTTTCATCTCACATAATGGTCTAGTGGAAGGAACGAGAGCATGAACTTGAATATGCTCAAGTGGAAAATGATCCACATTTGATGAATGCCTTACAAAGATGTGGTTTATTAAAATTATTCCATGTACAGGGCATGAGGTCCCAAGTACAATTGCTAGACTACCTGATCAGATTATGGGATCCTAATCAACAACATTTCTGATTTGGTGCCCACATCCTCACCTTGGATGTGGAAGATATATACTTTATGACAGGGTTATCCAGACGGGGATCCCCAGTCTCACTATCTGGGCTACCGGGTTGTAATGTCCTTTTTTTTATTTTAATTAAAATGGTGAAATTTTCAACTTTTTCCACTAGTTCGACCTTTGACTAGTATTGGTCTCTTGGTCTCCAAATGACTCCAAATGCTCCCAAATTGTTACAGAAGTTGTATGGATGATATTAGGACATAATTATGAGTTTTAGGGATGCTTTATATTCTTCAAGAGGATTCTACAACTCTCCTTTAAGTTCTGTCCAAAGTAGGGAGTTTGACTAGCAATTTCTCTTTGACTAGTATTGGTCTCTTGGTCTCCAAATGAATCCAAATGCTTGTATAATGGGTCTGAAGGTATTTGATAGGTATTAATACATATAAAATAGGCTTATGGATACTTAAAAACCCTTAAAACACTTCTGCAACATTCATTTACAATATGGACAATGTAGGGAAGATTACTAGTAATTTTGAGCTTCAAATCCCCCAAGGGTAGTGGACAAAGATGGCTTCCCAAATGCTGTTAAGCCCTTCCAAATTTCTAAACAGAGGTATGGTACTGATAATTGGATTTAATTATCTCCCCAATGTATCCCTAATTAGTTATTAACTTATTATGGCCTTCTTCAACTCCTTAAAATCATATGTTTATATGCAAGATTTCACATAGGGGGAAAAGCTAGTTATTTTCACCATGACTTATGAAATTCGAATTTTTGGTGCCAAGGCCTTGTGCTCTATTAATGAAACTTCTTAATAAATTTAATAACACTTCATACATCAAAAAAATCATAGATAGAAACTCATACAACTCGAAATAATGTCTCTTCAAACTCCAACAACAAGATCTAGGGGAAATGGCATCATTTATGCATTGTTTGGTAATTTTACATAACTTCACTTGGTATTTCGACTTGAGAGTCTCATGAGTAGTAAAAATAGAGTATATATATCATATTAAAAATATATGGGGCCTCAAGATCTACCCCAAAGAGTTCATCACCTCAACAAGTGCACCTCTCCTCAAGGAGCAAGAATATGCCAAGAAATGGAAGAATGGCTGTAGAAGCAAGCTGAAAGAGATGTGACCATGAGCTTCCCTGTAGCTTCAACCTGTAACAAAACAATCCATTAGATATCCAAATGAAAGTATTGAATGTATTTTCCAATTACCAACTAGGATGGAAATCTTTCACCCTCGAAATTGGTGCTAAGGCAAGTAGAGTAGCACTCCACTAGCTCTCCTCTCCAAATGCAAAATGCAAATTCTAAAATGATCAAAAGCTACCATACTTATTTTTTATTGTATTTTATAAACTTCTAAGGTCCTCCATGGGTCGAATTCCTCCCAATATCTTCATGCCAACTCAAGTTGGGAAGATATTCCCAAGTATGACACTTGTCCTTCCAATTGTAGCCCTCTCCTTCTCCAAATTCGAGTTGGTGTCTCTTTGGCTGCCCTAACTTACTTGAGCACTTTCTTGGAGGCTATTTTTAGCCCTGACATGTCATATATGTCATATTTCATCCTTCAGGTATGATTTGTGTCATAGCTATCATATAATCTTCATCATTGTTGTCATAGATCTAGGGAATCTAGTCCAAGTGTCTCACTAACTCCAAAATGCCTCTTCCTCTTCCATGGGAGTTACTCTTCCACTCCAATTAGACCTTAATTGATTCATTCCAATTATATTGACCTTCCAACTCATACCAAGAACCTTGGGCTTCTTATGGATTCGAAATGACAAGAGGAGGATGCCATGTGGCATAGAAAATCTAGCTTGTGTGGGTCCCACATCCTCCATGTGTCTTCATGATCAATTTCCACTTTGATTTTCCCTTGTATTTATTTATTTATATCCTTTATTAAATATTTATGCAATTCTAATGTTCAAACATCATTTATTATCCCCTTTATTTCAAATCCCAAAGCTTCCACCCCCAACCAAGGGAACTAGTAATTTTCCTCCATGCAGGCAGTTCATTTGGATGGGGATATTACAACTTTGAATTGGGAATTTATCTTAAAGTGACCCACCTTGTCCATTTGGATCTAATTTCACATTATTACTAACTTGGACTTCATTCTTGGCATTTATTTGACCCTTAGCATCAATTTGACAAACTCTCATGAGTATGGCCAAGGGGCTTAGGACATTGTGACCCAATGCAAAATTTTGTGACATGACAAATCCTCCCTTCGCAATATTGCTTTTCCTCAAGCAATTTCAACACACATATGTGGAATAACCTGCTTCCTTTCCAAAAAATTTCTTCCCAAAACCTCTCTTCTAAAACCTTGAGTAGATCCACCCATGCACTACAATTGTGTGTTTCCAAAAGCAAGGAGATGTATATTTTATTTTTCATTTTGATATCCCCTGTAACATCACCACTAAACACCAAAATTTTAATTAAATCCATCAAAACCAAGTTGGCACAATTACTCTTTACCTCTTTCATATTTTGGAAACCCTTTCTGATACCACTGCATAATTCTTTGAAGTTGCCACTGAGTTGCCCAAATTTGAGTCTTCGAGATTCCATGAATATTTTAGAGAGGAACCACCATTCTTGCTACCGCACTACTCTGATTAAAATCACTTTATTAAGTGGGGAATCCATCTCCCATACTACTTTGAAATCAATGGGACTAAAAATTATCCCAGTGTCCCATTGCTTGTATTGCACTCCAATAATTAAGAGTGTTCTCCAACCCATACCATCACAAAAGAGAGTTGCTAGATCCCATTTTATTGTATGCATACTTCCAAACTTCGTGAGTACAAAATATATATCATCAAAGTACATAACAGGATAACAAAAATGTACATCAAGGAGGTGCCTCAACAAAGAATCATGAAAGTGCTTATACCTCCAAGTGAGTAGACGACCATTTTCCAAGTGCATACAAGCTTCAAGTGACCAATCAAATCTGATCCAATGACATAGGTGAGGATCCCATGTCCTATAATGCTGCTCCAAAAGGATGTAAGATGCATCAAAATAATCAGCCATGTGTTCTTTCATCCAAGAAGTGAATGAAGAACCTCCACTAAAATTTGAACCAAGTACGGAGCAAGGAAAACAATAAGCCTTCAAGGGGCTCACATAAGTAGAATTTTTGCATCCATGAACATGTGTATCATCAAGAAATAGTAAAGGTTGTTGCTTCCAATAAACATTTTCTCCAATCATATGTCTCTTTACCCAAATAGTTAATGAGGTTCCTCGAACATCAATTGAACTAAGCAAGGAGCAAGGAAAATCAAGAGTCTTCAAGTGACCCAAGTGAACATCATAAGTGCATCCATGAAGATATGTATCATCATAAGGTAAAAAAATATGTTGCTGCAAATGTAAATAATGAGGTGCTCTAGTCATGTCATCATCAAAAGGAGAGGTAGGAGTTTCACACTCCTCATGTCGCACCATCAAAAATAAACCTTTCACCCATACTTCATTAGGATTAATGCTGCAAAATATCAAAGTGTAGGATGTAGGAGAATGAACCAACTCACCCAAATGATCAGAAAGTGCAGAAGTGTCCTCATGTGAATTCTTCATAAGGGTGGGACCATGCACCTCCCTCAAAAGTGCAAAATGTTTCTCATCGGTTGGTTCCAAAGTAGTGGGATCATACACTCGTTCAAAAATTGTGTCACCATTTCCAAGAGGAAACTCAAATTCCTCTCCCACCACATCAAATGCAAATTTCCATGTTTCTCATGATCTACCATGTCATGAGAATCCTCCATGCAATCCACCATCTGAAAATTTGAAACATAGGAGGAAGAAAAAGTATATTGCAACCTTTCAAGAAGTTGCTCATTTTGAATTTTTATTTTATGAATATCCTCATCATTCTTCAAGTATGCATCATGTAACAATTCATTAAACTCAACCAAATTATTTCTATCAAAAGGCAAAGATATGAAATTACCTTTGATGTTGCACACTGCTCTTTGTTTCCTTTCCAAGGTAGAATGTGTCTCGAAATGATCTTCAATACTTTCAATAGAACCTTCTTCATGCTCATGTGATGTGTCTTCATCTTTTTCAGAGTCACTTGGGAGTGACTTTCGATCCTCTTCATGTATTGCTTCTTCTACTTCACCTATTTCAGAACTAGGTGGTTCACAGTGTTAAATTTTCAGAATTTACTTCAATCTGATCTAGGATCTTAACTGAGAGAACAACATGTACAACATATCTACAACATATCAATCATGGAGACAATAATGCAAGCACACAAGAGACACAAAGATTTACTTGGGGAAAACCATAAAGGTGAAAAACCCCAATAACTTCCTCAGAGATAGATAGAGCAATGATACAACCCAAAGATAAGAGATAGACATATCCTAGCAGCAGATCCTCCTCCTCCATAAGTGCGCCACTCCTCCTTGAGTGCATGAGTGAGAAGTGAATGATAAAATAGAGTGCCTCCCGCACTCTATTTATACTTGACTTGACTTGCCTTTTACATAAATCATGTAGGCTCGAACTTAACCACATAACATAATGCTGACTGGGCTGACCCCCAATAGGGTGGTCTAATAACCCTTCGACCCACATGGCCGACCCCCAATAGGGTGGTCTAATAACCCTTTGACCCACATGACTTATATAGGGCCGACCCCAACAAGGTGGTCTAATAACCCATCAAGTATAAGTTACGACATTTACAATATAAATGACGACACTTCCGTATAGAGGAATAATTCCATCTCTATAGGAGTACATACAACATACATATATGAAATACATTCCGAAGTTACATATACATCAACACTCCCTCTTAACTAGGAAGGTCTTTCTCAACACAAGTCTTCTTCTCTGGATCATCGTCACTGGATAATCGTCATCGAGTCATCATCATCGTCACTACTGCTGCTATCTCAATCAATCTCTGAATCTACTTGTCATAGGAAGTTCTACAGAGCCAATCCTTTTTCATATTGGATGTAGGCCCACCACCTGCAAGTCTTCGTCATCACTGGCCATACTGTGGAATCCTCAGGACTTATTACGTGCGTCACAAAGCCTCGAAAGAGCATCTACCAGATATCCCAGGGAAACGAATTACATGCCATAGGCAAAACCTCAAAAGACTATCTGCAGATATCCCAGGGCCATATTATATGTGACCTCACCACAAAACCTCGCAAGAGCATCCCAGGCTGTTACGAGCACACAGCTCTACCTATAGGATCTCCCAGGTCACGAATTACATGTGGTCACCACAAAACCTCGCAAGAGCATCCCAGGCTGTTACGAGCACACAACTCTACCTATAGGATCTCCCAGGGCACGAATTACATGTGGCCATGGCAAAACATCGCAAGAGCATTCCAGGACTGATTATGGGCACACAACCCAACCTATCGAATCTCCCAGGGACACGAATTATATGCCATAGGACAAAACCTCGAAAGAGCATCTGCCAGATATCCCAGGGCAACGAATTACATGCCATAGGCAAAACCTCGAAAGACTATCTGCAGATCTCCCAGGGCCAAATTATATGTCTTCCGAGAGAAAAACCTCGAAAGAGCATTTGCCAGATATCCCAGGGCACCGAATTACATGCCATAGGAAAAACCTCGAAAGACTATCTGCAAATCTCCCAGGGCAATGAATTATATGCTCATCTGCACAACCTGATCCACGGCCATAGAGTATCAACCTGATACTCACCATACATCATCCTGATGTACACATGATCATCCTTATCATCATCACTGCAACATCCTGCTGCATGTCATCTGGAGCAACATCCTGAAGCTCGTCATCCATGATCATCCTGATCATACAATGCATCTACCTGATGCATACCAAGTATCTAACTGATACATATCATCATACATGATCCACCTGATCATACAATGTATCGACCTGATACAAATATAAATACATGATACATATCACCATACATGATCCACCTTATCATACAATGTATCCACCTGATACATATACAGATACATGGTCCAAGCATCCAACATGATGCATATACAAAAATACATACAAATGATCCTACTAATCATATCCAGCATCCAACATGATGCATACATACATATACATATAAATGATCCAACTGATCATATCCAGCATCCAACATGATGCGTACATACATATACATATAAATGATCCAACTGATCGTATCCAGCATCCAACATGATGCATATACAAAAATACATACAAATGATCCTACTAATCATATCCAGCATCCAACATGATGCATACATACATATACATATAAATGATCCAACTGATCATATCCAGCATCCAACATGATGCGTACATACATATACATATAAATGATCCAACTGATCGTATCCAGCATCCAACATGATGCATACATATAAAAATGATCCAACTAATCATACAGAGCAGAAACCAGAACATCATCCTAATGTTCATCATCTAGCACTTACATCCACAGCCATGTGAAGGATCCTCCTTCCAACATGCTTGGAATGGCTTCAGCAGATGTGTCCATCACTTCTTCCTTGAAGTGTCCTCGATCTGAAGAATGCCAAGCCTCTCTCTGAAGTACTCAAACTTCACCCTAGCTAGTGGCTTCGTCAACACATCTGCAATCTGCTCGTCCGTCGCAACATATAGGAGCTTCACAGCTCCTCTCTGCACCATATCCCTGATATAGTGATATTTGATCTCTATGTGTTTCGACCTGTCATGAATTACTGGATTCTCGGACAGCTTCACACAACTTTGGTTATCACAAAAGATACCAGTAGCATCCAACGGGAGATCAAATAACTCAGACAGTAGCTTCCATAGCCATACTGGCCCACAACTAGCTGAACAGGCCGCAACATACTCTGCCTCAGCTGTACTCAGTGCTACGCAGGACTGCTTCCTGCTAAACCAAGAGATCACACCTGATCCCATACTGAAGCAGCACCCATATGTGCTCTTCCTATCTGTAGCACTGCCAGCCCAATCTGAATCAACATAACCCTGCAGGTTAAACTTTTGATTCACTTCATACTTGAACCCATAATCCACTATACCCTTCGGGTACCTCAGAACATGCTTTGCAGCAACTAGGTGAAAACTCCCCGGATCCGTCAGGAACTAGCTTAATGTGTTCACCGTAAAGCAAATATCTGGTCTCGTGTTCGTCAGGTACATCAAGGACCCAATCATCTAACGATGCATAGAGACATCAATCAGCTTAGATGAAGCATCACAAAGAAGCTTCAGATTCGATGTTATAGGAGTGGCCATGGCCTTGAAATCCATCATCCCGAACCTCTTCAGGATCTCTACTGCATACTTCCCTTGTCCAAGGAAGATTACATATGCACTCTGCCACACCTCCATGCCAAAAACAAATAGTGCATCATCCCCAAGTTCTTCATCTCAAACTCGGCAACAGGCTTCTGCTGCGTGTCGGCAATCAATCTATCTTCACCTGTAACAAACAAGTTATCCGTATACAAAAGTAGTATCACTGGATTTCCTTCCTCAACCTTGTAGAAAAGGTTGGAATCCGATGTACTCTTGGTAAATCCCAAACTGGATAGAAAGATGTCTATCCTACTATACCAATTTCTGCACATATATGACTCCCTGTCATGTGTCTCAGAACCAAGTGGCTGCACCACATACACTTCTTCTTAAACTACACCATTCAAGAAGGCTATCTTGAAATCCATCTGGTGTATCTTCTATCTCATCACTTTTATATTTGTCTATGCTGCCATCTGCAGCATGCTTGATCTGATAGATCCATTTGGAAGTCACAACAGACTTCCCTTCAGGTCTTGGGACTACATCCCAAACATCATTCTTCATGATCGACGGATCATGGCATTCTTCCCATATCCTGGGAACTTCAATATCTTCAATAGATAATTTTGTTGTTGAACAAATGTTGTAGTTCTTCTTTTGTAGGTGATGGCATACGATATTTCCTACACAACAAGTTAAATTCCATGATTAGAAAACATCTCATAGTTTTTAGAACAAATTCTTACACATAAAGAAATATGTCATACAGTCATGCAATTATCAATGCTTCAATACAACATTTATCCATATTCCGTAACTTTCTAGATGCCTTCCAATCTCTACCAGAACATTGTTAAGAGTGTGCACTACTCCCAACATGTCAGCAAAGAGGTTTCATTCTAGATAAGTAGCAATGGAATGTTGTACAGTGCCATAGGCCACTTACCCATCAAATGCATATTAGTAGTAAGCTGTTCATTAATGCAATCATTCTAATATGCATAATACACATCCTAAATCTAGGAACATAAGCATATACATCATTGAATAATATTATTTAAGAAATGACAATTCAAATACTTATCTTTGTTTGTTCGTTGGGTGGATTCCCTCTAAGTCTTCGCTTCCTTGCAGGAGCTACTGGAGTCCTAATCTGAAGTAACTTCTTCTACACCTTTCTGTTGTGGAATGTAGAGAGATGGTCAACTCCCTCTGAATATCTGCATCCTTGCAGAAACCATTGGAGTGTACTCCCTCTTGATCTTTGCTTCCTGGATTACTTGTCCTTGAACTTATATTCATTCTCGATCCGTATGCATGCTTGTTAGTATCATCATTGTGTTATCCTATAGGTCTCATACGTAATCGAACATTCATTAGTATAATCTTAATATTATCAAAACACAATAATCTCAAGCATGTATAGTCAGGATCATTTCAAACACAGATAATAAACATTAGTATTCAAGGTTTCAGGGAAGTCTTCTTTTACTCATGCATATTCATATTTGATCATAGGACTCTTTTGGTTAGTTAAATCATCAATCAAGATAAGAGATATAATATGCATAAAACCCGTGATTACTCAAACCTATACCTTCATGATTCTTCTGGTTAGTCATATCATCAATTATGGTAAGAAACATAATATGCATACAACCATGACTATTCAAACCTATGACTTCATGAATAATCATTATCAACAACACAACAGTATAAGATCCTAACACAAGGTAGGATTCTATCTTGATATAGGAAAAACATACCTGGATTAGCATGCTAGCTAGTTATGTCTAACATACTCACATGATGTCTTCTTGTTCTTCTTCAATGACTTGTGCTAGTAACCTGTATATCTCATAGGTTAACCATTATAAAACCAAGTTATACATACCTCGTAAATGGATCTTCTATGAGATCCATGACAATGGATGAATCTTTGTCCTCATGTCATCATGATCATATGTTCTTGAACCAGAACATGATTTGTCTTTCTTGGTGTGCCTTTCATGTTAGTAGACAACATAAACCTCATACAACACCATAATGCATTAGTACAATCATAAGTGTCAACACCCTAATCAATGAATATTTTCTATCATGTATTCATAATTTTATTAAGGTGATATGACAAGTCTAAAATCAAGATTGTACTAACCGTAATAACATGAAAACAAACATACCATAAACTTAATCATGAACAAATCTCAAAACATACCTCGATGAGTCATACCTATCGAGATCGCTTGTAATCTTCTTATGTAAGGCCTTAGCCTCATCTCCCTCTGAAACAGAAACTTCTTCACTTATGCAGGTGACCAATCCATCTTCTTCTAGGATTAACCCAATCCACTTGATTTGCAAGAATTGGATCTGGAGCTAGATTAGGGTTTGTCAGAGAAACCCCAAAAATTCAAACTTTGAATTTCAAACTTCCGAAATGATAGAAATATGCGCCTTGATGAGCTGATCACACTGGTATGCTCAAAATTTGAAAACTGCAAAGTTTCACTCCTCAATTTTTCCTTTGAAACTTTCGGATTCACTAGATGTGACCCCAAACTAGGGTTTGATGAAGCCCACTCTTCTGCCCCATCAAAAGGTTTGATCCAAAGCTCTAAGATTCTAATTTTATGAGGAGCTTCCAGCTGTGGTCACAGATTTCAAAAATTCCCATTTTTGCAGAAGCCCTAATTTTCCACTTTTCTGATCAAAGTCCCGAACTAGGGTCTGATCAAGCCCAGCCTTCTGCCCCACCAAAAATTCTGATCTTGGTCTCTAAATTTCGATTTTGATGAGTAGCATCTAGCCGTGGTCTCTGATTGCAAAAATTCCAACTTTCTCCGAAGCCCTAAATTCCGGAAGCCATGAATGAAGGTACTCAAAAATAATTCTGTTTTGAAATAAATATGTACCTGATTGTTTCTAGTGTACCTCTGAACTTTTTGATCCACAGGGTCTGAAAACGTTTCCTGAAATAGCCCGACCTGTTATATTTCCATCCTAACAGGTCTGACCTCAATTGGATTCTCTGAGAGAGAGTTATGCCAAGTGTTGCAACGTGACTTGTTTATGGGATAATACAAGAGAGTGAACTTGTACGGTGTGCTACGTGTCACTGTTTCAACTTCGGCCTCTGAAAATTTTTCTTGAGATATCCCGACCTGTTATCTTTCCATCCTAACAGGTCTAACCTCAATTGGATTCTCTGAGAGAGAGTTATGCCAAGTGTCACAACGTGACCTGTTTATGGGATAATACAGGAGATCGAACTTGTACGGCGTACCACGTGTCACTGGTTCAACTTCGGCCTCTGAAAAATTTTCTTGAGATATTAAAGTATGTGTACTACCTGTCACGTTTTATAAAATTTCATTTGGATCTTCCTAGCCCAAGTTATGACCTCTTTCCCAACGTCACCTGATTTTGACTCAGATCTGGAAGAGGCAGAAACCCTATATTGTACAGATCATAAATCACAAAGTACAACGAATTAGAGGTTTTCCTTTGGACACAAGGTACATGGGGATTTAATCTTCGACCTGTAAAGATTTCAGATCCGAAAACTTTTCCAAAACATATTTATAGCGAAAGTTCTACGATGACTGGTTTTTGCTATATCAAGCCCTAGCATCGTAAGTGCAACAAGTGTCATACATGCCATATCATGCCTTCTTTCAAGATAGCTTTGATACCATGTTAAATTTTCAGAATTTACTTCAATATGATCTAGGATCTTAACTGAGAGAACAACATGTACATCATATCTACAGCATATCAATCATGGAGACAACAATGCAAGCACACAAGAGACACAAAGATTTACTTGGAGAAAACCATAAAGGTGAAAAACCCCAATAACTTCCTCAGAGATAGATAGAGCAATGATACAACCCAAACATAAGAGATAGACATATCCTAGCAGCAGATCCTCCTCCTCCATAAGTGCGCCACTCCTCCTTGAGTGCATGAGTGAGAAGTGAATGATAAAATAGAGTGCCTCCCGCACTCTATTTATACTTGACTTGACTTGCCTTTTACATAAATCATGTAGGCTCGAACTTAACCACATAACATAATGTTGACTGGGCCGACCCCCAATAGGGTGGTCTAATAACCCTTCGACCCACATGGCCGACCCCCAATAGGGTGGTCTAATAACCCTTTGACCCACATGACTTATACAGGGCCGACCCCAACAAGGTGGTCTAATAACCCATCAAGTATAAGTTACGGCATTTACAATATAAATGACGACACTTCCGTATAGAGGAATAATTCCATCTCTATAGGAGTACATACAACATACATATATGAAATACATTCCGAAGTTACATATACATCAACACATGGGTCTCCTCTTTTTGCTCTTTCAAGAAAGTTGATTCATCTGTGAAGAACCTGCAATAATTAATTAATGAAAACACACAAAATAGTAGAAATAACAGAACTCAGAATCACTTTTATATTGATCGCAGGCCACTTCGAGGGGGAAACCTCCTTTGAGCAAGCTCAATACAAATAACTTCATGGTACCTTCATTGGTCTAAACAAAAACTTATATACTAAGTCTAGGCGCCAATACCATGGGTTAATACCATGTATCAATACAAACCATGGGCGAATACAAAATATGGATCAACAATTACTACAGGACGACTTACAAAGCATATGCGTCCAACAATAATAATACAAACTATGGATCAACAAATACTACGGGACGAATTACAAAGCATATGCGTCCAACAAAAATATACTAACAAAGTAAATAGAAGGGTTGACATGGGTTCTTAACATCCCCTCTCCCTTAGAAAAAGCTTTGTCCTCAAAGCTTTAGATGTGGAAATTGATGCAGAATCTGAAGGAGTAGTTCCCCTGTAGCATCCTTGGGTTGCATTCCAGCCCACTGACTCCTTTTGAGTTTCAGGGAGGATTGCTTGGAAGGTTGTAGACAAAGAAGGACCATATCAGCTGCATGAAAAGTATGCTCAGAATGGTGTTGCTCGACGTGTTGTTTTAGTTGAATTCTTGCCATGTGAAGATTGTCTTGCAGAATGAGAAGAATCTGATCGCAGTTTCGAAGAACTAAGTCAATTTCCTGAACTGGGGAACTCCTAAGCGTGTATAGAAGAAGAACTGGTGGTGCCTGTCCATAAACTGCTTCATATGGTGTCCTTTTAGATGTGGTATTGTACCACTAGAGCGCTTCTAGGAAATCCATAGAAATAGCTGTTCATATTTGTGTAGGGATGGGAAAGGGTTCGAGCAGTCCCGAAAGGAGTGTCATTTCACCCTTGTTGACCTGGCAAGTATCACACTCAACCACCATCTGGTGAATTTTCATTTTCAGTCCCTGCCAAAAGATGTTACATTGTTCCCGGTCATAGGTTTTGAGGAACCCAAAGTGCGCATCGATTTCATAGAAGAGATAGCCCTATTGAACAGATTGCAACCAATTTGGAACAAGTAGAGAAATAGCTGTAAGAGAAACTGGGTCATCAAATTGGAGAGAAGGAGCATCTGCCACCATATTATCGTTACCCTTCTTGTAAGTGATCGCATAGTCATAACCCATGAGTTGGATAACCCATTTCCGATGTGCTGGTGAGGAGACCCGTTGTTCCAAAAAATGTTCCAGAATCTGGAGATCAGTCTTGATGCAGAAATAATTTCCTAGTAAGGATGGCTGCCACTTCTATACTGCATGCAAAATAGCCATCATGTCTTGCTGAGATGTCGATGCGGCTAAATTCTTACTGGAAAGGTCTCTTGAAGGCGACAAGCCCACTGGTTCAGCAAAGACACCTGCACATCTATCCAAGGAAGTAGAGGAGACCGTTGATGAGTGCAGTTGAATGGAATGGAGTTGAGCGATGACACCATGTGAATTCTTCTTAAGGATATTTTCCAGGAGATGTGAACTAATGATGTGGAGAGACCCTTGTTGTAAGCCCTTAAATTTGTGTTGTTTCCCATTGACTGAAAACTACATCCAAAGTTCAGCAAAATCCCATAAGATGGGGCCAAGCGTGCGTAACCATTGAATGCCCAAAACCACATCACATCCACCTAGGGACAAGGAAAACATGTCAAAGTGCAGGTTATAATATTCCAGAGAGATACGCACATTGTGACACTTCCCCTTGCAAGGTAAGGTGCCCCCATCAGCAACCATGACTTCAAAGTTGGAGCAAGGATGGACAAAATAATAATCCTGTTTAGCGATTCGAGGATCAATGAAGTTATGACTGCTACCAGAATCAATGAGTATTGTAAGAGGAAGCTTCTTGAAGTAACCCCTGACCCGCATTGTTTGGGGGGTGGTGACGCCGAATAAAGCGTGGAGAGATATCTCTAGTTGTTCATCCTAAGATGGGGGGTGAATAGGCTACTCTTGAATGTCGACCTGATCATCCATTGTATCTAGATCTTCTTCACCAATTTTAGAGGTAGGTGGAGAATCCATATCCAAGAGATAGAGCTTTTTTTGAACACATCTATGTCCCCGAGTGAATTTCTCATCACAATTATAACAAAGCCCTTTTTCTCTGTGTGCCTGCATCTCTGTTTCATGCAAATGCTTGATAGAAGTTGGTTGAGGAGCTGGCGAGAAGGGAGGTCGTTGAGAACCCATATTTCGGAAGGGAACAAAAGTGGGTTTGGAGTGTTGTTGGGATGCAATCTTGTCTTCTTCCAACTTAGCCAACCCTAATACTTCCATCATTGTGTTGGGACATAACATTTTAACCTCTAACCAGATTTGATCCTTAAGACCACTGATAAAACAACTCCTGTAGAATTCATCAGACAATCCTTCTGTGTGATTGGCTAGTTTCTCAAATTCTATCTGATACTCTCTCACAGTGTCAATTTGACAAAGTTTAGTGAGTGCTCCGGTGATGTCATCAAAAGCACTAGGACCAAATCGTTGCAAAAGGAGTTGGAAAAAATCTGTCCATTTTGGCTTGTCATGAGCCTTGATGTACCAATGGTACCATTGAAGGGCTTCCTGTTCCAAATGAAAGGATTCAAGTGGAACTTTTTGGACATCAAAAGTATTATGCATATTGAAATACTGTTCTGCATGATAGATCCATCCAGTCGGATCAGTACCATTGAAGCGAGGAAATTCAAGCTTCGGACCACGGAAATTGCTGGAAGAAGAGAACCCATTGGCTGTAGATTTTGATTCTTGTTGTCGGTTATTTTTCATGGCCAAATGTTGAAGATGGAGGTTGGGAAATTTTTCATCCAGATCTTGGAGTTTGGTTTGGATGGCTGCAAGTGCTTCCTCCATGGTTTTTGCTCCTGCGTGGGTGACAACCATAACCAGGAGTTTTTTTTTTGGGGGAATGGATAGAAAAACACAAACAAAAGCCTATTTAGTAAAGGGAAATTTGGATTTGGGAAAAACTCGGATGGGTAATTGGGGTTTGACTAGGTTCTGGACACTTTTTGATGGATAGGGAAGCAAAAAATGGGGTTTTCAGAAGCGGGGTGAAAGAATGAGAAAATTTGTCAAAGAGGGACAAAGAAGCAGAAATAGGGAATGAACACGGTGGGAAAATTTGGACACGAGTGGGTGAAAATTGAAGAAGTTATGGGAAACCCTAAAAATAGACAAATGTGAGATTTCTAGCTATGGGAAGTAGAATTTGGGATAGGGTCCTCAGGAATGAAATATGCATAATGGGATTGCAGGGGTGTGCAAAACGTTTCAAGGAAAACGGAGTTAAAACAAGGGAGATATGGCGAAAAAATGGGATTTGTTTTTCTTCAGAAAGGGATCTGCAACGGCGCGGAAGGGATCGGAACGATTGGATCTAAAACAGCTGGATCTGAAATGGATTTTTCAGAATAGATCTGAAATGGCTGGATGTGGAATGGCTTGGAATGGATCTAAAATGGCGCGGAAGTGATCGGAAATAGTTCAGCTAAAAATAGATATAGACCCTAGGTATGATTGGCTTCCTACCAGTTCAGGGGTTTCACTCGGCCACCAATGTTGTCTGACAGCTTGCGTATTGGTGCAGTACCCCTCACTCCACGGCTCAGGTAAAACTAATGACCGCTTTGCCACAAACGACAGCTCTTGGTTTACCTCACGGGTGGGAACTAGTCAATCAAGTAGGGGTCGTTGCCCTTTTTGCTGGAAGGTCCTCTCAATGGGCCAGCTACTTTAGGGTTCCTGTGGTACTCCTCACAATGAGTTTTAGGGATTATTCCCAAGTACTTCCCACAGTTAAGTGAATAGGGATTATTCCTAGATCCGAACTTGCAACAGATGCGAAATTTGTTTTTGGCAAAACTTCCACCCAACGAGCCCAAGAAAGTGCTCTGATACCAGATGTGAAGAACCTGCAATAATTAATTAATGAAAACACATGAAATAGTAGAAATAACAGAACTCAGAATCACTTTTATATTGATCGCAGGCCACTTTGAGGGGGAAACCTCCTTTGAGCAATCTCAATACAAATAACTTCACGGTACCTTCATTGGTCTCAACAAAAACTTATATACTAAGTCTAGGCGCCAATACCATGGGTTAATACCATGTGTCAATACAAACCATGGGTGAATACAAAATATGGATCAACAATTACTATGGGATTACTTACAAAGCATATGCGTCCAACAACAATAATACAAACTATGGATCAACAAATACTACGGGACGACTTACAAAGCATATGAGTCCAACAACAATATACTAACAAAGTAAATAGAAGGGTTGACATGGGTTCCTAACATCATCTTTCCCCTCGGTTTCCTTAATATCAATTTATTTGGAATCTCTATTTTGAAATGGATTCTTATTACCTTCCTTCATCTTGAGTTTGTTTGAGACAATGAGGTATTGATCAAATGGTAGGATGTTTCTGCAATCTTCACTCAAATTTTTCCATTCGATTAGAAGTTCTTGCACATCAATTGGAGTATAATATTTGATTTGGAATCGATAAATTTAGGTGTATTAGGCCTTGGTTTTCTCTGAAATTCATTTTCTCTTTTATGGGGTCCTGTCCTTGAGAAAATATGCTCACCAATTGGCTTCTTTTCCTCGAAAGAGGAACTACTGCTGCCTCCTATTACCCCTTTGATCCCAAGTTGGCTAGCCAGCAATTCGAATCCTTTCATTATATGATTTTCCATGTCTTCAAAGAGGGGTTTCATGAGTTTCCTATACTCCTCAATATCATATGAGGTTCCCTTTTCATCCCTAGCCATAGTTTCCTCAAAAAATGCTCTTATTTTCCTACTTTTTCCTCTTCAACAAAAGCATTTTTGGTTTCAAAATATAATGGTGGTCTCTAAATTATTTTTCTCGAGGATATTAGACCACATTAGGTTCCAATATCATGCTCTGATACCACTGTAACGTCCCTTTTTTAATTAAAATGGTGAAATTTTCAACTTTTTCCACTAGTTCGACCTTTGACTAGTATTGGTCTCTTGGTCTCCAAATGACTCCAAATGCTCCCAAATTGTTACAGAAGGTATATGGATGATATTAGGACATAATTATGAGGTTTAGGTATGCTTTAAGTTCTTCCATGGGCTTCTTCAAATCTCCTTTAAGTTCTGTCCAAAGTAGGGAGTTTGACTAGCAATTTCTCTTTGACTAGTATTGGTCTCTTGGTCTCCAAATGAATCCAAATGCTTGTATAATGGGTCTGAAGGTATTTTATAGGTATTAATACATATAATAGAGGCTTATGGATACTTAAAAACCCCCTTAAAACACTTTTGTAAAATTCATTTACAATATGGACAATGTAGGGAAGATTACTAGTAATTTCGAGCTTCAAATCCCCCAGGGGTAGTGGACAAAGATGGCTTTCCAAATGTTGTTAAACCCTTCCAAATTTATGAACAGAGGTATGGTATTGATAATTGGCTTTAATTATCTCCCCAATCTATCATTAATTAGTTCTTATGGCCTTTTTCAACTCCTTAAAATCATATGTTTATATGCAATATTTCACAGAGGGGGGAAAGCTAGTTATTTTCACCATGAATTATGAAATTCGAATTTTAGGTGCCAAGGGATTATGCTATGTTAATAAAACTTCTTCAAAAATTTAATAAAACTTCATACATCAAAAAAATCATATATATAAACTCATACAACTTGAAATAATGTCTCTTCAAACTCCAACAACAAGATCTAGGGGAAATGGCATCATTTATGCATTGTTTGGTAATTTTACATAACTTCACTTGGTATTTCGACCTTAGAGTCTCATTAGAAGTAAAAAAAGAGTATATATATCATATTAAAAATATATGGGGCCTCAAGAGCTACCCCAATTAGTTCATCACCTCAACAAGTGCGTCTCTCCTAAAGGAGCACAAATATGCCAAGAAATGGAAGAATGGTTGTAGAAGCAAGCTGAAAGAGATGTGACCATGAGCTGCCCTATAGCTTCAACCTATAAAAAAGAATCTATTAAATATCCAAATTAAATGTATTAATGGCCTTTCCAATTACCAACTAGCATGGGAATCTTTCACCCTCGAAATTGGTGCTAAGGCAAGTAGAGTAGCACTCCACTAGCTCTCCTTTCCAAATGCAAAATGAAAATTCTAAAATGATCAAAAGCTACCATCCTTCTTTGTTATTGTATTTTATAAACTTCTAAGTTCCTCCATGGGTCGAATTCCTCCCAAGAGCTTCATGCAAACTCAAGTTGAGAAGATATTCCCAAGTATGACACTTGTCCTTCCAATTCTAGCCCTCTCCTTCTCCAAATTCAAATTGGTGTCTCTTTGGCTGCCCTAACTCACTTGAGCGCCCTCTTGGAGGATAGTTTTAGCCCTGACATTTCATATATGTCAGATGTCATCCTTCAGTTCTGATTTGCGTCATAGGTGTCATAGAATCTTCATCATTGTTGTCATAGAGTAGGGAATCTGGTCCAAGTGTTTCACTAGCTCCAAAATGCCTCTTCCTCTTCCACTCCAATTCGACCTTAATTGATTCATGCCAAGTACATTGACCTTCCAACTCATCCCAAGAACCTTGGGCTTCTTATGGATTCAAAATGACAAGAGGAGGATGCCATGTGGCATCGAAAATCTAGCTTGGGTGGGTCCCACATCCTCCATGTGCCTTTATGATCAATTTCCACTTTGATTTTCCCTTGTATTTATTTATTTAGATCCTTTATTGAATATTTATGCAATTCTAATGTTCAAACATCATTTATTATCCCCCTTATTTCAAATCCCAAAACTTCCACCCTCAACCTAGGGAACTAGTAATTTTCCTCCATGGCAGTTCATTTGGATGGGTATATTACAACTTTGAATTGGGAATTTCTCTTAATGTGAACCACCTTGTCCATTTGGATCTAATTTCACATTATTACTAACGTGGACTTCATTCTTGTCATTTATTTGACCCTTAGCATCAATTTGACAAACTCTCATGAGTATGGTCAAGGGGCTTAGGCCATTGTGACCCAATGCAAAATTTTGGGACATGACATGGGTAGTGATCAATCTATAGAGAGCCTACTAGCACAGTTCTTTTCTCCAAGGACGCAGATGCTTGCTAGGAAGATTCCCATCAAGAATGTACAAGATAGAACCCTACAGTTTGTGTTAGTCACCATAGAGAGGGTGGCAGGGAGAAGAGCTCCTCATCAGGCCACTAAGGCCCATATGTTGTATGCCATCGAGTGTATGGTATCGACGGTGTTCAACTGGTGCGAGAGACTCCTCCCGAATATAAAGGATCAACTCACCAAATGCAGACAGGGTGAGCTAAAACAGTTCGACTACGGATCCATCATGGTCTCATTATTCCTTGAGCG
This sequence comes from Larix kaempferi, assembly GCA_027924585.1. Classification (NCBI taxonomy): domain Eukaryota; kingdom Viridiplantae; phylum Streptophyta; class Pinopsida; order Pinales; family Pinaceae; genus Larix; species Larix kaempferi. The sequence goes on from BSBM01001304.1 coordinate 237,950, forward strand.
AGTTCCACTACTGCAGACTCAAGTAGAGCTGGATGATCTCGATCCACAATATACTCACATGTTCTGATGGTCAGAGGTGATGGCCCACCATGGAGGTGGAGGAAAGATCATCACTTACGGTCCAACCTTCTTTAGGTGGATCTAGGGACAACTCCTCATGGTTGAGGAATATTCCTATGTTGGTACCGAATTCAAAGGAGATCCAAATCTAGCTCTTCCAAAGGGGGAGCAATGGGGAGATATGGGTAAGAAAAAAAAATCTTTGTTGTTTTAGTGAATTTTGTAATTTTTAAATGTTTTTGTGTAGTGCCGATGTTTCACACATGTTCGGTGCAGATATTGGCCTGTATCGACCGATATTTTCTTCTCTGATTGAGAGAAGACGGGTGGTACGAGATATAGTAGCTGCTTAGAATGATGCAGCAGAGGAGATGAACGAGCTGGAGGAGAACCTCCATAGATTGATGATGGATATTCCTGACATATCCATTGATGAATTGCCTCCCGGTTACCATCGCCGTACAACTGGAGTTTCAAGGTGTTTTGGTCGGCTACTCTGTCGAGTAGCTCGGGATATTATCTATTATCACGAGCATCCTCAAGGATATCTATTTGTATGATATATGTATTGAAAGCCATATGCTTAATATTTTTGTATCTAGGACCTACTGAAAGCTTATGGGTTTCATATTTTGTATCAGTACCACTTTTTTGTATCCTGCCAGAGATGATGATATATATATACAAAACATTATTTTGCGGTTTTATACACTGTGTCTCCTATGATGATTTGGGATCTTATGCATGTTGGCCTATACACTATGAGTAGTTTACATGTCATTTCATTTTTACACATCTTTTTGGATAAAATTTTTATGAATGTGCAATGTACCAATCCAATATGAAATTAGCTAGGGAATCAACAACTATGGTCATGTTTCTTGGAATGTTTAGGTATTGAATGGACTCAAAGGACCTCTCCAAGAGACGTACTAGTTGAAATAAACAGAGTAATATGGGGTCGTGGATAACGTAGACACGATTAAGATGGGAAACCACTAATTGTGAATCAAGGTAGATAAAAATGTGGTCCATGTCCAGGGAAAGAGCGTCAGTCAACAATCCAATCACCACATGATATTCAACGGCGATGTTGGTTGCGTAATCAGTACGGGGAATATCGCAAATAAGTTCCACAAAAACCAAAGACGTATTTGATTTGGCCTTCTCAAACTGGAGGTCGAATTCCTAAATAATCACAATCTAGTGCGAATATTTTCCCCCTAGTACCTAACACATAAGAATGTGATACATTGGGTTGGATTCGGAAATAATAGTAGTAGTGCAGAGTAGGATGTAATGATGGAACTTCTGAACAACAATGACTACTGCGAGAGCTAACTTTTCTACATGCTAATATCGGGTTTCAGAGTCAATGACACCCTTACTAAGGTAATATATCACATGCTCTTGGGAGTGACTATCTTCCTGAAATAAGACCATAGCAATAGTGTAAGTAGAAGAAATAAGATAAATAATGTAATCCTTGGTGTAATTTGGAGGTTGTAACACAGGTGCATTGTAATGTCCCTTGTTAGGAATTTTATTAAAATGGCAATTTTCCACTTTTTCCCTAGTTCGACCTTTGACTAGTTTTGATCTCTAGGTCCCAAATTTGCCCCAAATGATCCCAAATATTATGAGAATGTATATGAGTGATATCAGAACATAAATATGTGTTTCAGGGATGCCTTTGGACCTTTAAAATACTTCTGCAAATCCTCTTTCAATTCTGATCAATGTAGGTAACTTTACTAGTGATTTTCCTTTGACTAGTATTGGTCTCTAGGTCTCAAATTGACTCCAAATGCCTTCAAATATTCAAGGAAGGTGTATGAATGATATTATAACTTGAATATGATTTTTATGGATGACATATGTCCACCAAAAGACCTCTGCAAACTCTCTTAATATTCTGGACCAATTATGCAATTTTACTAGTAATTTGGGGTTCAAATCCCCCTGGGGTAAGTATCGAAAATGGCTTCCCAAATGCCTCCAAACCCACTCAAATTTATGAACAGAGGTATGTAATGTGTTAAGTATTTTATTAAAGTTTCATATGCACCATTAATGTATTATTACAACTGTTCTCACCTTCTCCCATTCAACTGCAAAAATCCCCAATTTGACCCTTGGGGAAATGGCACTATTTCACCTCCCAATACAACTAAACTGAGTAAAAATGCTTCAAATGCTAAAGTATAGTACATGAAACTTGTAGAATACATCCATGGCAGTATATTGATCACAAATATATCAGATAATGATCCATTCATTCGAAATCATCATCAATACATTGGCTCACAACAAGGTAGTGGGGAAATGGCATTGTTCTTCCATTAAAAATGCGATTTATACATTTCTACTTGGAATTTCGAATTGAAATTTTTTGGAGATGAATAAAAGAGTATTTATTTCATATTAAAAAATAAATGGGGCATTAAAATATTCCCCAAAGAGTACAATAGCTCACCAAAAATGCCCTCCCTCAAGGATCAAGAATATGCCATCAAAACTGGAAATGGTTGAAGGAGTGAGCTGCAATAGAAGAAACCATGAGATGCCCTGTAGCTTACACCTGCAAATAAATACTACATTAAAGCTCCAAATGAAAGGTCTGAATGGCCTTTCCAATTACCAACTTGGATGGGAATCTTTCACCCTCGAAATTGGCTAAGGCAAGAAACTAGTCATCCACTAGCTCTCCCTCTTCACAAATGAAATTGCAAATTCTACAAATGATCAAAAGCTGATTTAATTCTTTTTTATTGACATTTATAAAGTTATAATTTCCTCCATGGGTCGAATTCCTTCCAAGAGACTCATGCCAACTCAAGTTGGGAAGAGATTCCAAAGAACGCCACTTGTACAACAATTCCTAGTCTCCCACTTCCACCAAATCACATGTGGAAGCATCTTAGCTGCCCTAACACCCTTGAGCGCCCTCTTGGAGTCTATTTTTAGCCCTGACATGTCATATATGTCATATGTCAGCCTTCAGGTCTGATTTGTGTCATAGGTGTCATAGCATCTTCATCATTGTTGTCATAGAGCTAGGGAATCTAGCCCAAGTGTCTCACTAGCTCCAAATTGCCTCTTCGTCTTCCATGGGAGTTAATCTTCCTCTATATTTCGACCTTGGATGATTCATTCCATGAATAATACCTTTTGTACTTCCCCAAGTATGTTACCATTCACCTTGAATTCGAATTGGTGAGAGAATGATGCCAAGTGTAGTGGGAAAATCTAGCCATATGTGGGTCCCACTTCTTCCATATGTCTTAATGATCAAATGCCACTTTGATTTTCACTTGTATATATTTATTTATCTCCTTTATTAAATATTTATTCCACTCTAATGTTCAAACATCATTTATTATCCCCCTTATTCCAAATCCCAAAGCTTCCACCCCAAACCTAGGAAACTAGTAATTTTCCTCCTTGGCAATTATTTGACCTTTAACATCAATTTTACAAACTCTAATGAATATGGCCAATGTGATTAGGACATTGTGACCCAATTCCAAATTTGGGACATGACAAATCCTCCCTTCCCAATATTGCTTGTCCTCAAGCAATTTCAAACATGGGTGTTGAAGAACCTGCTTCCTGTGTAATTCTTTGAAGTTGCCATTGAATTGCCCAACCTTGAGTCTTTGAGTTTCCATGAAGATTTTAGAGAGAAACCACCATGCTTTCTGCTGCACTACTCTGATAAAAATCACTTTATTAAGTGGGAAATCCATCTCCCATACTGCTTGTTTCCCCAAAAAATTTGAAACCAATGAGATAAAAATTATTCTAGGGTCCCATTGCTTGTATTGCACCCCAACAATTAAGAGTGCTCTCCAACCCACACCATTAGATAAGATGATTCCTGGATCCCATTTTCTTGTATGCATTCTTCCAAGCATCATGAGTACAAAATATATATCATTGAAGTACATAACAACATAATGAAAATGTACATCAAGAAGATGCTTCATCAAAGAATCATGAAAGTGTTTATACCTCCAAGTAAGTAGATCACCATTTGCTAGGTGCATACAATCTTCAAGTGACCAATCAAATCTACTCCAATGACATAGGTGAGGATCTGATGTCTGATAGTGCTGCTCCAAAAGAATGTGATATGCATCAAAATATTCAGCCATGCATTCTTTCATCCAAGAAGTGAATGAAGAATCTCCACTAAAATCTGAACCAAATAATGAGCAGGAAAAACAAGGAGACTTCAAAGGACTCAAAGAAGTCTCATCCATACATCCATGAGGATATGTATCATCATAATGTAAAGCAATATGCTGCTACAATTCTAAATAATGAGGTGCTCTATTCATGTCATCATCAAAAGGAGAGGTAGGAGTTTCATACCCCTCACGTGGCACCACTAGAAAAAAACCTTTCACCCAATTTTCATCCCAAAGTGATGTGACTGGAAAAGAAGTGTGGGGTGAGGAATTATGAACCAACTTTAATTCTTTACAACTCTTACCCATTGAAATATTTAATTCATCTTCTCCATAATTGGCTGGTCCAACTATTGTGAGATCGTGTGCCTCCTCCAAGGATTTGCAATTCTCTCCATGAGGCAACTCATAATCCCTCTGAACAAGGACAAGTGCTTGTCCTTCTTCTTGTTTTAGTGTAGCATCTTCAAGAACCTGCATATCAACATGTACCTCATGTTCCACAATTACATTAGGTTCCTCTTTTGTGACATAAATTATTTCATCCTTTTCCTTGAAAAGAGAACCATTGCTCATTATTTTTTCTGAGTTGCTTCGAAGTTCACTAAGCAACAATTTGAACTCTTGAAAGTATTGCCTCCAATTGTCTTCAAAGGATGGTTTAAGTAATTTTCTAAACTCCTCATTCTCCTCTAAGGTTCCTTTCTCATCCTTACTCATGGTGACCAATGAATGCACTTCTTCTCCTACTTCTTCCCTTTCACCAAAGTACATCCAGTTTCAGTTTCTAAGGGTGGTGGCTTATTTCTTTGACTCCTGGTCTTCATTAATGTTCTACCACATCAGGTGCCAATACCATGCTCTGATACCATTGTAATGTCCCTTGTTAGGAATTTTATTAAAATGGCAATTTTCCACTTTTTTCCCTAGTTCGACCTTTGACTAGTTTTGATCTCTAGGTCCCAAATTTACCCCAAATGATCCCAAATATTCTGATAAGGAATATGAATGATATTAGAACATAAATATGTGTTTCAGGGATTCCTTTTCACCTTTAAAATACTTCTACAAATCCTCTTTCAATTCTGATCAATGTAGGTAACTTTACTAGTGATTTTTCTTTGACTAGTATTGGTCTCTAGGTCTCAAATTGACTCCAAATTCCTTCAAATATTCAAGGAAGGTGTATGAATGATATTATAACTTTAATATTATATTTATGGATGAAATATTTCCACCAAAAGACCTCTGCAAACTCTCTTAATATTCTGGACCAATTATGCAATTTTACTAGTAATTTGGGGTTCAAATCCCCCTAGGGTAAGTACTGAAAATGGCTTCCCAAATGCCTCCAAGCCCACTCAAATTTATGAACAAAGGTATGTAATGTGTTAATTATTTTATTAAATTCTCATATGCACCATTAATGGATTATTAAAACTGTTCTCACCCTCTCCCATTCAATTGCAAAAATCCCCAATTCAACCCTTGGGGAAATGGCACTATTTCACCTCCCAATACAACTAAACTAAGTAAAAATGCTTCAAATGCTCAATTACAGTACATGAAACTTGTAGAAGACATCCATGGAATTATATTTATCACAAATATATCATACAATAATCCATTCATTCTAAATAATCATCAATACATTGGCTCACAACAAGGTAGTAGGGAAATGGCATTGTTCTTCCATTAAAAATGAGATTTATACATTTCTACTTGGAATTTTGAATTGAAAATTTTTGGAGATGAATAAAAGAGTATTTAATTCATATTACAAAATCAATGGGGCATTAAAATCTTCCCAAATAGTACAATATCTCACCAAAAATGCCCTCCCTCAAGGATCAAGAATATGCCATCAAAACTGGAAATGGTTGAAGGAGTGAGCTGCAATAGAAGAAACCATGAGCTGCCATTTAGCTTAAACATGCAAATAAATACTCCATTAAATCTCCAAATGAAATGTCTAAATGGCCTTTCCAATTACCAACTTGGATGGGAATCTTTCACCCTCGAAATTGGCTAAGGCAAGAAACTAGTCATCCACTAGCTCTCCCTCTTCACAAATGCAATTGCAAATTCTAAAAATGATAAAAAGTTGCTTTAATTCTTTATTATTGAAATTTATAAAGTTATAATGTCCTCCATGGGTCGAATTCCTTCCAATATACTCATGCCAACTCAAGTTGGGAAGAGATTCCAAAGAACGCCACTTGTACAACAATTCCTAGTCTCCCACTTCCACCAAATCACATGTGGAAGCATCTTAGCTGCCCTAACACCCTTGAGCGCCCTCTTGGAGTCTAGTTTTAGCCCTGACATGTCATATATGTCATATATCAGCCTTCAGGTCTTATTTTTGTCATAGGTTTCATAGCATCTTCATCATTGTTGTCATAGAGCTAGGGAATCTAGCCCAAGTGTCTCACTAGCTCCAAATTGCCTCTTCGTCTTCCAATGGGAGTTACTCTTCCTCTATATTTTGACCTTGGATGAGTCATGCCATGAATAATACCTTTTTTAATCCCCCAAGTATGTTACCATTCACCTTGAATTCGAATTGGTGAGAAAATGATGCCAAGTGTAGTGGGAAAATCTAGCCATATGTGGGTCCCACTTCTTCCATATGTATTCATGATCAAATGCCACTTTGATTTTCACTTGTATATATTTATTTATCTCCTTTATTAAATATTTATGCCACTCTAATGTTCAAACATCATTTATTATCCCCCTTATTCCAAATCCCAAAGCTTCCACCCCAAACCTAGGAAACTAGTAATTTTCCTCCTTGGCAATTATTTGACCTTTAACATCAATTTTACAAACTCTAATGAATATGGCCAATGTGATTAGGCCATTGTGACCCAATTCCAAATTTGGGACATGACATGCATGAGAATCCAATCAAATCCAAATTATCAAGTTCGGGCACAACCCATTGGTCAATGGAGTTGGACGATGATGGGATCATAGAGGAAATCATGTTCACTGTGGCAACATGGGAAGGGAAATCTGGTGTTGGAAAGACTCCCTTGAGGCATGGATATTTGAGGATTCCTACCCCCACACTCTCATATATTTGCGAAGAGTGTCCTAAAATAGGGACATTATCCGCGGGATGAGTAGTGGTGTCAGGTCTACATAAATCTAAGTGGTCAATAGTGACAATTCTCCCTTGGTGGGGAAATTGCACAATTTCAAAGACGGATGAGGAAACCGTGCTCATGGCATAAATCCAATTTCAACCAAGTAATAAGTTATAATCCAATGGGGCAATTACTACTTCCACGTTAATGGAAATGTTCTTTCCCCCCATCTCTACAGCCAAAGATTGTAACATCCCGTGTGGTTGGAATCCACGTCCGTCAAATGCTTTCAATGTGGTGGGGGAACGGTTCAACTCGAGAGAGCCAATGGATCTCCAACATGATAACGACATAACCTAGGTAGAGGATCCTTCATCCAAGACAGTGTGATGGATGCTTTTCCCAGTGACATTGGTAACAATTTGGAACGCAAGTTGATGGGAAAGCCTCAGCTTGAAATACTCTAGCTTGAACATGATGGTGTTGGAGGAATCAGGGTCTACCGCGCCAATAAAATATAAGAGATTCTTATGCTAATTCAGACAGTTTTGTAAGACTTCTAGCATCGACATAGCGCAAGGGGCTTGTGCTGAATCCTCTACATTATATTCGTTTTAAGCATCCCGAGATTTTGGATTGAAAACAACTTTTTGAATCATGCTCTTGGGTGGACACAATAATGAATCTAGTAAAGATTTCTCTATGATAAGAGGACCTTGAGGCAAAGGAATACTAGATGTATATGTAGAGGATTTTTCAGTATTACCTCTGTTAGATTCCTTGTCAAGAATAGAGTCACATGTATGCGATCGAGTGGACAAGTTGACAGTTTTGCTACGCATCATGAGAACATGCGTGGTTGTGGATGGTTCTCCTTGAGGAGGAGGTGGGTGTTGGGAAACCATTTGTTGTTGTTGCGTGGGTAAGGGATCTATTAGAACTTCGGGTGTGGGGTTTCCCTTGAGAAACTTTTGCACTTCTTCCCGATGTGGGAATTCTTTGGTGAATTGATTGTCACCACATAGTAAACAAGGATATTTAAACTTCTGCTTTTGTTTGGTGTCTTCGGGATTATTTTTTGGCTCCTGTTGCTTAGAATACTTTTTAGATTTACCTTTGTTCTTATTTTTTCCACAGGATTTTTTAGGTGAAGCAAATTGAACTAAATTCACTTCTTCAGTGGAAGCAGGGTTGGGCGATTGGTTTCTATTATTTCTATCATGTGATGAGGGTGGAGTTGAAATATGGTAGTTTTGTGATCCACCTAATTTTGTAGCAGGTTGGGCGTGAACAGAACCAATAATTCCATCGGCATGAGATCTTGTAGGTGGTTTTGTTGGATCATGTGTAGGGCGAGGGGAATTAGGAACAATATCATATAATGTTCCAGATTGAGCATAGACAAGGTCTAGGTACTGAGCACGGGATATGGATTTTTCTTATGTAATGGCCCCACCTATAGCTGTTAGATTTTCACTATTTAATTCAATATGATCTAGGATCTTATCTGAGAGAATAACATGCACATCAAATCAAACACAAGAGACAAGAGACACAAATAGTTTCATCGGGGAAACCATAAAGGATAAAACCCCACAACTTCCTTAGAGATAGAATGAGCAACAATACAAAACCCCAAAAGATAGAAATGGTCTCCAACAGCTTCTCTCTTCTTCACTTGTGTGAACTCCTCCTCTCTCTCACTAATGTGAATTGAGTGAGTGAGTGAATGTGTAAATAGAGAGGAGCACCCTCTCTATTTATAATTTACCTCCACTTGAATTTTACCATAACTGGGACAACTTCTCCTAAGAGAGTCTAATAACCCCTTACGACTTAACTCAGGGCCAACCCCTCTAGGGGAGTCTAATAACCCTTTCAAATACAATAATAAATTTCCCGATTGGAGGAATAAAACCTCTCCGTCGGATGTACAATAACATATGAATACAATGTAAAATATACAAGTGAATATTATCCAAAGTTAAAAGTACATTAAAACTCCCTCTTAACTAGGAAGGTATTCACTTGACATAGTTCATCAGCACAAGTCTTCGTCACTGGATCATCATCAAAGTTGGATCATCATCAAAGATGGATCATCATCGTCATTTTTGTTGCTATCTCGACCATCAGTCTCCAATCCACTTGTCATAGGAAGTTCTACAGAGCCAACCCTTTTTCATGCTGGATGTAGGCCTAGCCTCCATGTAGGTCTTCATCATCTCTGTGAGCAAGCCATCAAGTAGGTACATCTCAGGATTTATTATATGCCACTGCAAAACCTGTAGGATCTCCCAGGACTGATTATATGCCTCTCCAAAACCTGAAGGAGCATCCCAGGACTGATTATATGCCTCTGCAAAACCTGTGTACCCTACTGCCACCTCATCATCTTTAGATCATCTCATTGTCACACGAAGTACATCCCAGATGCACATCACAATGTCTCTATTATGGGAGGACTTTCCTACCACCATATGAGACCCCATCTACCAACATGCGAGGACTTTCCTACCATCATGTGAGACACAACACTTACATCAACTGACATGGGAGGAATATCCTACCGCCATTCAGGAAAGGCTCACCAATTACATCAACGACCATGCGAGGACCAACCTACCACCATGTCGGAAAAGCTCAGCAATTACATCAACGACCATGGGAGGACCAACCTACCACCATGTCGAAAAAGCTCAGCAATTACATCAATGACCATGGTAGGACTAACCTACCACCATGTCGGAAAAGCCATGTGCATATGCGTCTTCCGGACTCATCACTTCCCCTTGGAAGGAACCTCGATCTGAAGTACACCAAGATTCTCTCTGAAGTATTCAAACTTCACTTTGGCTAGCGGCTTGGTCAACACATCGGCTATATGCTCATCTGTCGCAACATACTGGAACTTCACTGCTCCTCTCTACACCATATCCCTGATATAGTGGTACTTGATCTCAATGTGCTTCAACTTGTCATGAAACATTGGGTTCTCAGACAAATTCACACAAATCTAGTTGTTGCAATATATACAAGTCATGCCCAACTGGAGCTCAAACAAATCAGACAGTAGCTTCCTCAGCCATATTGCCTCACAAATAGTCGTTCAAGATACGACATAATCTGCTCTGGCTATACTTAGTGCCACATAGGGCTGCTTCCTGCTAAACCAAGAGATCACATGTGATCCCAAACTGAAGCAACACCCTGAAGTGCTCTTCCTATCAATGGCACTTCCTGCCCAATCTGAATCAACATAACCCTCTAGGTTAATCTTTTGATTCGCATCATACTTGAGCCCATAATCAACCATACCCTTTAGGTACCTCATAATATGCTTTGCAGCAATCAAGTGAGCATGCCTCGGATCCATCAGGAATTGGCTCAATGTGTTCACAGCAAATAAAATATCTGGTCTCGTATTCGCCAGGTACATCAAAGATCCAATCATCTGACAATACATCATGGCATCAATCGAATTTGATGAAGCATCACTTAATAGCTTCAGGTTCGATTCCATAGGTGTGGCCATGGCCTTACAGTCTATCATCCCAAACCTCTTTGGGATCTCTATTGCATACTTCCCTTGTCTAAGGAAGATTCCATCCGCACTCTGCCACACCTCCATGCCTAGAAAGTAGTGCATCATACCCAAGTCCTTCATCTCGAACTCGGAAACAAGCTTCCTCTTCATGTCATCAATCAACCCATCCTCACCTATCACAAACATGTCATCTACATAAAGTAAAAGTATCACTGGCTTCCTTTATTCAACCTTGTAGTAAAGGTAGGAATCTACTTTACGCTTGGTAAATCCCAAACTAGTCAGGAAGCTGTCTATCCTACCGTATCACGTCCTGGGTTCCTGTTTCAATCCATACAAAGATTTCTTCAATTTTCACACATGGTTCTCCCTGCCATGTGTCTCAAATCTGAGTGGCTACTCCCCATACACTTCCTCCTCTACTACACCATTCAAGAACGTTTTCTTGACATCCATCTGGTGTACCTTCCACTTCATCACTGCAGCCAGATCAAGTACTGATCTGATGGAAATCTATCTGGATACAGGTGCAAATGTCTCTTCATAATCTATCCCTTCCTTCTGGGAGAATCCACGTGCCACAAATATCACCTTGTGTTTCTCTATGCTGCCATCTGTAGCATGCTTGATCTTTTATATCCACTTGTTTTTATATCCACTTGTAAGTCACAACAGACTTCCCTACTCATCTCGAAACTACCTCCCAGATATCATTCTTCATAATCGATTGGTGCTCTTCGATCATGGAATCTTTCCATTATTTCTTCTCGGCTGCTTCCTCATAGTTGGAAGCTTCTTCGTTAATGATGTCACACTGTAGGGCTACATAGCTGGAGTATGGCCTCGGTCTCTTGCTTTCTCTGTGCATTCCTTATGGAGCACCATATCTCACTACTTCCTTAATTACCTCTCGTACCCATGTTGATTTCCTCTTGTGAGAGCACTGTGAGAGTTATTATCACGTGGTGGATCTATAGGTTCCTATCGGTCTTCTATCTTGCGTTCTTCATATTCTTCTGGAATTGCTGCTTCCATTATTGTATTTCTGATCCTGGGAACTTTAGGTTCTTCAATATCTTCAATAGGTAGTTTTCTGATGTATGTTTATTCTTCATCGCTTGTTCTTTGAAACAAGTCTCTCTTGTAGGTGATGGTATACGATCTTTCCTACAAGTCAAGTTCAATTGCATGATTACAAACATCTCCTAGTTTTCAGAACAAATTCTTACACATAAATATATAGGTCATACAGTCATGCAATTATCTTAGCCAATGCTTCAATACAACATTTATCCATATCTCATAACTTTCTAGATGCCTTGCATCTCTACCAGAACATTGTTAAGAGTGTGCACTACTCCAACATGTCAGCAAAGAGGTTTCAATCTAGATAAGTAGCAATGGAGTGTTGTACAGTACAATAGGACACTTACCCATTACTTGCATATTAGTAGTATCTTGTTCATTAATGTAACTTTTCTAACATGCACAATATACATCCTAAATCTAGGAACATAAGTATGTACATGACTGAACAACATCATTTAAGTAATCATATATACAAGAAATGACAATTCAAATACTTATCTTTGTTTGGTTGTTGTGTGGACTCCCTCTCAATATTTGCTTCCTTGCAGAAACTATTGGAGTCTCTAATAGTGTGCACCTTAACTAACGTTGAAAATGGATGAGAGGTTCTTCCATAGATTATTGATCTTTATTTGTTTTTCGGAGTCCAACTCTGTAGTAGTTTCTTCTACTCCTTTCATGTAATACTGAAAGTCATCTCTAGATTCACATTATGAGGTGGAACCTTCTGAATAAACACTTGTAGCGGGTTACCTTCATTACAATACATATTCTTCATCACTTGAAGAATCTTCACTTTCTTCTCTGGCTCTCTTCCTTGGAGGTTCATCATCCTCTGCAGTGTGAGCATGATGTATTTTCTTGTTGTTGTTCTTCTTGTGGGAGCTACTTTTTTTCCTGGGACAATATTTGGAATAGTGTCCCTTCTCATCACAAGTATAACATCAAATGTGAGAAAGATCTCTCCTGGAGACTCCAAAGTTCTCCCTCTGATTTTGGTGATGGTGTTTACCCTTCTTGTGATGAGGATGCTCCCTCTTGTCGTTGTTATTCCTGGTGTGCGTTGTGAGAGCTTGGTCTCCATTACCCATCTTTTCTTCTCGAGTTACAATTCGAGCTTCTTCCTGTGAGCACTCCTCCCACAACCTACTGAAGGTGATCAACTTTCTTCTTGCAAAGATTCCTTGAATAAAGGAATCCCATTGTTAACACCCAAAAAGTGCTCACTAGCTCATTTACCACATTATATGGCTCATTTGTCCATTTTCCTACCATATTTCCATTAAAATCCCAAAAAATCCCATTAAAAAGCCTCCAAAAGGCCTAAAAAGCCTCCAAAAGGCCACAAAACCACCAAAATAGCCTAAAAAAGGCTAAAAACCCCCCTTTTTCCTCCAAAAATAGCAAAAATCCCCTAAAAAGGGAATAAAAAATATAAAATAATGAGGAAAAGGAGGAAAAAACCCTATACAGCTGCATAAAACCATGTGTTTCCCAAAACCATGGGTCAGCACTCCACCACCAAAAAACTATAAATAGGTGATGGAGATCCCTTATTCCATATCCACAATCACAAGCACCCTTACTCTGCCAAAATCTCTCTCGAAACCCTAGTTCATCATTTGAACTATTTTCACCTTGAGAGCCACTTTTGGCCCATCCCCACCATTGGAGAAGGAGAAGGAGCATTCTGAAGCTTGGAGCATCCTCTTGGACACTGCAAAGGGCTTCATCAACCTCTACATTGGAGGTAATATCAATACAAAACCATTTTTTATATCTTTCATTTATGTCTCATGCAATGTTTAAAGTAGTTTTTTAATTGTTGTTTTAGCTTAATCATTGAATCATTATTGAACTGCTACTAAGGAGTCCATTCTCCTTAGTAGGTGCTCATTGGCACAAGCTAGGGGTAAAACCCTAGCTACAGTTTTGGCGACTCCCCTAGTTTTCGAATTTTTGGTTTCCGTTTTTTTAAAATTTTTCCTTTCGGCTGTCCCTTTCGGCCGCTGCATACCGCGTTTTTTCCCTCTGCAGTCGCGTCCCGACCGCGCCTTTCAGGCCTTTACCTGCGATCCGACCGCGGCTCTCAGACTGCTTCCGACGCCCTGCCGGCGGATTCAAGTCTGTTACCTGCGGTCCGACCGTGGCTAATCAGCCTATTTGCCGCGATCTGACTGCGCCTGTCGGCCTTTTTCCCGCGTCACGACTGCGGCTTTCTGCCTCTTTCGTGCGTCCCGACTGCGCCTGTTAGCCCTTCTGCCGCGACCTGACTGCGTCTTTTTCCCTGTTTCCTGCGTCCCGACTGCCTCTGTTGGCCCGATAGCCGCGACCTGACCGCCGCTGTTTCCCTTAAACCCGCGGTCGGCCTGTTCCAATTCGCCACAGACCCGCGGTCTGATTTCTGCTCTTTTCCTGTTTTTGAGCCCAGCCCCTTTTGCTGCAATATTTTCTGCATCTGAACAGCCCCCTGTCCCACCTGCAGCCTCACTACCTTACCAGCCTTTCTGCAATATAATTTCTGTTCCCTTTACAGAATTCTTTTAAAAATTTTAGTGTTTTTTAAATTCAGAAAATTTTGCAAGTTAAACTTTCAATTTCCATATTATTGATAGATTGGAAGTTGCCCCCCTTGTGGCACTTCTATTTTTGGGTTCAACACCTCACGAGCACACACTCTGTCACATAAAATCAAGTGAGCCTTAAAAAGTACCTAACTAAACCAACATTCTAACCCCACTTGGGGAACACAAAAGAATCATTGTAGTTAGGTAGGATCAGGGGGATAGGCTTCCAATAACACCCCTTGGTTATTTCACTTGAGACATAGTTGTTGTCCAAATAGGGAACCAAAATACCCTAGTACTTTTTGGCACGGTCACGACAAGTTTATCAGAGGGCCTCTCCCTTAGGAGGGTTGAAGTCGGGAGACTGGTTCCGGAGGCCTGAGTGGAATACCGCACTCCATTCAGTAACCGAAGGGCTACCTTTCGCGGTTCGCGGGATATCCCTGTATAGGGGTATTGCGGTCAACGAACTAAACGGAAGATTCACCTTTCTGGACATGTCATGAACGGGGTATCTTAGTTGCCATTCTTCTAGGATTGACTACCCGGTATCCCTCCCGGTAGGGGGATATCATAGCCACTTGGCTTTCCTACTCATATTGTCTGACTTGGATTTCATCACCTTGCAGAGGATATGTTTAGTTGAGTCAGAATACTTTTAGTTAGGTGTTTGCATGCTCCTTTACCTCCCTTTGGTCTAGTGAGTCCACCATTTTTTCTTTTATAGGAAACCTACTGCTTGTTGGTATTCTGACCATCTTTGTTGTTACTCCACCTATTGTAGCACAGCTGCTGCGGTGGGTGTTTTGAGTTGGTTGTTGGCCTGAGTGCCTTGCTTTTTAGCTCTCCTTCTGCACACTCGGTTGCATTAGGATTTTTGAGTTGTTTTTATACTCACCTCAACCCACAGAGACTAGACACCATCTGTCACCATTGAGTCCCCGAGACATTCTCGGCGCCTCAGGAGCGAGCCCCCACAGCACGGTTCTCTTGACACCACACGTCGTAGATTCCGATCATTATCTGTTGATACCACTCATCACCGATCTAGAGCCTTGTCACTTGACTCCACTCGTCAGCGACGTAGGTCTCCGTCACCAGATAGTGACGCACCTTACTTTACCTCAGATTCTGACGAAGAGTCTGAAAACCCTATTTACACTGCCCCTACTAGCCCCATGGCTGGCACGACTTCCACTCCGTTTGTCATAGGGACCATTGGTGGCACATCCACCACTACACCAGTTACTACACCTGTGATGGGTATGCCCTCTATGGGGAACCCATCTACTATACCCCTCACAGTACCTATTCCCGCAGCGGGAATACCTATCCCCACTACATCAGTGGCTCACACTACCCATGGTGGTGCTAGACCATCCTTCCCTACCTCAGTTCCCCCACTTGGGGGCACCACCCTAAATCTTGTCCCTCCGCTTGGGGGCACTGGCCCCAACTTGGTCCAAAGCACTATTGTGTCACAGTCTTCTTCCAGTTTGCCATTCATGGCTAGCCTCAACCTACCTGACCTGGCCAGATTGACCAACGATCCTATTCGACATGACCCCACGTGGCCTCATATGCCTACCAAGCTCCCCTCGGACATCCCTAAGTTCGAGGGCAAGGCCGGTGAGGACCCACAAAACCATATCATGTCTTTCCACCTATGGTGTTCCTCTAACTCCATCGTGGATGACTCTGTTCGCCTCCGTCTCTTACAGCGCACCTTCACTGGCTCTGTAGCCAAGTGGTATATCGAGCAACCTCATGGGACCCACGCCACCTTTGCTTCCCTTGCCTCGACCTTCCTGCAGTTCTTCCAGTTGCCTGTCCGCTATGACGCGGGCGTTGAGATCCTTCTATCTTGTAGACAAAACACGGCTACCCATATCACGGACCACATCCATGAGTGGCGTCGACGCCGTAGCTTATGCAAGATTAAACTTGACGACCGTATCTTCCTCGATTGGTTCCTCAAGTCCCTGCTTCCTGTTATTGCTAAGGATGTAGCTTCAGAAAGACCTCAGTCTGAAGAAGAGGCCATCCTTAAGGCACAGCAGTTCGACCTCATTTACGCCCAATCGGGTTACCTTTATACCATTATACCTGACGCCCCTCGCGGTGAGTCCTCCCATCATGATGCGCCGGGGGCATCTCACGCTGCAGATGGTATCATTGGCCGTGTTTCTTCGCATCCCCAACTGTTTTCTATAGCACGTCCTACCCCTGGCCCCGACCTGTCGAGGGCTACCTCCCAGTCTGGAGCAACCAACTCATATGCTCCCATGACACATCACCATTCCCATGGACCCTCATGTCCACCTCAGTGCTTCGGGTATGCGACTCCTGCTTACGCTCCTCCAGTCGCCCCTCAGCCTTACTACCATCAGCAGGCTGCCCCAGCTCCTGCGCCTTCACAAGCCCAACCCGCTTATTATACGCCCCAGGCAGCCCCTGCGGCACATCCACCACCCGCTCCGCAGTCCTATCAGCAACCCCCTCAAGTTGCTGCACCTGCTCAGCCTCAACCTGCTTATCATCCTCCGCAGCCTGCTCCTGCACCTGCGCAACCTCAGCATCCACCTGCTGCCCAAGGGCAAGTTTACGCCCAACAGAACCCGCAGCAAAACCAGAACAACCAACGTAACCAGGGCCAACAGAACCGCGGCAAGGGCCATAATCGGGGAAACAACCAACCTGCAGACCAAGCTGGTCAACCGGCTAATCCCCCTGACAACAACAATGCGGCCCCCGCTAATCAAAACCCTGATCGCCCGCCCAAGCAGGCTAAAAACCCCAATTTGCGAACGAACCACCCTTGTTCTATTTGCGGGGTCTATGGACACTACACCCATGCTTGCCCACACTTGGAGCGAGCTCGGCAGCTCTGGGTTGACGAGGCCCATCGCCAAGGGCATGCGGCCCCCCAAGCGCCACCCAACCCCCCCCAGCCTCAACAACCCCCTTTGGTGCTGAAAAATCCCTTACCAACCCAAGGCGTGGTGAACACTCAGCCGTTGGCCCCTCAAGCTAACGTGCAACCCCAACAACAACAGATCACTTACGCTGCCCCTGATCAACCCATGTTTGACTCAGGTACCCACCACTTGCTGATGATGTCATCTGCTGACGTCAACCTACAGACCCGTCGGAACCAATATGGCTCCACCTCTGAAGCCACTCCCACGGATAAGTCTACTAACGCCCATCCCACCGATCAGGCGTTACGTATACCTCCGCCTCCCATAGACGGCGCTGCGAAAGCACCTCGTTTCCCACTTCGCCGAATCAACAATAACCCTAATGCGCGTGCTGCGTCAAACTACAACATTGTAGACGACCTAGCCCAATCTCCCGCAGCCATGTCTGCGTTAGAAGTCTTGAAGAACTGCCCTTCCCAGCGCAAGACTTTACTTTCCGCCATTGGGGGGATTGACCCAACTGATTCGCATTTGATGGCATTTGATTTAGACCAGTCTGAACCACGCCTACCTTCCAGCTTAGCATTCCAAGTTACTGTCTCCGTTAGGAACCTTGTTATCCATCGGTGCATCATCGATGAGGGTGCCTCCACATGCGTTATGTCTACATTTGTATGGCAGAAGCTAGGATCCCCTCCTCTCCAGCAGTCCACCACTGCGTTATGTGCCTACGACGGTCGTTCGGCCCAGCCCCAAGGCCTTCTACCCAACGTTCCAGTCCAGTTAGGTGGTAAAACAGTCCTTATTGACATAGAGGTAATCAATGCCCAATTGGATTACAACCTTCTACTTGGCCGCAGCTACATGTATGCCATGCAGGCGGTTGCCTCTTCTGTCTTTCGCACCATGATGTTCCCCCATGAAGGACACGTGGTTAAGATTGACCAGCTCACCTACTATGATCCCAGTGCTCCGGCGGCACCGGAAAATGTTCTCCCCATGGTTGAACAACCTGTTTCTCCTGCCACCACCTCGTTTGTTTCCTCTACGGGGCCTGGAGTCTACTCAGACGCGCCGATGACCTCCACCTTTCAATCCATTCCTCCGCCGTCATCTACGCCCGAAATGTCTGATTTATGTACCTTGTCCCACGACAACCTACCACCTAACACTCAACCACCCTTGTTGCCAAAACCACCACTGGTACCTAGCCACATTGGTGTTACACCGATCCATACGATCCCCTTCCTAGTCCCTCCATCGGGAGTAGTAAGCGCCCCGGTCATGGCTACCCTTAGCCTCCCTGGGTTAACCTTAGGATTACCTGTATGGTACCTTTCGCCTCCCGTTCGCCCGCCGACACCAGACGTCGTCCTCCAGCCGGTGCAACCCATGGCTACTACCACTCAGCCACCTCCCGGTGTCTCTACCCCTTCGTCCTCCACGACACCTCCTCCTACTCCCAAACCCACTGGGGGCAGAGGTCCACAACCTTACACTGCTGTACCACCTCCCAAGACAGTCAAAAACCCCCCAGTGTTTCGTGCTCCTCCCAAATGCTCGTTGTGTGACGAGTTGGGCCATGCGACCCACCAGTGCCCACAGTTACCCGCATTGCAGAAGCACATGCAAATGCTCGATGATGACCCCAACATCCCAACTGTCGAACTAAACCCCACTCCTAAGCCTAAAGATAAGTCCCTACGTACCAACCACTCCTGCGCCATCTGCGGTATTTACGGGCACTATTCACATCATTGTCCCGATCTCCCGGATTACAGAGCGGCTCTCTATGAGATGAACAATCTGGATCTTGAGACGGCACCACCTACCATTGAGGAGATCTACCCCCCAGACTCTTCAACTTCCGGAGAGTTCAATACCATCTATATGATCTCTTCAACCACTACCCCCTCGTCAATCGATTTGACGACGCAGACTTTCCGTACTGATGAGGAGATTCTTGAGGCCCTAACTGCCCCCGATTATCCCTGGGATGATATGCACCACTGTTCCTATTTCATTCCCGAAGAATCCTCCTCTAGCACCGCTACCCAATACGCGGTTGAATCCAAAGACTTCCTCCCCACTAAAGTTGACTGGTTCAAGGACCCTATTCCTGCTCCGGATGCCTTCGAGGAAGGTAACATGGCCAACATCTCACCTGTCATCCAAGTTGATATTGCTGCTCCAGGTCGTGCCCCTGCACTCATTACTTTAGGCGCATTCTGCAGTAAACAAGAGATTGAGGACTACATACACCTTTTCAGAGAATTCCGTGATGTCTTTGCCTGGTCCTATACCGAAATGCCTGGTCTTGACCCTGCTATCATAGAGCACCACATTGACACCTCTGAGTCAAGGGGCATCATAGATTCTCTTGACCCTGGGATAGGGGGCATGATCAATCATTTTGACCTTGCCCCATCACATTTATCTCAGCATGTCAATGAACCCATCGTTCAAACCAACACATATGTGATCCATAATCACAAACCTCATGCACATAGCATGGGGGCAAGTCATTAACCCTGCTCACTTTTTCACACTTGTGATCTCAACCATTTTTTGAGGTCACATATCACTTGTAGATTTGACTTGATTTTATACACCTAGTATTCTGCCCCCGCGGGCCATCATGATACACCTAGTATTATGACCTCCATTTTTCGCACCATTTGCACTGCCGGATTCATATTTCCGTGCCCGTGATGATGCTTGAGATCATTTCTCGCTCTCACCAGGACCAATATCAACATTGTGTCCCGACACCACTAGTCGCCTCGGTTGGCGTGCCACATCGGCCGTTCTCCGTTTTTCACATGTTTTATATCATCGGATTCATTTTTCCGAGCTGGTGATGACGCTTGAGATCATTTCTCGCTCTCACCCCCCGATCTTTCGGGTATTTTTTCACAACGCCCTCGTTACCTTTGGTTTGCGTGCCACATCGGCCGTTACCCGTTTTTGACATCCTTTATATCGCCGGATTCATTTTTCCGAGCTCGTGATGATGCTTGAGATCATTTCTCGCTCTCACTTGGTACAATTTCAACATTATGTCCCGACACCTTGCTGCCTCGGTTTGCGTGCCACATCGGCCGCTATCGGATTGTTCCACATGTTTACATGAGCCATTCACTCCTGTCATACTGCAAATGTTTCGTTATTTTGCCACCATTTCATCTACCCCGCAAGGAGGTCCATCAGTGTTCCCACCTACCCTCGTTCTTAGTCACCATCAAATCTGCCTTGATCGAACACTTCCTCCTTGCCTGGCCATTCCTTTTGTTCGGTATAATTTTATCCCTTTTTCGGGCCGGACAAGTCCTTTACGAAAAAGGCACTTAGGGAGTTTCCGTTAAGCTCTTTTCTGACTCCTAAACGAATGAAAAGATCGCCGAGCAATCTTGCTTCCTTTCATGCTCGTTAAAGTACCTGAAAGGGCGTCTATCTGGTATAAGTTTAACCCTTTTCCGGACCTGGTAGACTAATTACGAAAAAGGAATACTCTAGTCACACCGGCTAGAAGAGTTCTTCATTGCATCCTTTTATGCTTCTTTGGGCCTTGGAGACTAAATCTACGAAAAAGCAACCCCCTGGAGTTTTCTTACTTGCTTTCAGACTCTCTAAAATTGAAAGCAACCACGAGCGTGAACTGTCCTGGGCTCGTAAAATCCACACGACAGTACCATTCCATTATTTCAGAGTCTTCTTATCGCTTTCAGACTCCTTAAAATTGAAAGCAACCACGAGCATGAACTGTCCTGGGCTCGTAAAATCCACACGACAGTATCATTTTACACAAACTTCTTCTAGTTCCTTAACCCATGAAGAAGTCCCCTCCCGTGCCTCCTGGCACTATAATCGATCATCTCGGCAGCACCCCCAATCAGGTCGCCTTTGTTCAGAGTATTCTGCAGTCTCCTGCCATTTTATACCAGCTTGAGTCTCCCTCAGACCAGTCACCCTCCCCAAGCCATTAC
The DNA here is from genome assembly GCA_027924585.1 of Larix kaempferi. NCBI lineage: Eukaryota > Viridiplantae > Streptophyta > Pinopsida > Pinales > Pinaceae > Larix > Larix kaempferi. The sequence continues at coordinate 259,408 of BSBM01001304.1, forward strand.
AGCTATGATCCCTTTCCCCTCAGTCAGTTTCATATGCTGCCAGATCATTCCCATTATCATACTCTGAACAAAGGAAGTTTGAGTCCACCCACTCTACTTGCCCAGTTATCCACCCACAGTTTGATCAGTCCTGCCATCAGTACTACCACATTTCGGTTCTCCACCTCGCGCCCCTGTCAAGGAAACATCATTGCCTTGATAGGGGCAGGTCTCCCTCTGTCGACGACAGCTCCTCTATTCCAGAGGATAGTCCCAGAGGTCCCTACGCCTTGGACTTATCACCATCTGTGGTAAGTGCCTACGGATCATTCTGAGAGGAGTCATCATTGCCTCTCCGAGTGGTTGTTCCTCACATGCTCGACTTCAGCACCTTGATCGCATCGTTGAGGATCGCGTAGGATTATATCCCATCAGTTTTTAGTCGAAGACCCCGGATTTCCCCCGACTCTAGCACATTGGTGAGTCACTTTGGAACGCCCAGTTATATGTTCCTGTGGATGTCCGGGCTGCGTTGGCGATTGTATTCGGAATCCATCCAGTTATATGCTTCCTTGAGTACCCAGTTCAGTTCCAGTTCCAGATCAGTGTACCATTGAGGTCAGAGCTACCTGTCACTATGATCCAGCAGTTCATCAGTTCCTCTGGTACCCCAGTCAGCAGCACTGTTGATATTCCAGTGCACCAGTTCTTCAGCTTACACATGGTCCGCCTAGCAGTATGTCCCCGATTTTATGTCCCCTCTGGACCCTTATGATGTACACAGTGGCTATGTATCTTTCAGGTCCCCCTTTTTTCGGGCCTCACAGTTATGTTTATGTATCTTGATACGAGCATGGGTATGCCCACCTCGTCCATATATTGAGATTATTCCTCAGTCAGTATTTGAGGTCATGTATATTTCAGGTCCCCATTTTTTGGACCCCATTGTTATTGTTATATTCTATCCTGATACGAGCATGGGTATGCCCGCCTCGTCCATATGATCAGATGATTCCTCATCCATTATTTGAGGTTATGTACTTTCAGTTCTTGCAGCTGTTCGGGATCGTTGTTCCGGGCTTCAGTTTGTTTCTTCTCTTCTCTCCACACCCAGGAAAACCATTCATGACTTATGATGTCCATCGGCCATACGATGAGCTCCTGCCCTCGCACATCAGGGGGCAATCTGTTAACACCCAAAAAGTGCTCACTAGCTCATTTACCACATTATATGGCTCATTTGTCCATTTTCCTACCATATTTCCATTAAAATCCCAAAAAATCCCATTAAAAAGCCTCCAAAAGGCCTAAAAAACCTCCAAAAGGCCACAAAACCACCAAAATAGCCTAAAAAAGGCTAAAAAAAACCCCCTTTTTCCTCCAAAAATAGCAAAAATCCCCTAAAAAGGGAATAAAAAATATAAAATAATGAGGAAAAGGAGGAAAAAACCCTATACAGCTGCATAAAACCATGTGTTTCCCAAAACCATGGGTCAGCACTCCACCACCAAAAAACTATAAATAGGTGATGGAGATCCCTTATTTCATATCCACAATCACAAGCACCCTTACTCTGCCAAAATCTCTCTCGAAACCCTAGTTCATCATTTGAACTATTTTCACCTTGAGAGCCACTTTTGGCCCATCCCCACCATTGGAGAAGGAGAAGGAGCATTCTGAAGCTTGGAGCATCCTCTTGGACATTGCAAAGGGCTTCATCAACCTCTACATTGGAGGTAATATCAATACAAAACCATTTTTTATATCTTTCATTTATGTCTCATGCAATGTTTAAAGTAGTTTTTTAATTGTTGTTTTAGCTTAATCATTGAATCATTATTGAACTGCTACTAAGGAGTCCATTCTCCTTAGTAGGTGCTCATTGGCACAAGCTAGGGGTAAAACCCTAGCTACACCCATGACCTAGGAAGACCATTCAAGGTGTTCATCACTATTTCTCCATTCTTTGTATCTTCTCCCACAGCTTCAAGTTGTTCTTTTATCTGAGAGACCCTTGTAAAGAAGGACTGCATGGTCTCTGCATCTTGTATTTTGACATTCTTCAATTGGTTCCTCAATGTCATCTTCCTATTTATATTCTTCCCTTCAAATAAGGTGGTCAAGGAATCAAACATCTCTTTAGGTGTCTTCAGAGATGACACATGTGGTATGAGATGGTCCTTGATAGAATCTGCAATGATTCTCTTAGACTTAACCAGGTTATTCTTGTGTAAGGATTTAACCTCATCTCCCTCTGGAACTAGAACCTCTTCATTCACATAGGTGTCCAATTCATTCTCTTCTAGGACAAGCCCAATCTTATGCTTCCATGCTCGGAAGTTATCAGCCCCTTCAAGCTTATCCTCAAGCTTGGTGTGGTGAGACTTCTTTAATGAGAAACTCAAATGGAAATAGAAAAGATTTAGGTCTTACCACTTGATTTGCTGAAACTGGATCTGGAGCTGGCTGGCCTAGAGTTTGTCAGAGAAACCCTAATTTTCCAAAGTTGAAATTTCAAACTTCTGGTTAGATAGATAGATGTGCCTCCTCAAGGAGAGTTGTCCAATGTACTCACTTCCATAATTTAGTAAATATAAACCCAAAATATTTGATGCCCTAGTTTTCCTCCGGCAGTGGTGACGAGCCGAAAAATGAAAATTCTCAGAATTGAATTCGGCTTTCATAGGAAGATTCTCCTAGATGAGGTGAGTATGTTGGTGCACTTGGTTTTTGAAGATTCCAAAAATTGACCCCTCAAAAGTGACTTGCAAATTTCGGACCTGTAGTTTCTGGTCCTTTCTAGTTTTCTGATTTTTCTGGTCCAAAGTCAAATTAGGGTTTGACTTATCCTGGGGTTCTACCCAACCAAAAAATTCGATCTTGGTCTCAAAATTTTGATTTTGAGGAGGAGAACAATCTTGTGCTGAAAGCACTCCAAAATTCCTCTTCTGTGAAAAGCCCTAATTTCCCACAACAGTGACAGGCCAAAAAATGAAAATGCTCATAATCCAATTCTGCTTCGATAGAAAGATGCACCTTCCTTAGGTGAGTTATCCTAGCCTCATTTTTTCTCATGATCTGTGGAGAGAACCAAAAATTAAGAATCCCTAGCTTCCGTAGCTGCATAGTGTCTTCTTCCCAGGTTAGCTCTGATACCATGCTAGATTTTTACTATTTAATTCAATACGATCTAGGATCTTATCTGGGAGAATAACATGCATACCAAATCAAACACAAGAGACAGGAGACACAAAGAGTTTCATTGGGGAAACCATAAAGGAGAAAACCCCGCAACTTCCTCAGAGATAGAGTGAGCAACAATACAAAACCCGAAAAGATAGAAATGGTCTCCAGCAGCTTCTCTCTTCTTCACTTGTGCGAACTCCTCCTCTCTCTCACTAATGTGAATTGAGTGAGTGAGTGAATGTGTAAATAGAGAGGAGCACCCTCTCTATTTATACTTTACCTCCACTTGAATTTTACCCTAACTGGGCCGACTTCTCCTGGGAGAGTCTAATAACCCCCTACAACTTAACTCAAGGCCGACCCCTCTAGCAGAGTCTAATAACCCTTTCAAATACAATAATAAATTTCCCGATCGGAGGAATAAAACCTCTCCATTGGAAGTACAATAACATATGAATACAATATAAAATATACAAGTGAATGTCATCTAAAGTTACAAATACATTAAAAATAGCCACGTCTTTAGATATGATAGGTAGTAGTGACTTCGTGAAACAATCCACAAGTAGTTGGTCCGGAATAGGAGCTTTAATGAGACATCTTCTCCTCCTCCACTCGTGAATATGATCAGAAATGTGGGTGGAAGTAGTTTGACGAAGAGAATTCAAAAGATCAGTGTTGGTTTCATAACGGATCAGTAGCTAAAAGTGAGTTAAAAAGGACATAGCTAAAGATCGAAAATATGGAAAAGAGTGTGGTGGTAACTCAATGTACCACTTTGTGGCGGTATCGGTGAGAGTCCGTTGAAATAACCTCAAACGGATTGAATCATCCATTAAGGAATTGGAGGAACACCATAAATGATAAATCATTACATGGTTCTTAGGATCCTCACCAGGTTTGTCGTCAAACTTCGGGATGTCTGATGGTAACTTCATAGGAATAGTTGGCCTATTAATACCATGAGGTATGGGATCGTCAGTCAAACGAGACATATATGGAAGATCTAATGTAGCCATATATGGTAGTGTTTGGTTCGGTTGTGGATACTGGTAATATTGATAAGGCATCTGTGTACCAGTAGGACCTTGGATGGATTGATCGTAAGGTCCTACCATATAGTTTTGGTCGTATGGAGGTGGGTCACCAAGGTTAGGAGGTGGGCCTCCTGAGTTAGGAGGTGGACCCAAAAGGGGTCCTCCGCCTGAATAAGGAGGTCCACCGCCAGGATACGAGGGTCCTCCAGGTGTAGGTGGACCTGAAGGTCGGCCTCCTCTAGAATAAGGTGGTTCACCGCTAGAATACGGGGGTCCTCCAGGTGGAGGTGGTGGAGGAGGAGGTGGAACAGGTGGTGGAGGTGGTGGGGGTGTTCCGCCAGCTGGAGGTCCAGTCGGTGGAACATAATGGTGCCCCCATGGGGTGTTCATGTTTTCGAGATAGGGCAGTCCAGGAAAAAGGTTCCCTAAGTAGTTTTTACCTATAGGAATGTTATAGTTTCCCCCCAGTTGAAGATTGTCCACTTATTGGGATTGGCCCAGTAAACGTATGTTGACCACTAATTGTCGGTTGACCCAAGCTCAATTGTTGACTACTAACTAGAGGAAAACTTCCACTCGAAGTTTGAGGTGGAGGTGGTAATGATGCTCCAGTTATGAATTTAATAGGAGATGAAGGTTTACCTCCAGTTGTTGGGGTCAAATAAGGTGTAGAACCAATCTCCTGACTTTGAGGTGTACTCATAGGGAACGAAGGTTGACCTGGTTCGTAAGTGGTCATGTTGGGTGTAGATATTCCTAGTGAAGAAAAAGATAAAGAATGTATAGGGGAATGTTAAAAAATGGGTACTTCCAGACCTAATCTATGAGGTAAAATTCGATGTCTAAGTTGTTCGGTGAAAATGCGTAAATGACTCATAGTCTCATAGAGTGGTGTGAGAAATTCGTCGTTGGGAATCCATCAACAAGGTGGATTTTCCACCATCAGAAGTGATGGAAAATAAAAAACATGGTAGCGTAAAGAGGTGTCCCAAAATGATGTTGTAGGACCAAAGGAAACTGATATTGTGTCATCTTGGGGTTAACTGGAAATCCAATCAGTGGCTCCAGGGTGACCTTCCATCAAATGGTGAAAGGATGTATCATGTTGAGGAGTTTTTTCCACCACCACAGGTCCCATGGGATCTGTGATAAGTGGGTTTACAGGAGGAGGGTAGTTCACTCCTCATTCTAAGTTATAAGTTCCTTCATCATGTGACAGAGATGTTGTTGGTTGGTCCATGGTTTCCCCTGAGTTATCCTCCTAATCAAGGGGATATTCAAGTGAAAATTCAGTATTCTATGGGATCTTCTTAAAGGTCATTCAACCAGGATGGCTGGAGTAAAAATTCTCCTAAAAGTTTTGTTAAAAATAAAAACACTCACTTCAAGTCCTACTCAAGATAAAGCCACAAGCAAACTGTGTGATATATGGGATTCAAAAGTATGGAACCTCATGGGATTATCAAGGCATCGCAACTCGCGATATACCACAGGGTCCAACAGTTATACTCGGCCCAATCTTTCATAGCACTAACTAAGGAGTATTAGAACCGTACCCCTAACCGTATAACCCGACTACCTGGTAGCACGTGCATAGTAGCTCCACGAGTGATGTTCTCAGTGTATTGCTACGCCAAGATGACCAATGGTTAACTCAATGGGTTTCAAGAATCCTAATGGAGTCTCCCGATATACGCAAGGTACATGGGAGCACCAATCCATAGTGGTGTTTTCTAATGCACAATCGTACGACATGAGCCTTTCGATATACTATTGAGTATGTGAAGTGCCTTTCTATATACCCGAAGGTACATGAAAGTCTATTCGATATACCGATTGGTACGTGGAAGAACTACAAGAACTCAGGATGCAGTGCAAGCAAATAACGACAGCTTCCACGCTTAAAGACGTCAGAACACGTCTCTAAACTAACACACAAGTTGCTATGTAAATTTTAACCTAGGCTACCGCTTGATCTTAAGTTGAACGGTTAGGTGAATCCATGAAGTGAAAGACTTGGAATTTAAACAAATGTAATCTGTCATATATGAACATGCAAGTCTTTTCCTTTTTCTCTTCTATGAAAACTAGCTATAATAAGGAGAAATCATTTTTGTTTCTAATAATGAAATGAAGCAAAGTACCCCTATACTTTCAAAATCATCCAACAAAAATAAAAATAAAAACACCCTTTTCAACAATCCGACAAAAATGAATAACACACCAAATCCAAATGTTTTTTCTTTTTCTCTTTTCAACTTTAAGCGAATCTATGAAAAATGAAAAGAAGAATTTCCTTTTTTGAATGCAATAAGTCCTATTTTTGGAATAATGATCAAAACGTGGGAAGAGAATAAAAAATGCGAGAATTTTCACTATCTTTGAAATGCTTTGCAAAATTTTAAATGCACTTAGAATTCTCAAGGAAATGATGAATAACTTTTCAGAACCAAGAAAATTCAAGTCAATAATAATCTTCTAAACTTTTCAAAGATCTTCTATTACTCATTTCAAAGCATAAAAATTCTCTACAACAATTCCAAAAAATAAAACTTGAAATGAAGATAATGAACAACTTTGATTTTCTATCCAATACACCCCATAGATATGGGAATTATGCCACTTTCCAAATCTATATTCAGAAAATCGGGAAGTATATGCTACTGCAAACTCTGATTGATTGGAAACTTTTGAAAAAATACAATCACCCAAAATCTCGAAAACACACAAAAACACACAAATTGAGCAAAAATCACACCAATCAAATTTTGGAAGGCTTGGAAGTCAGATTGAACATATTAGATGGTCTGATAAGGAGTCACAAGACTGAGTGTGCTCATGGGGGATTGAAATTTCCCACTACGAGTGATACGCCTGCTTGAATAGATAGGATTCTAATCAATGCTTAAACTTCAGAAAGCAAGCCAAGGTTGAAGTATGTTGTGTCTGTGGGTTCTATGACTGTAAGAGGCAACACACAAAACTCAAAAATCAAGCCAAAAGTCAGTTTTGGGAGTTTTTCATACTGGGTAACAAACAATGAAGGGCGACGCGCCCTACAGAGGTGTACCAGAGCGTTGAGATCCCCAACAATGTGCTCTGCAAATAGAGAAAAAATGTCAGCAACAGAGTATGTGCACAGACAGATAACGTCAGCGACGCAGGTTGACCAAGGGCAAAGAGCGTTAGAATTATAGTGAAGCGGGCTATGAACTTCCTAGGTGCTTCGAGCAGCATCCAAATGATAAAAAGAAAAACTCTCAAACAATAAAAAGACAAAAAGGATTAACTAAGATCCCAAACAGAGTCTAGATGTCCCAGAAACCATCTAATGATCAGATACGGTGGAGGGAGAGGCAATTAGAGGCTAAATGAAGAAAAATCATGAATTTAAAACAAGTCAAAACTATGATCTAGAATTCCCCAGTATGGTCGCTATTTTTGTTTATAGACAATCTATTAATGCGAACAAAAACTGATCTCTCTAGTCTAAATGATTTAGTTCTATAACAAAACAAGTACATAGCATAACTATCTTTCCTGCTTAGATAAAACTGCAAGGTAGATTGGAAAGCGAGTTACCTCATAAATGCAATTCCTTTCCTATCGTTTGATCTACTTCCAATTCCTTGATCTCTGGCTGCAAAACAAGAAGGAGCAAGTGGAAACAAACGAACAATACTGAAAGCATATGATTATGAATCTAACTCTAGATCAATAGTCAAAGAAATTAATCCTAAACATCATTATAAGACATAAAAATTTTATGGAAATGTTACACCCAAAAACTACTCATCATAAGATTCAATGTATACACCCCTGAAGATATCTTGACTAAGTAATCAACCAAGGAGGATTTGTACCCAATTGTGCTAGGTTTTGGAGGGTTGTCGCAAGCTGCACATTAGCAACATGCGACGTCGCACCTTGCCCCATTACAGGGTGCCATGAAGTCAGTTAGATGGAAAAAATGGCTTCTTCGAGGTCCTTCTCTAAGCTTACTGACTTGGGACCCTATCCCTGACCTCTTGGAGGAGCTGGCACTTGGTTCCTAATACTTTGGAGAGATCCCTTAAGCCTCTCCTACCATCTCTCAACCTATCCTATCCATACCCTATCCACGTAGTCCTATATGAATGAAGCTCACTCCCATCCCAAAGGGAGGAAGTCTATGGTATCTACATGCTGGTTAAATTACCTTTGGAACATCTCCATTTACCCATTGGAGAACTCATACTTCCTTGGAAGGATATGGAAATCGGCTTTGTTGGAGAAGGGTTGCAGCGTTAAGCCTTGGTTGTAGTTCTATATCTATATTATGTACTCCCCTCTTTTTACAGTAATACAAATTCTTTCCACCAATATTGTTCATGTACATAATGATATTGAGTAGTTTACCTGCTTAACTGTTTACTTAGATCTCTTATTGTAGAGATTCCTTTTACTTGTTTCTCTTGTTTCTTGTCTTGACAGGTCTTGCAGCTTGGATCTGACGACCGTGAGACGTGGAGTAGCATTCAGGAGAAAGGATAGCGAAGTGAAAGGTAAGACATCTAATACTCGATCCTTAAGTAGATCTAGGAAATGCATTAGTAGCCTGTCTTATTTGTTCTAGACTCACTTTGAGCTAGGGAGATCACGCCTTAGATCCGTCTTTGGTAGATTGTCCAATAACAAATCTGGGGCGAAGGCGGTGGAGGACCTAATTACTATGGTGGTGGCGGTGGTGTTGGAGACCCTCGTCCTTCCGGTGGCGGAGGTGGTGGGGGACCCCATCCTTCTGGCGGTGGAGGTGGTCCACCAACCCCTCCAGGCGGAGGCGGTGGTTGGCCACCTTATTACGAGTATGGACCCCCACCTCCTCCCAATGGTGGCGGTGGACCTCCACTCCCTCCCAGTGGCAGAGGTGGACCCCCACCTTATTGGAATGGACCACCTTATGGTGGCGGACCCCCTTACGGTCTGGGAGGCACACCCCCCTACGGCCAGTTTCCTCTTGGTACACCTTACGGTCAGTTTGGTCCATACATGCCTTATCCGTATTATCAATATGCGTAGCCTAACCCAAAGCTTCCCTTCCTGGCTACTTTGGACCTGCTTGACCTATCCCGTTTAACCAACGATCCTATTTACCACAGATCTAACTAGCCACCAATTCCAGTGAAACTTCCGTCTGATATCCCCAAATTTGATGGCAAGTCGGGTGAAGACCCTAAAAACCACGTGATGACATACCACTTATGGTGTTCATCTAATTCCTTAATGGACGATTCAATTCGTCTTAGATTGTTTCAAAGGACTCTCACCGGTTCGGCTGCCAAGTGGTACATTGAGTTGCCACCCCACTCTTTTCCTGATTTTGGTTCTCTTGCCATGAACTTTTTGACACATTTCCAGCTACCCATACGGTATGAAACTGGTACCGAGATTTTAACCTCGCTTCGTCAGAATACCACCACTCATATTTCTGATCATATCCATGAGTGGCGAAGGAGACGATGTCTCATTAAAGCTCCTATTCCAGATCAGCTCCTAGCAGACTGGTTTACAAAATCCATCATCCCTACCATAGAAAGAGATCTTTCCATGCGAGGTGTTGTCACCGAAGAACAAGCCATCGCAAGTGCCCATGTACTAGACCTAGTCTACACTCAATCCGTCACTTTGTTTGATATTCTTCCTGACACACCCCGTGACATTAATGACCCTGCAAAACCACATAAGGGACTCCAAACTGATGGAATCATTGGATCCATTAACACTCAGCCTGCTTCTAGCACTGTTGGATCATCCAACTTCCATGGTTCTTCCCCATTACTGACTCAGGCTGGCCACAGCACCACCAAATCCACTACTCCTGCTCTAACTAAAGAGGTGAATTCTGTCCAATCAGCTTCATCTCAGAAGTCTGGCGGCAAAAAGAAGAACAAGGGGAAACCCAAAAAGTCTTCCACCCAGCAGGAACAAAAGAGCACTCCTGATGATACCAAGCAGAAACGGAAGCTAAAGTATCCTTGTTTATTGTGTGGAGATGACCACTTCTCCAAAGAATGTCCCCATAGAGACGAAGTACAAAAGTTTCTTAGGGGTAAACCAACTCCCGTAGTCCTCAATGATCCATTTCCTACTCAGAACCAGCAGATGATTTCTCAACCCCCCTAGCCCAGGAAGAACCATCCAATGCCACGCATGTTCTCATGGTGCGTAACGAGACGATCAATTTGAACACTTGCTCGCAATCTTACGAACCAGTCCCTTCGAACGAATCCACTGGAAGTAATACTGAAAAAGCTTCTGACTCCTTAACTGATGTCATTATACCATCAACTTCTCTCACCATTGAGAAGCCATCCTTAGCCTCGATATTGCGACCGCCCAAGAGTACAATTCGAAAAGTTGTTTTCAATCCCAACGCTCAGGAAACACAAAATTACAATATCGTATAAGACTTGGCACAAGCTCCTTGCACCATGTCTACCCTGGAATTTTTGTAGAATTGTCCTAATCAATGTAAAACTCTCCTTGCAGCCATCGGTGCAGTCGACCCCGATTCCTCGAATACCATCATGTTTCAACTTGACCACTTCAAGCCGAGGCTTTCCCACCAGCTCGCATTCCAAGTTTCTGCAAACATTGCTGGGAAGATTTTCCATCGTACCCTTTTAGACGAAGGTGACTCCACTTCTGTCATGTCGATCGCCTATTGGAGAGCCATTGTCTCCCCCAAATTTAATCGTTCTCCCACCATATTGAAAGCATTCGACGGGCGTGGCTTTCAACCTCATGGGCTCTTACAAGCTCTTGCAGTTGAATTGGGCAGAAAGACCGTAACCGTTAACGTGGAAGTGGTCTCGGCCCCAATAGATTATAATCTCTTGCTTGGTCGTAATTGTTTTTACGCCATGCAGGCGGTAGCCTCTTCAGTCTTCCACATAGTACAATTCCCCCACCAAGGACAAATTGTTACTATTGACCAATTTGATTTTGCGCACCAGATGCAACTACTCATCCTGGAGACCATGTTCCTTCCATTGGAAAAATGTCAAAACAGTATGAGAGTATAGGGGTTGGACTTTTGAAATATTCATCTCTCATGGACATTTTTCCGGCGACGGACCCCCCTAATCATGTCGTTATGGTGAACATGATATCCACAGATATTTTATCTCACTCTACCGATACTTGGCTTGTACCGGATGAAGCCACAACACACCTGCTTGGAGATATAATGCCTCCTTCACCCGTTGAATGTATTTACGAGGCTATCCAATCAGAACCAAAGGACCATTTAACCGTGGCCTCTCCATCCTATTCTCTACAACGGACGTCATCTCTACCTGATCTCTTACTTCAGACTTTTCATTCAGATGAGTCCATCATGGAAGTTATGAATGTTGACAACGGTCTGTGGGATGATCTCCACCATAGGTCATGTTTTCTTCCTCCTTTGGAGTACATAGAGGACAACATCCACACCCTCTTCTCACCAGACATCTACCTGTTCCCTCATTCCCCCATCCTTACATGTCTTACGGACATGGAGGGAAACTTGGACAACATTGAGCCAACAACCCCGGTAGACATCTCGGTGAAACCTGGTATAGTGGAACACATTCGCATAGGCCAGAAGTGTTCCCCTGAAGAAATAGTTGTTGGCACGGCCTTATTCAAGCAATTTCGAGACGTATTTGCTTGGTCTTATGAGGAGATTCCTAGGATAGACCCTGCGATTGTTTCTCATGAAATAAAAACCTATCCCGATGTCAAACCTGTACACCAAAAATTGCGACCGGTACACCCTCGGAAGACGGCAGCAATCAAGGCAGAGATTGAAAAGCTCTTAAAGGATGGTTTTATTTATCCTGTCTCGTTGATGGATTGGGTCTCAAACTTCATCCCTGTGAACAAAAAGCAGGGTACCATTCGCGTCTGTGTCGATTATCGGGACCTTAACCAGGCTTGTCCAAAAGACAACTACCCGACCCCCTTCATCGACCAGATTATCGACAATTGTGCCAGAAGCATCATCTTCTCATTTATGGATGGCTTTTTTGGTTACAACCAGATTGAGATCGACCCCGTCAACCAACACAAGACGGCTTTCATCTTCCCGTGGGGAACGTTTGCATACCGTAAACTCCCGTTTGGCCTTAAAAATGTTGGCCCCACGTTTTAGCGAGCTATGTTGTATGCCTTCCATGACATTAAGGACTTTGTGGAACCTTACCTGGATGATCTCCCTGCTCACTTAAAGTAGTGCGAGTTCCACATTGATCATCTGACGGCCATTTTCCTCAGATGTAGATGGTACAATATCCGTCTGAATCCTCATAAGTGTATCTTTTGCGTTGAGTCTAGATGCCTCTTAGGATTTATCGTTTCGAAGGATGGGATCCGCATTGATCCCTTAAAGGTGGAGGCCATCATCAACCTGCCACCACCGATTGATGTGACGGAACTTCAAAGTCTCCAAGGGAAGGCGACTTATTTAAGAAGTTTTGTTTGAAATTTCGTGGAGAAGACTCAAGGGTATATGAGACTACTCAAGAAGGACATCCCATTCATTTGGGACGACCAAGCTCAAAAGTCTTTCGGCAGTATCAAACATGCCATCACACATGCCCCCGTGCTCCAACCGCCCAATTATTATCGAGATTATATCTTATATCTCGCCACTTCTACTACCACTATCGCCATGGTTTTGTTACAAGAGGATCAAAACACCCAGGAACATGTAATATACTATGCAAGTAAGGGTCTCACCGACACTGAAACTAGATAATCACATGTCAAAAAAATCGCATTCACGGCGGTCATCGCCGTCCAAACGTTTCGGCACTATATCTTGCTCCGCACCACCACCATCATCGCAGACTCGAACCCCATGTACCATGTCCTGACGCAACAGGTGCTTGGGAGCAAGTATTCACGCTGGATCGTGATACTACAAAAATTTGATCTTCTCTTCGAGAAAGCCAAGTCAAAAAAGTCTTTGGTGTTTGCCGAGCTGATCTGTGACCTTCCCCATCCTGATGCATAAATTGAGCACAATGACTCTTTTCCGAATGAATCATTGTTTCTCATCAGTACAACTGATCCATGGTATGGAGATATCTCATTATATCTTCAAACCCAACGCTTCAACCTTCAACTGTCTCGTGATGACCGTCGTAAGATATGTCACCATGCGAAGTATTATTTAATCATCAATGATACTTTGTATCGCCGTGGCATTGATTCAATTCCTCGACGTTGTCTCACTCACAACGAAGCGAACGCGTTCTGAATGACTGTCACGCTGGGGCATGTGGCGGTCACCTCTCTGGGATGGCTACAGCCCAGAATATTTTGCGTGCAGGATATTATTGGTCTACCATCTTCAAAGATTGTATTGAGGCCGTAAAAAATTGTCCTCCTTGCCAACACTTACATACGAAGAAGCGCACCCATCCTACCCCATTACACCCGGTTATTGTCGTAGGCCCCTTCGCAAAATGGGGCATTGACTTTATGCATTGTAAGCCTACCTCAGCCGAGGGGCATAGTTACATCATTTTAGCTGTGGATTACTTTACAAAGTGGGCCGAGGCTATTCCTACATACCAGAACGACGGCAAAACCGCTGCACTCTTCATGTTCAATCATGTAATAGCGCAGTTCAAAGTTCCTCAGGCAATTGTTACCGATCATGGTTCCCATTTTCAGAACCATATGGTTGATGAACTGAGCGATAGGTTGGGTTTCGCCATGAAAATTAAACACCCTACTACCCGCAGTCCAATGGACAAGTCGAGGCCATTAACAAAGTCTTGAAAACCATGGTCCAAAGGATTTTAGGTAAGCAGAAATCCAATTGGAATAACATGCTCTTTTCAGCGTTATGGGCCTAAAGAACCTCCATTAAAACCACCACAGGTTACACTCCTTTCCAACTAGTCTATGGATTGGAGTTTGTCCTACCTATAGAGTGCGAAATTCCGTCTCTACAACTCGCTGTCGAACTTCTTCCTAATACTACTGCCGAAGAAGAACGTCTCTTGCACTTAGCAAAACTTGACGAGTCCCGCCAAGATGCCGCTCTTGCTAATGAAGCGCACAAGAAACACATCAAAGCCCAATATGACAAGTCAGTTGAACCTCGTATCTTTAACGAGGGTGACCTGGTCCTCACTTATGACCAAAAGCACGACAAACTAGGAGCAGGAAAGTTCGAATGCATGTGGCATGGACCTTACATTGTCAAACATGTTTTGGAAAAGGGAGCTTACGAGCTTGAAGACTATGATGGAATCTCTTTGGGTGAACCCTGCAATGGGATTTACCTGAAGAGATACTATGCCTAAACTCATCACACTTAGAATATCTTGTATATACTGTACATGGCGTGTTTTTTGTGTTTTTGTGTGTTGTGACACTTTTATTTTTGAGTGTCTTTAGATCTTGTTTCTGCTCCTTATACCATGTTCTAGCTGCGTGTGCAGATGGCAACGTGCTATGGATTCGTGGACGGCGCCAGCCGACATACCTGTAACCTTGCTTCAGCAGCCTGGGTACTATATTCCCCAACAGGTGAGCTCATTAGCTCATGAGTAATTTTCCTAGGGTTTGCGACCAACAATGGAGTAGAATATCAGGCAGTAATTGGAACCCTAGCTAACGCCATTTCCTTGGGTATGAACCACATTGTCATCCACATGGATTCTCAATTAGTGGCTTCCCATCTTAACCGGGTTTACGCCATCCGTGATCCCACCTTACTCCATCTCTTCAGACGAGTACGTCTCCTAGAAAGGTCATTTGAATATGTTTAGTACCTACACATTCCACGAGAGTTAAACACAGTTGCTGACTCGATGGCCTACTTCATTTTGGATTGGTACATCACACACACATAATATTCATAATATGTAAAAGCATTCACAACATGTAAATAATGCAATGTATAAAAGCAAACATGTAAACGATATCACATCACTCATCATTTTAAAACACATAATGTATAAATCATCGGGAATGTCTGTATATATATATCATTCAAAAGTAGTGTGGGTACAAAATCTGAAGCATGATGGCTTTCAGTGAGTCTCTACAAAATATGAAGCCTCGTATCTTTCAGTAATACAAAATCTGAGGCCTCTAAGCTCTCAGTACAAGTATAATAGTGTCATCAGGCCTGATGCCTGACCTGAACACCACCCCTAGCACGGAAAACCCGTTGTCGCTGAGTAAGGAAGCAATCCACGATCCTCGCTACCTTTCGGAGTAGGGAATTGAAGTGTACAGACGCTACAACCCCAAACCTCTACATAGGTCTCGGCAGGTCATCTATCGATGGCTCAGGAACCTCTACTGTCAACTGGGAAAAGTTCCTATATACCTCCTCCATCTCCTCGATGGCAACATGAGCACCTGGGGGCACAACTACTTCCCCACCTCTGTCTCTCCTGGCCAGAAGGAAAAGTCCTACCGATCGTTACGGACCCCACGTCTACACACACATGTTACATACTTGTCAGTACTGCATCAAAAAAATGATAAATATGCAAAACTAAAAGTACAAGGGTTTTTGTTCTCACCTATGTCACCCCATGCTACACCCTCGGGCAGCACTAAGTCAGGATCCTCTCTGAAATCTGTACCGCCGTACGGGAAGTCCTCAACCATGAGTAACTAGTCCTCCAGCCAACTAATGATAGGTCCTCCACCATGACGGGTCATCACCTCAGCCCATCTGAGCATGTGGGGATCTCTAGGCTCCCTATCATCTAGTACTAGCTGTGGATGCAAGAGAGGGATCCGCTCCAAGAGGAATGATACCACGATCGATCCTTAACCAAACTGCTTGAGCTCTCCCCACCGACACTTGGTCAGCTGAGCTTGGAGGTTTTCGAGGAGACCCTTGCACCAGTTGAAAACCCTGGGGTACATACAGTCCTCTACATAAATCATCTAAGCCCGAGTAGCCATGTGTGGGGCTTGGCTTCCCGCCACTCTAGTAATAGTAAACAGTATGGTACGCAGTGGGCGGCTCACCACATCCCTAATAGGAATCTTACCACCGGAAGATCGAGCAATAGAGGTACAATGCTGTGACACCATGTCATCGACTGTGCGGTCACTGGCCCGTGTTCCAGTAAGAGATACAAGGTCCCCTCTCCGGGACAAACCTGTGAGAAAATAGATGTCCTCAACATCTATTGTGAGGATGTGCTCACCAATCACGAAATGTTGTTGGGCCACATCCCAACTCTAGAGCATGTGTGATAGCAACGGGATTTGGGATCTCATCCCTTGAATCTCAAAGAACTTGAGCAAACCGCAGTTCCTCAAGGCATCCACGCATTGTGGATCATTGGTAGCTTTTACATCTTCTACTTTGTGTTCTCTTTCCCGCCACTCTAAAACCATGTTGGCTTGCTAGAAACCTACCAAAAGGGACATTTAAACACTATTAGATCCTACTTCAACCATAGCAAGTTCTTTTTTTGAGTTTATTTTGATGTTTGGGAAATGCATCTCTGCCGTCACACTGTACTTTTGCATACAGTGCAATGTTGTCGCACTTCACTCATTCGGGACTTGCGCCGAGTTGGTCTCGTCGCAGTTCCCGAAAGGGCCAACTACGACGAGCCGAGAGTGCAATAGCCCTCCATGAATTCATCAAAATACCCAAAAATTGAACCTAAAAACAAAATCTAATCCACTGGAAAGTTGCTGGATGAAGTTTAGGCTTACCTGCTCTTGACGGTGAGTGAAATGGCGGATCATAGCTCCCGAAATCGGCAAAGGAAATTTTGGCTCCAAATTGGTACTTCTCCTCCCAAATTGGAAAATGAAACAATGAAAACTATTTTTGGTCCATCTTTCTATTTATAAATAGAATAGAATATTCATTTTCAAATATTTTGATGCTCTTAGGCCATTTATCATAGTTTTTGACCATTTTTGTCGTATTTGGGGCTATTTGACACATTTTCTAGTGTGCAGGAGTTGTAAGTAGTCTTTTGTGTCGTTTCTCGTATCACAACGGTCATCACAGGTATGAACACTCCCTTGAATGTTTTGTCATTATTTTTGCAACGGTTAGTTTGTAATTATTGTGTGATGATGAGTTTACTCTTCATTTGTTCTCGTAATCATGACACTATGAGAACAAGTACCGAGTTATGATTTATCACTTTTTCGGGCTTGTTAAACTCCCACGGAAAAGGACACCCCCCGGAGTCTACCGTTAAGCTCTTTTCAGGCTCTCGAAAAATGAAAAGATTGCCAAGCGAACTTGTCACGTTCGCGCTTATTAAAGTATTTGAATGGTCGTCTTCCTGGTGATAGTTTACCCCTTTTTCGGACTAGGAGGCAGTAATTACGAAAAAGGTATACTCCATCCAATCATGACTGGAAGAGTCCTCTCCCGCGTTGTTTTACCCTTTTTCGGGCGATGAGGCTAACTTTACGAAAAAGGACTGCTGGAGTCTTCTTTAGTTCTTTTTAGACTCTCTAAACATGAAATGACGACCGAGTTTACCTTCTATGGACTCGTTAAAATTCTCACATTGAAGGGCCCGTCATGGGATGAACCCCTCCTATCCCAGGTTCGTAAAATATTTTGGATTGGACTCATCTATAAGATGATCTATACCGAGCATCTGGTTACCCTCATCAAGCTCGTAAAAAACACATGAGGCACTCATCATTCATGATGGGGAAAAAGGAAAGCGTTTGTGTTACATACCTTGTTAGTGGCAGTATGTAGTCATTCTTGAACATGGCACTCATCTGCATTTGCATACAGCACTTGGATCATCTGTTTGTCCTCGAGTTCCACTTATTTCCTGAGTCTCGTTACTCCCTTGAATCATTCAAAGAAAATCTTCCATCATCAGTCGCTTTGATAATTTTTGTCGCACTCGTCGTGTCAATACTGCCAAGTCATGCCATGCCCATGTTCAAGAATATGTCTATCATTTATCATCTGTAGTCAGTACACCCGCCATTACGTCGGTCTACTCTAAGTCAGTCTTGCATGTTACTATACCATGCAATCTACCCTATACATTTTTATCGTGTTTCATGTCGATTGATGGGGGATTCATCATGGCCCTCCTTCGACGGATTCATCCTTGTCGACTTCAACACATCATCCGAGGATTGAATCTAGAAACCAATCAAGTACCTTGGCCCTGCATGCCTAAATGGCAGGTTACCTCACTTTCATCATGAGTTTACATCATTGACTCTTGATTGAAATATTTCGTCTTGCGTTCGACTTCAACTCATTTATTCACGCTTGATGATATGTACTGTGATACCTTGGGAATCATTGACATCAATGGTGATCTCCCTCACACTTGTTAATGGTTCACATCAATGGCAGGTAATCAAGTGGTTTCTACCATGTTTGACATCAAGACATTTGTAATCACATGGAT
The DNA here is from genome assembly GCA_027924585.1 of Larix kaempferi. Taxonomy (NCBI): domain Eukaryota; kingdom Viridiplantae; phylum Streptophyta; class Pinopsida; order Pinales; family Pinaceae; genus Larix; species Larix kaempferi. Next base: position 278,039 of record BSBM01001304.1, read on the forward strand.
TCGTATCATTGCGGGTTCAGCTCAAAGACCCTGGGGAGTCATGTTTTACCCAAGTTGCGATGGAGTTTGTATTGATTTATATCACAAGGATCCACATTTGTATTGGTCGTGGTTGTGTTATCATCTCATCATGGATCTACGCTTGTGTCTAGTAGCCATGATTGTGTTCAGTCTGTCATTACTACCATGGATCTGCACTGTATTGGTCGGTAGCCATGTTGCACTTTATATGAGATTGTCAGTTCAGAGTCAGTTGTACTGCAGCAGTGTCCTTCGTCCGACAAGTCTATTGCCATTACTTCTATCAAAGCACTTCACCTGCCTATCTTCAATAGCTTCATGCTTTGGGGAGCATTCTGTTACACCCAAAATCTACTCATCATAAGATTCAGTGTATACACCCCTGAAGATATCTTGACTAAGTAATAAACCAGGGAGGGTTTGTACCCAATTGTGATAGGTTTTGAAGGGTCGTTGCAGGCTGCACATTAGCAGCATGTGACGTCGCACCTTGCCCTATTACAGGGTGCGACAAAGTCAGTTAGATCGAAAAAATAGCTTCTTCGAGGTCCTTCTCGAAGCTTGCTGACTCTCGAAGCTTGCTGACTTGGGACCCTATCCCTGACCTCTTGGAGGTGTTGGCACTCGGTTCCTAATACTTTGGAGAGATCCCTTAAGCCTCTCCTACCATCTCTCAACCTATCCTATCCATACCCTATCCACTTAGTCCTATATGAATGAAGCTCACTCCCATACCAAAGGGAGGAAGTCTATGGTATCTACATGCTGGTAAAATTACCTTTGGAACATCTCCATTCACCCATTGGAGAACTCATACTTCCTTGGAAGGATATGGCAATCGGCTTTGTTGGAGAAGGGCTGCAGCGTTAAGCCTTGGTTGTAGTTCTATATCTCTATTATGTACTGCCCTCTTTTTACAGTAATACAAATGCTTTCCACCAATATTTTTCATGTACATAATGATATTGAGTAGTTTACCTGCTTAACTGTTTACTTTGATCTCTTATTGTATAGATGCCTTTTACTTGTTTCTCTTGTTTCTTGTCTTGACAGGTCTTGCAGCTTGGATATGATGATCGTGAGACGCGGAGTAGCTTTCAGGAGAAAGGATTGCAAAGTGAAAGGTAAGACATCTAATACTCGATCCTTAAGTAGATCTAGGAAATGCATTAGTAGCCTGTCTTATTTGTTCTAGACTCACTTTGAGCTAGGGAGATCACGCCTTAGATCTGTCTTTGGTAGATTGTCCGATAATAGGAAAGATATTTATATTAAATGTAATTTGCAACAAATACAAAGTAGAGAGTTACAACCAATGCCTTGACGTTATGACTCCAACTCAAATGATCTTGCCTCAAAAGATCAAAGCCTTCTAGCCTCCTATGGATGAAGATGGTCTCCTAGCCAAATTCCACCAGCATATGGGTACTTTATCCTTTCTCCCTTAACAATGGAGAGGGGGTTCATATATATAGGCCAAAAGGGATAAGAGAGGTTGAGGATTTAGGGGATAAGCTTAAGGGATCATCCCACTAGGTAAGGGGATTGACTGCCACCTTTCCAGGTATCTAGGGATAAGCCTCCATGACACCCAAGCTTCGAGAAGTCGTTTGGAGATTCCCTTTATCCACTTTAACCACCAGTGATGCACCTTGCACAAGGAAAACTTGTTGAGCCTAGAATTGGCCCCTTTTAATCATCCTCGATCACCTTTTCTTCCCCTGTCCTACACCATTTAGCATGCTAATCAGACCTGTTGTCCTCACTTTATTCCCCCAAGCTGCCAAGGTATGACTGATCATTGCTTTATCTTATTAATGCTTATGATTGTGATAATTAAGGCTGTGTATCTCTCAATTGTGCTAACATGTCATGATTTATGAAGGTAGTTTGAGATAAGTGGACTACAGGAAGGTGGGGCTGAACAAGTCTTGAAAGGAGGGATGTTCGCTGCTTAAAAGGATCCTCGAGGTTCCGATCATCAACTAAGGCACGTGGTTTTAATGCAACATCCTAGACAGAGCTATGACAGGGAAGCTGTAACAAAATGCGCTATAAGTGGAGATCTTTAGTTATGGCTGCTCGAGTATAATTGTGATCTGGAAAGATCGCCACTCCTAGGCCAATCAACAGCTTTCTCACATTTTTCTATGTCTTTACTATGCCACATTTGTAACAGCTAGTATTATTTAGGGCGCCTGAAGATCATAGATCTTCATTGCTGCCCATTAATAGGATCAGATGTTATGATCTGCATGTATAAATATGGGGAGCTGTCTCGACCCAGGGGGTTGAACAATGGAGAATTCATTCATTGTATTAGCAGTGGAAGCAAATTGTGTAATCATCCTTCCGTTAATATAAAGAGTTACCTCTGAGTTAAAGGAACTTTACGTTGTTCAGCCAATATCTCTGTGTGAAGGCTGGGCCCGTCTTCCACAGAGATTGCTGAGTTAAAGTAGGACTTCTCGAATTTATTGTTGTGTGATGTTCTGTTAATGATATTTCCTTTGTACGCAACAGTAGTAAGTGTGGATTTGCAGTATAATTAGGATTACATTTCCTTGAGATTAGTAAGTGGTACAGAGTGACAGTCGACTGAGTAGGAAACTTTCTTTATGCAATTCGTGTGATAGTTGTACACAGCTTTGTTCATCCTGCAGTTTAAGTTGTTATCCCATGAACCCTTGCAATTTATCTTTCCTGTTATGATTGTTAATTTTCATTCCTGTAATTCAATCTCTTAGAGCAGTTGAACTCAATCCTTTGCAATTGAATTTCTAGATTAATATTCAGTTTATGCTTATGGTTTTCAAGAGTAATCAGATTGAAGAGGTGAGTTACTTGTTCTAGGATGTGAATAGGATTTCTTTTTATCTGCAATTGTCTTTGAATCTTATATCATTTCTTGTTGATGCATGGTAGAAAGGAATTGGAATTGTAGCAATTAGAAGGAAATTGGGATTACACAGATCCTTGGGATGGACATAGTTGTTAGAGGATAAAGGTATTCAATTATAGTGATTTGGTGTTTAAGCATAGACTGTGCATTTATCCTTTGAAATAAAATACTTTCTCGGGTTGACAATAAATCTCATATGCTCTGTATGTTGGTAATAATCTATCTGCATATTGGGTGCTCGACATTTTGGCGCCGTTGCCGCGGAAGGATAAAAATTAAACACTAATCATTAGTTGCATCTGGTAATTGTTTCTAGTCAGTCTTTTCTTTGCTGAAATGATTCGGTTCTCATGAATACGAGGAGGGTAAAACGCGATCACCTCCCAAATCCCAAAACCCCACAAAATACTAACAGTGTAGGTGGCTCGGATCGCAGTCGAGGACCACCATTGGGCAGAAGGACATTCATTGACGATCTTGTTGACAGAACTAATTCATCCACCAGGGCTCGTCATCAAGAAACTCCTATCAGAAGAAGCCCTACTGATCCTGGGGCGCCAACGTCATGATCCACGGTGGAGAATACACGAGCAGCCGTGACTCCCTCGTATATCCCTGCTGAGGAAGGCACAGCTGTCACAGCTATTACAACTGAACCTGCTGTTACAACTGAGGAAGACACAGCTGTTACAACTGGACCTGCTGTTACAACTGAGGAAGACACAACTGTTACAACTGGACCTGCTGGTAGAGGTCCGATCTACCACTTTTACGGGAAGGCTGTGACTGAAAGAGAGTGGACACAGTTCCACCAGAAGTTTACTGATCAGGAACAAAACAAGGACAAAGGGAAAAACGAGGAAAAGAATGCAGGAATGAACGAAGAGGAGAAAACAGAAGAGGAGATGAGTAACAGACACGAGTCCGATGAGGAAGAGGCGATGGTGGAAAACTATCATCATGAAAATCACTCCATGCTTGAGGGAACGACCGCTACACTGCAATTTTCAATTCAGCAGCCAGAAGGGACAACCCCTATGAAAAACATCTCACCATCAGTGTTGCCTCGCTTCCATGGAAGGGCAGCAGAAGATCCAGACGAATTCCTTTTTGAATTCGATATCCTCTGTCGCAGCTATGATTATATCACCGATGCCCAAAAGCTAAAACTTTTCCCCGCCACCCTGAAGGACAATGCATTACGCTGGTTCATGATCCTTGGGGGAGGATCTGTTGCTAATTGGGATAAGATGAAACAAATGTTCCTAGAGAAATATCAGGAATATTGCAACACCAAGGACAAAAGAGAGAAATTATTCAAAATGGTGCAGAAGGAGGACGAAAGTCTGGAGGATTTTGTAGAAAGGCTGTTGTACAATGTGCAAAGAGCCGGGCAGACGAACATGGGGCTAGACGTGCTCAAGATAATCTTGCTTTGTGGGATCAGGGATGATTGTTTAGACATGTTAAACCTGCTAGGAAAGGGAGATATCTCCAAAGAACCTTTTGGGAAGATTGTGGAACTATGTAAGAGATACTCCAGGGGGTCTTCCAGGAACAATAAGCGGGACAAACGGGATAATCTAGAACGTGATGTCTTCGACAGAACTCAGAAGTCATCCAACGGAGGAGCTACCCGTGCAGAGATAGGAAATCTCCTTGAAAATTTTAAAACAGAAATGATGAGCTCCATCTCTTCGGAGATCGATGTCCTGAAGGCAAAACAAAAACAAGCAATGGAGGATCTCACACTAGGTGTGTTCTGTCCCCTATGTAGAAAGAATCATCCGCTAAAAGAATGCCCGCTTGACAAAGTAGAAGTATGTCAGTTGTGTGAGCTGAACCATGACATGAAAGAATGTCCCTCACTTCCCCAAGTGAAGGCTATTCTGCAAGCATCAACTCCAGAAGTGGAATCAGCCTATTTCATTGCACAGAAGAAACCTTGGCAGCCTCGAAATCAAGGTATGCCTTTGGACTCGTTTCCATTTTTGAATAATATGAGCAGTTGGAATAATAACATGCAAAATGTGAATACACAATTCCCTTCAAATTATGCTCAGTGGAATCCTTCCCAACCTGCAATGCAAAATTATAACTCATGGAGTCCCTGGACACAGCCACCACATCAACCTACGTCGTGGTCTCCTGGATGGAGGAACTTCCATCTTGGGAACCAGTTTCCTCAACCACCTCCACCTCAACAGTCACCATATTCTCCTCAATACCCTCAATTTCCTCAATATCCTCAATACCCACCTCAGCAGTCGCAGCTGCAGCTGCAGAATAATTCTGTCCCTAATCTACCAATACGGCCTCAGCTGCCTACCCAACTTAATCCTAACCCGAATAATAAAACAATCCATCAATTGGAAACTGTCAGTATGCCGGCCTACTCCCTTTCCCCTATACCTTGTAATGATATTCGTCTACGATCTGGGAAAATAGTAGAACCCGTAATTACAGAAGATGCTCCACCTTCTGTGCATAAAGAAGGAGGGAGTTCACAGCATCCATCCGATACAGTTTCTATCACTGAAGATGCTGAGCATCCCTTAGATGGGACGGCTGAAACATCAAACGAGAAATCAGACAATACACAGCCTACCCAGCTGATAAGGCAACCACCATACCCTGAGAGACTAATGCTACCAAAAATAGGGGGGCAACCTCAGTTTAACCTTCTAGGAGAGTTAAGGAATCTTTACGTCAAAATTCCCCTTCTTCAAGCTCTTCAAGACGTGCCTATTTATGCTAGAACCATTCGGGACCTGTGCACTAAGAAACTAGGGAGGAAACCCAGAGATCCTCCCACTGTTCACGTCATAGGGAATTTATCTGCTTTGATAACAGGAAAAACCCCTGTGACCAAGTATGACGACCCTGGCAATCCTACTGTCACTATACATGTAGGACAAATGCAGATACCCAACGTGCTAGTCGACTTAGGAGCAGCGATCAATATCATAACAATTGAGACTGTAAAGAAGCTTGGACTCACTAATTTTAGACCGACCCCTACCATTTTAGAATTGGCGGATAGATCCACCATTAGACCCAAAGGGATTCTGGACGACCTTGTCATCTCAGTGGATTCATGGGAGTACCTGCTGACTTTTTGGCATTACAACCAAAATCACAGCTGGGGGGACACCCATTGATCCTGTGGAGGCCTTGGTTGGCCACAGTTGATGCCTGCATCAGCTGTCGATTGGGGTCCATGACTATATCTGACAGTATGGAGACTAAAAACCTCACCCTGTATCCTCCAGCTCGGCCAAGTCTAGAGGCTGAAACTTCCCTTTGGATAGAGCATGAGGAGGAGGAGGATGTTCAGCCACTATTAACTATAGGGAAGGCCTTAACTTTTAAAAATGAAACATAAGACGATGCTATTAGTACTTTTATTAGTGAACCCTCTTCAGTGGATAAAGAAGTCTATCAAATCCTGAACATTACCCTTGGTAAGGAAGAACAAGAAAATCTTACGGAAGAAGCACTAGTTGGTGACACAAACATAATCCCAGTTTTGAAAAATTCAAAAAGTATTCCTATTGAGGTAGAGCCTGGAAGGACTTTGAATATCAACCCTAGTCTCTCCTTAGAGGAACAGAGGTGCCTAATCAGTCTCTTGAAGGAACACAAGGGGGCATTTTCTTGGGAGTATACAGACATGAGGGGTATTCCCTCTAATCTGTGCACCCACCATATTTATATTAAAAATGACTCCTGACCTGTGTGTCAACCCCAACGACGCATGAACCCCAATCTGAGGGATATAGTGAAGGAAGAAATCCAGAAACTTTTGGAAGCAGGATTTATATATCCTATTTCAGATAGTGAGTGGGTTTCCCCACTCGTAATTGTGCCCAAGAAAAATTGTAAATGGAGGGTTTGTGTCGATTATAGGGAACTGAACAAAGCCACACAAAAGGATCATTTCCCTTTGACCTTTATTGACCAAGTACTTGATACCCTATCAGGGAAGAAGTTCTTCTCCTTCCTAGATGGGTTCAACGGGTACAACCAAATTCAGATTGCTCCTGAGGACCAGGATAAGACCACCTTCACTTGTCCCTGGGGAACGTTTGCCTACAGGGTGCTTCCTTTTGGTTTATGTAACGCACCGGCAACGTTTCAAAGAGCTGTAATTGGCATATTCTCTGAATTAGTTAATGATAGTATGGAAGTCTTTATGGATGATTTTACTCCCTATGGCAAGGATTTTGAGGAAGCACTGGAAAATTTAAAGAAGGTTTTAATTCACTGCGAACAGACTCGGCTCTCATTAAGCACTGAAAAGTGCCATATGATGATGAGTGAGGAGGTGGTATTAGGGAATTTCATCTCTACCAATGGCATTCAGGTGGATCCTTCAAAAATCAAGGTGATAAAAAATATACCGACTCCTTCAACTCAGAAAGAGGTGCAAAGTTTTCTGGGACATGCTAGATATTACCGGAGGTTTATGGAAAAATTCTCCAAACTTGCTTCTCCTTTGTTTTCTCTGTTAATGAAGGATGCATAGTTTTTGTGGAGTGAAGCATGCCAGACAGCGTTTGATAAGCTTAAGGAGAAGCTGTCCACAGCTCCTATCCTAAGGGGACCTAATTGGACCCTACCCTTCCACATTTCCTCAGATGCTTCTGATACCGCCATTGGAGCAGTACTAGGACAGCAAGATGGTCAAGTACCTTATGCCATCTATTATGTTAGTAAAAACTTAGCCCCTGCTGAACTTAATTATACTGCTACTGAAAAAGAATTCCTCGCTATTGTTTACTCTATTAATAAATTTCGTCATTACATTACTGGGTATCCTACATTTGTGCACACTGACCACTCTGCCATTAAATATTTAATGAACAAACCTGTCACCAATGCCAAAGTGACCAGGTGGCTCTTGTTATTGCAGGAATTTGATATTACCATTATAGATCAACCTGGAAAAGAAAATGTTGTTGCTGATTTTTTATCTCATTTTACTAACAATGATGACAGTTTGCCTATTGAGGACTCTTTTCCAGATGAACATCTATTCACACTTTCAGCTCATTCCCCCTGGTATGCAGACGTCGCTAATTATTTGGTTGCAGGAAAGCTCCCGCCACACATGTCTAAACGAGAAAAGAGAAAAATCATCCAGCAAAGTGCCAGGTATTGTTGGCTCAATGGTCATCTCTTCTACACAGGGCCCGATCTTGAGATTAGGAGATGCGTAAGGGAAGATGAGATCTTTCACATACTGAAAGCCTGTCATGATGGACCTTGTGGGGGACACTTTGCAGACAAAAGAACAGGGCATAAAGCGCTGCGGATGGGCTACTATTGGCCGACTCTGTTCAGGGACGCTAAAAGGTATGTTCAGTCCTGTGACAGCTGCCAAAGGATGGGCCATCCTAATAAAACAGATCAGATGCCTCTACAACCTCAAGTAGTAGTTGAACCATTTGATAGATGGGCACTGGCTTTTGTTGGCCCTATCACCCCTCCTTCCAGACAGAAAGTTTACATTCTGGTTTGTACTGATTATATGACCAAGTGGGTAGAGGTTGTAGCTTTGGCTAAGGCTAATGATCAGGCAGTGATTGATTTTTTGTATAGTGAAATCTTTACCCGCTTTGGGGTACCGAAGGAAGTAGTTACCGATGGGGGGCCACAATTCATGTCACACCAATTTGAATCCTTGCTCCGGAAGTATCATGTGCAGCATAGGGTGGCTTCACCTTAACACCCCCAGGCCAATGGTCAGGTGGAAAGTACTAATAAAGTGATTGAAGAAATCCTTACTAAAACAGTTAAGAGCCATCGAAAAAATTGGCTAACAGGCTTCCGGAAGCACTGTGGGCATATCGCACAACTTGGCGCAACACCACAGGGTTCTCTCCCTATGATTTAGTGTATGGAAAGAGTGCCATCTTTCCAATTGAGTTTGAGATCAAAACCCTGAAGACAGCCACCGAAATGAATCTGGATGTAACAGAAGCCCAGAAGAGAAGATTGAATCAATTAAACGAATTGGATGAGAAACGGTTAGCTGCAGTGGACCAGACTGTGTTGCTTCAGCAACAGAGATCCAATTGGTATGACCAATTTATTAAAAAGAAAATCTTTCGTGAAGGAGACTGGGCATTACTATATGAATCCAGGTTCAAAAGGGATTTTAAAGGTAAATTACGTACAAGGTGGCTGGGTCCATATTTGGTCGACAGGGTATTTGACAACGGCACTGTCCGTCTGGTGACCATCGATGAAAACCGTATACCATTACTTGCTAATGGCCACAGATTGCGACTGTATCGTAAGCCTATTTCGAAAGATGCATTCATTTCACAAATTGCCGCCGATCCAGATTATCAGCTGGCACCAGAGGAGGAATTTCTCTCTGCCTTTGCCAATCCTTAAACTGAAAATCGCATTTTGAATTACTGTACATAAATCATTTTCTTCTTTTCTATTGTAGCATATAATTGTTTTTTCTCTTTGCATTTGATCTTTTCGTTTGCTGTTGTTTTTCAAAAATTTCCAGGGAAGCGCCAGGGGAATGACCAGATTGGGCCTGTCAAATGAGAGTCGTCTTCCTATGCCTTCCTGTGCTGTATTTCCCTTTTCCTTAAAATAAATTTTTCGGTAGCTGCGACACATTTCCCGGCAGCTGCAACATCTTTCCCGGCAGCTGCAACATCTTTTCCGGCAGCTACGACATATTTCCCGGCAAATGTAAAATCCTTTTCCCAGCAGCCGTGAACAACTTTCCCAGCGACTGCAATATCATTTTCCAGCGGCTGCAACATCGTTTCCCGGCGGACGTAAAATTCTTTTCCCAGCGGCCGTGAATCATTTCCCAGTGGCTGCAACATCTTTTCCTGGCAGCCGTGAACCATTTCCCGGCGGCTGCAACAACTCTCCCAGCGGCTGCAACATCATTTTCCGGGCGGCCGTAAATTCTTTTTCCCGGCAGCCGTGAACCATTTCCCGACGGCTGCAACATATTTCCCAGTGGTTGCAACATCTTTTCCCAGCAGTCGTGAACCATTTCCCAGCGGCTGCAACATCGTTTTCCCGGCGGTCGTAACCCTTTTTCCCGGCAGCCGTGAACCATTTCCCGATGGCTGCAACATATTTCCCGGTGACTGTGACATATTTCCCAGGGCCGTAAAACTTTTTTCTGGCAGCCATGATTTTTTTCCCGATGGCCGTAAAACCTTTTTCCCGGCTGCCGTGAACCATTTTCCGGCGGCTGCGACATATTTTCCGGCAACTGCGACATATTTTCCGGCGACTGCAACATATTTTCACAGCGCCGTAAAACTTTTCCCTGACAGCCTTGATTTTTTCCGATCCTGTAAATCCTTTTCCTGGTGGCCGTGAATCTTTCCTGGCAGCTGCAACATCTTTTTCGACGGCCACGATATCATTCCTGGCAACTTGCATTGGTAACTCCTATGTTAACGGAAGAATTGCTTCAAACATGCTAAGCTATGGCTCTGATTCATCCTATTCGTGCTAGCGAACTCATCATTCCGACCCTGAGGACGCGATGGTTTGTGTTTCACTGGTGGAAGGAATTATTGCATTATCCTGGTCATCATGATCAGATTAATGACTGTACACGAGTATGGTTCCGCAACGTCACCAATCGCATGCTCCACCATTCTCCGCAGGATATCTGACGCACAGTCTCATGAGGTATGGCTTTGATTTATCACGTGATTAAGTGTTGATATAATTTAACAATATCAGTCGTACCTTTATTTGTATCACCATTATGGCCTAATTAAATCTTTCCCTCGTACGACGTAAACACTAATAACTACCACCTTCCCCAATTCGGAATAAAAATTTTGAACATTTTTCTGTGCTCAACTTTCCAAATTTGCCCATTTTCTCAACATCTCTGCTCAGTGATTCGTGCATCCTCTGTGCTACAACTTCCATTCTCGGATTCTGTAATCTGTGGAATAGCAATCTCAGTCTACATCCAGGACCATGGGGATTCCAGTTCGTCGTGAACCTTTGAATACACAGGAACTCAGGAAAAATCTTCAAGTTTTTGCCATTTTTCAAGCCACCAGCTGGATCGAATTTTTTGAGCGACTAGATGGATTCAATCGGGAAGCAGCCTTGCAATTTGCTTTAAATCTCACAAAAACTCACTCCAAGGTGTGGGGGTTGCGAATAGAAGTCTCCGAGGCCATTATATCTGAGGTTACTGCTATCCCGCAGGTGGCAAGGGCATGGTTTGGACGACGAGTCCCCACGACGACTGCACGGGAAGCATTTTTACTGGAGGGGGAGCAAGTTCAATCATCAAGAAGAGGGATCGCACTGCACTCATTGCCGCGGCCATGGGACCAGGTTGCTGTATTTCTCAAGAAGTACATCACTTGTGAAGGTAGATACCAAACTGTTTATAATTCTGAACTCCCTTTACTTTCTCATCTCCGCCATGGCATTTTATTGAACATTCCATATTATCTACTACATGACTTGCGTCATATGGAGGCATTTGTCCAGTCTGCTAAGCACCCACTTTCCTCCCTCACCCACCATGGTATTATCAAATTAATAATTTTAAGAACCCTTGCCCAGCATCATATAACCTGGGAGCAATTCACAGCTCGAGCTCAGGAACCCTCTCCCTTGCAGACTATCCCAATACAACAGGTACGATTTCAACCACAGCAGGAGGACCGGAGTCCCTCCAATGAAGTTGGGGGGGGGGATGAAACTGTTTTAGAAGAAGAGCAACTGGGGGCACAAGCAGAGCCATTGGGGGGGGATGAAACTGCATTAGAAGAAGAGCAATTGGGGGCACAAGCAGAGCCATTAGGGGAGGGTGTAGATAAAAACCTTGTGGAAAACCCAGATAGCAGGGCAGCTCTGACAACAGAAGGTGAAATTGGAGCAGCACTAAATGCTGCGACAATTGAACCTGAAGGTGACAGAGCCAGGACAATAGAAGAAAACATTGAGCTGGTAACTATTGAATCCTCACCTAAGTGGGGAGGAGGAACTTTAATTGAAGAAGAACAGCATGAGGAGCAAGAAAACATTCCTTCGACCTCAGCTGTGAATCCCGATATACTAGCTCCACAAAAGAAAACACCACAAAGGAGAAGAAAGAGATCAATCAATGAATTTAACATAACCTCACCAATAAGAAGAAAAAGAACTAGATCAGCTACAGTAGCAGAGGCAGCCAGAAAAAGATGGGCAACCTTAGAGGCACAGGTTGAGCTCCCGATCCTTGTACCGAGACCAATGGATGCTCCACAAAGGCCAGTTGAGGAAGAACCCGGAATTGAAGGACTTCTGGTTGAGAACACATTATTAAAAGAGGACCTCCAAGTACTTCGAAGGGAATTGGAAACCTGGAAGGAAACCTGCAGAAAACAAGGTGAAAGGAAATTGTATACATTGGTAGAGGCTGCAGACCAACTGGAGGATTCAAACTCTACCGAGCCTGGCAAGGAAGATGAACGAGTGATCTGTCCCACCTGTGGAGAAATATTTAAGGAGGCAGGCCACAAGATTATACTTCGTACCTGCTCAGCACAACAGCCCGCGCCCACAATAGAGGAAGCTGCAGAAAAAGAAGATGCTGTCACACAAGAACCAGCATCTTTAACCATCCTTGCTGAAGCTGCCACCAATCCTGTGACAGAGGAGCTAAGGGATGAAATCATGTACGATGCTGGGGATAAAGAATATACTGTAACCCCAGAATGTTCCCATGACACAGAGCTCATAGGAGAAGAACTTGGGATGGAGGACACTTTGGAGCTTAATGAAGAATTCTATACTGTAACCCCAGAATGCTCCCACGACACAGAGATTTTAGAAGCTGAGCCACAAAGGCAAGATATTGATGAACTTGAACAGGGTGCTGTAACACAAGAACCAGCAAACCTGAGTATACTTGTCCAATCGGCCGAACAGAAGGGAGAAGAACCTGGGATAGAGGACACTCTGGAGTTTAATGAAGAACTCTGGATTGTAACCCCAGAATGTTCCCATGACACGGAGCTCATAGGAGAAGAATTACAACAACAGGAGGATGAAGAGGCAAGCCAGGATGTTGCTACACAAGAACCAACATCCTTGGAGGCTGCAGCAGGAACTCCTGAATTTCAATTAGAAGATAACCCTAGAATGGATATCATTCCCGATACACAGTGGAGCGAGGATGAACAGGTACAGACACAATCCTCAGGTGACACCGAAATCTTGGAGGAGGAGCTGCACAATGAGAAAGATATCCAATCTCAGCAGCAGAAGGACAAAGAAGACACTGTTGCACAAGAACCAGTGTCTCTAGAAGTAACAGATGTAGCTGCTGAAGAGAATTCAGGGGATGTTGCTGTTACACAAGAACCAGCAACTCTTGAACCAGATTCAAAAATGCAGGTTATCCAAGAAGAAGACACTGTTACACAAGAACCAGTGTCTCCAAAAGCAATGAGTGTAGTTGTTGAAGAGAGTCTAAAGGATGTTGCTGTTACAAAAGAACCAGCAACTCTCATAGTAGACTTAGATGTGCTAGAAGGCACTGTCCCACAAGAACCAGTGCTTCTACCTCTTAGAAATGTCATTGATTTAGACTCAGATTAAGATTTCCTTTCAAGTCCTCCCCAGGCACAGCATATAATGAGACTGCAGGAAGAAGTGATCTCCACTTGCACCAACTACATTTCCAGACACCAGCAGGTAGCATTGGAAGGGAGTAAGCACAGATGGCAGGCTGCCTCCTCTGCACTTAGAAGCCAAGATCCTTACTGTTTCAAGAATTTCAAGCAGGCACTTTCCAAAGCCAAGGGCTATGTGGGAAGTACGAGGGAGAGTGGAGTTAATTGGGGCAGAGGAGCAGTGATGTTGGAAAGTATTGGGTTACTCACAGAGGCTTTTTAAAAGAACAAAAGAGGTGCCTGAGTTTCCCTACAACTTTTCCTCCCTCCATGAATAGAGCTCAGTGCAGGACTCAGATTCAAAATGATGCAGGATTGTTGCATGAGGACATGCAACATGATAGTTGGGGGGATATGTTGAGCCTAGAATTGGCCCCTTTTAATCATCCTCGATCACCTTTTCTTCCCCTGTCCTACACCATTTAGCATGCTAATCAGACCTGTTGTCCTCACTTTATTCCCCCAAGCTGCCAAGGTATGACTGATCATTGCTTTATCTTATTAATGCTTATGATTGTGATAATTAAGGCTGTGTATCTCTCAATTGTGATAACATGTCATGATTTATGAAGGTAGTTTGAGATAAGTGGACTGCAGGAAGGTGGGGTTGAACAAGTCTTGAAAGGAGGGATGTTCGCTGCTTAAAAGGATCCTCGAGGTTCCGATCATCAACTAAGGCACGTGGTTTTAATGCAACATTCTAGACAGAGCTGTGACAGGGAAGCTGTAACAGAATGCACTATAAGTGGAGATCTTTAGTTATGGCTGCTCGAGTATAATTGTGATCTGGAAAGATCGCCACTCCTGGGCCAATCAACAGCTTTCTCGCATTTTTCTATGTCTTTACTATGCCACGTTTGTAACAGCTAGTATTATTTAGGGCGCCTGAAGATCAGAGATCTTCATGGCTGCCCGTTAATAAGATCGGATGTTATGATCTGCATGTATAAATATGGGGAGCTGTCTCGACCCAGGGGGTTGAACAACGGAGAATTCATTCATTGTATTAGCAGTGGAAGCAAATTGTGTAATCATCCTTCCGTTAATATAAAGAGTTACCTCTGAGTTAAAGGAACTTTACGTTGTTCAGCCAACATCTCTGTGTGAAGGCTGGGCCCATCTTCCACAGAGATTGTTGAGTTAAAGTAGGACTTCTCGAATTTATTGTTGTGTGATGTTCTGTTAATGATATTTCCTTTGTACGCAGCAGTAGTAAGTGTGGATTTGCAGTATAATTAGGATTACATTTCCTTGAGATTGGTAAGTGGTACAGAGTGACAGTCGATTGATTAGGAAACTTTTTTATGCAATTCGTGTGATAGTTGTACACAGCTTTGTTCATCCTGCAGTTTAAGTTGTTATCCCATGAACCCTTGCAATTTATCTTTCCTGTTATGATTGTTAATTTTCATTCCTGTAATTCAATCTCTTAGAGCAGTTGAACTCAATCCTTTGCAATTGAATTTCTAGATTAATATTCAATTTATGCTTATGGTTTTCAAGAGTAATCAGATTGAAGAGGTGAGTTACTTGTTCTAGGATGTGAATAGGATTTCTTTTTATCTGCAATTGTCTTTGAATCTTATATCATTTCTTGTTGATGCATGGTAGAAAGGAATTGGAATTGTAGCAATTAGAAGGCAATTGGGATTACACAGATCCTTGGGATGGACATAGATGTTAGAGGATAAAGGTATTCAATTATAGTGATTTGGTGTTTAAGCATAGACTGTGCATTTATCCTTTGAAATAAAAGACTTTCTCGGGTTGACAATAAATCTCGTATGCTCTGTATGTTGGTAATAATCTATCTGCATATTGGGTGCTCGACAAAACTCGCGCCAATGGGAGGTCGATGCATCTTGTACAAGAGCATCCAGCATCAGCGACACAATCTGCTAACTTACAGAGCGTGTCACCTTAACTTTGACGCACCTTGTTAGAGAGCAGGACGCGTCAAGGTGACAACACAAGGAAAAGGGATAAACAACAAGTCTCCTTTTGGTCTTTCGGCCTAGGCACTTTAGGGAACAAGGCACATAGAGGACACACAACTCATGATGACGAGATTTTGGTGTAACGGTAGAAAACCGGTGTGAAGGCTCAGAGGAGGGGGATCGCACAAACAGAGCGCAAAGGGAAGAAAAACAACAGAGTAGAGCAACGAACAGAGCAGAGTCGCGTGTTTACGTTTGTGTAGTAATAGTAACAGGCTGAGGCCGACTTGATTATTAATTTACATGTAATTTTGTAAATGATACAAGTAATAGAAGCCAACGTCTTGGCATTTCCAATTCACATCTTGTGTTTTGTGAACATGTATGTGTAAACTGTGTAATTTTGATAAATGAAAAAGGTCTGACCCACCTACCTTGCGCCAATATAGTTTTATATATAAAACCAAGATTTGAAGTTACTTGAAAATACATAATTTAATTAAAAGATATTGATTTTCTTAATAACCCAAGACCTAAAAAATTCCATGAAAATGGAAATCCTCTCCATTATACACCACCACTAGATTATTCCAAGTGACCAATTTTTATATACACCCAATAATAAGTACACGAGTAGATTATTCCAAGTGACCAATTTTTATATACACCCAATAATAAGTACACGAGTTTTAAGATTGTATCAATATAAGTTGGACTTGCCAATCTTGTTAATTTTAATTTTAATTCTTAAAATGTAAACATTAAAATGTTTTTTTTTTTAATTTAATTTAATTTTTAATTAAAAATTATAGATCGATAAATAAGCCAAAATCTTTCAAATTAGAAGTTTGAAAAAGAACATTTTTTTGTTTAATTTTATGAATTACTTATACTTCATTAATTTCATACTGTATACAGCATCTAAGGAGTTTATTTACACGGTATTCTTTAATATCATATTATCAGTGGTATATGGAAGGACGAGAAGGGTTGCTTTTATAAAAACGATTATTAGTGGGATAGTGGAAGGAACACATTATACATTTTAAATTCAGGATGGATGATCAAAAGTTGACGAATCTGACGATCCGTTGTTAGAAGTGCATTCCAGCGGCCATATTTAGGTACGATATGATATCTAATATGATATCGGCATATATCGAGGTTTGACGTTTGACGTTTGACGTAGACGTATCATTAGAATATACATTACATAGTTGAATATAGAGAATGGTAGGTGAAGACTAAAGAGGGATCACTCTTTAACTGATTCTTTGAAAATAAAAAGAGGGCCACTTCTCTTGTAATTTGAAATAAAGAGGAGTGCTTTTGCTGTAATTAAGCTATTTACGGGCTGTGCCCCCCGGGGTGGACCACATCTACACACTGTTTTTGATAGATCTGGGACAGCATTCCTGTCGGGATATTGCTTTCTCTGTCACGTTTTGTAACTGGGTTTTTTGCCTATACCTCGGAACTGCTATGGACGGGCCAGATCTTAACGTGTCTGCTGGAAACAACTTGAACGCTTCAGATTACATGATTGAAGAGGCTGGGCTGTTCAGATCCGACTCCTTCTTCAGAAATCAGCTACGTGGTAAACGGGCCCTAAATCCCGGGGGACGACAGGTGGCTCACAAAGGCAAAACATATAAGGGACACCTGGGCATGGGGGTGCCACTTGGAGATGCCATGGATTCGGATCCATCGGTTGGTAGTGGTCGGGCTCGTCCGGTGATGGCTGCTGGTGAACGGCAGGGATCGACATCCAGAGCAAACAATAGACTGGCTGGAAAATATTTCAATAGACCTGGGGAGTCTCATCTCACGGTTGGCCGTGATATTGGTTTGGAGGAAACTGTGGAATATAACATGACTGTTCTTGTGGGTAAGTTCTCTTACCATGCCATGAATCGGCATAACATTGTCAAGTGGGTTGAAGAGATGTGGAACCCGATACTGGAATACACCCCACAGGTGTTCGCTCTGTCTTGCGGATGGTATGGTTTTAAATTCCATCAGGAGGCTCACAGTAAACGCATCCTTGAGGGGTTATGGCTATATGGAACTGGGAGCCTTATGCTCCAAAAATGGCAGACGGATTTCAATCCGGACTCGGCAACTGTAAGACTTCGACATTTATGGGTTCTTATGCCTGGACTTCCCTTGGCACTGTGGAACAGAGGGGCCTTTGAGGCCATTGGGAACCGTCTGGGACGTTTTTTACATGTGGACGAGGAACACTTGAATGGTTTCGACCGGCGGATGGGGAGGATGCTTGTCGAGGTGGATGTTTCCATTGGATTGATTGATGTTCTTCACATTTCTTGGCGTGGTCGTCAGTTGGCACAAATTATAGACTACTGGGGCATACCCTTCCGCTGTTCGAACTGCAAGGCGGTTGGCCACCTTTGGAGACAATGTAGGGCTCCTGCATCTTCTGGCCGTATCAGGAATGAGGGTCCTTTATGGTCGTCTGACGATGGCAGTGACTTGGAGATGGATGCGACTGGCGCACTGGATGGATTTTCAAACAGGGTTCTCAACCCTCTCGATCCAGACACTACATTATTCCGTAAGTTAGCATTACAGGACCCTCTATTTTTCCATTCGTTGAATGATATGGACATATCTTTTATAAATAATTTAGAAATGTTAAATGGAAATAATGGTAATTATGTGGGTCGGCGACAAAACATGGAATATGAAAATTCTGGTACTGATAACCAAACCAATGACAATACTGAACATGATGACCCGATTTCTGAGTCTGAGTTGAGGGATGGGCTACAAAACCTCTGTCCGAATTACACCATTCCGGTTACCTCGGTATCGCCTGCGTGTCCACCCCAGGATGTTCCGCCGGCTCCAAACATACAGGACCTTGACAGAACTCATAAAAATGGGGACGTTGTGATAGGGGGTGAGACTGTGGTGGAATATAAGGTTGAAAACACAATTGACCCCTCGGCCGGGGGTATGGGGAATATTGGGGTGAACCCGGTTAACCTGGTGGATGTTGAAGTTTCGGCGACTGATGGGCCTGGTGATGGGCGCAATAAACCCTCAAATGACTCCTCGGCCGGGGGTATGGGGATTATTGGGGTGAACCCAGTAAACCTGGTGAATGTAGAAGTTACGGCGGCTGATGGGCCCGGTGATGGGCTCAATAAACCCCCTGATGCTGATGGAAACACTATACATATCCCATCATATTCAGATATGGTGAAGAAAATCCCTATTCATACATACTTTAAGAACCGGATTGTGGACCCTGATGGGGATGTGTGGAATACCTTGACACTGAAGGACTCCGTTCCGACGGAGGGAATATGCAGTAATCCTAAAAGGAATATACCTGAAACAAATGGGGACATTTGTACACAAAAGGGGGCCCATAGGGGCGGCCTTGCACAAGACTTTTCGCCTATTAAAACTAGAAGTGCCAGAAAAAACAAGCAGGCCACTCTTGGGGGGACAGAGACGGACCTGGAAAAGACCATTTCCCCTAAATCTACTGAATCCCGGGCTCTTAGAGGAATGAAAGCCCTTGCAAGGGTTCGGAAATGATTTTCCTCTCTCAAAATATTAGAGGGGTGGGGGGCCTACCCAAGCAACTGGCCCTCAAACGTTTACTAGAAATTGCCAAACCTGATCTAGTGCTTCTACAGGAAACTATGGTCTGCGGGGATAAAGCTAGAATTTTCTTTAATAAAGTCAAGCCGGGATGGATGTGCTGCGCTGTGGACGCGGTGGGTCTCTCTGGGGGGCTGTTGGCGGCATGGAACCCGATGGTGTTGAGATTAACCCCTGCACAAACATCACTGGGTATTCTGCTGTCTGGAAACTTCAGGGGATCGGAAAAAACCATAAATATCATAAATTGCTATGGCCCCTATTGTGATCGTGAGACGTTCTGGAACCTAGCGGCTTCTGAACATTTGCTGGCTCTGGAGAACTTAATAATTGCTGGGGACCTTAATTTCACATGGGGGGATGGGGAATTCTGGGGGACGTCGGCTAGAAGAGATCCTTTGGGCACTTTTTTCTATGAGTTATTCAGGAAGTACTCTCTGATTGATGTAGCTCCTCGACCATTAGCACCAACGTGGTCAAATGGCAGGAAAGGGGATGAACAGATTCAGAAACGTATAGATCGTTTCCTTATATCGGAAACACTACTTTCCAGCATACAGAACTATAGATCCTGGATGCTTCAAATAAAAATCAGTGATCATCTGCCTATAATACTACAATTTGACGATGAGCCATTCCATAAAATTTTCCCTTTCAAATTCAATTCCACTTGGCTTGCGGATGAGGAATACACCACGGGTGCTAGGAATTTATGGTTGCAGATGGATGTCTCTGGGGAGAGATCGGCTATGGACAAATTGGCGGTAAAACTCAAGTTGTTAAAAGACTATACCATCAAGTGGGAAAAGAATAAGAAAGAATTGATGCGCAAAGAGCTTGCTGAGATTGAATTGGAGGTGGAATTCCTGATGAATCGAGGGGTCGAGAACAATTTAAATACTGTGGAACATTCTAGACTCTCCACCCTGGAATGTAATAAAATGAGAATTCTGTTGATTCAGGAAGAAACCTGGAGACTGAAAAGCCGAGCTACATGGCTCAAGGCGGGAGATCTGAATACAAAATTCTTCCATCGACTTGCTAATGCACGACGTATGCAAAACTCAATCTGGGATCTGAATGATCATCATGGCAGGAGGATTCGGGGGGAGGAGAATCTGATGGAGGAAGCGGTCCGACACTTCCGGGAGTATTACTGTGACCCAAAAAATACTTCTCTGGCTGAGCAATTTAAACTTATCAAGGAATATCCTAGGATGTTCAATGAAGAGGAGGGTGATAACACTTTTTTGGATATCTCTCTTGGAGAGGTGGAGAACACTCTGAAGGGGTTTGCAAAAGATAAATCTCCGGGACCGGATGGGTGGACGGTGGAGCTATTCATACACTTTTTTGATATTATGGGGGAAGATCTTCGGTTGGCTGTGGAGGAATCACGCCGATTGGGCATTGTCTCTGGGGCACTTAACACTACATATCTGACACTCATCCCGAAGACGTCACACCCGGATAACTTTGATGAATACAGACCGATTGCATTATGCAATTTGGTCTACAAGATTATTGCAAAAATTATTGCTGATAGAATCAAACCCATCCTCTCACAACACATCTCCATGGAACAATATGGCTTTCTGTGTGGGCGACAGATACATGATGCTGTTGGTGTAACCCAGGAAATTTTTCACACTATCAAACAGAAAAAAAACGATGCACTTATTTTACAACTGGATTTGGTGAAAGCTTATGACAAGGTGGACTGGAACTTTATGAGACTTATACTCATTCAGATCGGTTTACCCTGGAGAATGATGAAATGGATCATGGCATGCATATCCTCTGTTAATTATGCTATACTGATTAATGGACATCCTACAGATTTCTTCAAGGCATCGAGGGGTCTCAGGCAGGGCTGCCCATTATCTCCATTACTTTTTCTACTGGTTATCGAAGGGCTGAGTCTATCCATTCATAAGGCGCGCCGAGAAGGTCGGATCACTGGCATAAAAATTGCTAGGGGGATTTCTGCAACACACTCCTTTTTTGTGGACGATGTCATGCTTTTTGGCATGGGTACAATTGCTGAATGGACTCAATATAAAGTAAGTCTTGATCTCTTCTGCCGGGTCATTGGTATGATTATTAGCTATACAAAATCTTTTTTCCTGAAGCATTTGGTGGAGGACGATGTGGAACAGGCGATTTGCAATATCCTGCCTCTCAAATTCATTGAACTGGAGTCAGGCACAAAATACCTGGGTTTTTTCATTAAACCATCAAACTATAAAATCAATGACTGGACTTGGCTTGTCAGGCGTTTTGAAGAGCGCATAAAACACTGGAGCTTTCGATATTTAACTCTGGGGGGTAGGCTAACATTGGTGAAATCTGTTCTACAAAACCTGGGCGTGTATTGGTTTTCCCTCTATAAAATCCCACGGTCCATCATAAGACTTATCAGACGAAAGATCTTCAGTTTTTTATGGACGGGGGGTGGAACGCTGGAGAAATTCCATCTTACAAAGTGGAATGATCTGGCTCGTCCTTGGCATCTGGGGGGATGGAATATCAAGGATCTGGAATATTTTGTACTGGCCCTACATGCGAAGAGTCTATGGCTAGTGCTCTTTAATAACTCTCTGTGGGGTAAGATCATTCGTGCCAAATATTTGAAAAACATCCCGGTATCAAACTGGTTACGGTTACCCCGGCCTGCTACTTTGGGTATCTCTAATATTTGGAATGGTTTAATTAGTGCTTTCAGAATCATAACACAGTGGACTGCATGGATGCCGGGCAATGGTCGTAGTATTAAGCTGGGTGCGGACCCATTCATGGGTGGTCCCATGAACCATACTCTATCACTAAACTTAAGGACCCATCTCGGAGCATATGGCTACTACACTCTGGCTCATGTGGCTTGCCGGTATGTGGATGGACATACACACTGGATTACGGCTGAACAGTTGGGTTTATCAGGTTCTTTGGGGACTGAATGGGAGGAGTATACCCGGCCTCTGTATCTATCAAATATCAGACTATCTGATGATGAAGACCGACTTATATGGACGTGGGATGTGGCGGGTGGACTGGTAACGGCTAAATTGGCATATGACTCCTTATTTGCTGATTACAGAAATTCTGGGAGGTGGTGGGATAAATATATTTGGAAACTCATATTACCCCTCAAGATAAAAATTTTTGCCTGGCTAACGTTGTGCAATAAGATCCTTACCTGGGACAATCTATGCCGCCGGGGATTCTGTGGCCCGGGATGGTGCACACTTTGTTGCACACAAGAGGAAACCGTGGACCATCTTTTCTCTACCTGCTGTTTCACCCGGGACATCTGGAATGCAATCGCAAACAAAACGGGTATTCATCATCTATGGAACCATGGCACATTAAATAAAAACCTTGAATATTGGTCTCGGTTTGCTGGGGGTTGCTCGGAACTTCCTTTTTTCATGATCTGGGAGGTATGGAAGGCTAGAAACATATGTATCTTTGAAGGCAGAGCTCCCTCTCGGGATGGTATCTGCTATAAAATTATTGCTGCACATCGGGAATTTGTCTCTGCTCATGGTGCTGATTGGGGCAGAGACATACATACCCGCCGACTTTCCCCACCGGTACTTGTTTTCCCTTGTGCTTTCTTTGATGGGGCGGCTGTGGGTCGGTGTGGGGGTGGAGGTGCGGGTGTCATCATACACTTAAACATGGATTTATCTATTCATATCTGGCTAAACCTGGGATTTGGTTCCAATACTAGGAGTGAGTTATGTGCCCTGTGGCTTACACTCTTCTGGGCACGGCTGAAAGGGATCACCTCCCTTGTAGTTTTTGGGGACTCTTTATCTATTATCTCTTGGGCATGTGGCAAGACATCTCTCAATGTGCTGCTACTTAAACACTGGATGGATGCGACCCAGAACCTTATCCGGGTCTTTGAACACCTACACTGTGAGCATGTCTTTCGGGAGGTGAATATGGTGGCGGATATGCTCTCCAAGCGGGCTCTTCATTCTCAGGCTGGGATCATTATGTGGCAGGAATGGCGGGCGGATTCTATTACTTCTCAGGGTTCTCATCAGCTACACTGGTCTTGATGCTTGGATTATTATTTTTTGTATGACTGTTTTTGTTTTATGCACTACATTTATGCGATTTTATTACTTACATCTTGATTAGCTACTTGTGCAGATACATCCTAGAGCTTGGATCCAATTACTTGTTGGACATCTAGGCTCACTCTATCATATTTATGCGGCAGTATGACAGTCGATATGACTGTTTTTTGGCTTATCTTTACATGGTTATATTTTATATATTAGATACACTTCTTTTGACAGCTGCTGCTGTGGACTATTTTTTGGATATGCTTTTATGACTATGGACATACTGCCTTTTTCGGTGATTTTGGGATTCGTTTCTCCTTATGGAGGGATCCCTGACTATTATTGTGGACACATGGTGCTTATATTCCCGATGTTTTTCTGATGCTTGATGCTGACTCATCAGACATATGTTATGACATGTCCATATACTGGGCATGTGAGCAGACTTGGTTTGTTTATGACAGCTGGTGCTATTTACTATTTAGTATATTAATAGTAAGTTTAATTTTTCAGTGAAAAAAGCTATTTTTGTTGTAATTTGAAATAAAGAGGAGTACTTTTGCTGTAATTAAGCTATTTGTTTGCGTAGTTGTAGGGCTAAAGCACGCCCAAAGTTATCTTACAATAGGAATTGGAATAACGAGGAGGTGGTGTTGCTTTGTTTGAATGCGTCACTACACCGTCGATCTTATTATCAGTGGGCCTAAACGGAAAGCAGAGGGGACAAGTAAAAATTCCAAAGCATTCAGACAGATTAGAGAATATTAATGTGATGGTGTTTTACATGTAGCTTAACCTTGACGCGAAGTTTAATATAGCAAAATTAGCGTTTTCTTCGCTTTAACTTTTTTCTCCGCGGCATCTTCTCACTTTCTCAGAGAACCGTTAGTTTAACAATCTCCCCACTTTTCGGCACCGAAAGTGTACTTCGATGTGAAACTGAGATTTTGCTTCAGTATTTCGTTGACAATGGAAGAAATTGTTGGAAACTCAGTAACTTCACCCAGTTGTTTACTTCATACACCATGTTTCCTTGATTTTTACGCAATCTTCTTAATTCGCATATCACACAAACTGAACTCCAGTCCTAAAGCATTCAAAGCTCGACCCAGGCTTATTTAATTCTCCGGGTACAATCTCCTGGTATATTTCTCTAGCTACTTGCAGTCTTTCCCATATTCGTTATTTTCAAGCTTCGCTCGTCATATCTAATGGTGGGATCTGGAGTCGCCGTGAAGAGATTATGGAAATCTCTTCGAACTTCCGTGACCGGCAAGGGGAAAGGTATGAAACGGAAGTTGGCCTCGATGAATGTCTTGAACAAGAAAAATAGGACATACAGAAATGGACACATCCACTCTGTCCCATCTTCCAAGAGACAGAATGGCCTGTTTGGTCACTACAATTACTCAGACGACGATGAAGAAGATGGCCGTTTCAGGAAGAAGCTGCGAAATTGGAACATCAAAACCATGTCCTGTTTTTTTGGTAGCGTAGACATCGAACCCGTAAACGACCAGTTTGTGTATGTTACAGATCTGTACGCTTCAAGGTCTCAGATATTCAGTTCCTCCAAGGAAGCTGATGCCAAGGCTGACAAGATGAAAGGCAAAAGGGATTTAATTGCTAGCGGAAGTGGTAGTTCTTCAGCAGATGGGAATGAAAACGAGAAATCGAGGAGCTCTGAGATGAAGGAATTTAATATGAAAGCATTCCTATCGGCGGCAGCGACAATGGAAGCATCTCCGTCTACCGATACCAAGAAGACTGTATGCTGGAGTACTTCCCAGGTACAGTTCAACGGTGAAAAGGACAAAAGGTTTTCCGGTTTCTCGGATACGGAAAAAGTAGATACCGAGGCAGAGGTTTTCATTGCCAAATTCCACGAGGACATGAAGTTGCAGAAGCAGAAATCTATCGTTGAATACCGTGAGATGCTGGAACGAGGTGCCAGCTAGCATTTCCGGCGTTGAATTTGCTTTTATATATCTTGTAAGTAATTTTTTTGTGTGTACTCAACCTGTATTGTGACAGAAATTATGAATGGCGTCCTTGTGATTAATTTTACCTGTGTTCACTTCTCTCTCAGAAATTATTTCTGAGAGAGAAATTGACCGTTTGTTTACTGTTTGGAGATTAAAGTCTTTTTTATATCTTGAGTCCCGGCTGAGCTGGATGTAGTTACGCGATTGTTGAATGTCTGAATGTCGACTTGGGTTTGTCACAGTAATTATTAATGGCGTCCTTGTGATTAATTTTACCTGTGTTCACTTCTGAAAATCGATTATTTGGTTTGGTCAAAAGGACTGACGTAGGGGAGAGTTTTGGTTGAACAAAATTGTCCATTAATTCTATATTATTGTTTTATTAATATAAAAATTGTTACAAAGCACAATCTTATAGCATTTAGGCTTTTGATAGAAAAATATAACTTACTATTAATATAACTTATAACATTTCGGCTTTTATGAAACAAAAGATTATTAATGACATTGTGAGCTGAAATTGTGAGTAAAGATGTTTTCGAAAAAGAGTTACCGATTATGAGTTTTAATATGATAAATCTACTTACATGTTTCATTTTTCAAATATAAGGCTAAATAATATTTTTAGTAGTCTAAACATTTAAATCTATAATATTTGGGGAAAAAATGTGAAATGTTAGGAAAATTATGAAAATCTGAAAGGTGTATTGACAGATAATTCAAAGCAAAAATGGGCATCTTCACAGGATTATTATGTTTACAGAAATATTTGAAAGATGTTGGGCCCAATATATGTATCATTTAAAAAAAACAGAAGAATGTATATAAATATCTTGATTGTAACCATAGGCTTCTTGATCTATTTTCAATATGAGAAACTATGATAAAAGGTGGATCAAAGTTTTCAAAACTCCCATACCAAATTTGATGTTATTGTAGATACGGTTCACAGGTTGCAGATATACAAAACACTAATATACCTACTCATTAATATCTATACTACATATACTCATCCACCTATGGTATCGAGTTTAATCAATTCAAACACGCCACAGTGGAACCAATTTGCAGTGGATACACACACCATCTTCCTATCTTGGACACATAATAGATAGCTTACAAGGTTACATTCCAACGAATGCAGAAAACTGTAATTGAGACATACAGGTTAAAGCTTTCCACGTTTGTGTTAATAGAAATTAGATTATAGACAATCACCATAATTCAATTTCACAAGAGAATCGTTTATTTTCAAAATTTAAAATGATCTCCCAAGGAGCCTTGAAATACAAGAAATTATCAAAGGCCATTATATCCGCTCTGCCACTAATATTCCTTTAGGCTTACTGTGGGGTTTGGCTGGTTTCTCATCATTACAGATAGTAATCTACAAAAGTTCTTCTCGCGGGTCTACAGATCCCCACTGGCTGGTATGCATACCACTGCATGTCGAAATTCTATCGGGCACCCACTATTTGTGTAGTGTCCCTTTTGTGGATCTTTGGGGATCCTCACCCATATGTTGAATGTCTACAAAGTAGCCCTTTCTCGATTATACAGAACCTCATCCACAAGACTTTTCCTTGTCATAAATTTGTGCGTGTGGATCATCCATGGGTTCGTTTGCGTGCTTGATACCACTATGGTGGTCTGTGGAGGAATTCTATAAATTAAAATTAAACCACATTTGTTCTCACACGCAAATTATTTATTTAGACCACATTGATTCTCACCAATTAATTAATTCAGCAACGGTTTTCACTTGGGCCGGTCAAGGAGGTGTCTTACAACCACATTTACAAGCTGTCTGTCTACAGAGAACTTCATTTCAATGTTTTAAAAAATATTTTTCCAGGTTCGTTGAGGTAGGAGAGGAGAAAGTCCAGTGTCCTAATATCTTCAGTCTTCAAGACTAGTAGCATTGATAAAATGATTAACAACAATAGATTAGGGCATGTTTGGTTTTGAAAAATGATTATTATACCAATGACGATAAAATGGTTAGTAATGGGAGTAATAATTATAGATCAAAACATATTTGATCATGAAAAATGTGACCAATATCACACGAATATGCACCATGAAAGTCCCTTATTATCCCCCTAAAAGCATATGTCTCACATTCTTAGGCAACATCATACGAATTTCACAACCCTCCTTTGTGACCACCATTACTACCACCACCGACTCCTCTCGCTCAAGGCCTTAGCATATTTTCAACCCTAGCATTCAATCGTGTGCTCTCTTTGTCTTTGTATACTTCTTTGGCAATCAATGCCCATTCAGATATGGCATAAGAGTTCTGAACCCGACTTGGTGATTTGATTTTGTAGGATTTTTAATCAACCAACCAAGAATTATGTGATTGAATTATGTGATTGCATCAATAGTTAAATTTTAAAATAAGATTTTATAAAGGTTTTAAAATGGCAATTTTAAAGAGTACATAAGCATAAATAATGCAAATTAATAAAGATGCAAACCAAAATCTAAAACAGAGTTCATCCAAAAATGACTACGTGTTCGGGTCCCTTCCAGTGAGACCGATTTTATTAATTCTTTAAATGCCGCAAGTTACATCAATATTGAGGACACTCTGAAATTCAGACTGTCTGCTGCAAAAACAAAATGCACAACTACGACCATCTCGAAAAATCGTGAAAATGAGTATAAACACTCTATAGTTTGCCTAGGACCTCCCCTGGCATGCACTTCGAGAACATCTATACCTATGTTGTACAGTCATCATATGGATTACTGCCTTAGGAACTGTGCTACATCGAAAACTGTGCCCACCACTGTATTGTTCATTGGCCCTACCTAGACCATGGTTTAAATATTGTGGGCGTGGTTGTTTTGGGGGTCACGCAGGCATGCCCCTTTTGGGGTTAGAATCCTAACTCAAACGCAAAAGGATATCTTACAATCCCCAATATAATGGACAGGTACTAGCCCAATGGTTACTTTTGGAGTTGTTGGACGAAGGTCCCGGGGTCAAACCCGATAGCCTCCGTTTTTGGTGGCAAGTATATATGATATGGCATATATAGAACATATAGTTGTATCACTTATGTGGACCTTCGTTTCGTGCACGCCGTTAGTTACATTAGTGGTTACATATACATGCTATGGGGCCGAGGGATTAGCCCTCGGGCTTGCCCCTTTTTCAAAATATACCACTGTCTCACTTTAAATAATAAATGTGCACTATGTGGTTAAGAACCATCGGTGGGAATGATGGTAGGTGCATTTATGTTAAGGCGTTGGTAGTGGTCGAAGGTCAGGGGTTCGTTTCCCTTGCCTCACCACATCTTTTGGTGAAGATTAACCACATTGTGGGCAATCGGACTACCACGTGGCAACATCCGATTGTTCCACTTGGCCACCACTTGTACAATGAAGCTACCACTTGTTAGCCTGCAACAAGTCAATGTCATTGCAATGCCACTCAGCTGCCAAGTCACTTGCCACGTCGCACTCTATAAATGTGCCAGGTCAGTGTCGTACATGCCACATGTCAACCTTTCAGAACCTTTCAGTGGTGCCACGTGGCACCCTATTTTTTCCCTTTTGTTGTCTTGCCAAAATTTCAGAACACGATATCTTCTGCAAATGGATTCCATTTTTGATGAAACGAGTGTCGCCGAAAAGATCTCGACAATCCCTACAAAACGACGTGCTTCTGTTCATGGCACGGTAGAAGAGCGAATGGCACGGTTGTAGGTATGTTGTACATAATGCAACTGTTAATCCCAAAGCTTAGGATGCATACAACAATATCCTCGGAGTAGATGTACCACTATGCAGTTGGTTACTTCGATTCCCTTGCCTCACCACGTCTTTTGGTGAAGATTAACCACATTGTGGGCAATCGGACTACCACGTGGCAACATCCGATTGTTCCACTTGGCCACCACTTGTACAATGAAGCTACCACTTGTTAGCCTGCAACAAGTCAATGTCATTGCAATGCCACTCAGCTGCCAAGTCACTTGCCACGTCGCACTCTATGAATGCGCCACGTCAGTGTCGTACATGCCACATGTCAACCTTTCAGTGGTGCCACGTGGCACCCTATTTTTTCCCTTTTGTTGTCTTGCCAAAATTTTAGAACACGATATCTTCTGCAAATGGATTCCATTTTTGATGAAACGAGTGTCGCCGAAAAGATCTCGACAATCCCTACAAAACGACGTGCTTCTGTTCATGGCACGGTAGAAGAGCGAATGGCACGGTTGTAGGTATGTTGTACATAATGCAACTGTTAATCCCAAAGCTTAGGATGCATACAACAATATCCTCGGAGTAGATGTACCACTATGCGGTTGATTACTTCAGTTTAACCGTTGGTTTGTGGATGAAAGGAAGTGCTCTTCTTCAACTTAGTGTCCATAAGTTCCCACAAATATGACCAAAAATTCCCAAGGAAGCAATAGTCTCGATCAAATACAATAGAAGTGGGTAATCCAAAATGAACCCAAACATACTGGAAGAACAATTAGGCAATCAAATCTGTCGTGACCTGCTTCTTACAAGGCATTAAGATGCACATTTTACTGAACCTATCCATAACCACATACAAGTAATCATGACCTTTCCTAGACATAGGCAACCCTCTCACAAAATCCATAGACACCCTTTCCCATGGATGACAAGGTACAGGGAGTGGACTGTACAAGCCCAATTTTTTGTTACTTGGCTTACTTGTAGCACACATAACACATCCATTTACATATTTGGATACAGTTTCATTCATTCAAGGTCAATAACAGTCACTCTGAAGCTGAGCTAATGTCTTTCCTACACCAAAGTGACCAGATATAAGAAAAGTATGAGCTTCTCTAATTACATGAACTCTTTCACTCCGTGGAATACAAATTTTTCCAAAATGATATAATAACTTATCATGAATATGATAATCCAACTCTCCAGTTTGTGTGCCATGAATTAAATATTCATACACATCTTTGAAGTCTTCATCATGAGCATATTGTTCAATGTAACTTTCATGAGCCAATGGACTATTTTGTAAGATAACAGATGCATTGATTGGAGGTCTTGATAACATTTCTACTACTT
This sequence comes from Larix kaempferi, assembly GCA_027924585.1. Classification (NCBI taxonomy): domain Eukaryota; kingdom Viridiplantae; phylum Streptophyta; class Pinopsida; order Pinales; family Pinaceae; genus Larix; species Larix kaempferi. Next base: position 308,366 of record BSBM01001304.1, read on the forward strand.
TATTCCGAATTCCCTTTTTATATTTAATGAGTAAATGATCTTGTTGTAAGAATCGTATCCATCTGAAGTGCCTTGATTGTTGTAGCTTAGTTTGTGATTGAAGACATTGTAATGTTTGATATCAATATGAATGATTGTTTCTTTACCCATTAGATAATGTTTCCACTTATTCACACTTTGTACTAATGCATACAACTCTTTATCATATGTGGGATAGTTAGCTACTGCTTTAGGAAATATTTTAAAATGATAGCAGATTGGTTTCTTATGTTGCATTAAGACTGGCCCCATGGCATAACCACTAGCATCAATTTCAATCTCGAAAGGCTACTGTAGATATGGAAATGCAAGTACTGGAGCTATGCAGATCTTTTCTTTCAAAATTTTGAAGGCCTTCTAATCTTTGCCTCCCCATTGAAAGACATATTTCACACTTGTCAAAGAATGTAAAGGAGGAGCAATAAATAAGAAGTTAGCAATAAACTTCCTCCGGTATTGGGATGCCCTCGAGAAGCTTCTAACTTATGTTACATTAGTAGGCTTGGGCCAATTTTGAATGACCTCAACTTTAGAGGTATCAATCCTCATTTAACCACCCATTGCAATGTGGCCTAAGTAAACCAAGATGTCTTTCCAAACTCACATTTGTACATCTTCAAATACAATTTCTCCTTTACTAAGACATCTAGGACTTGCTTAACATGCTTGACATGATCCTCCCACGTTCGACTGAATATGAGGATGTCATCTAAGTAGACTATTACAAAGTCATCAATGAATGACCTAAATACATCATTCATAACCCGCATGAAAGTAGCGGGAGCATTACAAAACCCAAAAGGCATAACCAACCATTATTATACCCTATTTAGTTTTGAAATAAATTTTCCAAATATCATTTTCATGGATTCTGATATGATGATAACCACTGTGTAACCACTTCTTAAGTCTAACTTAGTGAAATGAATTGTATTCTTTAAATGATCCAAAAGGTCATCAATACGAGGAAGAGGATATTGATTATTTACGGTGATTCTATTCAAATCTCTGTAGTCCACGCACATTTTCCATGTGCCATCTTTCTTTGGTACCAGAACAATCGATGAACCACATGGAGAGGAACTTGTTTGAATATCCCCTCTCGAGAAACTCTTGAACCTACTTCTTGATTTCTACATTTTCGATCACTGAAGACCGATACATACCATTATTTAGAAGAGGAGCATCTTGCTACAAATGGATCTCATGTTGTATTTCACTTTTAGGAGGTAATCCTTAAGGTTCTTGGAATACTACATCAAACTTACCAACAACCTTAACCAATTCATCTGTAAGGTTAGGATCACAACCTTTAAAAGCATCAATCTTATCAACATCTTTAGCTTTAACGATCATGAGAACAAAACTCTTACTTGCATTTACTAATCTCTTCATTTGACTTTGAGAAACCAAAGATAGATTAGTTTTCATATGACGAGCTCGGATAATGTATCGAATACCATTCTTGGTTAGCTGGTACTTGTTCTCTTCTATGTAAAAGATTGATTTCTTGTCATAAAGATAATGGTTTCCTAAAACAATACCACATATATCCAATGGGACCACATCCAAATCAATTTCATCCAAATCCAAAAGTTATTGCAAACCTGAGTTGATACTGTTTAGAAACTTGAAGTTGTGCATTTTCACAAACCCAACCAAGTGGATATGGTTTGGGGTGAGGATTTGTTTCCAAACCGAGCTTTTTAACTATCTCTTCTAAAATCAAGTTAGCTTGTGATACACTATCAAATAAAGTATCAATTTTCGTATGCTTGGAAATCACTCTTATGTGAAATAACTCACTCATTTTCTTTTCATCATGAACAGGTTCAACTTTTGAAACAAAAACAGATGGATTTTTACCTTGTAATCCCATGGATGTAATTTTTGTCTCATCTCCAATTTTTTATCCCAAATACTGCTGGAGAGTGGCTGTAGTCTTTTGGTCTTCCTTTTTGTTTCGAAACATTTCTAGCTTAAACTCTAGATGAAGCTTCCAACATTTAGATACATCATGACCCATTTTTCTGACAATGTGTGCATGTGGGCTTATCTCCTCCTTTCTTCACGGTAGTTGTGTGCTTTCCTTTCCCTTTACCTTTGAACGTGTTTCCACCCGGTTTGAAAGGATTCTTGGAAAATTTATCAAAAGTGTTCTTCCCCTTATATTTGATGTGGGTGGCTTGAACACACACTTCATCCAAGTTAGTCGGATTGAACATAAGAATTGTATGACCTAAGTAACTATGTAATCCTCCAATGTATTTAAGAAGTCTCTCTTGAGTATAAAGAGGTATACCCAACACTAAAGCCCTCTTTCTAAACTCTTGTGTGTATTCTTGCACATTCTTACCCTTACCTTGTCTGAAATTTTGTCATACCATTATAGCTTGTTGTATATAACCTAATGGATAAAATTGTTTTTTCAACGCTACAGTAAATTCATACTATGAGGAAATAAATTTACCTTTAGTAAGAAGGTCCTCTTGAGTTTTTCTCTCCCACTATATGAGATAAGTGCCACCAAGCCATAGGGTGACCAATTAGATTTTTGCTTCATTACCTGCAAGTTTCCAAATCCTGCAATATACTTCAATTTGTCTTATCCAGTTATCCAATTTTTTAGCATTATGTTCTCCGTTAAACATGGGTAAATCAAATTTTACATCAAGATTTAACAATGGCATATTAGCAACATATTTTGGATGACCTTTAGAATGATGAGAAAAAGAAGAAGAAGCAGAACTAGAACTTGAATCTGAACTTGAAGGTGAAGATGGAGGTTTAGAAGGGTCTTCCCCATTTCATTGATTCACTGAAGAATTATCCTCAACTTTTGTCTTCTTTCTTTCCCTCTTCTTCAATCTCTCTTGATAATCTGCAAACAACTTCTCAACCGTATATGACATTCTGTAGAAGGATTTATGGAAATCCTTATCGTGTTCTTAATGAGCATCATCCTCTACCATTTTCTTCCTTCAGATTGTACATTCAATTTCTGTATCAAAAGGCCTAAGCTTTCATTCACCTGCTTTAAGCTTTCCCCTATTAATCATTCACACACTCAAAAATCTATGGTTAAGTAAGCTTTGATACCAAACATGATCTAATTTTGCAGGATCTTTAATAAGCCAAGATTTATGTGAATGCTTCAACAGTTGAATTTTGAAAGAAGACTTTATAACTTGGATTTAAAATGGAAATTGTAAAGAGCACATAAGCATAAAGAATACAAATTAATAAAGATGAAAACCAAAATCTGAAACAACATCTAATAAAGGAGTTCATCCATAAAGGACTATGTTTTTAGGGCCCTTCCACTAAGACTAATTTTATTAATATATTCAAATGTTGAGCACTATGAAATTTAGTATTGTTGCTGCAAAAACAAACTGCACCACTGTGACCGTCTTGAAAAATCGTGAAAAATGAGTATAAACACTCTATGGTTTTCCTATGACCTCCCCTGGAATGCACTTCGAGAACCTCTATCCATGCATTGTATGATCATTGTACGGTCATCGTAAAAATTCCCGCCTCGAGAATTGTGCTACATCGAAAACCATTCCCACCACTCTATTGTACCTTGGTCGCTCCTAAACCATGATTTAAATAACGTGGTCGTGGTTGTTTTGGGGGCCACGCGGGTGCACCCCTTTTCGGGTTAGAATCCTGACTCAAATTGAAAAAGTTATTTTTCAATCCCCAATACAACGGTCGAGCGCTATCCCAATGGTAATATGTTGGAGTAGTTGGCAGATGTCCTAGGGTCAAACTCATGGTCCTCCACTTTTGGTGGCAAGTATATATGATATGGCATATATATAACATATAGTTGTATCACTTCCGTGGACCTTGGTTTGGCACATATTGTTGGTTATGTTGGTGGTTACATATACATGCTATGGGGTTGAGGGCTTAGCCCTTGGTCTCGCCCCTTTTTCAAAATATACCACCATCTCACTTTAAATAATAAATGTTCCCTATGTGGTTAAGAACCACCAGTGGGCATGATGGTAGCTGCATTATGGTAAGGCATTGGAGTAGTTGGACGGAGGTCCTGGGGTCAAACTAATGGGCCTCCATTTTTGGTGGCAAGTATATATGATATGGAATATATATAACATATAGTTGTATCAATTCTATGGACCTTGTTTTGGCACACATTGTTGGTTATATTGGTGGTTACATATACATGCTATGGGGCTGAGGGATTTTCCCTCGGTACTTCCTCTTTTTCAAAATATATCACTGTCTCACTTTAAATAATAAATGTGACCTATGTGGTTAAGAACCACCAGCAAGCATGATGGTAGGTGCATTATGGTAAGGTGTTGGCATTGGCGGGAGGTCAGGGGTTCGATCCACATTCCCCGCCATATCATTTGGTGAATGGTAACCACATTGTGGCCAATCGGACTACCCTGTGGAAGTGTCCGATTGGTCCACTTGGCCACCACTTATATAATGAAGCTATCACTTGTCAGCTTGCAACAACTCCAATTCAATGTAATGCCACTTAGCTGCCAAGTCACCTGTCACATCACCTGCCATGTGGCACTTTGTGAATGCGCAATGTCAGTTCCGTACAATCCATGTGTCACCCTTTCAGTGGTGCCAAGCAGAATCCTATTTTTGCATTTTTGATGTCTTGCCAAAATTTCAAAACGTGATATCTTCTACATCCAAATTCCATTTTTTATGAAACAAGTGTCACCGGAAATATCTTGACAAGCCCTACACAACGGTGTGATTCTTTTCAGCATTTGAAGACTTTGATTTTTGTTCATCTTAGTAGATCCTCATGGATCAAACCTCCCCACCTGAAGATTTTGGACCACTGAAATCCTGGAATCATTCAGTAAACAGGTGAGGGTACAGCTCCCTCACGTTTCTGGTGTTTATCCATTGTTTTTTGCTTGGATGAATTCCTTTCAAACCCACACGAAGATATTTCACATCTCCTCTTTGTGAAGTCCATATTATTATGTCAAGAATGATGTCTTCCTGCAACTCATGAAGATATTTATGTGCCAAATCATCTACAGAAGGAACATGAACAATCTCCTCTCGATCCATGATCATTGGAGGCTCATAAAATTTCAATTTTTCCACATTCACAATGGAATAAATCTACATGTATGGAGGAAAATCTAACCGGAAAGCATTGTTACCAACTTTGTCCAAAATTGTGAAGGGTCCATACCTGAATGGTTTAAGATTTTTACCTTTACTTTTAAGTCGGTCCTTACTGATATGAAGCCAAACTTGATCACCCACTTGGAAATGATGATCCACTCGATGTTTTTCATGCATTGTCTTGTACTTGGCTTGGCTCTTCTCCAATTGTTCATGTACTGCATGGTGTACCAACTGGATTTGCTGGATGAAATTCAAGGCCTTTTCTGCATCAACTTGTATATCTTCCACAAAATCTTTCTCATAAACAAAGTCTAAATGAGATTTTGGCAATTATCCAAAACATGTCTCAAATAGAGACCTCAATGTAGAAGAGTGAATGGCACGGTTGTAGGTATGTTGTACATAATGCAATTGTTCATCCCAAAGACTAGGATGCTTACAACAATATCCTCGGAGTAGATTTACCACTATGTGGTTGATTACTTTAGTTTGACCATCGGTCTATGGATGAAAGGAAGTTCTCTTTTTCAACTTAGTGTCCATAAGTTCCCACAAATATGACCAAACCTTCCCAAGGAAACTAGAGTCTCTATAAAATACAATAGAATTGGGTAACCCAAAATGAACCCAACCATATTGGAAGAACAACTGAGCAATCAACTCTTTTGTGACCTGCTTCTTAGAAGGCATTAAGATGCACATTTTACTGAACCTATCCACAACCACATACAAGTAATCATGACATTTCCTAGACATAGGAAACCCTCCCATAAAATCCATAGACACACTTTCCCATGGATGAGAAGGTACAGGGAATGGAGTGTACAAGCCCAATTTTCTATTACTTGGCTTACTTGTATCACACATAACACATCCCTTTACATATTTGGATACAATTTCATTCATTCGAGGCCAATACCAATACCTAAGAAGCTAAGCTACTGTCTTGCCTACACCAAATTGACCAGATATAAGAAATGTATGAGCTTCTCTAATTACATGAACTCTTTCACTGTATGGAATGCAAAATTTTCCAAGATGATATAATAACTTATCGCGAATAAGATAATCCAATTCTTTAGTTTGTGTGCCCTGCATTAAAGATTCATACACATTTTTGAAGTCTTCATCTCGAGAATATTGTTCAATGTAACTTTCATGGGCCAATGGACTATTTTGTAAGATAACATATGCAATGATTGAAGGTATTGATAACATTTTTGCTACTTTATTCTGAATTCCCTCTTTATATTTAAAGATTAAGTTAAATTGCGATAAGAATCCCATCCATCCGAAGTTCCTTGATTGTTGTAGCTTAGTTTGTGATTGAAGATAATGTAATGGTTGATTATCAATATGTATGATTGTTTCTTTACCCATTAGATAATGTTTCCACTTCTTCACACTTTGTACTAATGCATACAACTCTTGATCATATGTGGGATAGTTAGCTAATGCTTTAGGAAATATTTCAAAATGATAGCAGATCAGTTTCTTAGGTTGCACTAAGATTGCCCCCATGGCATAACCACTAGGATTATTTTCAATCTTGAAAGGATGATGTAGATCTGGAAATGCAAGTGCTGGAGTTGTGCAGATATTTTCTTTCAAATTGTTGAAGGCCTTCTGCTCTTCTCCTCCCCACTGAAAGAACCGTTTCACACTTGTCAAAGCATGTAAAGGAGGAGCAATAAATAAGAAGTTAGCAATAAACTTCCTCCAGTCTTGGGCTGCTATCGGGTGTTGATGTATATGTAACTTCGGAATGTATTTCACATATATGTATATTGTATTCCTATAGAGATGGTAATATTCCTCTATAAGGAAGTGTCGTCATTTATATTGTAAGTGTCGTAACTTATACTTGATGGGTTATTAGACCACCTTATTTGGGGTCGGCCCTGTATAAGTCATGTGGGTCAAAGGGTTATTAGACCACCCTATTGGGGGTCGGCCATGTGGGTCAAAGGGTTATTAGACCACCCTATTGGGGGTCGGCCCACTCAGCATTATGTTATGTGGTAAAGTTCGAGCCTACATGAGTTAGGTAAAAAGGCAAGTCAAGTCAAGTATAAATAGAGTGTGGGAGGCACTCTATTTGCACACTCACTTCTCACACATGCACTCAAGGAGGAGTGGCGCACTTATGGAGGAGGAGTATCTACTGCTAGGTTATGGCTATCTCTCTTGGTTGGTTGTATCATTGCTCTATCTATCTCTGAGGAAGTTATTGGGGTTTTTCACCTTTATGGTTTTCCCCAAGTAAATCTTTGTGTCTCTTTTGTGCTTGCATTATTGTCTCCATGATTGATATGCTGTAGATATGCTGTACATGTTGTTCTCTCAGTTAAGATCCTAGATCAGATTGAAGTAAATTCAGAAAATTTAACATGGTATCAGAGCTAGCCTGAAAGAAGGCATGATATGGCATGTATGACACTTGTTGTACTTACGATGCTAGGGCTTGATATAGCAAAAACCAGTCATCGTAGAACTTTCGCTATAAATCCGTTTTGGAGAATTTTTCGGATCTGAAATTGTTACAGGACGAATACTAAATCTCCAGGTACCTTGTGTCCAAAGGAAAACCTCTAATTCGTTGTACTTTGTGATTTATGATCTGTACAATATAGGGTTTCTGCCTCTTCCAGATCTGAGTCAAAATCAGGTGACCTTGGGAAAAAGGTCATATCTTGGGCTAGGAAGATCCAAATGAAATTTCGTAAAATGTGACAGGTAGTAAATAGTCTGTACTATCTCAGAAAACTTTTTCAGAGGCCGAAGTTCAACCAGTGACACGTGGCACGCCGTACAAGTTCGCTCTCCTGTATTATCCCATAAACAGGTCATGTTATGACACTTGGCATAAATCTCTCTCAGAGAGTCCAATTGAGGTCAGACCTGTTAGGATGGAAATATAACAGGCCGAGATATCTCAGGAAATTTTTTCAGAGGCCTAAGTGCAAACAGTGACACGTGGCACGCCGTACAAGTTCGCTCTTCTATTTTATCCCAAAACAGGTCACGTTGCGACATTTGGCATAACTCTCTCTCAGAGAATCCAATTGAGGTCAGACCTGTCAGGATGGAAAGATAACAGGTCAGGATATCTCAGGAAACGTTTTCAGACCCTGTGGATCAAAAATTTCTGAGTTACACCAGAAACAATCAGGTACATATTTCTGTCAAAACAGAATTATTTTTGAGTACCTTCATTCATGGCTTCCGGAATTTAGGGCTTTGGAGAAAGTTGGAATTTTTGTAATCGGAGACCACGGCTGGATGCTACTCATCAAAATAGAAATTTAGAGACCAAGATCAAAATTTTTGGTTGGGAAGAAGGCCGGGCTTGATTAGACCCTAGTTCGAGACTTTGATCAGAAAAGTGGAAAATTAGGGCTTCTGTAAAAATGGAATTTTTGCAATCTGTGACCACGGCTGGAAGCTCCTCAGAAAAATAGAAGCTTAGAGCTTTGGATCAAACCTTTTGATGGGGCAAAAGAGTGGGCTTCATCAAACCCCAGTTCAGGGTCACGTCCAGTGAATCCGAAAGTTTCAAAGGCAAAATTGAGGAGTAAAACTTTGCAGTTTTCAAATTCTGAATATACCAGTTTGATCAGCTCATCAAGGCGCATATTTCTATCCTTTCGGAAGTTTGAAATTCAAAGTTTGAATTTTTGGGGTTTCTCTGACAAACCCATATCCAGCTCCAGGTCCAGTTCTTGCAAATCAAGTGGATTGGGTTAATCCTAGAAGAAGATGGATTGGTCACCTGCATAAGTGAAGAAGTTCCTGTCTCAGAGGGAGATGAGGATAAGGCCTTACATAAGAAGATTACAAGCGATCTCGACAGGTATGACTCATCGAGGTATGTTTCGATATTTGTCCATGATTAAGTTTATGGTATGTTTGTCTTCATGTTATTACGGTTAGTACAATTTTGATTTTAGATTTGTCGTATAACCTTAACAAAATTATGAATGCATGATAGAAGATATTCATTGGTTAGGGTGTTGACACTTATGATTGTACTAATGCATTATGGTGTTGTATGAGGTTTATGTTGTCTACTAACATGAAAGGTACACCAAGAAAGACAAATCATGTTCTGGTCCAAGAACATATGATCATGATAACATGAGGACAAAGATTCATCCATTGTCATGGATCTCATAGAAGATCCATTTACGAGGTATGTATAACTTGGTTTTGTAATAGTTAACCTATGAGATATACAGGTTACTAGCACAAGTCATTGAAGAAGAACAAGAAGACATCATGTGAGTATGTTAGACATAAATATCTAGCATGCTAATCCAGGTATGTTTTTTCCTATATCAAGATAGAATCCTACCTTGTGTTAGGATCTTATACTGTTGTTGATAATGATTATTCATGAAGTCATAGGTTTGAATAATCATGATTGTATGCATATTATGTTTCTTACCATAATTGATGATATGACTAACCAGAAGAATCATGATGGTATAGGTTTGAATAATCACAGGTTTTATGCATTTTATATCTCTTATCTTGATTGATGATTCAACTAACCTGAAGAGTCATAGGTTTGAGTAATTACAGGTTTAGACATGTTATGTTTCTTATGATTTGACTAACCATAAGAATCCTACATAAACCTTGAATGCTAATGCTTATTATTTCTGTTTGAAATGATCATGACTATACATGCTTGAGATTATTGTGTTTTAATAGTATACTAATGAATGAATGATTTTATATGAGATCACAAGGATAACACATTCATGATACTAATAAGCATGCATAGGGACCAAGGATGAATATGAGATTCAAGAACAGGTAATCCAGGAAGCAAAGATCAAGAGGGAGTACATTCCAGTGGTTTATGCAAGGATGCAGATATTCAGAGGGAGTTGACCATCTCTCTACATCCCACAACAGAAAGGTGTAGAAGAAGCTAGTTTAGATTAGGACTCCAGCAGATCCTGCAAGGAAGCGAAGACTCAGAGGGAGTCCACCCAACGAACAAACAAAGATAAGTATTTGAATTGTCATTTCTTAAATAATACTGTTCAATAATGTATATACTGATGTTCCTAGAATTAGGTTGTGTATTATGCATATTGGAATAATTGCATTGATGAACAGTATACTCCTAATATGCATGGGTAAGTGGCCTATGGCACTGTACAACATTCCATTGCTACTTATCTAGAATGAAACCTCTTTGCTGACATGTTGAGAGTTGTGCACACTCTTAACAATGTTCTGGTAGAGATTGGAAGGCATCTAGAAAGTTACGGGATATGGATAAATGTTGTATTGAAGCATTGGCTAAGATAATTGCATGACTGTATGACATATTTCTTTATGTGTAAGAATTTGTTTTGAAAATTATGAGATGTTTCTAATCATGCAATTTAACCTATTTTGTAGGAAAGACCGTATATCTTCACCTACAAAAGGACTACAACATTTGTTCCAACAACAAAGATATCTATTGAAGATATTGAAGTTCCCAGGATCTGGGATGAAGAAATGAAATGCCATGATCCGTCGATCATGAAAAATAATGTTTGGGATGTAATCCCAAAGACATGAAGGGAAGTTTGCTATGACTTCCAAATGGAACTATCAGATCAAGCATGTTGCAGATGGCAGCATAGAGAAATATAAAAGTGATGAAATAGAAGATACACTAGATGGATTCAAGACAGCTTCCTTGAATGGTGTAGATGAAGAAGAAGTGTATGTGGAGCAACCACTTGGTTCTGAGACACATGATAGGAAATCATATATGTGCAGAACTTGGTATGGTGAAGATAGATTGATTGCCAACACGCAGCGGAAGCTTACTACCGAGTTCGAGATGAAGAACTTGGGGATGATGCACTATTTGTTTTTGGCATGGAGGTGTGGCAGAGTGCAGAAGGAATCTTCCTTGGACAAGGGAAGTATGTAGTAGAGACCATGAATAGGTTCGGGATGATGGATTGCAAGCCATGGCCACACCTATGGCATCGAATCTGAAGCTTCTATGTGATGCTTCATCTGAGCTGATTGATGTCTCTATGTATCGTCAGATGATTGGGTCATTGATGTACCTGACGAACACGAGACCAGACATTTGCTTTGTTGTGAACACATTGAGCCAGTTCCTGACGGATCCGAGGAGTGTTCACCTGGTTGCTGTAAAGCATGTTATGAGGTACCTGAAGGGTACAATGGATTATGGGCTCAAGTATGAGGTGAATCAAAAGTTTAACCTGTAGGGTTATGTTGATTCAGATTGGGCTGGCAGTGCTGCAGATAGGAAGAGCACATCTGGGTGTTGCTTCAGTATGGGATCAGGTGTGATCTCTTGGTTTAGCAGGAAGCAGTCCTGCGTAGCACTGAGTACAGCTGAGGCAGAGTATGTTGCAGCCTGTTTAGCTAGTTGTGAGACAGTATGGCTACGGAAGCTACTGTCTGGGTTATTTGATCTCCCATTGGAGGCTACTGGTATCTTCTGTGATAACCAGAGTTGTGTGAAGCTGTCCGAGAACCCAGTGTTTCATGACAGGTCGAAACACATAGAGATCAAATATCACTATATCAGGAATATGGTGCAGAGAGGAGCTGTGAAGCTTCTGTATGTTGCGACGGACGAGCAGATTGCAGATGTGCTGACGAAGCCGCTAGCCAGAGTGAAGTTCGAGTACTTCAGAGAGAGGCTTAGCGTTCTTCAGATCGAGGACACTTCGAGGAAGAAGTGATGGACACATTTGCTGAAGCCATTCCAAGCATGTTGGAAGGAGGATCCTTCACATGGCTGTGGATGTAAAGCGCTGGATAATGGGCATCAGGATGATGTTCTGGTTTCTGCTTGGATATGATCAGTTGGATCATTTATGTATGTATGCATCATGTTGGATGCTGGATATGATCAGTTGGATCATTGATGTATGTACGCATCATGTTGGATGCTAGATATGATCAGTTGGATCATTTATGTATGTATGCATCATGCTGGATGCTGGATATGATCAGTTGGATCATTTATGTATGTATGCATCATGCTGGATGCTGGATATGATTGGTTGGATCATGTATCTTTGTATGATCAGGTAAATCATGGATGCTGATGGATACATTGTGTGGATCATGTATCTTTGTATGATCAGGTAGATCATGTATCTTTGTATGATCAGGTAGATCATGTATGTTGATGGGTACATTGTGTGGATCATGTATCCTTGTATGATCAGGTAGATCATGTATGTTGATGGGTACATTGTGTGGATCATGTATCTTTGTATGATCAGGTAGATCATGTATGATTGATGGATACATTGTGTGGATCATGTATCTATGTGTGCATCAGATGGATGCATTGTATGATCAGGATGATCGTGGATGATGAGCTTCTCTAGATGACACGCAACAGGATGTTGCAGTGATGATGATGAGTATCAGATGATACTTTGTGGCCATGGATCAGGTTGTGCAGGAAAGCATGTAATTTGTGCCCTGGGAGATTTGCAGATGGTCTTTCGAGGTTTTTCCTATGGCATGTAATTTGGTGCCCTGGGACATCTGGAAAATGCTCTTGCGAGGTTTTGCTTGGGAGGACATGTAATTTGTGCCCTGGGAGATCTGCAGATAGTCTTTCGAGGTTTTTCCTATGGCATGTAATTCGGTGCCCTGGGATATCTGGCAGATGCTCTTGCGAGGTTTTGTCCTATGGCATGTAATTTGCTCCTGGGAGATCTGGACAGGATAAAAAAGGCCTCATATGCTTCAGCCAGTTTTTGCCATGACCACATGTAATTTTCTCCTGGGAGATCTGGACAGGATGAAAAAGGCCTCAGATGCTTCAGCCAGGTTTTGTGGTGGACCACATGTAATGTGCTCCTGGGAGATCCGACAGGTAGAGCTGTGTGCTCGTAACAGCCTGGGATGCTTCAGCCAGGTTTTGTGGTGAGATCACATGTAATGTGCTCCTGGGAGATCCGACAGGTATAGTCATGTGCTCGTAATAGCCTGGGATGCTTCAGCCAGGTTTTGTGATGGGTCACATGTAATGTGCTCCTGGGAGATCCTACAGGTAGAGCTGTGTGCTAGTAATAGCCTGGGATGCTGCAGCCAGGTTTTGTGACGCACGTAATAAGTCCTGAGGATTCCACAGTATGGCCAGTGATGATGAAGACCTGCAGGTGGTGGGCCTACATCCAGTATGAAAAAGGACTGGCTCTGTAGAACTTCCTATGACGAGTAGATTCAGAGATTGATTGAGATAGCAGCAACAGTGACGATGATGATGATGACTCGATGACGATTATCCAGTGACGATGATCCAGAGAAGATGACTTGTGCTAGAAGAACTATGCTGAGAAATAGCTTCCTATTTAAGAGGGAGTGTTGATGTATATGTAACTTCGGAATGTATTTCACATATATGTATATTGTATTCCTATAGAGATGGTAATATTCCTCTATAAGGAAGTGTCGTCATTTATATTGTAAGTGTCGTAACTTATACTTGATGGGTTATTAGACCACCTTATTTGGGGTCGGCCCTGTATAAGTCATGTGGGTCAAAGGGTTATTAGACCACCCTATTGGGGGTCGGCCCACTCAGCATTATGTTATGTGGTAAAGTTCAAGCCTACATGAGTTAGGTAAAAAGGCAAGTCAAGTCAAGTATAAATAGAGTGAGGGAGGCACTCTATTTGCACACTCACTTCTCACACATGCACTCAAGGAGGAGTGGCACACTTATGGAGGAGGAGGATCTACTGCTAGGTTATGGCTATCTCTCTTGGTTGGTTGTATCATTGCTCTATCTATCTCTGAGGAAGTTATTGGGGTTTTTCACCTTTATGGTTTTCCCCAAGTAAATCTTTGTGTCTCTTGTGTGCTTGCATTATTGTATCCATGATTGATATGTTGTAGATATGCTGTACATGCTGTTCTCTCAGTTAAGATCCTAGATCAGATTGAAGTAAATTCAGAAAATTTAACATCGGGAAACTTCTAAATTATGTTACATTAGTAGGCTTGGTCCAATTTTGAATGACCTCAACTTTAGAGGGATCAATCCTTAGTTCACCATCCCCTACAATGTGGCCTAAGTAAACCAAATATGTCTTTCCAAACTCACATTTGGACATCTTCAAATCATTAGGGGAGTTTTGGGGTAAAAAATGGGCCTCAAAACAAAAAATGTACCATAACAATTCACTTTATAAGAACCAATAGGATCCAGGATGATGATGTCAACCATAAGGGTAAAATTTGTAAAACAAATTGGAGGGAAAAATAAAAAACTACTTTTTTCTCATCGTATTTTTGACATATCTCCTTAACGGCTTACCCAAATTTCAAGTTTGGGCACTTGTTGGATGTGGATTTTAATTACGCATCCAACCCACACACACACTGCATACTCCTGAGGGCCCATGACATGAAAAAAGTGAAAATTTCAATTAAAAAACGTATTTTCATTTTCATTTTTTCATGTTGTGGGTGCCTCAGAAGTATGTAGTGTGTGTGGGTTGGATGCATAATTAAAATCTGCATCCACCGAGTGCCCAAACTTGAAATTTGGGTAAACCGTTAAGGAGATATGTCAAAAATACGATAAGAAAAAGTAGTTTTTCTTTTTCCCCTGAAAAATTTAGAACTCTTATTTTATTATTTCCCTTAGGAGGCCCATTTTAGACCTCAAAACTCCCCTAATTGACAATTTCTCCTTTGCTAATATATCTAGGACTTGCTTAACATGCTTGACATGATCCTCCCACATTTGACTGAATATGAGGATGTCATCTAAGTAGACTATTACAAAGTCATCAATGAATGGCCTAAATACATCATTCATAAACCACATGAAAGTATTGGGAGCATTACAAAACCGAAAAGGCATAACCAACCATTCATACAAACCCTATTTAGTTTTGAAAGCAATTTTCCAAATATCATTTTCATGGATTCTGATATGATGATAACCGCTTCTTAAGTCTAACTTAGTGAAATAAATTGCATTCTTTAAATGATCCAAAAGGTCATCAATATGAGGAAGAGGATATCGATTCTTTATGGTGATTCTATTCAAAGCTCTGTAGTTCATGCACATCTTCCATGTGCCATCTTTCTTTGGTACCAGAACAATTGATGAACCACATGGAGAGGAACTTGGTCGAATATCCCCTCTCTCGAGCAACTCTTGAACATGCTTCTTGATTTCTACATTTTCAATCACTGAAGGCCGATACATACCAATATTCGAGAGAGGAGCGTCTTGCTACAAATGGATCTCATGTTGTATTTCACTTTTAGGAGGTAATCCTTAAGGTTCCTGGAATACTACATCAAAATTACCAACAACATTAACCAATTCCTATGTAAGTTTAGGATCACAACCTTTAAAAGCATCAATCTTATCAACATCTTTAACTTTTGTTAGTTTTTCAACTTTTAATCAATATTATCTAGGATCTTATCTGCAAGAATGACAAGCACATGATAACACAATAGACACAAAGAATTTCGTCGGGGAAACCATAAAGGAGAAAACCATGCAACTTCCTTAGAGATAGAATCGTCACCAATACAATATCACAAAAGTAAAATCCCCAAACAAAGATGGTCTTCTACATCTCTCTTTCTTTCCTCCTATGCGAACTTGTCTTCTCTCTCTCACTAATGCAAACTTGAGTGAGCAAGCATGTGTCCAAATGAGAGAGCTTAGCTCTCTATTTATACTTTACTTTTGGGGTGACCTTTTAAATAATTAGGTTGGCCTTAATAAACCTAACTGGGCCGACTCCTCTAGGAGACTCAATAATACAATTACATTTGACTATTTTGGGGGACTATTTCCCCAACTTACATGGGAGGATTTTACCTCAATGACCTAGTATGACTAAGCATCATAATGACATCCCTGAGTGGAGGAAAAACATCTCCAACAGAGGTACAAATAAAATACAATATAAAATACAATATAAAATACAAGTGAATATCTTCTGAATATACAATTACATCAACACTCCCTCTTAACTAGGAAGGTATTCTCTTGCCATAGTCATCAACCCCATTAGACACAATTCTGTATAACATCATCATCATTGGATCATCATCAATGCCGGAGCATCATCGTCACTGCTGCTGCAATCCTCATCATGTCAATAATTGATTGGTGACATCTCTCAAATCTACTCGTCATAGGAAGTTCTACAGAGCCAACCATTTTTCATGATGGATGTAGGCCTAGCTCTCCTGTAGGTCTTCATCATCTTCTGGGAGAAATACATCTAGTAGGTACAGCCCATGACCAGTCATTACATGTCCAAAACAATCATTTGCGTCTCCTACGATCGCCTCGTCCTATCTAGATCATCGCATCATCTCACAGAGCATAGCCCAGATGCACATCACATGTCCCACAATGGTCAGCCCGTGTCTACCAGCATGGGAGGACTTTCCTGCCACCATGAGAGATCCTTCCTAGGTGCACACACAGTGTCTTAAGACCGGTGGACATCTCCAATATGGGAGGCACAAACCTACCACCATACGAGACCTTGTATACCAACATGGGAGGCACAAACACTCGTACAAAATGAGAGATAAATGACCAAAAAAAGACCAAAATCCGCATATAAATGACCACTTTTGAGTTGGTGACCACTGGTAGCAAATTAGTGGCCATATATCACGTGACCAAAAATGTGGTCATATTTAGCTTGGTCATTTATAGCTTATCTTGTGGTCATATATTTGGTCATTAATTTGGTAATATATTTGGTCATGTGATAAATGACTGCTAATTTGCTACCAGCGATCGCCAACTCAAAAGTGGTCATTTATATGCATATTTTGGTCATTTGTTTGGTCACTTATCTCTCATGTTGTAATGGTGGTTGTTTATATGCAAATTTTGGTCATTTTTTTAGTCATTTATCTCTTTTTAGTGGTTTTAGAATATAAATAGGGCAGGGTGGAATCGAACCACCAACCTCCTGCCTATAAGGTAGTGCTCTACCATTGAGCTAGCACCCTTAAATAGAACATAGGAGCTTGAAAGATGAGCATTTGTTTGTGTGTCGTGGAAAACTTCTTGCACCTGTATCATGTACCATGAAAAATACATCATGTTAGTTTAAAAGATAATAAAATTATAATTATAATAAAAACACCAAATTACTTTCCCAATATCTATCACACCTTTCATACTGTGTTTGGTAGCAAAGAATAAAAAATTCATTGTTTGTCAATTCTTATATCCATATACTAACTTTCCCAGAGCCATCGACATTTACAACAGGCTAAAAAATCCCTACTAAACAAATGTGAGACCCTTCAATAGGGAAATATTTTGAGAATTTTCATTGGGCGCATCCAAAAAAATGACTGATAAAACATGTATGCAGGTATCAATGTAGAACAAATATTTGGCATTTTGGAGAATTAGAGAAACAAAAAAGGGAGGTGAGTTTGTGGCTCTACAATTTCCACCACTGTAAGAGTTTATAGTGCAGATATGTAGTAGTGCCCAAGGAGGTACTGTAGTGCAATCTTAAGCAACAATATCAGCAATGTTGTGAAGCCAAAAGGAGCATGCCTATGTGGCATCCTCAATGCCCTTCAGGGAATCTCAAAGAGAGGAGTTAGAGGTGAGGGGGGGAGAAATCCTTCTTCTAGTGTTTGCAGTAAAACAAGAAACTCTGGGGAAGGGGTGTCTTGTTTGAATGTAGGCTCTGTTATGTGATTTACACACTTTCTTGAGCTCATGATGCAATTAAAGCATGCCAAACACTACGTGCAGATAATAAGTAGCCTAGCACTTAATGGCAAATTATTTGGCATTTTCCTAAAATAAAATAATAATAATAAAAATGTGTGAAACCTGAGCTAAAGTAATTGAAGGCTGTAGATAAAAGGCGAGATCTCCGTTTCCCTGTGAGAGGTTTTGTATAGTTATTTCACTAGAGGATTTTTCAACAATGAACTACACTTCATGCCTGAAATTGGGTTATATTTAAGATATTGGTCCCACAACCATAATAATATTTAACTCCGCTATAAATCAAATTGCCTTTCCCTCAAATAAGATATTCAATACCATACTTAGAACAATAGGGAATATGTTGGGATCTTCTTTCAAGATGGCAGAGACCACAACGGACAAGAAAAATATAGCAACATATGCCAAAAAAGGTGAGGTGACTTGAATAAACAAATCTTATGTATATTGCATTTTAACCACTCTCTTGTAATATGTGGGATGGTGCGGCTTAAACAGAAAGCGCACTACAAAAGATGAAAAATAGTGACCACTCAATCAAATTATCTAGAAGGGACCATATATACAGACTTAACTCCACCCTGATGACCCTCATTCAGTTGTACCACAATGACATGATTCCATCAGCTCACCATCATACTCACAATAAGAATAAGAATAGAGTCAATAGACTTGCTTCTAGCAATCACAATTTATATCATGGGCTAGGGAAAATTGAATAAGTAAAAGATGTATCTGAAATAAAAAATCAAATTCTTCCCTGTATAGAAGAAATAGTTTACAATATTTGTAATCTTAACTTGGGTGGTTTCTTGCAAGATATCAATCGTAACTGCCTGATATCTCTCTCTTCAAGCCACGAGACTTTGAAACAAAATTTATGATGAATTATAGCAATTTTGTATTCCATATACTTGTGTGTGTGGAGAGGTTATGTTTATATCCAATGAAAAAAATGAATCGAAATGATGGAAGAAAGAGAGACTATATAACTTGGATTGTGATAAAGCACTTAATACATTCTTGGCAATCATCTAGATAAAATCACTCCAAACATGTAAGTTCAGAGAATAAAATATGAATCTTACAAAAAGCTAGACAAAAATGTTGTCTGTGTAGCTTGGAAAAGGAAGACAGGGCCTTGAATCTCTTCATTATGGTTGCCTGTCATATTGTTTTGCATAAAGGATAAGCCATAGAATGGTTTCAGATCTTTCAGATTAAAGCACACTTTCCAATCAAATAATTTGATCCTCGCCATTTCAAGCTTATGTGGCAACACCCACAAAGCTGAATGCCATCTATAGCACAGATCATGAACTAAACTACTAAACTTTGTAGTACCTATGCACCAATATAAGAAGGAGATAAAGATAAGTTCAAATGAGGTATTGCATAAAACTATGGATGTAACAAAAAATTGAGATGCAGATATCATTACCAAGCAGACTAGCTGCAAAGATATCTATTCCACACACATAATACTTGCCTAAATAATTATATAGATTGATTGATACATAGATAGATAGTTAACAAAGAATGACCATACTTACCAATATAGTCCATAGGATGAGCATATAACAACCACAAAAGTGTCTAATGTGGTATAAATTCTAGAGGTGATCTCGATGTTGACTGCAGACCAAAGGCAATCAACCTACGCAAAGCCTCAGCCATGTTCAAAGTAACCTGATGTTATTAAATGACAAGTTAGAAGTTTCACCAGACAAGATAAAATAGAAAAAAAATGAGGTTGGTCGATTCAGCAATTAAGAATATGAACCCACGAAATGGCAATTTCCTCACCTAGCAGAAGTCACTGACAAATTAAACTAACTGAAATACAAAATATTAGTAACAATAGGCAAAAATTCCAAAAATGTCGTTTCTTCTTCGATGGTCCCAAATATTTGTACAGTTTAAAAATATCAAGTAATGCCTTTTTCTGTACAATTATTTTTATCAGCAAGAAACAAGAATTACAGAGTTCTTTGTAGCCATGTTAAGTTACAGACAACTCACCTGATGCTGATCCTTGGTATATGGAAAAAGTGTTTCTGAGAGTGATATAAGCAATACCAAGTCCAGACACAAACTCTTATGGTCTGATAATAGGAGAATCTGAACCCATAAATCAAGAGCTGAAGAGGAACAAAAAATATTAGGTGGAAAGCAATTATCCAAATGATTTGAAGAACATTTGTAGGAACTTGTCAATATTACAGATCCCTAGATACTTGGATATAACATTGGCTTAGATGTAAGTTTATTTCCAATTAATTGTTTTTCCACCTCAAATTTTTCTGAAAGCATTTGCAAAAAGTTAAATATGTCAATAACCCAAATAATAATCTAAAAAAAGAGAATTTTTTCCATGACTCTGACTCAAGTTAAAATAATAAGCTTTTTGCCTTGAGAAGGAATATAAGAAGCTTGCCTTATATATATCTTTGAATTCATTAGCTTCTTTGTGGGACTGATTAGCAGTACCCTCATAATCCAAAGACAAAGCTATGGTTACTCCTGAAATTCAAGGTTAAAAAGTTTTAATAATATAACTAAATACTTGGACAACAAAACTTACATACAATTAATATAAAAGAAATAATAAAATCCCTAGTAATAAGCAACTTGTGAGGTGTTTTTAAGCCAACATGATATGGTGTTCCTTCAAGAGGTTAAGTCTGCCGGATTTGAATTAAAATTTAAGATGTCATAAGAATTCCTGCTGGAATGGTCCATTTTGGGATACGGATCATGAGCAAGGGGTAGGAGGTGTAGTTCTAGCTATCTCACTCTCTTAAGAGATTTGCAGTGGATCATGTGTTAGACCTTAATAATAGCTACATAAAATATATTTAGTGACAAGCCTATTGGCTTGCATCACTGTGACAGTCCTGACATTCATACTATGAAGCTCCTCCTTTGTTTTAGCATTTAAGTGCCTGACCAATACTTGAGCTTTCTGAACCTTATCCTCCTTGAGAATGGGTTTTGCAGCTGCATTAAATTTAACACCTTGCTTCCCGTGATGCAAAACCATGATTAGTGTGAACAATTTATTATTGGTACAGTTATGTTCTCCAGTAACATACCTTGAACCTCCGGATTATAAGATTAAAATAATGTATTTATAGACCCTGTAACTAAAATAGAATTTTGAGTACTAAGACTGAATTCAACCAATCAAAATTTGTGAAAAATGCTTGGGTTTGTTGAATGTTACATGCTTTCATATTAGCAAATACCTATAGTAGCAGACAATGTTATTCCAGAACCCCTATTTGATATTCACAGGTCAAGGCATGTTTCTTTATTATTTCAATTCATAGAACTCTTACCATGCATAAATGACATTTGCAGTTTGTTGAACTAGCATTTCCAGACAATGGAAGTAACATGTCAGTCCAAAGCAAACACACAAACCACACTCTATAGACGAATAGTTCTACAAAATTTAATTTCCTGATGATTCGAAAATGACTCGAATGCATAGGTCAAGAACCATCTTGTAAATTTTTCAATCAGATCTATACAAAAATCTATTTAAAAGGTAATTTGGATTCTCTTTTCAGATGAAGGATAAGTTTGTACAGAGAAAAAATAATGTCTTCTCCGCTTACGTTTTCTCAAAATAGAGACAAGATTGAGCTACATGCAGACAAACAATAAATAATGGCCTTGGTACTTAATTCCAAAAAATTCAAATCTACAATAATACAATTATTTTCCCAGAAAATAAGATCTAAATAGTGAAGGAATCCAACCTCCAAGCTGTATAAACAATTCAAAATATTAACTCAAGAACATATTGTTAATGGTCTAAAGGGGAATTGTTGCACGAATTTGCAAGTAGTCAGCACTCCCCGGTATATCGTGACAAGGGACTAATCGCCTCTCGTGGATCCTTGAAATATGGTGGTGGTGAGTTTACCAATCACCTGCGGGTTTTGGTGTAATGGCATCCGTACCTCCAACAAGTGGTATCAGAGCTAGAGGTCACGAGTTTGATACACACTCGGCTCGCGCTGAGGGGGAGATTGTTGCACGAATTTGCAAGTAGTCAGCGCTCCTCGGTGTATCGTGGCAAGGGACTAATCGCCTCTCATGGATCCTTGAAATATGGCGGTGGTGAGTTTACCAATCACCTGCGGGTTTTGGTGTAATGGCAACCGTACCTCCAACAGGAACTAGACAGTAAATCTGTCATCCATGAAAACATTTGACTTGGAAAGGATGTTGTGGACCTATAGTAGCAATCGTGGGTCTGTGGAAAAATCCATAGGCTGCTAAAAGCATTGCACAATAAAATATATCTGGCTGCAATGAAATCCTAAATGATTTGGAACTGAAGATCACGTGAACTATAGGAGGGCCATAAGCTGCAAACAAGAACTCTAAAGAAATTTATTGAGGTAAGTTGCAATCTTGAGTTTTGTGAAACTATGGAGAGGAGATCCAGAGAGGCTCTTGAAGAATGACCAAAATTTGAAAATACTTCGCAGATAAATAGTGATGATAGACTGCAAAAAAAATATTATAGATTGAATATTTCATATAAAGGCTTTGAAATGCAATGGAACTTCATATTTGATGCACCAATTTTTGCATTTCAACAAAAACTATCTGTAAATGAGTAGGAGATGTGTTTGTTAACACGATGAAGAATCTATCTTATGTTCTTCAAACAGGGTTAAGAAGGCATTAATGGATACCACTCCATGCTTTTTTTGGAAACTACTAGTAGACTGCTGCTATTTGTAAGTTGTGGAATCCAGCTACCACAAAAACATTGCACAGAAAATGATGGAGTCACTCAACTTTCAGAAAACACACATACATACAGGGTATTGTAATAGAGGGGATACGCTAAGGAAACAAATTCTTCTGCTCTTGTAGTGACAAAAAGACTGCTAAAAATTTTCATGCAAAAATTTCTCTCAATCACACCTGAAACATATTGCTTTGGAAACAAAGCACCGAGCTAATCCTGCTTCCCTAGTTCTTTTGCACAACATCTTTACTATCACATGCAGTGGAATATTGTACCTTCCATTTATATTCTGATTTTTGCAAGCTACTGGTAGGAGTCTTTCTGTAACCAGCACTTCCTTGAGTTTCTGGCCCCCGAAATGGACTTGTCTTTTTTATTTCAGTAGTAGCAACTTTCGCTGCTGTTTCTGTCATCTCTTATCTTGACAAAGGCTCCACATATGTATGATCTGAGTGTAGGGGCTGTCGATCTTGAGCAAATGTAGCCTTATTAATAGGTTTTACCAGATCTATCATTTCGTCTTCTAGCATCCTTTTACCAATCTGTCCATCATGTTTACTATTTACTGAGTTCTTCAACTAGCTCAAAAGGTGAGAGCTTTTCCAACTCACGAACTGATTTTCCAATTGCATGCCCTTTAGAAACATCAGGGATTTCACTCTCCCTTTTAGGTCCACATTTAACTTTAGCATCCATACTACTTCTATATATTTGTGATTTTCCAAATCTCCAATTCGGGATGTCCCACACATACACATTTGACCAAAAAAATACCAAAAAGATAAAAAAACCTAAAACATTTAGAATACTAATTCCTAATTTGAGTTGGGTCATACATTATCACATCCATCTGCCACTTCAAATCTTATACATTGAAGTTGTGAACCCATCCAGAACATCACTACTCTCCAGATCTTCCAGAATCTTACACCGTACGATCAGTCAAACGAGCGAGATTGTCCGGCCCTAAACCACATACGTAGCCCTCGGGCCTATTCGCTTTTTAACGAAACTCATGAAAAATTCTCGCCTCACTCGCCTACTGGAATTTGTCTTCCGAAAGGCTTTCCAAAATTAAAATATGGACAGCTTTGACGTGACGTAGACGTGAGAACAATATTTAATTTAATTTAGTGGAGATGGTGGACAGGGAGGATCCAAGCCAAACTTCCATAATATTCCATTCATTAACAGCACTTCCCATGCTTCAGAGTAATCAATATAATTAAAGGACTAGTTAAATTGCCATGTTGAGCATGCCATTATAGAAAATGAACTAATAATTTCTATTGTATTGACAAGAAATTATGAAGAAAGGAAATAGAATCAAGATGAAAGTTTTACCCGCCTTCATCATATCGAGACATGAAACCCGTGCAGTGCTATAAGATCCCTTTGTATTCATTTCTTGCACACTGAATCTTCACAGAACTTCAAGCACTACTATATAGGTGACTCTTCCACTTGCCTTCTCCACTCCTCGTGATAAATGTAAAGCTCGAGCAACAACACCCCTGTGATAGAGAAAGTAAACATTTAATGTGCATGCAGTTCAATAAAATAGCTCAGGACAATTTCAAGGTGCATGCTACTTTCTTGTACAATATTTTGATCTTGTTTCTGGAGTATTGAGAATACATCACCCCACTACTAAACTAATAATACTATGCAGCAATAATCTCTCTGTCAGTGGCACCCAACTCATGAAGAATTAGAGGTTAAACTATTTATCACAATGCAAAGAGAAGAGAGTATACTGCTATGCCACGCCACTTTGTTTAAGTTTTTAGAGTAAATCAAAGGATGTCCCACACATACACATTTGACCAAAATTATACCGAAAAGATAAAAAACCTAAAACATTTAGAATACTAATTCCTAATACATTGTGAATCAATGGGTTCATATCTTTCTGCATTTTCACTCTCCTTTGAAAAGATGGAAATATTAAATTTCTCTTTAGCCACTACATCCTCATCTGGTGCAGTTATAAGAGTCATTTCATACCTTGAATTTTTGTCTTCCATACTAGCTCTTTTGGCAGTGGAAATGCCACTTTCATTAGCTGGTCTTGATGCTCTGTCAATTAGTTTACCTACTAGGCATCAAATCGTTGTTAAGGGAAATCTGAAGATCACAGATCTGTAAGGGAAGTACCATTCGCATTGTGGCTTGATCGTGAGCTTCAAGTGCCTCTAAGGAAGAGATAGAACACAAAGGTATGGAATCTACAATTTATTTTAAGCCAAAATTTATAAAACTGAGAATTTAACAAGGAATCAAAATTTCCTGTAGTAAGATTATAAATGTGAGATTGGATTGAATGTGGACCTATAGCGATCAACAAAATGTTATAATCATTTCCTATAGCGTGGAAGATTAAAGGGATTGGAAATCAGAGACAAAGATTGTGATCAATACAAAGAAGCCGTGATTCAAAAAAATCTAAGAGCATATTAACATAATGATATTGTATTTGTCCTCCTAGGGATCGAACCAGATCAAAGGTAAATTCAGATCGAAGAAGTTTTACATCAAATATTTTGATTGCAGGGTATAATGGAATGTAGGCCTATAGGGGTAATTTTTGTTTTCCATAATTAGAATAACAATATAGAATGACATGAAACCATCAATGCTAACAATCTTTGTGTTCAAATAATGGATCATGTTTAGTGAAGGAAATGGAGTCCTCTAGATCACTATGCTTTTGCAATTTGTGGGTTCCAATTAACATAGAAAACAACATCCCCTGCCAAAATTCGATCCCCCAGCAGAGGTAAAGGTTAAAGGAGCAGTTCGAGATCTAGTCAGTCGTTTACCTTGATTCAGTTGATTCCATTTTTTATTTATCTCCCATTGTTTAGCCTTTTTCCAGTTTCGGATCCCATTGAGGTTGATTCCCCGCCATTGATAGGAGTTTCATGATTACTTTATTGTTTCTTTACTGCTGCTTGCTCGACATCCAGATCACAATTGTGCCCTAAAATGCATGCCCCTATCAAATCCAGGATATTTTTCCCACAGAAAGAGAATTCTTTCAATTTATTGTCAAATGTGAACACCAGTGATTAGACACAGTAGAGCGAGCAAAACAGTTGATGGTTGATAAATTTGAGAGTTCATATTCGGACATCCAAAGCTAAGGATTGACAACAACGAAAACCCAAAATTCTAATAATCCCAAAACGCTTTTAGAGAAGTTATCATTGATCGATAACTCCGATATGATACAGAGTTTAACTTTGTGATCAAAATGTGGTGAAAATCTTCCAGCGCAGAGGTAAGATACAAGTTAACATTTTTTTAATAAACCCAAAATGATTTCCGAGAAGTTATCATTGATCGATAACTTCGATTTGATATAGAGTTGAACTCTGTGATCGAAATGTGGTGAAATCCTCCAGCGGAAAGGTAAAAATACCAGTAAGATATATATACAATGTATTAACAAAACGAAAACGCAGGGTAAACGAATGTGCACTAACCTTGATCGTTTAGATTCCTACTGAAATCCTCGAATGGTATGCTTATCACAGAACTTATCGGCTCTTAGCAAATAATTTTCCCTTCATTGATTTCTCAATAGCCTGTTGACAAGTGACACATTATTGATGAATTCATTGAAAAAAATAACACAAATTTCCTACTAATTTGTGCCTAGACACAGTCATGACAGGGAGGAGATTTCCTCGGCCAGTAAACAGAAACCCTACATTAAAAAAATGAATTTATATGCTTATATAAAAAAATTGATTCTATATGCTTACTTGAACCAAGACACGAAGATCCATTGCAGAGTAAATCATGTGAATTTCAGCCATGTCCATTCCATATCTTCTCAGTCGAGCATAGAAAAGAATTTTCAATTTTCCCCCAAATTCTATTTTATTTTAAGCTTCTGCCAATTTCTATTTCCCCCCCAAAAAAATCCCCATTTTTGTTTCCCTCCATGTATTTCCATTTTTATTTCCCTCCATGTATTTCCATTTTTATTTCCCTCCACGTATTTGACTTTTTAAGAATGATTAATATTATTATATTTATATATTAATATAATATATTTATATTTTAAAACCATATCATGTAAATATTATATATATAATATTATATTAATATTATGTTATATTATGTTATATTATATTATATTATAAAATGCACATTTTATGTTATAAATGGAGGCCAAATGTGAAAAGGTCACAGCCAGAATATGCACAATACACATGGATCTCAAGGGGGTTGTGTGTGGAGGCGATCTCTTAATAAAAATAAAAAAAGGATCCTCCATTTGAAAAGGGTAAACACGGCATTTGGCAGTTACAGGATCAATAATATGATAGGAGGTAGCAAAAATAAAATCAACAATATGAAAAATGGATAAGTAAATCCCACCAATATATTTGCTCGCAAAAGATGGGAAAACGCAGGCTTCAACCTCGAGGACGTGCCAAGCCTGGCTGCTATTAGACTCGCCATAGCTCACCCTCTGAGACAATGTTGTTCCAAGCATGCTAATGGTGCAGACATCCAGCCACCAACCACAGAGTAAAGGTTAAAATCCAATCTCCACTAGTAAAAGAAAAGCAACCTTCACCATGGTGAAAAAATATTTTACTCCAGACAGTAATGACCTTGCAAGGGAAGGAATGGCCTTTGCCACATAAGCTATACCATAGATCCTTTCCATTTTCAGAGATTCACCTTTGTTGTAATGCATCAAGGCTATTAAGACAAGATAACATAAAACAAAAAGCAAAATGACCATGTAACCAATAGAAAGAGAACTATAGCATCATAATCCCACAAAGAAGCAAGCAAGGCTTCTATCAATACTTCCACAAAACCTCCAGCTGTAGTAATATTAGAACTTCCATCAGAGTTAGGCATACCAGTGCTCATATTCCCTTGAAGCATCTCCTTGGTCAGGGTAGTTGCTTACACATTTGCAACTGACTTGAGACTATTCTTTAAAGTGATTTCAGGGAGACCTGAATCTGAACCTGTAGTGCTAGATATCCCTCCTGTAAGTAATGCATCATATTTGGTGACTACAAGTTGAGATGCAATGGAAAGAACTATTTGTACTAGTTGGAAAGGTAGAAAGACTACAACTCCAAGAAATATCATATTATTGGCCATCACCTACAAGGAAAATGTCTCAACAAAATTATTCATCCAGAAATGCCAAGCAAACAGATTTGTGATATTAAAAAATATCTAAATCGGAGTTGATTACCTTTGCTTTCAGAAAAATACAATATTCACTGAGTGCTCACTCAGGACAGGAACCTCTACCATTCCAGATTTTGGTTAATGGTTGATTGGGCTGCCTACGTCTAGTTGCATACATAACTCCCAATTGATGAAAAGAACAACCCCTAAACCGTTAGGAATTGTTACCTCATCATTGCAATTCTTGCTTACATATAGGAATTACCCTAATGGGGAAGTACCTATAGCAAAGTTCTGTAATTAAATTATGGTAGGATAACTTGCAGCAAAATCTGTCGTAGTTACTATTTCCCCAGGAAATCTGTAAAGACTCCATTTCTTGTAGGGAATAAAGGGTAAATGCAATAACTTCAGTGATGCCCTATTAATGGGCGATCAAGTTGTACCTTGCTTAACTTAATAGGGAAATTACCTATTTATTACTTCACTCAACACACGAGCAATCCGAGGCCATGCATGCGGGAATGAGGGCGTGCTTCCACGATCACTACTTATAGTATCCATCCATCCATATTGGCAAGTGCCAATCGTACACCCAATTTACCATTCATGGCTAGTTTGGATCTCCGAGATAAAATGAAGCTTACAAATGATCTTATCGTGCATGATTGTTACCTAAAGCATGATTGTGCTGCAGTAGTTGAGCTAGGGTTTCAAACGCACCCCAAATATTGTTGAAAAAATTGATGGCCAATAGATGATCTGAAGCAAAATCAAGAAGCTTATCACATAAGGATCCTTGCAAACTGCATATGGAGAACTTTGCTTCATGTGCACAAAGTCGTGGAGATCACATGGAGATCCTTGCAAGCATATGGATACATTTTATTTCTTTGAGCAATTCGTGGAGATAGGATCTATTGGAGGCCCTATTTTCTTTTATTTTCTCTCTCAATCTATTTTCTAATTCACCGCTCATTCACTTTTTTTTGAGTTTCCCTCTATCTGTTACATTTGTTTTGTTTATATTCTTCTTTTTCTTAATTTGTCAATATTAATTACATATGTTAATTATATAAATATATATAGTAACTATAAAATATATTAATATTATATATGGGTGAAAAGATATAGGGAAAAAATGTTTTTGATAATTTATTTATTTTATATGTGAAAGGAGAAGGGGTTAGCTGCGATATTTATGGGGGTATTATTATTATTATTATTCAAGGAGATGGGAACAAAGGTATTTTTACAAAAAGGGAGGAATTATTTTTTCTTCCAAATGGAGGATATTGGCTATTTCTTGTAAGGGAGGGACCCCGGGGAACTTTAAAGATTTTTGAACTTAGGTGCAAAGAGAACCATGGTGAATGTTTAATGCATATCATGGAAAATTAAGATTGGAGGTTATGAAATTGACAATTTTTAGCTAACATGACACAAAATACATGGACTTGTCGAAACTTTAACATACTATCGAGATGGTCAAACGATGATGGTTTTGTTCAAACAAAATATGAACACAACCAGTACAACAAGCTGAACGGAGTGACACTAACTTTAGGACATGCCAATTCCAAAAGGGAAAGATGACAAATATCGACTGAGACTCGACTCAACCACGTGTATAAGAACTCATATATCACTTGATAAAATATATGCAAGACATGATTTATTATCTAGATATCAACTCACCACACCCAAGGCACTAATTAGTGGAGAAAACCCTAAATGAGCATCTCAATGATTCTCCTATCATCTAACACAATAGGCATCAGGATGGCCTCAAATAAGTGATCCCCTAGAAGACATGTATTGAAAAGTAGTCCAAGTTGTGTACTATTAATGTTACAATTTACTAAATTTTAACACTGTGGATGGATTGAGGAGACCCCCCCGAATCCATCCGCAGTGTTAAAATTTAGTAAATTGTACAAATTCATTATCAAAATTTTAATTTTCCATTGCTGATATTACACAACTAAAAATGACCAATTGCTATGTGGTCATTTTTAGTTTAGTTCTTATCTTGTGACCAAATTGGTCATTTATCTTGGTCATTTTTAGTTTAGTTCTTATCCCTTGACCAAATTGGTCATTTATCTTGGTCATTTTTAGTCAGTTCACTTAAAATTTCTCAATTTTGGTCATTTATCCCTTGAAAAAGCTGTGGTGATCAATTTTTTTGGTCGCTTGGTCACTTATCTCTCATTTTGTACTAGTGAAACCTACCAACATACGAGACTTTGTCTACCAACATGGGAGTCACAAACCTACCACCATGCGAGACCCAGCCCTTACATCTACCAACATGGGAATAATTTCCTAGCACCATTCGAGAATGGCTCATTCCTTACATCTAGCAACATGGGAGGCACAAACCTACCACTATGCGAGAATGGATCGACCCTTACATCTACCAACATGGGAGGCACAAACCTATCACCATGCGAGAATGGCCCATGTGCATCTGCGTCTTCCGGACCCATCTCTCGCTCTTAGGAGGAACCTCGATCTGGAGAACAACAAGATTCTCTCTGAAGTATTCAAAATTCACTCTGGCTAATGGCTTGGTAAACACATCGGCTATCAGCTCGTTCGTCGCAACATATTGGAGCTTCACTGCTCTTCTTTGCAACATATCCCTGATACAGTGGTACTTGATCTCAATATGATTCAAATTTTCACGAAACACCGGGTTCTTGGATAACGTAACTTCACACAACTCTGGTTGTCACAGAATATACAAGTTGACTCTAATTGGAGATCAAACAAATCAAACAGTATCTTCCTAAGCCACACTACCTCACAACTAGCCGAACAAGCTGCAACATACTCTGCTTCGGTTTTACTCAATGCCATGCACAACTGCTTCTTGCTAAACTAGGAGATCATATCGGATCCCATACTGAAGCATCATCCTGAATTGCTCTTCCTATCTGTGGCACTGCCTTCCCAATCCGAATCAACATAACCATGTAGGTTAATCTTCTAATTCGCGTCACACTTGAGCCCACAATCAACTGTACCCTTCAGGTATTTCAATATATGCTTTATAGCTATCAAGTGAACATGTCTCGGATCCATCAGGAACTAGCTCAATGTGTTCACAGCAAAGCATATGTATGCTCTCATGTTCCTCAGGTACATCAATGACCCAATCATCTGATGATACATATGGCATCAATTGACTCTGATGAAGCATCACATAGTAGCTTCAAGTTCGATGCCATAGGTGCGGCCATAACTTTACAGTCCATCATTCCGAACCTCTTCAGAATATCCACTGCATACTTCCCTTGTCCAAGGAAGATTCCATCCTTACCCTGCCACACCTCCATGACTATAAATAATGCATCATACCCAAATCCTTCATCTCGAACTCTGAGGCAAGATTCCTATTCGTATCTGCAATGAGCCCATCCATCACATACCATAGGACACTTACCCATCACATGTATATTAGTAGTATATTTTTCATTAATGCATTCACTCGAATATGTATAACACACTTCCTAAATCTAGGAATATAAAAATGAACAATATCATCTAAGTAATGACAATTCAAATACTTATATTTGTTTGGTTGTTGGGTGGACTCCCTCTTAAACTTTGCTTCCTTGTAGGAGCTACTAGAGTCTCTGACAGTGTGCTCCCTCTTGATCTTTGCTTCCTTGCAGGAACTACTAGAGTCTCTGACAGTGTGCTCTACTTCTTGTTGTAATTCCTTTTGGTGTGTGTTGTGAGAGCTTGACCATCATTTTCTCCCATCTTTTGTTCTCATGCCACAAGTCGAGCTTCTTCTTGTGTACATTCTTTCCAAAGTCTACTGAATGCGATCAAATTATTTTTGGCACATATCCCTTGAATGAATGAGTCCCATTATCTTGGGAGACCATTCAAGGTGGTCATAACAATCTCTCCTTCTTCTACATTCTCTTCAACTGCTTCAAGTTTCTCCTTGATTTGTGAGACCCTTGTGAAATAGGATTCCATGGTCTCTGCATTTTGGATCTTGATGTTATTAAGTTGGTTCCTTAGGGTCATCTTCCAATTTGTGTTCTTCCCTTCAAATAGCTTTGTAAAAGCATCAAACATCTCCTTAGGTATCTTCAAGGATGACACATGTGGGATGAGATGATCCTTAATGGAGTTTTCAATGATTCTCTTGGCCTTAACCAAGTTATTCTTATTGATGTCCTTAGCCTCATCTCCCTTTGGTGCTGGAACCTCTTCATTCACATACTTTCCCAAATCATTTTCTTCAAGGACAAGAGCACTCCTATACTTCCATGCTCAGAAGTTATCAACTCCTTCAAGCTTATCCTTAAGCTTGGTGTGGTGAGACATATTGAATGAGTACCTCAAATGGAAATAACAAAGCTTTTATGTCTTACCACTTTAAGATGCCCAAACTGGTTCTGGAGCTGGTTGGTTTAGGGTTTGTTAGAGAAAACCTAATTTTTAAAAGTTGGAATCTTGAAATTATGATTGGACAGGAATATGCGCCTCCTCAAGGATATTTGTCCAATGCACTCATTTTTCCAAACTGATGAAGAGAAGCCCCAAAAACTTGATGCCCTATTTTCTTCAATTTCTAGTGTAGATTTTTCGAGTCTTAATTCTGATGTATCTATGAAATTTCAACTCTGCAAGGTTTGAAACTTATTCATGTGATATTCTGATATGTACTCTATCCAACCCCACAGGTTAGAGCAGAATTGGATTCACCAAGTGGAACTTATGTTACGTTTCCCATGATGACATTTTTATGGACTTTTTTAGTATAGAGAACTTGTATGGAATTCCACGTGTCATTGTTTCATCTTTGGATTCTGAAACTCACACCAAAGAAACTACATTCCATGCAATTTATGGAACATCTTATGAAATTCTATTTGGATCTTTGTGTCCCGACATATATCATTTATCCCTAGGTCACCTTTTTAAAATTGAATTATGGAGGAGGCTGAACCCCTAATTTGCATGGATCATATCTCCTAAAGTACAACAAATCTAAGTCTGAAACTTGCACAAAAGGTACATGAATATTTCATATTCATCCTTTCCAAGTTTCATATCCTGAAATTTTTCCAAAAGTGATTTATAGCAAAAATTCCAAGATGACTAGTTTCCGGAAATGGAAACTCTAGGCAACAACTGCACAATGTTTT
The DNA here is from genome assembly GCA_027924585.1 of Larix kaempferi. Taxonomy (NCBI): domain Eukaryota; kingdom Viridiplantae; phylum Streptophyta; class Pinopsida; order Pinales; family Pinaceae; genus Larix; species Larix kaempferi. The sequence goes on from BSBM01001304.1 coordinate 341,445, forward strand.
CTTTTGGGCATTCTCTAATACCATGTTAGTTTTTCAACTTTTAATCAATATTATCTAGGATCTTATACGAAAGAATGAAAAGAACAACATAACACAATAGACACAAGTAATTTCATCTTCTGCAACTCTCTCTCTTTCCTCCTATGTGAACTTGTATTATCTCTCTCACTAATGCAAACTTGAGTGAGCGAGTGTGTGTCCAAATGAGAGAGCTTAGCTCTCTATTTATACTTTACTTTTTGGGTGACCTTTTAACTGACTAGGTCGACCTCAATAAACCTAACTGGGCCAAATCCTCTAGGAGAATCAATAATACAATTACATTTGACTCTTTTGGGGGATATTTCCCCGACTTACATGGGAGGCTTTTACCTCAATTACCTAGTATGACTAAGCATCATAATGGCATCCTTGAGCGGAGGAAAAACATCTCCAACAGAGGTACAAATAAAATAAAATATAAAATCCAAGTGAATATCTTCCAAAGTTACAATTACATCAACATATTTAACAATCATGAGAACAAAACTCTTACTTGCATTTACTAATATCTTCATTTGACTTGCAGAAACCAAAGATAGATTAGTTTTCATATGATGAGCTCGAACAATGTACTGAATACCATTCTTTATTAGCTGGTACTTGTTCTCTTCTCTGTAAAAGATTGGTTTCTTGTCATAAATATAAGGGTTTCCTAAAACAATACCACATATATCCAATGGGACCACATCCAAATCAATTCATCCATAAATCCAGAAGTTATTTCAAACCTAAGTTGACACTGTTTAGAAACTTGAAATTGTGCATTTTCACAAACCCAACCAAGTGGATATGGTTTGGTGTGAGGATTTGTTTCTAAAATGATATTTTTAACTATCTCTTCTGAAATCAAGTAATATTGTGAACCACTATAGAATAAGGTATCAATTTTAGTATGCTTAGATGTAATATCCCCAATTTGGAAGTTTATTCAATTCGGCCAATTTTCGAACCTTGGACTAGTGCAACCCTTAACTGTCCCAAATGACCCCTACTAGTTTCGAATTGTGGAAGGAAGGAATTGGGAGGGAATAAGACACTTTAATACAATCATTGCACACCCAAACATCTGTTATACACATCCATAGTATGAAATTTACGAGAGAATATTCAGGACAAAACTAGTCAATTGGATTGGTCGAAATTGCCCCTAGGTATGCCACTATTTTCCCTTCCAAAAACCATACGACCTTCACTAATTCTTAATATGAGACTTGTATCTATTATAGGACATCAATGAAAACATATTTGCATAATTATATCAGGTTTTAGGGTCGAGTAGGTCTCCCAAATAACAACAGCTTCTAGAGTATAAAATTTGGGGTGAAAATGGTATACAAGGAGCCTCGAATTTGATCACAAACTATAGTAACACTTTAGGGTCTGGAAAAATTATTTGGGACATAAAATTAACTTCATATTTAGCTCATAAAAGGGACAAAAATATCAGAAATCTATGATATAAAACTGGTACAACATCATCCTAAAATCACTATGAAAATGTTATGAGAAAAATGGCTTGAATCTCATTTTTTATTGGAAATATCACATGAAGATATGGTATTTTGAGCTTTGGATCTCATGATAAGTATATTGCAGAGTTATGCAGAAACTAACATGTTCATAAGTTATAAATAGAAATCCTCCATTAACTATATGCAACAAGAAGTGCGCCTTTGAACTTTTACATTACATTGAGAGAATACAATGAGGAAACTAGCTCGAATATCAATGTTACTTGGAGAAATAGTACATGAAGGGCTTAGTGTTTAGAGATGTGTCTCTCATGATATGTATATTAAGGATTTATTCAGAAACTAACATGTTCATAAGGTATAAATAAAAATCCTCCATTAACTATATGCAACAAGAAGTGCACCCTTGCACTTTTACATGACATTGAGAGAAAAATAGTAGAATGAGAATAGAGAGGAATGAGAGAAGATGAAATCAAAATCAAATGGGGGTTGAACTTGCATCAAAAAATATCCTTGAGTCTCTATTTAAAGGTCTGAATGGATTCTCCATCAACCAACTTGGATGGGAATCTTGCACCCTTGAAATTGGTTCTAAGGCAAGGAGGATGAACATCCATCGTGCAAGGACAAGCTTGAAGCTCTCCCAAATTGCAAAGATGCAAATAAAAAATGACCATAAAATCCTCCATTTCAACTTGGCCTCCTTTTAATAACATTAGTTGAATCATTTACCTCCTTAGAACTCAAATTATCTCCTAATTACTCATGAAATTCGAATTAGTGGGAGTTATGACCCTTCATTGGCCCCACATGACACTTGGATCATCTTTTGTCTGCAACTCCTCCATGAATTCGAATTGGGGAATCTTTTGTATGATTTGGAGATGTGTGACTCCTCTCATGCACCCTCTTGGTCTATTTTTAGCTCTTATATTGTCATAGATGTTATATAATCTGTCATAAGTGTCATAGGTGTCATACAATTTGTCATAAGTGTCATAATGCGTGTCATAGTTGTCATAGAATATGTCGTTGCCTATTTTTATCCCTAGGACTCTTCCTCTTCCTTCATGAATGTTACCTATTCTCTTCCAAATCTAATTTGGGTATGGCTCCATGTTTAAAGGAGTAATATTCTCTCATGTGGACCCCACATGTGCACTTATGCGCCCCCAAGTCCAACTAGGACCTAATGCCACTTCATTTCGGAGAATTTAACATTTATTCCATAATTTATTGGCCTATTTTTCCACCATCGATTTAGGATATTGAATTTTTATGAGAAACTATAGACATTGGGGTTAAATGTCAATATTTTAATTCTTCTACATAACCCTTAGGAATTGGGTAGGCCAACTTAATTATTTATCTGAAAACCATTTAATTGGGGACATGATAGTCCTCCCCACCCAAGATTGCTTGTCCTCAAGAAATTTCAAACATGGATGTTGAAGAACCAGCTTTCTTTCCAAAACTTTGCTTCCAAAAATTTGCTTCCAAAACTTGAGTAGTGGCACTCATGTACTCTTTCATACTTTGGAAACCCTTTCTGAACTTTCAACCCTTTTTTTCACTTTATAATTCTTTTAATTTTCAACTGAGTTTCCCAACTTTGTGTCTTCAAGATTCCATGGAAATTTTAAAGAGGAACCACCATGCTTGTTGTTGCACTACTCTGATTACAATCACCTTCTCAACTGGTGACTCAATATCCCATACTACTTTTTGCTCCCCAAAAATTGAAACCAATGAGACCAAAACTGATCCCAGGGTCCCAAATGATCTTGATACATGCATGGTGTGAAATGTCCAGTATGAAATTCCATGAACACCAAGCATGTGAAGATTGAATCCATCTCTCAAAAGGTCTCCCACATAGGAAACCAGAACACTGCTCTACAAAGATGAACTCAAACAACTGAAGGTTGGATTTCTCTCTCAATCCAACAATCGAACTGCTGCTCTAAGTGTGTTGATGTATTTGTAACTTCGAAATGTATTTCATATATGTATATTGTATTCCTATAGAGATGTTATTATTCCTCTATACGGAAGTGTTTGTATTCCTATAGAGATGTTATTATTCCTCTATACAGAAGTGTCGTCATTTATATTGTAAGTATCGTAACTTATACTTGATGGGTTATTAGACCACCTTGTTGAGGTCGGCCCTGTATAAGTCATGTGGGTTAAAGGGTTATTAGACCATCCTATTGGGGGTTGGACTTGTCGGCATTATGTTATGTGGTTAAGTTAAGGACGACCTAGTAAAGTTTATTAGGAAAGTCAAGTCAAGTATAAATAGAGTGCGGGAGGCACTCTATTTGATCATTCACTTCTCACTCTCACACTCATTGGAGAGTGGCACACTAGTGGAGGAGGAGAAGTTGCTTCTAGGAGGACTATCTCTTGTACTTGGGTTGTATCATTGCTCTATCTATCTTTAAGGAAGTTGCGGGGTTTTTCACCTTCTTGGTTTTCCCCAGTGAAAATCTGTGTCTCTTGTGTGTTTGCATTATTGTGTCCATGATTGATATGTTGTAGATATGTTGTACATGTTGTTCTCTCAGTTAAGATCCTAGATCAGATTGAAGTAAATTCTGAAAAACTAACATGGTATCAGAGCTAGCCTGAAAGAAGGCATGGTATGGCATTTATGACACTTGTTTCACTTGCGATGCTAGGGCTTGATATAGCAAACACCATTCATCGTAGCACTTTCGCTATAAATCCATTTTGGCGAAGTTTCAGGATCTGAAAATTTTACAGGTCGAATATAATATCCCAATGTACCTTATGTCCGAAGCAAAAATTCTAATTCATTGCACTTTGTGTTTTATGATCTATACAATCTAGGGTTTCTGTCTCTTCCAGATCTCAGTCATAAACAAGTGACCTAGGAAAAAAGGTCACAACTTGTGTTAGGAAGCTCCAAATGAAATTTCGTAAAAAATGTTAGGTAGGGCACAAATTGTAGTTTCTCATGTAAGGTTTTCAGAGGACTAAAATGAACCGTGACACGTGGATCTCCATACAAGTTTGCTATCTTGTTTTATCCCATAAATAGGTGACATTGCGACACTTGGAATAACTCTCTCTTAGAGAATCCATTTGAGGTTAGACCTGTGGGGTTGGAAATTTAACATGTCAAGCTACCACAAGTAGAGTTTTCAGACCCTATAGATCTGAAATTTCAGGGTTACACCAGAAACAATCAGGTGCATATTTATGTCAAAACGGAATTGGATTTTGAGCACCTTCATTCATGGCTTTGGGAATTTAGGGTTTCGAAGAATGTTGGAATTTTTTGTATAGGAGACCACGGCTGGATACTCCTCATCAAAATCTAAATTTAGAGACCAAGATCAAATTTTTTGGTTGGGTAGAAGGTTGGGCTTGATCAAACCCTATTTCGGGACTTTGATCGGAAGAGTGAAAAATTAGGGCTTCTGCAAAAATGGGAATTTTTTAAATCTGTGACTATAGCTGGAAGATCCTTGGAAAAATCAAAGTTTAGAGCTTTGGATCAAACTATTTGGTTGGGTGAAGCTCCGGGAAACTTAAACCCTAATTCAGGGTCCTCCCTAGTGAATCCGGAAATCTAAAAGGAAATTTTGAGGGGTGAAACTTTGCAGTTTTCAAATTCTGAGTATACCAGCTTGACCAACTCAGAAAGATGCATCTTTCTATCCTTTCAGAAGTTTGAAATTCAAAATTTGAATTTTTAGGGTTTCTCTGACAAACCCTAATCCAGCTCCAGATCTAGTTTCTACAAATCAAAGTGGATTGGGTTAATCCTAAGAGAGAATGGATTAGTTACCTGCATAAATGAAGAAGTTCCTGTTTCAAAGGGACTTGAGGCTAAGGCCTTACATAAGAAGATTACAAGCAATCTCGACAAGCATGACTTATCCAGGTTACTAGCACAAGTCATTGAAGAAAACAGGAAGACATCATGTGGGTATGTTAGACATAACTAACTAACACATTAATCTAGGTATGTTTTTCCTATATCAAGTTAGAATCCTACCTTGTGTTAGGATCTTATACTGTTGTATGGTTGATAATGATTATTCATGAAGTTAGAAATGTAAGTAATCAAGGGTTTATGCATATTATATCTCTTACCTTGATTGATGATATGACTAACCAGAAAAGTCCTTTGGTCAAATAAGAATATGCAGGAGTAAAAGAAGTATTCCCTGAAACCTTGAATACTAATGTTTATTATCTGTGTTTGAAATTATCATGACTATACATGTTTAAGATTATTGTGTTTTGATAGTATTAGGATTATACTAATGAATGTATGATTATGTATGAGATCCCGAGGATACCACAATAATGATACTAGTAAGCATGCATAGTGATCAAGGATGGATATAAGTTCAAAGGATAGGTAATCCAAGAAGCAAAGATCAAGAGGGAGCACACTCCAGTAGTTCTTGCAAGGAAGCAAATATTGAGAGAAACTCCACCCTACAACCAAACAAAGATAAGTATTTGAATTGTCATTTCTTGCATACTTGTTTGTTTAAATAATATTGTTCAATAATGTATATACTTATGTTCCTAGACTTAGGTTGTGTATCATGCATATTAGAATAATTGCATTAATGAATAGTATACTACTAATATGCATGTGATGGGTAAGTGGCCTATGGCACTGTACAACATTCCATTGCTACTTATCTAGAATGAAACCTCTTTGTTGACATGTTGGGAGTTGTGCGCACTCTTAACAATGTTCTGGTAGAGATTGGAAGGCATCTAGAAAGTTACGGGATATGGATAAATGTTGTATTGAAGCATTGGCTAAGATAATTGCACGACTGTATGACATATTTTTTTATGTGTAAGAATTTGTTCTGAAAACTATGAGATGTGTCTAATCATGCAATTTAACTTGTTTTGTAGGAAAGATCATATGCCATCACCTACAAAAGAAGGACTACAACATTTGTTCCAGCAACAAAGCTATCTATTGAAGATATTGAAGAATCTGAAGTTCCTAGGATCCAGGATGAAGTAATGATTGAAGAGTACCAGTCGATCATGAAGAATGATGTTTGGGATGTGGTCCCAAGACCTGAAGGGAAGTCTGTTGTGACTTCCAAGTGGATCTATAAGATCAAGCATGCTGCAGTTGGTAGCATAGAGAAATACAAGGCGAGATTTGTAGCTCGTGGCTTCTCCCAGAAAGAGAGAATAGACTATGAAGAGACTTTTTCTCCTATAGCCAAGTACACTTCCATTAGATCAGTACTTGCTCTGGTTGCAGTGATGAAATGAAAGATACACCAGATGGATTTCAAGACAACTTTCTTAAATGGTGTAGTTGAGGAGGAAGTGTATGTGGAGTAGCCACTTGGCTTTGAGACACATGACAGGGAGTCATATGTGTGCAGATTAAAGAAAGCATTGTATGGCTTGAAGCAAGCTCCTAGCACTTGGTATGGTAGGATAGACAGCTTTCTATCCAATTTGGGCTTTACTAAGAGTAAAGCAGATTCCAACCTTTACTACAAGGTTGAGGAAGGAAATCCTTTGATACTACTTTTGTATGTGGATGACCTATTTGTTACAAGTGAGGATGGATTGATTTTGGATACCAAGAGGAAGCTTGCTGCTGAGTTTGAGATGAAGGAATTGGGGATGATGCACTATTTTCTAGGCATGGAGGTGTGGCAGAGTGCAGATGGGATCTTCCTTGGACAAGGGAAGTATGTAGTAGAGATCCTGAAGTGGTTCGAGATGATGGACTGCAAGGCCATGGCCACACCTATGGCATCGAACCTGAAGCTTCTGTGTGATGCTTCATCTGATTCGGTTGATGTCACTGTGTATTGTCAGATGATTGGGTCCTTGATGTACCTGATGAACACTAGACTAGATATTTTCTTTGTGGTGAACACATTGAGCCAGTTCCTGACGGATCCCAGAAGTGTTCACCTGGTTGTTGTAAAGCATATTCTGAGGTACCTGAAGGGTACAATTGATTATGGGCTCAATTAAGATGTGAATCAAAAGTTTAACCTGTAGGGTTATGTTGATTCACATTGGGCTGGCAGTGCTACAGATAGGAATAGCACATTTGGGTGTTGCTTCAGTATGGGATCAGGTGTATTCTCTTGGTTTAGCAGGAACCAGTCCCGCGTAGCATTGAGTACAGCCGAGGCAGATTATGTTGCAGCTTATTCAGCTAGTTGTGAGGAAGTATGGCTCCGGAAGCTACTGTCTGAGTTATTTGATCTCCCGTTCGATGCTACTGGTATTTTTTATGACAACCAGAGTTGTGTGAAGCTGTCTGAGAACCCAGTGTTCCACGACAGGTTGAAGCACATTGAGATGAAATACCACTTTATCAGGGATATGGTGCAGAGAGGAGTAGTGAAGCTCCTGTATGTTGCGACAGATGAGCAGGTTGCAGATGTGCTGACGAAACCACTAGCCAGAGTGAAGTTTGATTACTTTAGAGAGAGGCTTGGTGTTTTTCAGATTGATGACACTTTGAGGAAGAAGTGATGGACACATTTGTAGGATCCATTCCAAGCATGGTGAGAGGAGGTTCCTTCCCATGGTTGTGGATGTAAGTGCTGTGTGATGAGCATCCGGACGATACTCCAGTTACTGCTTTATATATGCATCAGTTAGATGCTTTGTATGATCAGTTGGATCATGTATTTGTATATGCATCATGTTGGATGCTTGATATGATCAGTTGGATCATGTATTTGTATACGCATCATGTTGGATGCTTGATATGATCAGTTGGATCATGTATTTGTATATGCATCATGTTGGATGCTTGATATGATCAGGTGGATCATGCATTTATGTATGCATCATGTTGGATGCTTGATATGATCAGGTGGATCATGCATTTGTGTATGCATCATGTTGGAAGCTTGATATGATCAGTTGGATCATGGATTTGTATATGTATTAGGTGGATACATTGTATGATCAGGTGGATCATGTATTTGTGTATGTATCAGGAGGATACATTGTATGATCAGGTAGATCATGTATGATGATATGTATTAGGTAGATACATTGTATGATCAGGTAGGTCATGTATGATGATATGCATCAGGATGATGTTATGATGATGATCAGGTTGATCATGTGATGATGTACATCAGGATGATGTGTGGTGAGTATCAGGTTGATACTTTGTGGCCGTGGAAAGGTTGTGCAAGGGTAGTATGTAATAAGTCCTGGAGACTAGACAGGTTGTGCTAGTCACGTAAAAGGACTCAGATGCTCTGTAGAGATATTTCTTGGCAAGAAACTCTTTTAAGGTTTTGCTAGACCACATGTAATAATTCTTGGAGATTTGGATAGGTTGTGCTAGTCACGTAAAAGACCTCAGATGCTCTTTAGAGATCTTTCTTGGCAAGACACTCTTTTAAGGTTTTGTGGGGACCACATGTAATAAGTCCTGGAGATTTGGGTAGGTTGTGCTAGTCACGTAAAAGGCCTTAGATGCTCTTTAGAGATATTGCTTGGCAATACACTATTTTAAGGTTTTGTGGTAGGGGTCACATGTAATAAGTCCTAGAGATTTGGACAGGTTGTGCTAGACACGTAAAAGGCCTCGGATGCTCTTTAGAGATCTTGCTGGGAAAGACACTCTTTTAAGGTTTTGTGACAGTCACATGTAAAAGATCCTGGGAGGTCCGATAGGTTGAGCCGTGTGCTCATAAAAGGTCCGGGATGCTCTTTCGAGGTTTTGTTGACGCACATAATTAGTCCTGGGATCCACAATATGACCACTGATGATGACGACCTACAGGTGGTATGCCTACATCCAGTATGAAAAAGGACTGGCTCTGTAGAACTTCCTATGACGAGTAGATCGAAGATTGATTGAGATAGCAGCAGCAGTGACGGTGACGATGATTCGATGTCGATGATCCAGTGATGATGATCCAGAGAAGAAGACTTGTGCTAGAAGACCTGTGTCGAGAAATACCTTCCTAGTTAAGAGGGAGTGTTGATGTATTTGTAACTTCGGAATGTCTTTCATATATGCATATTGTATTCCTATAAAGATGTTATTATTCGTCTATACGGAAGTGTTTGTATCCCTATAGAGATGTTATTATTCCTCTATACGGAAGTGTAGTCATTTATATTGTAAGTGTCGTAACTTATACTTGATGGGTTATTAGACCACCTTGTTGAGGTCGGCCCTGTATAAGTCATGTGGGTTAAAGGGTTATTAGACCACCCTATTGGGGGTCGGCCCTGTCAGCATTATGTTATGTGGTTAAGTTAAGGCTGACCTAGTAAAGGTTATTAGGCAAGTCAAGTAAAGTATAAATAGAGTACAGGAGGCACTCTATTTGATCATTCACTTCTCACTCTCACACTCATTGGTCCAGAGTGGCGCACTAGTGGAGGAGGAGAAGCTACTGCTAGGAGGAATATCTCTTATACTTGGGTTGTATCATTGCTCTATCCATCTTTGAGGAAGTTGCAGGGTTTTTCACCTTCTTGGTTTTCCCCGGTGAAACTATGTGTCTCTTGTGTGCTTGCATTATTGTGTCCATGATTGTAATGCTGTAGATATGCTGTACATGTTGTTCTCTCAGTTAAGATCCTATATCAGATTGAAGTAAATTCTGGAAAACTAACAAAGTGGGATGAAACCAAGCAACACCAGGATCCCATTGCTTGTATTGCATTCCAAAATATAGGCATGCTCTACCACAAAAACTTGCAGGAAAAATATTGCCCAGATCCCACTGCCTTAGTTGCAACTCTTTGAGTGGCAGTGTCACATGTGGAAAAATAACATTCCAAAGAATGTTAGTATCCCATTGTCTCATCTGCATCTTTCCAAATATTAGTAACAACAATAAAAATTCATCACTATGAAAAATGCAAGGAAAGATGTAAATGTCATACCACCACACTAGAAGTTCAACATTTCCAATGCACAATTGAAACTTTGAGGGCCCCTGCATCAAAATATGAACTTCTTCAAGGTTGGGCCGAGACCAAGGGAGAATATCCATCATGAGATACATATCATCAAAGTGAGGCTGAAAGCAAACAAGTCTCCCACAATCAACCAGATAGTCCTCATGTGCCAAATGCACAGAAGAATCAAGAGCGAGACCATTGAAGCTCAAAGGACATGGGTGAAAGTCCCATTTCTCATCAACAAAAGAGTAGTAATCATCCAACAAGAAAATATGTACATGCTTCTCCAAAAGAGTGTAATATGCAACAAAATAATCATCCATGTGTTCTTTCATCCAATAAGTGAATGAAGAACCTCCACTAAAATATGAACCAAATAAGGAGCAAAGAAAACAGGGATACTTCAACTGGTTCAAAGAAGTCTCATCAAGAAACCCATGAATATGTGTATCATAAAGAAATAACAAAGGATGTTGCTGCCAATAATAATTTGCTTCAATCATATATTTCTTCACCCAAGTATTGGATGAATTTCCTCCAACATCAAATGAACTAAACAAGGTGCCAAGAAAATCATGAGTCTTCAAGTGAAGTGAACATCATAGGTGTATCCATGTAGATGTGTACCATCATAAAGTAACAAAGGATGCTGCTGCAAATGTAAAGAATAAAGTGCTCTAGTCATGTAATCCTCAAAAGGGGAGACATGTTTTTTATGCTCCTCATGTGGCACCTTCAAAAAGAAACCTTTCACCCATTTTTCATCCCAAATTGATGTGGATGAAAAAGAAGTAGGGAGTGAAGAATTGTGAACCAACCTTCCCTCTTTGCAACTCTTACCCAACAAAATTTGAATGCATCTACTCCATAATTGGTTGTTCCAATTGTTGTGAGATCATGTGCTCCTCCAAGGATCTGCAACTCCCACCATGAGGCAACTCATAATCCTTGTGAACAAGTACAAGTGCTTGGATTCCTTCTTGTTTGAATGTAGCCTCTTCAAGAACCTGCATATCAACATGTACCTCATGTTCCACCATCACATGAGGTTCCTCCTTTGTAACATAAATCCTTTCAGCCATTGAATGATTTTCTGATATGTAGGAGGGTGTAAAGGACCATTGCAACCTCTCTTAAGGTTGCTCAATCTACACCATAGATTTTTGGAGTGCATTTTGGGTGGACTCCAACGCATTTGAGAGCTTTTCATTCTCTTCTGAAACCTTCAAGTTTATTCCATGATACAAACAAACAAGCTCAATTAAATAATCTCTATCAGAAATCAAATTCAAAAAATTACCTTTGGTGTCCAACATTTCCTTCTAGAGTTTCTCCATGTCTTCAAGGGAAGATTTATCCTCCACACACCAACAAAATTTTGAAACCAATGCATGTGTTTCATGGAGAGTTTTCAAGGCCTCTTGAATCTTCTTTTCATCCATCTTCAAGGTCCCTTCAAGAAAATGAGGCTCTTGCAAATGAACCTCCTCATCTTCTTCCTTCTTGCTTGGACCAACTTCATGAAGCTCCAGTGGTGATGGGGAAGTTGATCTTGGTTCTTCTTCAACTGCTACAAGGTCTTCATATACATAGCCAATGGAACTTTGGATTACAACAACACTTTCAAAAGTGATCTATATGTCACCAACATAGAGGTGTGAGCACCCATCAATAGGTACTCCTTCATAGTTCAAGCATCCATCAGTAGATGCTCTTTGATTCATGTCCAAAGTAGAGTGTGCCTCAGAATGATATTCAGTATTTTCAATGGAATCTTATTCATGCTCATGTGATGTTTCTTCATCTTTTTCAAAGTCACTTGGGAGTGACTTTCGACCCTCTTCATGTAATGCTTCTTCTTCTTTACCTATTTCAGAACTAGGTGGCTTATGGGTCTCCTCCTTTTCACTCAAACATATATGATTTTCTCTCCAAGGTATTTTGCAAGAAGGGCATAGACCTTCTTCACTAAATCCACATATTCATTCTTGGGCCTATATACAAACAACCAATCGTTGAAAGTCTTCAAAAGGAATGGTCTTTTGTATATCTCCCTTCAAAGCAAGATATGCTTGATATTGTTGAGGCAAGGTGTTGGGCGTGGCCCAAGTGGGTACCGTTTTTTTGAAACACAATTTTGAGATGCGCAGTAGAAAAGCACAACATTGTTAAGTGCGCAGCTATGTTGATGCGCAGGACCCATGCATCAGCTAATTTTGGTAAGAAGATATAAGTAAAGGTCAGACGAGGAAGTGACCTATTTTTGGTAAAGAGTTGGGTGAAGGCAGGAGAAAGCGACCTATCTGGAAGAGTGGCGGCAAGCAGTTAAGAATCTAGGCCACTACGCCGATGGCGATAGGCAGGCGGAAGAAGCAGAAAAGGACAAGCCACGATGCACTATAACCGTTTTGAGGACTGTGGCTATTAGAAGAGCATGTGAGCCACGCATGGCCCAGCAAGACGGCCTGGAGTAGGCAGAGTAAGCTGTCGACGATGACAGTCAGGCTAGTAGTTAGGCACACCATGTTTTGTAAACCTAAGGGTTTTTCCCATGAATTTTAAATACATGACCTACATGAATGATCTATAAATAGGTCATTTTTGTATGGGAAAGGGATAACTCTTCAATTTTTTTAAGCTTTGAATGTTGTTGCATATTTTAAGCTTAGTGCTATTGTAAAGGATCTGCATCTGAGTGTGCAGAGACCTATCTGAGAGAGAAGAGAGTCTGCAACTGAGTGCATAGACTAAGAACTATTGTACCCTTCCTAAAGACTAATTTAACAACAGTTCTTGTGGACGTAGCCTCCATCCGAGGGGTGAACCACGTTAAATCCGGTGTAGTGAGACTATCTATGTGTTTATACTTTGCACTGTCTATTTTCTTACTATGCATGCTTGAATTCTCAGTTATCAATTGGGTTGTTAATGCTTTTATATGTATTCGCCATAGGAGAAAGATGGGAATGATATGTTAAGTATTTCATGAATGGATGATTGATGAATGCGAAGTGTTCTAAACCTGTGAATGTATCAATTGTGAATAAGCATATGTGCATGTAAAAGACTGAGTTATATAATTCTGGTAATGCATAACACTGAAAGTGTGCAGTACTGATATCTTGTTTGATTATATCAAGTATAAGGCTAAATAATCGATGGCAATAATTGAATGAATAAGTGCTAAGTGAAACCCTTAATACAGTTGCATTCGAAGTGGAAGTGCATAAATCTGTTGCGCTGTTCCATCTAACGAGTTAAACCGACCTGCGAAATCCTTGGAGGCACTGGGTGTGCAGCATTGTAACTTGTAGAAGTGTCAACTTGCGATGAAGACAGTCATCGTGTGGCAATCAGACCGCAGCGCAAGCCTGCAACATGTTGTGCAGTGTATTTCCCGATCAACTCATTACACTGCTATGGAAACTTGATTCTGTAGCACCGCCATAGCTTCACCTCAGGTGAGACCTCAACTTATGCACAGGTTGTTGCCGAAAGGGCCGGTGAAAAGGGATTTTGTTGATGAAAGTTAAAACCACCAAGAACCTGGGTTTATATTGGAAAACCTTTAGATCAATTACCTATGCCAATAAATGGTTCTGTTTCCGTGCTAAGAATCTGTGATGAGTTGAAGCAGTAATGTGCGAAGAAGAATTCCAATTCTCGTTGGGTTCAAACAATTGGCATCCTGAAAAGAAAGAGATCTAGGACTGGTGTGATAAGAACGAAAGAGCTTTTGCAAAGCAAGAGAACAGACACCTGCGTCTATCTGACGTAGAGTGGTTGAACATATATTTGTGGAAAGTTATTCATGAGATATTATGGGCTTCGTTTGGAAATGAGTTGCATAAGTGGATATCACGACTCGCAGAGAAGAAAATCTATTTTCAAGGAGGAGTACCTACAGAGTGGACTCCAGAGCTCACTGCGCACCTCCAAGCAGTAGACAGCCCATTGTCGCGAGCAGTCGACTTCTGGGTTGATAGCATACTTGAAGGATTTGTAACAAAATTTGCTGTAGACACGCTGAAATCTTACAGCCAAGCTGAAGCACACTTTTTCGAAGGATTCAGAGGTAAGTACCTGAACAATATTAGTCTATACATTAAAATGATTTTAGCCGAGAAATGCGTTTTAAGAATGTAGGAATATTTTTGAATTTGTCATGGTAGAAAGTATATACAGTGACTCTGACAAAGAAACCCATAATCTGAGAAGTGGAAAGAGATATAAGTTTAATAAAGAAAAGAATCCTGGAGGACCTGGACTCTGCGTAAATACCGAAATCCCATGTGATCTTACCAATCAGACCGCACCACCATTAGCCACTATCCACCCTATTACACCTCAGAACCCCCCGGTTGCAAATATTGCGCTTTCCTATCTCAGAACCCACTCACTGTGAGCGTAGCACATCCCACCCCACAAAACATCAATACTGGTAACACCGCAGGAGCGGGTGCTTAAACCATCCCGACTCAGACTAGTCTAGTTCAGAATACCCAGCCTCAGAATATTTCGCAGAGTAGTATCCCTAGCACCATTCCGAGTACTACCTTTTCTTTTTCTGCTCAGAATCCCGCACAAAATCAGAGCACTACTCATGGTGCTCCACAAATAGGAAGGAGAATGACAGATAACGATATAAAACTACCGATATTCAAAGGAACGGGTCTAGAAGACCCTGATCAGCACTAGTTTCTATGTGAGGCCGTATGGAGTGTAAATCAAGTTCAAGATGATGCTGTGAAGAGAGCGCAACTCATCACTACTTTCAAAGACAGAGCATTGCACTAGTTTATGAAATATTCTCAGGCACAACCGAGAACCCTAACAGAAATCAAGGCTACACTTGTAGCAGAGTTTAAGAAACCGAAATCAGAATCGCAGTGCATAACATAATTAAAGAAAATAAAGTAGAAACCTACTGAAACGGTCTGGGAATTTGACCAAAAATTTAAGACATTGTTGGACCAAGTGATCTTTGCTATAGATCTACAATAGCATCAGGAATGGTTCATCATTGCATTGTTTCCCCACATCAGACAACCACTGATGCAACAGAAGGTTGCATTGCAGGTAGAGGCCTTAGAGATCGCAATGAAGCTGGAGGCTTCACCGATTGGAGAGAGTAGTTCTGGGATGTCACAGATCCAGAACCAGTTAACCACCTTGACGTTAGAATTGCAAGGTATGAAGAACGGAAAAGAATAGAGATATGAACAGAGACACGAAGTTTGGTGCACAGAATGAAAGGTAGAAGGCCATACCAGAGAAAATTGCCCCTTATTTCAATATTATCTCAAAAATGGTGCGCCGAACCCGATGAATCAGAACCAGGCACCGTGGTGTGAAAATTGTATAACTAGAGGACACCAACCTGAGGACTGTTATCTAATACATAAATATGTAAAAACACCTAAAAACGTATACTGCAATTTCTGTAAGTCAGTTGGACATGACGAATCCAACTGTCACGCATATGAGCTGATGAATGAAAGAAAGCGAGATATTGAAGCAATGCAAGGTGCTAGAATGTACCGCGTCCAAGAGGAAAATCAACCAAAACAAGAGAACACCTACTATGATCAGGGTGGATATAGAGGCCGTTGTGGTGGATATCGCGGGAGAGGAAGAAATGTCGGCCCGACCCAAGAAAGAGGCCACAAGCAGGTAATTTTCTATAATTGTGGCCAACCAGGTCACGTATCTATATATTGTACTAACCCATGCACTACGTGCAGTTACTATAAATCATTTGATCATGTTATCGAAGACTGCCCCGTGCTAGAGGTCGAAATGCATAAACGATGAAGGACAGAACCGTCGAATCCTAATGTACAGTTGATCGCAGCCGAGATCAGACCTACAGACCCAAGTATAAATGTAGTAATGCGCAGTGGCACTGATATAGGAAGAGATAGAGTCGCAGAAGCTTCGAATTTGGGAACGCGCAATCCTAAGCAGAATCCTGGTGAACCAGTATGGATTAGAAAAGCTGTTGGGAGAACACCCGTCTGGACCTACAAAAAAATAAAGGAGCATTTACAGAAGCGCAGGATATTCTTAGAGAGTCAGCACCTGAGTCGACGAGAATCCCGCTGTGCAGCGAAATACCACAGATAGAGGATATGCCAGTGGCATATGATCACACGAGCACTGCAACAGATACAGGCACCTCTATTACGCAGTTCCTACGGAGCTGTATGAAGCTATTGAAGAGCATAGATGCTCTCGTGGAGTTTGAAAAACTACTAAATTAGTATGAACCACGCAGTACGATGGAAACTACCCATGGCGCAGTTCATAACATTCGGAGTCCAAAAAGAACAGGAAGGGAAATGAGATTTACTGCAAATATTGGAGACTATGAGATGGATGACATCATTCTTGATCTCGAGTCCAAAGTAAATGTCTTGACTAACCAGACATGGCAGCAGATGAGAAAAACAAAGTTACAGTGGTCACCTATACAGTTAAGAATGGCCAATCAAGGGATAGTTATACCTTTGGGGAGGTTACCCAACACCATCGTTGACATTGACGAGGTGCGAAGCTATGCAGATTTCGAAGTGATTGAAATCGTGGATGACAGTCATCCTTATCCAGCGCTGTTGGGTATCGATTGGGCAATGACTAATTGCACCATCATAAATTTTAAGACAATGAAAATGATATTTGAAGGCAACGACTTAAGGGTTATTGCACAATTGGACCCTTCGCAAGGGGAGCGATATGTTGAACCAATTAAGGAGGAATCCAGAGCTAAAGACTTGGACCATCTCTATAAAATGACAACAAATGTTGTTGACTATATTAACCCAACCGCCGATGGAATGCTCAGCTAGCGCTGTGATAGTTCTTGCATCTCAGACTTTGACGCAGGATTAGAAAACTGGAAAAACAGATTGCATGAAGTATTTTCCAGGAGATGCACGACCATTATGAAGTCACTCCGCTGGATTGGAAAGGAGGTAAGTCCAATTCCAACCTATGATGGTCCATCCAATGTTTATTCGTTTATCAAAGAATATACTGCAGCAGTTCCATATGAGCACCGCATATCAACATTGGATGTCGCACTGCGCGAGACACCTTCCAGATGGTGGGCCACGCATAAGAATACATTGACAACTTGGGATCAATGCAGAATTAAGATGCAGATCAGATTTGCTGCGAAGGTCACACTACCTTTTGAGAAATATAATGGCCAGCCAGATCCTAGGGATCATATTGAAGTTTGTGTACATGCTTGGGAGGATAGGCCACAAACAAAATGGGTGCATCTATTTGTGCACACGTTAGAAGAACCTATTCCTAAGAAATGGTACCTGGATACAGAACTGCACAAAGACACTACGGATTGGTCTATCCTGACTGCGAGATTTCAGAAGGATTTCAGCTTTGAAGATGACCATCCAAGTATCAATAATGCATTGCAGCATATTAAGGAAAATATATTTAGACGAGACTGCACGCATGGAAACATGACATTAGAAGAATTCTTTGGCGCAGGCAACATACCTGCGCGCCTACATCTAGATTGGATGGAACAGATAGAGCATGCTATGGAGTGTTACACCATGGCTGAAGAAGTTGAAATTGAGGAAGCAAGTGATGAGGAGGACCCATGCAACATACAGATCCCTGAATTAGAAGGAACGCGCTAGGTAGAAGGACCTCTGCTGGAAATTCCATATATGAGCGGACCTGTCAAAATAAGAAAAGTGAACATTGGCACCAGCAAAGAGCCAAAGTTCGTAGCTATAGGATATTACTGGGATGAAGATACAGTTCAATAGGTCACGGGTATATTACAAGAATATCAAGAATTATTCCCGACCAAGTTCACAGAGATGAAAGGCATTTTGGGGGACTTAGGAGTGATGAAAATTCCTCTCAATCCTGGCACAAAGGCTGTAAAGAAAAGGCCATATAAACTGAACCCATGCTACAAAGAACGAGTTAGAGAAGAACTCGACAAGATGCTTGAGCAGGGATCATTGAACCAGTTGAAGATTCTGAATGGATAAGCGCGATGGTTGTCTAGGATAAGAAAACAAAGGGAGAGATCAGGATCTGTGTTGATCTCAGAAAGATGAATGATGCTTCAGTGCATGACCCATTTCCTACCCCTTTCACTGATGAGGTGCTTGATAACGTTGGAGGGAATGAGGCATATGCTTTTAAAATTGGGTTTTCTGGATACCATCAGATCAGAATCGATCCAGCAGATAGGCATAAGACCACTTTTGCTACAGAATGGGGGTCGTTCCAGTACACAGTCATGCCCTTTGGTCTGAAGAACGCACCAGCCATATTTCCAAGAGTTGTAATTGCAGCATTTAAAGAGTTCATACATAAGTTTTTAGAAGTTTATTTTGATGATTGGACTATTTTTGGTTTGCTGAAGAATCATCCTACGAACCTCAGGATGATGTTGGAAAAATGCAAGCAGCATCAGATTTATTTGAATTTGAAGAAATGTATTTTCTTTGTTCCCTACGGAATTTTGCTGGGACACATTGTGTGCAAATAGGGCTTGATGGTAGATCCTGCGAAGATCACATTCATTGTCAACTTGCCAACACCGAGTTTAGTCAAGCAGCTGCGCACTACATTAGGACTCACCGGTACTATAAAAAATTCATAAAAGGATATGCGTAGATAACTGCAGCTATGGAGAAGTTGTTAAAGAAAGATGTGCGATTCATTTGGAACAAGGAATATGAGAAAGGATTTGACACCTTGAAAGAAAAAATGGTCACTGCGCTGATCCTAGTGTTTCCATACTGGGAGAAGCCATTTCACGTCCATGTTGATGCTTCATGTATAGCATTGGGCATTGTTCTTGCTCAACCAGGAGAGGGAGGTATTGACCATCCCATTGCATTTTCAAGCAGAAAGTTGTCATCGGATGAGAAGAATTATACCACTACTGAAAGAGAAGGACTCGCAATGGTATATGCGCTGCAGAAGTTCTAGCACTATTTGCTTGGTGTGCACTTCTCTATGTTCACCGAACATTCTGCTTTGAAATACCTGGTCAATAAGCTAGTGTTAGGGGGGAGAATAAGCGGATGGTTATTACTCTTTCAAGAGTATGACTTCGAAATAGTGGTTAATCCAGGTAGGTTAAACTTAGGACCTGATCATATATCAAGGATTGAATCAGGAGAAGAGCCTACGAATATGGAAGACAATCTGCCTGATGCGCATTTGTTTTCTATACAGGTTGTCGATGACTATCATCAGGATAGCATTGATTTTCTAACTACAAGGATGGAACCTAAGGAGTTCACTATGCAGCAAAAGAAGCAGCTGGTAGTGTGCGCAGCAGACTTCACTATAATCGCAAGTCAGCTATACAAGTTGGGACATGACAAAGTACTGCGCAGATGTATATTGGACCATGAGAAGCCATATATATTGGTTGATGCACATTTAGGAGTCGCAGGAGGTCACTATGCATGAAGAGATACTGCGCAGAAGATATTGCATGCAGGTCTATGGTGGCCTACTATCCATAAGGACTCAAAGGAACATTGCTAGAACTATGATGTCTGTTAGAGGACGGGAAAGCCATCGCGTAGGGACAAATGCCACTGAATACACAATTAACTTTGCTGACATTTGAGAAATGGGCCATTGATTTTGTGGGACCTATTAACCCACCATGGAAAAGAACTGGTGCAAGGTACATTATTATTGCCACCGACTACCTTACCAGATGGGTAGAAGCAAAGCCAATGAAAGATTGTAGTGCAGCTACAGCCGCAGAGTTTATCTATGAGAACATCCTGACAAGGTTCGGATGCCCGAAGATTTTGATGAGCGTTCAGGGAACTCACTTTTTGAATAGAACCATTGAAGCTTTGACCGAAGAGTTCTACATGCACCACCAGCGCAGCATGCCATTGTAAGTTTTAAACCTTAACAGTGAAGTACAAACATATATCGATTCTTAAGCATTTACAGAAAATACACAATGGCACACACATTACACAGAGATTTTCACCTGGAAACCCTTAACCGGGAAAAAACCAGCAAAACTTAGAGCCGCATAGCTCCTTTCTCATTATATGTTTATTTTACATGTACAATACAATAAATGGTATTCTGCAGCATCTAAAACCCTAATTCGTTTACCCGAATTAGGTTACAACCCTAATTCCTTTTACCGGAATTAGATAGAGTACAATGGGTCGAAAATCGCGAAAAAAGCAAAAAAGCAACCCAAAAAAATTTTTGCGCTCCGCGCGGACTCCGGGGGCCTAACGGCCCCCTCCGTGTCGTTTCGAAACCTAACGGTCCGAAACGAAGGGGGTGGGCCCTGTCGGGCTACCCCCCCCTCTAAACCCCCCCCTCCAGACGCGCCCGGCGCAGGCGAATCGAAGATGCCGTAGGGATCGTGTTGTACACGCAGCGACCATGTGAAGAGATATAACATACCCAACAGCCATATCATCCACAGGATAATGGAACTGTTGAAGCATTCAATAAAGTACTGGAGAATGCACTAACTAAGATATGTAACGTCAATCGCGATGATTGGGACCTCCGCATTTCATCTGTATTATGGGAATATAGGACTACATGCAAGAAACTGACTGGCCATACACCTTTCAGGTTGGCATATGGCAAAGAAGCAATAATGCCAATGGAGTACATCGTTCCCAGCTTGAGATTAGACACGTTTACAGGGATGGCAGACCGCGTAGCGCTAGAAGAAAGGCTTCTACACTTGGTTGGTTTGGAGGAAGATCGCTTCGTCGTGGGCTTCCACCAACAAGTACAAAAAGAACCTGAAAATCATTGCATGAACGCCATATTAAGAACAAGTGCTTCCAGGTAGGCGATCTAGTCCTCCTATATGATAGCAAGTTTATGAAGTTCCTAGAAAATTTAAGATGCACTAGCTTGGCCCATATACTGTAATGCATGTTACTAATGGTGGCGCAATTCAGTTAGCCACTTTAGCTGGAGACACATTGCCCAGTTTGATAAATGGAAGCAGAATAAAGATTTTTCTGCTATAGTCCTACTTCGCAACACCCTATATGATCAAGCGGAGGGGACAATTCTAAGTGTCAAGTATAGTTGAAATTGGACACTAGAAAGTGTAAGGAATATGTACGAAAAAGTTACATGGAAAAGGCCTATGCTGCGCGAAAAAAAACTGCGCTCCTAAGAAGGAAAAGGAATAGCTACGCAGATACATATGGCACAATTACAGTCGTGCATCCAGTACAAAGACGATCCTGAGAAATCCGCACCTCATAATCCTTGATACTGTAATGCATGTTACTAATGGTGGTGCAGTTCAGTTAGCCACTTTAGCTGGAGACACCTTACCCAGTTTGATAAATGGAAGGAGATTAAAGCTTTACCGCGATAGTCCTACTTGACATAACCCTGTATGATCAAGCGGAGGGGACAATTCTAAGTGTCAAGTACAGTTCAAATTGGACACTAGAAAGTGTAAAGAATATGTACGAAAAAGTTACATGGAAAAGGCCTATGTGCCGCACAGCACTAGAAGTGTGCAGTACTGATATCTTGTTTGATTATATCAAGTATAAGGCTAAATAATCGATGGAAATAATTGAATGAATAAGTGCTAAGTGAAACTTTTAATACAGTTGCATTCGAAGAGGAAGTGCATAAGTCTGTTGTGTTGTTCCATTGAGCGAGTTAAACCGACCCGTGCAGTCCTTGGAGGCGTTGGGTGCGCAGCATTGTAACTTGTAGAAGTGTCAACCCACGAAGAAGACAATCGTTGTGTGGAAATCAGACCGCAGTGCAAGCTTGTAACGCGCTACGCAGTGTATTTTCCCGATCAACTCATCACATTGCGGTGGAAACTTGATTCCGCAACACCCCCATAGCTTCGCCTTGGGTGAGACCTCGACCCCCGTGCAGGTTGTTGCCGAAAGAGCCAGTGAAAAGGGGTTTTGTTGGTTAAAGCTAAAAACGCCAAGAACCTGGGTCTATATTGGAAAACCTTTAGATCAGTTACCTACACCAACACAAGGTTTTACATGTTGCTCTCAATATTTCTAATTCATTCATAGCATTAGCCTTTGGTGGTATGAAACATTCATCTTCATTGGACATAGGGTCATATAAATATCCTTAATTCCTTATGAAATTGTAAGAAGTGCTGCATGATGGCACCTCTTCCTCATACCATTCACATTCTTCTCCATATTGCTCACAATCATCTTCATACTGCTCATAAGCATTGTAATCATAGGATTCATCATAATAGTAAGGCATGGCTGAAATTTCTTCTTCAATGGATTATATTAATGTACAGGTGCAAGGACCATGCTCTGATACCACTGCAATATCACCAATTTGGAAGTTTACTCAATTTGGCCAATTTTTGAACCATGGACTAGTGAAACCTCAAACTGTCCTAAATGACCCCAAATGGTTTTGAATTGTGGGAGGAGAGAATTTGGAGGGAATATGAAACTTTAATATAGTCATTATACAACCAAACATATTCTATACACATCCATGGTATGCAATTTACAAGGATAGAAGATTTAGGACAAAATTAGTCAATTGGATTGGTGGAAATCCCCCCTCGGTCTGCGACTATTTTACCTTCCAAACACTGTACATCCTTCACTAATTATTAATATGAGACTTGGGTCTGTTATAAAAAATAAATTACAACATATTTTCAACATTAGATTAGGTTTTAGGGTCAATTAGGTCTCCCAAAGAACAACAACTTCTAGAGTATAAAATTTGGGGTGAAAATGGTAGACAAGGAGCCTCGAATTTGGTCACAAACTATAGTAACACTTTAGGGGTATGCAAACATTATTTGGAACATAAAATTAAATTCATATTCAGATCATAAAATGGATTAAAATCTCATAAATATTTGATATAAAACGGGTACAACATCATCCCAAAATCACCATGAAAATGTTATGAGGAAAATGGCTTGAATCTCAGTTTTGATTGGAAATATCACATGAAGTACATGGTATTTCGAGTTGTTGATATCATGATATGTCTATCACAGAGTTATGTAGAAAATAACATGTTCATAAGGTCGAAATAACAATCCTGCAACAAGAAGTGTGCCCTTGAACTTTTACATGACATTGAGAGAATATAGTGAGGAAACTAGCTCGAATATCAATGTTACTTGGAGAAATAGTACATGAAGAGCTTAGTGTTTCGACCTGTGGATATCATGATATGTCTTATAGATTTATGCAGAAACTAACATGTTCATAAGTTCTAAATAGAAATCCTCGATTAACTATATGCAACAAGAAGTGTGCCCTTGCACTTTTACATGACATTTTGAGAAAAATAGTAGAATGAGAATAGAGAGGAATGAGAGAAGATGAACTAGAACTCAGATGGGGGTTGAACTTGCACAAAAAAATATACTTGAATATGTTTTGAGAGGTTTGAATGGCCTCTCCATCAACCAACTTGGATGGGAATCTTGCACCCTCGAAATTGGTTCTAAGGCAGGGAGGATGAACATCCACCATGCAAGGAAAAGCTTGAAGCTCTCCCAAATTGGAATGATGCAAATAAAAAATGACCAAAATCTTCTCCATTTTGACTTGGCCTCTTTTTAATAACTTTAGTTGACTCATTTACCTCCTTAGAACTCAAATTATCTCCTAATTACTCATGAAATTCGAATTAGTGGTAGTTATGACCCTTCATTGGCTCCACATGACACTTGGCTCATATTTTGTCTCCAACTCCTCCATGAATTCAAATTGGGGAATATTTTGGATGCTTTGGAGATGTTTAACTCCTCTCATGCGACCTCTTGGTCTATTTTTAGCTCTTACATTGTCGTAGATGTCATAGAATCTGTCATAAGTGTCATAATGCTTGTCATAGTTGTCATAGAATCTGTCATTGCCTATTTTTAGTCCTATGACTCTTCCTCTTCCTTCATGGATGTTACCTCTTCTCTTCCAACTCGAATTTGGGGATGGATCCATGTTTAAAGGATGAATATTCTCTCGTGTGGACCCCACATGTATACTTATGTGCCCCCAAGTCCAACTTGGACCTAATGCCACTTCATTTTGGAGCATTTAACATTTATTCCATTATTTATTGGCCTATTTTTCCACCATCAATTTAGGATATTGAATTTTCATGAGAAACTATAGACCTTGGGGTTAAATGTCAATAGTTTGATTCTTCCACATATCCCTTAGGAAATGGGTAGGCCAACTTAATTATTTATCTGAAAACCATTTAATTGGGGACATGACATTAGAAATCACTCTTATGTGAAATAACTCACTCATTTTCTTTTCATCATGAACAGGTTCAACTTTTGAAACAAAAACAAATGGATTTTTACCTTGTAATCCCATGGATGTAATTTGTGTCTCGTCTCCAAAGTCTGATCCCAAATAATGTTGGAGAGTGGCGGTAGTATACTAGTCTTCATTTTTCTTTCGAAACTTTTATAGCTTAAGCTTCGGATGAAGCTTCCAACATTTAGATACATCATGACTATGGTTTGCACATTATTATTATTTTTATTATGATGAACATTATTAATAACTAAAGTAATCGAATTGACCGATGCCATGAAAAAGAGTACGAGGAACCATGATGTTACAAGCAAGGGGTTGTGGGAAAAGTGTTACCTTGTGTTTTGACCTATGTGGATGTGATACACCCCTTTTGCGGAGTTGGTGGAACCTCTTTATTTATGCACCCTCACGTGTTATGCTATCCGCTGTTTTTATTTTATTCCGAGATTAATTTTATTTGGAGTTAGAGTTTTTCCCTCACCTAGTGCACCCCTCATGAAAATTTGTAACTCCCAACTTGATGAATAATATTCCTCTCCCATCTAATACACCCTATTGATAAGTATAACTCCCATTTTTCTAGTTTGGTAATGTAACTCCTCCCTTGTGTCTCCCTCTCCCCCCCAATTTGAATTTCTCTTGGGAAATGTGATTTGGGTGGATGTGGGCTAGTCTCTCTTGTTGGTTATGCATGCTATTGGATCTTTTTTTGCTAGGGTACTAGTGTGATTGGTTTTGGTTTCTCTTGACATGAGTTTTTGCTGGTTGGTGTGCCCTTGCTGATCCTATGCCCAAGTTGAGTTACTCTAGAATTGCCACTGTTTTTACCTAGAATTTCCTCTGGAGATCTTGGATTGGAAGTGATGTGGAATCCACTTGCCATTGGATTGTGGTTGGACCAATGTTAGATGGGTTTTTTGGTTGAGTGAACTCTTTCTTGTGGCATCATGGTTCTGTCTCATGGGTGACCATTACAAAGTGATTTTCGGCTTTTATTGTGTCTACGTCTGGGTGGAATGTGGCACGGTCGATTTTGGTTGCGTATTTTGCAAGATAAGTACTTTATTTCATGTTTATTTGAATTAATTGGATATTATTTGATTATTATATGGTTTCACATGAAATGTATGAGAAAATATATGAGCTAATTATGGAATAAATCTCTCATATATTTTAGTTACATTATGCTACTAGTTTTTGCGAAAAATAGCTAACTAATTTTTGGTATTTTGTGAGCAAGTGCTTGAGAAAAATGTTTATTTGGAACCTATTCTAAAGATCTGATAATTGTGCCTCTGTTATTTATATTATGTGTACTTTTATTGTTCAATAGCTTAGGAATTATTGGAAACACCTCTCTACACTGTTGCTAGCTTCGATTTGAAAACTAGTTCACCGATTGGGTTGTTTTATGTAGTTTCGAGACTTGGCATGTGAAATGTTTGAGAAAATGCCTGAGTAAGATAAATGATATTAGATATGATAATTAACCTTGAAATATATTAATAAATGTGTGGAAGAGTTCCTAGATAGTTCTATATTTGCTTATCGAACTCCTAGTTTTGTTTCCATTCACTAGCTCCTTCGAAAGAATTGTTTTAAATGGATTTATGACTTTGCATGAGAAGTGTATGATGGAATTTTTACATGATTTATACCTATTATAAGACTGATAATACATGGTATTTATATTTTTAATGGATTCTGAATGACTCTACAAATTGTTTATGTATTTATCTTACTTGATTCCTCAATTTCTAACCAATTTGGAGATGTAGATTTAGCTATTTTGATGAATTAATAAGAGGACTGTTTATGAATGGAAATATACATCCATTTGGATGTATTGGACCTATGATATTATTTCCATGAGCTATAGTATTCAATACTTTCTTTTTTTTTGCATTTGGAAACTAGAAACAGAAACTAGCTTCAAATCGATGGAAATTGGTAACAGTTTGTAGATTGAATCTATGTTTTTCGTAATTTTTTAAATGTACAACCATATGATCTGTTTTTGGAACTTTAATTTTGCTGTATAAATTTATTTTCCATATATTTAACCTCACCTCTATGTTCTTTGGAACTCAATACAATTAATTGGGTTAAATTCTTAGTAGTGTTTATCAACTAGTTGCACTGGTTTAGCTTGAAAGAATCATCGTTTATGTGAAAGGATCTCACTTGCAAATGAAATTTTATTTGGTTGTATGTGAATGCTTAAATATATGTAAATGGATGTATTCTCACTTTTTGGTTCATTGGAATGGTTGTGTGTTGAATTCGTGCAAGATTAGTTGTTTGTGTTAAATACTAGTTAACTAGACTTCTTGTGGAGTCATTTTCGTAATTGTTTTTTTTAATTAATTGGAAAATGATAATTAGGCCTTATTCACATGATATTAGGTGTTAAGTATCCATTGGGATTGATAAATGATTATTAGGTGATAAACAAATTAAGTTATGTTAAGTGTCGTCAATTATGTGCTAAGTGTTGCAATTGCTACACTAATTACTAGTTACTCATGATTAAGTGAAAATGACCTTTTTAGGTGCAAGTAACCAATGTTATGGCTTGGGATGGATGAATAATGATGTTAGATAGTGTTGGATAAGATTTTCTAGCCTTGGTTCAATTTTATTGATCAATTATGAATTTTATTTTAATTTATTTGGAATTATCGATATTTTGACATAATTAAATTGTAGAAAAAGAAATTAAATATTTATAAAATTATTTCGCTGTGATAAAATACTCTAATTATACCTAGAGAGATAATTATATGTCCCTAATACCCTTTTATATCCCCAAGTGACATTACAAGTGGTATCAGAGCTATGGTTCCAACTCCGTGGCTGTTGGGCCTGTTAGAAACTCATAATTTTATGTTTATGTATATTGAGAATTTATAAATGTTCTTTGTGAAAGAATTGTAACCTCCCTTATGTTAATGGAAGAATAAGAAGCCTCACTTCAGAGATCAGTTTGTTGTATGCTTTAGAATTGTTTAATATTGGATATCTATTGTTCAATAGATTGATTGGTAAGTACCATGTGGTGTGTATCTAATAATCAACTAGATTGATTGGTTTATGCATGGTCACCTTGCATTTCCTTATTTATTGTTTAGTTATTTGATTGGTCGATGCCTGTGCATTGCCTCTTTTACTACTTCAGTGATTTGATTGGTTGATGTTTATGCATTGCCTCTTTTACTATTCAATGACTTGATTGATTGATGTTTGTGCATTGCATCTTGTGTTGTTCAGTGACTTGATTGGTCAATGCTTGTTCATTGTGCATTTCCTCTTCTACTGCTCATTGAATTGTTATATTGAAATGATTCACGTGGTATGATTTATTTACTGGTACATTATGATTATTAATTGATAAGTAAATAATTGTCATTATAATAGATGTACTATGTACCATTATCAGTATTAATTTAATGATAAGTAATTAAGATGATATAGTTTTAATATTAATAAATATTAATATGATTTATTAAGTGGAATGTATACTCTATATGGATTTTGGATTCCTATTGATGGTATGCTTTTATAGGATTACTTATGCCACTTGGATGGGGTGGTTACATTGATGAGTAGCTCCTAGTCTATTTTTGGAGGAAATGAGCCACTTGCCTTTAGTGGTTCATATTCTCTTCATTTTATTTATTTTATTTGTGGAGATGTAACTCATTGTCTATTTTTGAAGGAAATGAGCCACTTGCCTTTAGTGGTTCATATTCTCTTCATTTTATTTGTGGAGATGTAACTCATTGTCTATTTTTGAAGGAAATGAGCCACTTGTCTGTAATGGTTCATATTCTCTTCTATTTTATTTATTTTATTTGTGGAGATGTAACTCCTTGTTTATTTTTGAAGGAAATGAGTCACTTGTCTTTAATGGTTCATATTCTCTTCTATTTTTTATTTTATTTTATTTGTGGACATGTAACTCCTTGTCTATTTTTGGCGGAAATGGGCCACTTGTCTTAATGGTTCATATTCTCTTAATTTTATTTTGTGTGTAAGAAGGTAGTGTAGTAGTGTATGATAATATTGTATGACATAAATTTCAATATGTATAACATAATATGTGATGTAAGATAGATGAAGGGTAGACGATATATATATATATCTATATATATATATATATATATATATATATATAATATGTGTTGTATATATATGTCTATTAAAAGTATATATATATGTGTGTGTGTGTGCGCGCGCTATAATATGTATTTTAAAATATGCAATAATTATCAGTATTATGTGTATATGATATTGTGTATATACTATATGGATATATGTGAATATATGTAATGAAGTAAGTGTAAAGTATTTGAAAGTGTTTGGGAGTGTTTGGGAGTATTTGGAAGTTTTTGGAAGTATAGTGTGATTAGAAGTACTATGCTAGTATATATATTTTATAATGCGTACCTAATATGATAGCATTGGATTAAGTAATTATACCGCTATAATTGTATGGATATTATGGTATAACATAATAATTATACGAGTGTATACAATATAGGATGTATAGGTTATATGACTAATATGTTGTGTATATGATTAATAATAATATAATATATGTTTGAAGAATTATAATATGTATGTAGAAAAAATGGGCGTATGTATAGAAATAGTATATAGCAATAGTAAGTATTGTTAGGATTATTAATACTCCATCATTGTCCTACCTAGCATTATTTTTTTCCTAGTAGTTGATGATGTCATTTTCCTCCTAGTGGTGTGCAGATTTTATATAGGATCCATCTACCACCTACTGCACCCTACATGCATCATTTTATGACCACTTAAGTCAGTTCCTTATATTTTAGGAGCCTACTCAGTGTTCCAGTTCAATCCACCTAAGTTAGCTGACTCTTGTGGGGGGTTTATGCTCCAATTTCCATTGATTGTGGCCTCATGCGCCATTTTCTGAGTGATTGCATGAAAAAATCACTAATGAGTCTGCCTTAGTCAGTTAACTAATTGTGTCTTCAGTTAATTGAGTTTAGATTCAGTTGACTTGAGTTTGTGTCTCCAGGAGCACTCCAGTGTTGACAATTCCTATGCTAGACTAACTGAGACTCAAATTCTCCTGGGTGATTCAAATTCTCTCCATTGTAATATCATTGTTGACTATACAAATTATTGGATCATGTGACATTATTTTGTTCCTATCTGAGCTCTCATGCATGATTAATTGTCTGCTCTTTTTTACTGCAATTTTCACTATAACTCAATTTCTCTGCTCATTCTTTCTCTGTGAGGTATACTTATCTCCATGATCTGCTATCATTTATAATTTCACATGGTATCATATCTCAGTGAGCGTAGGTTGAGCAATTGATTTTAGTAGTGCACCAGAAGCATCTAGATTTCCATGGAAAATCCTGGTGCCATTGTATTGAATTCATTCGAGAAATCCTTTGAGCTCTAGCCAGGTATGAAGGGTCCAAAAAAATGTACATATTATCCTAAAGCAGTGCTCAATAGTAGTCTATCTCCAAAATTGAGAATTTTTTGCAGGTTATTGAAAGTGCAGCAGTAGTAGCAGTACCACCTTGTATTCGTTCCAGCAGTTCCCAGTGGAGAATTCGAATGATCCTCTCTCTCCCAAGATCCTGACACCCTTCAATTACCTTGATTGGAGGGATGATATGCTGATGGTATTGTGCAACAAGTCACTGTACAAGGTAACAATGGGAAATGAGGTCGAACCTCAAGTAGTTGTTGAGAAGTCCAAGTATCTGAATAGATTGGATGAAGCATTCAGTTTCATGTGTATTCATATTTACAGAGATCTACTCTTCCATATCGATGGATTGAAGACTCCAAGAGAGGTATGGTTGAAGTTGTAGACCCTCTTCAGCAAACAAGATGGGCTAAGGGGCCATATTCTGGAGAATGAGTTGATTTCTCTTCAACCGAGTAGTTTCGAGACCATCCGACAATTATTTTCCAAATTCAAATCTTTGGTCATGCAATGCAAGCAATGTGGAATTGAGAAGAAGGATGAGCAGTTGGTTCTATCCATGATAAGAAAATTAGGTCCTAATTTCTCCATCTTTGTCTCTACCTTCCATTCAAGGAGAATATTAATCCTTGGTTGGAAGATTCCATCCTTTAATTTTTTCAATGAATCTCTCATCCAAGAACAAGACAAATTGATCCAAATGGGTGCCTTGAAGGCCTCCAAAAATCAATCTCTTGTGGCTGGAGAAGAAAAAAGTGAAAATGGAAAGGGGAAGCAAAAGGGAAAGGAGAAGAGGCAATATGAACCCAAGTAGAATTCCAAGTCTAGTCCATCGGAAGGAGCCTCTAGCTCTAAGAAGGACAAACAAAAGAAATTTGAGAAATCCAAGTGTATATACTACAAGAAGGGTAATCATCCCGAGAGTTCTTGTATGAAGAAGACCATAGATCAAATGGAAAAACTCCTTGAGTGTTGAAATTGTACCTAGGAAGTGTTCTCCTAGTTATTTTTTGCCTAAGTAATTAATGAGGGAAAAGGGGACATTACCCTTGTATTAATTGTTTGAGATGAGCAATTAATTCACTTTGTTTTTATAAAGTGACTTTTGGTTTATTTAAGTGGTAGGTGAATGAATTTAACTTATGGAGAGAGTAATGAGCATTTATTCTCATCCATTGATCTAAACCAATGTGGGCCCTTGGATTAGATGACTCTTCAGTTACCCTTGAGAGACAAACCGAGAGAAAAGTTTTTTGAATTAAATAAGCATTCCCTCATTAATTTGCACACATCTCAAGAGAGTTGGAGAAATGAACATATTTCAAGAGAGTTGGAGTTTGAGAGAGAGAATGTATCTATTTGAGATAATAGCTCGATTCCCAAGACAAGGTACACCATAGTACAGTAGTTCTGAGCATGATTTTCGAGAAGAAAATAGTGGCACACATTTCGAGGAAGAGGCATGAATTTCGAGGAAGGTATAGAAAATTAATTTCGTACAATTCCATATAGTCCGTACAGTTTCGTACAATCCATACAGTGGCATGAATTTTTTTAGAAAGAAGATTGAGTTTGGCACTGAAATCAAGGAGTTGTTCGTACAACTCTGTGTTGCTTGAGAAGGGCATGATTTCCCATAAATATATGCACATAATTCGAGGCATATTCTTGCATAGAATTCGAGGCAGCCTATTAGTCTACTGGTTGAGATAAGTTGTGCTTGATATTATTAAAATTTCTGCTATACATTTTAGTGAAGAAGAAATTAATAAAATATCTCTCTCACACGTTTTCCCTTCAGGGTTTTTCCTTGGCCATTTTGGCTAAAATATCTGAGTCTGGAATTCTCTGTGCATGGCTGTTATGTTCTATATGTTCTTAGTATTTTGGTATTACTTCTCTTGTGCTTCCAGTTCAGATGTGTTTATGAGTGAAATTTCATTTTCAGCTGTCTATGGTTGAATGAGATGGGTTATTAAACATTATTAATCTGAGTTTAACTTGAAAGCCTGTTAGGGAAGTGAAATTTCTACATGGTATCAAAGCCCTATTAAGGGCAGATTGACAGTCAGAAATTTTCAGACATCAGGGCAGAGTGTGCATTGTTGGAAAAGAGAAGAAGTGAAGGATGGCGTGCTTCCGGTATGAAGATCGTTTGGAAGGGATTTCCAACTACTTGCAGTGGAAATCCCGGATGACAGATATTCTCAAGGAGAGAAAGTTATGGACCTTCGTCAGTACCACAGTGATTCCTCCCATAGCTAATCCTATAGCCCTTGACATAGATGTGGTGAAGGAGGCCAAAACATAGAGACTGCTTATGGATGGTGTCCGTGATCATCTCATCCCACATTTGGCAGAGAAACATATTGCCAAGGAGATGTAAGATACTTTGAAAAAATTGTATGAGAATAAGAATGAAAATCATAAAATGGATTTAAAGGATAAGCTTCATGGAACAAAGATGGAGAGAGGTGAGAATGTAGCCTCTTACCTCACTAGACTCAGACATGTAAAAGATTAATTGAGTGCATTTTGTGAGGTGATTCCTGATCCCGAGCTAGTGTGGATAGCCCTAAAAGGATTCACTAAGGAGTGGGATGTGTTCGTGAAGTGTGTGGTTGGAAGAGAGAACTTTACCTCTTTGGAAATACTGTGGGATGATTTTACTCAGGAGGAGATCCGAGAAGGGTCTCAAGGGAATACTGAGCAGGAAAATGATGAGCAAAATGTTTCCTTATCAGCTAAAGGCAAGAAGTCCAAGAAGGGCCCGGGAGGGGCTAAGAAACATAGGGGTGATCAGAAGAGGGACCTAAGCAGTCAGTTGCTATGCATGCAATGATTTTGGCCATTATGCAGGAAAATGTCCTAAGAAGAAGAAGGGAAAGCAGGAGAAAGAGGAGCAGGTTGCAGCTATAACAGAGATTGAGTGTTTTGCTACACAGTTCGAGAAATATTTCTCTCTTGTCACTACTATTTCCAGTTGCGACAATAGCAGACCAGTTGATACTGGGAAGTGGATTGTGGATAATTCCTATTGTAGTCACATGACTAAGAGGCGAGATGCATTCCTCACTTTTGAGACTATTGCAGAGCAGCTTGTACATGATAGAGATGGGATAGTGCATGTAGTCAGAGGTTTGGGACGAGTACAGTTGCATCTTGAGTTTGAAGAGATTATGGAGATTACAGGAGTACGTTATATTCCAGGGCTGCAGGAAAGCATACTTTCAATTCCATCCTTGGAGGGAGCATGATATGCAGTATTTTTCAAGAGTGAACACATCTTCATTTATTTATTGGGAGTGGATCTGGTTGATCCTGTGCTTATAGGTCATCAGAGAGATGGAGGGTATGTAGTGCGTGGTCAGCCTAAAGTTGGAGGATCTTGGTCGATAACATATCCTGACTCTACGACATTCAGTGAGCGAGATTCTTCGAGGATTGATGTTAGTCCGCAATTCAGAGGAGAGAGAGAGAGATAATCCATAGATTATTGTGGCACCGAGTAGTTCATCTTCTATTCAGAAGAGTCAACGATAGGCTACTTCCTCTAGTGCTGGAAAGAGGGTCAGCTGGTATGACTTGTCACTGATAGATGGGCGAGACGAGATGTCTCGACATGAGGCATCAGTGCAAGATGCAGGACAGCTTCCAGAGACAGGGGGAGCTTCTATTGCTAACAGTATGAGACTAGAGAGAGGTTCTGGAAGATGATATGCCAGAAGGTCTTCTTACGTGAAGAGGAAGCACTGAGATTTGTAGCTCATGATTTCCTTCATGTGATGATGTCTTACATGAAGGGACACTTGATTTTACCTTTCTAGAGCATAGTTTAGAAAGGGTGGGCATATTCGATATTGTGCGAGAAGCACATGAGAAAACTTTGACATTATGCGAGAAGCACATGAGCAGTTTACCAACTTTGGTGGGGAAGCAAGTTATCTTCTTCAGAGATGAGTTGGTTTTCAGTGAGAACATATTTCTTGGTAAGGGGGAGTGTTGAAATTGTACCTAGGAAGTGGTCTCCTAGTTATTTTTTTCCTAAGTAATTAATGAGGGAAAATGGGACATTACCCTTATATTAATTGCTTGGGATGATCAATTAATTCACTTTATTTTTATAAAATGACTTTTGGTTTATTTAAGTGGTATGTGAATGAAATTAATTTATGGAGATAACAATGAGCATTTATTCTCATCCATTGATCTAAACCAATGTGGGCCCTTGGATTAGATGACTCTTCAGTTACCCTTGAGAGGAAAACCAAGAGACAAGTTTTTTGAATTAAATAAGTATTCCCTCATTCATTTGCACACATCCCAAGAGAGTTGGATAAGTGAAGATATTCCAAGAGAGTTGGAGTTTGAAAGAGAGAAGGTAGTTGTCTGAGATAGAAGCTCGATTCCCAAGACTCCTTGCGTAGGGTTGTTTGAATCCTTTCATATTGGGATTTCTCCTTCTTATTGTTGCCTTGGAAACTTCTAGCATTGCACTGGAGGCTTCAACACATGCCTAAAAGGGTATGTATGCTTGAGAATTTATTTAATATGCATCATAAATTTAGAAAACCAATGAATGTTAAAACAAATAGCTCTTCTATGCAATCTCAGTTGGTAAATTTGGGCACTAAGAAGGAACTGAAATATGTGAATATTGGAACTTGTTGTTCATTGGGTGAAATACACAAGTCTATTCATCTTTTTCATCAATATAAAGATGTATTTGCATGGATTGATGAAGATATTAAAACATATGATACAAGCAGTATACAACACATCATCCCTATTAAGCAAGGAGCTAAACTGTTTCAGCAAAAACTTCAGAAAGTATATCCTA
The DNA here is from genome assembly GCA_027924585.1 of Larix kaempferi. Classification (NCBI taxonomy): domain Eukaryota; kingdom Viridiplantae; phylum Streptophyta; class Pinopsida; order Pinales; family Pinaceae; genus Larix; species Larix kaempferi. The sequence continues at coordinate 376,554 of BSBM01001304.1, forward strand.
TGCTAGAACACTAATCCAAAAAGAATTGAAGAAGCTACTTGATTCTAAGATCATATTTAAATTCATACATTCCGAGTGGGTAGATAATTTAGTGCCAATGCGGAAAAAATCTGGAGAAATAAGATTATGTGTGGATTTCCAGAACTTGAATAGGGCATTTGACAGTGGCAATTATCTGGTTCCTCCCATGGAGAAGATATTGAAACTTGTCTCTAGTTCGGAAATGTTCTCTTTATTGGACAAGTTTTCCGGATACCAAGTACTTGTGGCCGAAGAATATCGCCTCAAAACTATGTTTCACACTAAATGGGGAAATTTTGCCTTTCATAGAATGCCTTTTGGTCTGATGAATGCTGGAGCCACATTTCAAAGGGCCATGGACATTGCATTTTGTGGTTTGATTGGTCATAGTGTGGTTGTATATTTAGATGATGCCATAGTGTTCTCCAAGAAAATGGAAGACCATGTCTATCATTTGAAACGGATCTTTGATCGATGTCGAAAATATGGTATTTCCCTTAACCTCAAGAAAAGTGTGTTTGTTGTTTTAGAGGGGAGATTGCAGGGACATTATTTCAAAAAACTGAATCTCAATTGATCCTTAAATAATACAAGCCATTCTACATATTCCCATGCCTCGTAACAAAAAATATATGCAATCATTCATGGGAAAAATAAATTTTGTTCGCAGATTTGTATCTGATTTCGCATAAATCATAAAACCATTGCAACAAATTATTAAATAGGACATGCAATTTAAGGGGACCAAATTAGAGAAAAATGCTTTCACAATATTAAGACTGCAATTTCTCATGCACCATCTCTAAGTAGTCCTAATTTCAAAAAATATTTTATCATGTATACATTTACATCCAATCATTCCCTTGCATCAGTGCTCACTCAAAAATGAGAGAAAGGGGACAAGTATCCAATAGATTTTAGGGTTGCAAGGGGTTGAACTGAATTATCCAGATGTTGAAAAACAAGCTTATATGGTATTTAAAGTTGTAAATCAGTTCAGACCCTACATTTTGAAAAAGGGGACTAAAGTCATAGTACCTCACCCGACAGTTAGATCATTGATTGTACAGAAGAATATGGGATAAATGCATGCAAACTGGGTTACTGTGTTGCATGAATATCATTTGGAATTCAATCCCGCTACCATCGATAAGGGCCAATGATTGTGCAAACTGATTACTGAAAATTCAGCTAAAGAGGCTAATGGATGGGATAACGAAGCATAAATGAACTTACATGAAATTTATTCCACTAATACATCCCTTGATCCTTGGTACCGATATTTGGTGTTGTACTTACATCATGGGTATGCCCCTGAACATTGGAATTCAAAACAGAGGAGATATCTCTAATTGAAATCATCATCATATCAAATAATCGACGGAGTACTCTTCCGAAAAAATTATGATGGGGTATTTATCATATGTTTAGAAAAGGAAGATGCAGAAAAGGAATTGAAATAATTGCATGATGGGCCTGCTAGAGGGAATTATTATGGAGATACTACTACTCACAAGATTCTTAAAGTAGGTTATAATTGGCCAACTATTTTTAAAGATTCCCATTCTTATGTCTGAAGATATGTTGTATGCCTATTACGCCAAAATCTCATCATCATGACTCCTGAGTTGAATTATTTCCTTAATCCCTGAAGTTTCCCTGACCAAAAGTATCTTAAAAAAGTTATTGAACTTGTCTTCCACCATCCCTAGATCTACTAGCGCACCTTGCTTCTCTACAAGAGGCGCCATACCTTGGATGGAACCTAATGTACACTAACATCCTATGCCAATGGCTCTTTCTGTCCTCATTCAAGCTGCGCCAACCCTTATTAGCGCATGTTGTCTTCATACAGAGTACGCCAATGTTAGTTAAAATGGATGAACAAGAGCTTCGAGTGATTTCTTGAAGCATGGTGAGGTGGAATTATATCCCTAATTGATATGTGAGTTGGCCTTCGGTTCCCTAACCTCAAGGGAATATTCCTGAGACTTCTCCCATTAATTCTGAACCTACTCTACCCATTTGGTCTTATAAATATGAATCCTCTCCCCATTTGAAGGGAAGGAAGGTCTATAGTACTCTCATGCTGGTGGAATTACTCTAGGTGATCCCTATTCCTCTTTGGGAGTCTTACTTCATCCTTGGAGGCTTGGCTTGGCTTGTTGGAAGGAAATTTGCAATGTTAAGGCATAGGTTGTAACGTTCTCTTTCTATGTGCTCTCTTTTATTACATTTATTACAATCTTTCCCCATATACATTATTGTGCTGGTAGTGTTTAGAGATTTCTTCCTTAACTGTTAGATTAGATCAATCATATGCAATATATGATTTTACTACTTCTTGGTTTCTACTTGTACAACAAGGCTTTGCAGCTCGAGATATGAAGGTTCTGGAGCATTGGATCAAGCAAAGGGTAAAAGGATTTGTGAATGTCAGGTATGAGATCCACTTGTTAATTTACACTTCTATTGATCTAGGTAAGTTGATTATAGTATGTACTTTATTTTTTCTAGATCCAGTTGGAATAGGGAGATCTAGCTTGAGTCCGCTTGAGTAGATTGTCCGAAAAAAAATCTGGCGACCATACTGGGGAGTACCTTAGCTTTGATTTTAGTTAGAGTTTGTTTTCATTGATTTCTTAGTGATCCATTTTCTAAGCCTCCTATTCCCTTCCCACCATCATATATATTCTTTAGAGAGTCCGTTGGCTTGCCTTGATTCTGTTAGGATCAATATCATACCTTTAATTTTTTGTTCTGTGAAGATCTTGTTATTCTGTCACTTGCTATTCTCCCGATGCCCCTAGTTAGTACATTCCCTACACCTGGCCCTCATTTTCAATGAGCATCCTGCGCCTTTGGTTCTCTTTTCCTGTTGAGATCCTGCACCATCGGCTCCATATCTCGGAGTACAGAGAGCGCTTGGCACTCTGGTACATAACATTAGACTTCACCAGCCATTCCTTGCTTGGTATTTGACATCATCTTCTCCCTTTTTTATTTTTGGTTTGATTGATGAGCTTTGTGAACTAAAAATTACAGTCACATAAGCCTCATACCTAGCTTGCTTGTGTTTGGATTCATTTTTGTTGATTTTTGGGTTCCAATTTGGTCAAGTGAGAGATTTGGTAGTGGCGGGAAATTTCAATCCCCCATGCTCATCCGCTCAACCTTGCATTCCATGATCAACTTACCAGACCTATTCTATTTGTTAGATCTAATTCCAAACCCTTCCTGCACTTAGTCATTTAGTTTTGGTTTCATTTGATCAACTTTGAGTGATTTGAATGTCTTTGAGTTCATTTAGGTGTTTATCATTTTTCTTTGAGAATTCCTGATTCATTAGAGTGTTCCGATCATTCTCTTGTTCTCTGCTATTAGATCTGAAAAGCATCGTAATTATCATATTTCATTTTGATATATGTATTGGAAAATCGAAGAGCTTCATTATTTTTCTTTCAAGATTCTTGCTTGGAAATCATTGTGGAATTTTTCATGCTTTGGAAGTTGTCATTTTGCAAGTCTTTGGAAAGTTTGAAAAGAAAACTGTTTGATCGTAATTTTCTTAGTTGTGAAAGATAATTCAATCGCTTCTTTGAAAAATCAAGTGGATTCAAATTTTTTTAAAATATTCCAAAACTTGAAAGGTTCTTTGCATCTTTGGTCCTCATGGTGTTGTTTCATCTCATTGTAGTGAAAATTAGGGTTATTGCATTCTAGAAAGGAAATATTTATTTTCATTATTGTTTAGATTCATTCTAGGTTGAAAAGACAAAGAAAAAGCAAAAATAGTTTGAATTTGGTGTGTTGATTTTCTGTTTTATTGAAAAAACAAAAAAAGAGTACTTCACTTATCCTTGGTAGATTTTTGAACTTTAAGGGTGTTACTTTTTTTTACTCTCGGAAGCAAAATAATTTCTCCTTACCTTAGATAGTTTTCATCGAAACGAAAAGAAAAGTGTGCATATTCATGTAGTTAAGACTTGCATTATTTTTAAATTCTTGTCTACACCTCATGCATTCACCTAACTGCTCAGATAACTAAGTTAACATATTTTCCATCTTGGTAGAGCAATACACCGAGAACAGTACTCGGGGAGATACTATGAACATACTTCTAGATAGTCGGGTTATACGGTGAGGGGTACGATCCTAATCATCCCTTGTTAGTGCTCTAAAAAATTGGGCCAATTATAACTACTGGACCCTGTGGTATATCGCGATTTGCAAAGCCTTGACAATCCTGTGAGGTTCCATACTATTGAATCCCCACCTATCACATAAGTTTGCTTACGGTTTTAGCCTATGTAGATTCTGGATTTTTTTTCTTTTCCTTTTGTATAGAAAACACTTAGGAGAAATTTTGCCTTGGTCACTCTGGTTGAGAGACCTTTCAGAAGATCCCGTCGGATCTTGAATTTACCACCTGAATATTCCCTTAATCCGGATGATAACTCAGGCATAAACATGGATCAACCTACTATGTCAATGTCATATGAAGAATATAAATCCACCATGGAGTCGGGAACGAATTATTCACCTCCCGTGTGCTCACCGGCTATTGATCCTACCAGTTCAATGGTCATGGAACCATCTACCTCATCTGAAAATTCCTACCATCATTCGTTGGGAGGTAATCCCGAGTCTATGGATTGGATTTTCAATCAAACCCAGGATGACCTTGTATCAACAATATTCTGTCCAACTACGTCCTTTTGGGACACATCTCTAGGTCATCATGATTTCGAGTTTGGGTCGCTTCCACAGATAACACCTCACCCGTGGGTCCCTAATGATGAAATCCTTTCTCCATTATATGAACATATGGCTCAATTATGATTGGTTAGCGAACAAATTAGGAATCAGATTCTTTCCCGCAGGAGAATTATTTCGGAAAGTCCCATCTTTCGACACACCCCTGTTTGGTCTTTATCTTTTACTTCACCAGAAACACCTGTATCTAATGTGACCACTTATGAACCAGGTCAACCCTCATTTCCTATGAGTACACCTTCTAATCAGGTGCCCAGTTCTACATCCATTTTGAATTCAACTATTGAAGGTCAACCTTCTACCACTACTAACTCTACTACTAGAACACTTCCACCACCTCCCCCACCTCAAAATTCAAGGGGAGGATACAATTTACCTGTTAACTATATCACTAGTGGCACTCCACCCGTAGTTAGTAGTTCTCAATTTAACGTGATTCAACCATCAATTAGTGGTCAACACATAGTTACTGGGCACACCCCTGTTTGTGGGAAATTATCGACTAGGGGGCAACCCCTAGTTAGTGGGCACAGTGTAAGTGGAGGACATCCAACTTATAATATAGTTGGCATCTCTTTACCATCAATGGGACAAACCATGGGAACCCATCATGTTGGGGAACCATCCATTTTTACCCAATCACGATGGATTTATATATATCCCGGTAATGTTAATCCTGTTCCAGGACAAATCTATCCATGGAATATTTTCCCTGGAATACCTTATCCCGAAAATAAAAACACTCCATGGAGACACCATAATGTTCCACCAACTGGACCCCCAGTTGGCGGACCTCCCCCACCACCCCCACCACATGTCCCACCACCATCTGGCTCACCACCACCTCCCTCCGACAGAGGTGGAACCCCACCTTATTCCGGAGGGGGCGACCCTCCACCATATGGCAGAGGACCACCGCATTCCAGCGGAGGAGGCCCACCACATTCCAGAGGAGGAAGACCACCTTTTGGTGGATGCCCACCACATTCCTGAGGAGGAGGAGCACCTTTTGGTGGAGGTCCACCTCATTCTGGCGGAGGAGGATCCCCACCCTTCGGCGGAGGCCCACCACATTCTGAAGGCGGTAGACCCCCATTATATGGCGGAGGACCACCCCATCCTGGCGGAGGATTTCCCCCCTCGAGTGGAGGCCCACCATATTACGAAGGAGTACCCCCATCCGTTCCACCCCCCTATGGAAAATTTCCTATAGGAGGACCATACGATCAATCCATCCATGGTCTTACTGGTACGCAAATTCCTTATCAATATTACCAGTATCCGCAGCTAAACCAACAGTTGCCATTTCTGGCCACTTTAGATCTTCTAGACTTGTCTCGTTTGACCAATGATCCTATCCATCATGGTTATAATTGGCCTACCATTCCGGTGAAGTTACCAAGTGATATTCCAAAGTTTGACGGTAAATTCAATGAAGACCCGAAGAACCATGTGATGACATACCATTTATGGTGTTCATCCAATTCCTTAATGGATGACTCTATCTGCTTGAGGTTATTTCAGAGAACCCTCACCGGCACAGCCGCTAAGTGGTACATCGAATTACCACCCCACTCATTTTCCAATTTTTGTTCTTTAGCTATGCCATTTTTTACTCATTTCCAGCTACCAATTCGCTACGAAATTGGTATGGATCTATTGACCTCTCTCCGCCAGACCACCACCACTCACATATCTGATCATATCCATGAGTGGCGTAGGAGACAACGTATCATTAAAGATCCAATTCCATACCAAATTTTGGTTGACTGGTTTACGAAGTCCCTTTTACCCACCGTAGCTAGAGATGTAGCCATGGGTGGGGCAATCACTGAAGAACAAGCTATTTCTCATTCCCAATACTTAGATCTTGTCTATTCCCAACCCGACACTTTATATGATATTGTTCCTGACGCCCCCCTCCCTACCTATAAACCTACAAAACCACCCACGGGACCTCATGACGATGGCATTATTGGTTTCGTTCACTCCGAGTATTCCACTCAAACTAGTGGATCATCGCACCATAATGGTCCCTCTCACCCTCATCACAAGATGGAAACAACAACACCAAACAGGCTACTCCTGTGACCACTAACGAAGTGAATTCAGTACAATCTGCTTCACCTCAAAAAAATTGTGGGAAAAAGAAGACCAAAGGAAAATCCAAGAAGTCTTCCAATCAGAAGGAACGCAAAACCTATCTTGAGGACACCAAACATAAGCGGAAGGTCAAGTATCCTTGTTTACTGTGTGGTGGTGACCATTTCACCAAAGAGTGCTCGCACAGGGACCAAGTGCAGAATTTTCTCAAGGGAAACTCCACACCTACAGCTCTCAATGATCCCTTCCCCACCCAAAACCAACAAATGATTACCCAACCCCCTCCTTCTCAAGGAGAAATATCCTCCACCACGCATGTTCTCATGATGCATAGTGAAACGGTTAACCTCAATTGTAGCTAGGGTTTTCACCCCAGCTTGTGCAAATGAGCACCTACTAAGGAGAAGGGACTCCTTAGTAGCAGTTCAATAAACAGTAAATAAAAATAGTAAAACAATATGAAATTTAACTTAGCATGAGCATTAACATAAATAATAAGACATGAAAATATGGCAAAAGATTTCTCTTTTTGTATTAGAGATTATACCTCCAATGTGAAGGTTGGTGAAGCTCTTGCAGCAGTCCAGGAGGGTTGCTTCCAAGCTTCTAGCTTTGCTCTTTCTCTTTCTCCAAAGGGTGGAAATGGGCCAAAGGGGCCCTCAAATGTGAAAGTAGCTTAAGGGTGAGCTAGGGTTTCAAGAGTGATTTTGGCAGAGTAAGGGTGTATTTGACTGTGGATATGAAATGAGGGGCCTCCATCACCTATTTATAGGTTTTTAGTGGTGGAGTGTTGGCCCATGGTTTTGGGCACCATATGGTTTAGGTCAGCTGTATAGGGTTTTTGCTTCCTTTTCCCTCTTTTTCCTCTTTTTTTGGTATTTTTTATTCCCTTTTTAGAGGGTTTTTGCTATTTTGGAGGAATTTTGGATTATTTTGGGGGGAAAAGGGGTTTTTTGGCCTTTTGGAGGCCTTTTTAATGGTTTTGTGGCCTTTTGGAGGCTTTTTAGTAGGATTTTAAGGTTTTGGAGGCAAATATGGTAGGAAATATGGACAAATGAGTCATGTAATGGGGTAGATGAGGTAGTGAGCACTTTTTGGGTGTTAACATCAATAGTCGATCATGATCATATGACTCATTCCCTAATAAGGAATCTACCAGAAGTAATATTGAAAAATATTCCGCCTCTACCTCGGACATTCCTGCGCCACAAGGTCGTCCCACCATTGAGAAACCTTCATTATATTTAGTGTTGTGTTCACCTAAGAGCACGATTCGAAAAGCAATTTTCAATCCCAATGCTCAGGCATCTCAAAACTACAACATTGTAGAGGACTTGGCACAAGATCATTGTGCCATGTCGATGCTAGAATTCTTACAAAACTGTCTCAATTAGCATAAGACTCTTCTCAATTTCATCGGAGCCATCAAACCAGATTCCTCAAATACAATCATGTTTAAACTTGAGTATTTAAAACAAAGGATTTCTCATCAGTTGGCTTTCCAAATTACCCCAAAGGTTGCTGGGAAGATAATCCATCGTACTATGTTAGATGAAGGAGCCTCCACCTTTTTCATGTCGTTATACTATTGGAGATCCATTAGCTCTCTCGAGTTAAACCATTCTCCTACTACCCCGAACGCATTTGACGATCGTGGATTTTAACCCCACGTGTTGTTACAATCCTTGGCAGTAGAACTAGGGGGAAATACTGTGACCATTAACGTGGAAGTAGTTTCCACCCCATTGGATTATAATCTGTTGCTTGGTCCTAACTGGTTTTATGACGTGACTGCGGTCACGTCATCTGTTTTCCGCATTGTGTAATTCCCTCATCAAGGTCGAATTGTCACCATCAACCAATTGGACTTCTGTACACTAGACACCGCTACTCATCCTAGCGACAATGCCCCTTTGCTAGGGAAATATTCATAGCTATATGAGAGTGTGGGGGTCGGCCTCATAAAATATCCATCTCTTATGGGCGTCTTTCCAACCCCGGATCCCCCTAACCATGTTTCCACGGTGAACATGATCTCCTCCATGATTCCATCATCATCCAACTCTACTGATCAATGGATCGTGCCTGACCTCATGGAAATGCACTTGATTGGAGACACCATGCCTCTATCACCAGCTGAAGCTACCTATGAGGCCATCCAATAAGCCCCAGATGACCACTCTTCAGTGGCATCTTCAACAGACTTCATCTCTCCCATATCCTCTGCTTCAAAATTTTCATTCCGATGAGTCCATTATGGAGATTATGAGTGTAGATGAACCTCCGTGGCAATACCTCCATCATCGGTCGTCTTTCCTACCACCCCTCGATTCTGTGGAGAATAATATTACTACCTTGTTGTCACTATATGTTGTTCCTTTCCCTCAATCTCCCATTCTTACATGTGATACGATCATAGAGTAAAACCTGGAGAACATTACGCCCACTGTTCCAATTGACATCTCAGCCACACCTGGAGTCGTGGAACATATCCAACTTGGCCAAAACTAATCTCCCGAAGATATCACCACCTATACATCCTTGTTCAAAAAATTATGCGACGTTTTCGCATGGACCTATGAGGAAATTCCCGAATTGATCCTTCCATTGTTATACATGAGATCAAGACATATCCCGATGCTAAACTTGTTCGACAAAAGTTACGTCCCATGAACCCTATAAATACTACGGCTATAAAGGTTGAGATTGAAAAGTTGTTGAACTCCGGTTTCATCTACCCTATTCCCTTAACAAAGTGGGTATCCAATGTTGTCCATGTGAACAAAAGGTAGGGCACCATTAGGGTTTGTGTTGATTACAGGGATCTGAACAAGTATTTTCCTAAGGACAACTACCCTACTCCGTTCATCGACCAAATTGTCGACAACTGTGCCATAAGTGTCATCTTCTCTTTCATGGATGGTTTTTACAGTTATAATCAAATCGAGATCCACCAAGCTGATCAACACAAAAAATATTTTATCTTCCCCTGGGGCACGTTTGCTTATTGCAAACTCCCCTTTGGCACTAAAAATGCTAGTGCAACATTCCAGCGGGTCATGTTGTATGCTTTTCATGATGTGAAGGAATTGTGGAGCCATACCTCGACAATCTTCCTGCCCATTCAAATCATCGTGAGTTACACATAGATCATCTTATCGTCGTTTTCCTCAGATGTAGACAGTATAACATCCATCTAAACCCTCACAAGTTCATATTCTATATCGAGTCGGGACATCTCCTAGGTTTCATTGTTTCCAAAGACAGGATCCGCATCGATCCCCTGAAGGTGGAAGCCATCATCTCTCTCCCACCTCCCAGCGACATTTCGGAACTTCAAAGTTTGCAAGGGAAGGAAAACCACACTCAGCGTTTTGTATGTAATTTCGCTGAGAAGACATAGGGCTACATGCAGTTGTTGAAGAAGGACGTCCCCTTTATTTGGGATGATTACGCCCAACAATCCTTTGACAACCTAAAACATGCCATCACGCACTCCCCTGTGCTTCAACCACCCAATTACTACAAGGATTACATACTTTATCTCGTTGCTTCGTCCACCACGATCTCCATGGTCTTGGTTCAAGAAGACAACAATACCCAGGAACATGTGATATACTACATGAGTAAGGGTCTCCTTGACACCGAAACCTGTTACTCAAATGTCGAGAAACTCGCTCTCGCAACAGTCATTATTGTCCAAAAGTTCTGCCATTATAACTTGATTCGCACTACTACTATCATAGTCGACTCTAACCCCATGTATCACGTTCTAATGCGTCAAGTGATCGAGGGAAAATATTCCAACTGGATCGTTATCCTTCAAGAATTCGATCTCCAGTTCGATAAGGCCAAATCAAAGAAATATTTGGTTTTTGCGGATCTCATTTTTGATCTTCCTATTGGATATAACTGACCTAGAGGTTTTCTATAAGACCCAGGTTCTTCGTGGTTTCCCTTTGACCAAAAAAATCCCTTCGCAACAGCCCTTTCGGCAACAACCTGCGAGCAGGTTGAGGTCTCACCCGAGGTGTATCTATGGGGTACTGCGGAATCAGGTTTAGACAGTAAGTGACGAGTTGCTTGGACAGACGTACTGCGCAGCATGGGAAAAGGAAGATGCGCTGCGAGACCAGATTGTGCGGCGCGCAACACTGCAGTCTGCGCTTCCAAATCCTTCTATCATGGGGCTTCTACTTAAACTGCGAACTATGCAGTTCTACTTTATACTTGAACTACCTTGAACATGCTTAAGGATCTGAATTGAGTATCACTCATCCACTCATTCAACTACTCAGCTGATTATCCATCTACTATTCGTTCATCCACTTGGCATGGTTACGATTTGAGCATATTCTATTGATACAATCTAATTGTTATGCATTTGTTCTATTGCGCATAAGGAAGTAATTAAGTGATCTCTTAACACTTAACCAACTAACTGATTCATTGTTCTCAAACACAAGCTAAATGTTCACCATTCATCTATTCATGCAGAACTTAACATATCATCTCCATACTTCTTCTGATGGAAAATGCATACAACAGTTCTCTCATAATAGCATGCAAGGAAACATCTAGACATTCATTTACAGAAAAAATAGATAATCATTCATCCATAAAACACAAATGCACAACACAATATTTAACGTGATTCACTCCCCCGGATGGGAAGCTACGTCCACAAGAACGGTTGGTAATATATATCTTTAAAGGGAATGGGGATAACCGTTCTTATTCTGCGCACTCAACTACAGAATCTCCTTCCTCTCAGATAGGTGTCTACGCACACAGCTACAGAGCCTTTACAATCTTCTCAACTCAAAAGAGATTTTACAATACAACCACTCAACTTATTCAACAACACTGAGAGAACCTCAGAACCCAGAACAAAAACCCCATCCCATACAAAATTTTCTTCTGAAATAGACCATGCCCGAAGGTCATGTCTTTACAATTTTAAAGACCTAAACCGAAAACCCTTAGGGTTTACAAAACTGTGCTAGTTTCCCTAAACGGGCTTGCTAGCATTTGGTAGCGTCTGCTTCATCGTGGCGGTTCTCCACGTCTTCATTTTGTCGCTATTAGCCTTCTTGTCGCACGTATGCCAACAGGTCACTTTCACTGAACCATTCATCTCTAACGGTCTCGCCCACTAGGCATGCCAAGCCATCGCTTTCCCTAAGCTATCCTTTTCTTAACAAACTCGTGTATTGGTCGCCTTCCTGAATTGCTCGTGCCCGTCGCTCAACACTCCTGGAGCATCTTTCCAAAATTAGACCACTAATGGTCCATCCGGTACCTGTACCTGATCCTTGTCCAGCACTGCACTTTGCTGGCTCCACGTGGCCTGACTACTTCGAAGCACTGCTTCCTCGCAACATTGGTGTTCGCGGTACTACCAAAATTCTGATGTTGCGCATAACTTCGCAACATGGTCAAAACTTGGATGTTGCGCACAACTCCGCAGCACCCTCAACACTTATACAAAACTTTATCTTTTTCTGAGCTGCGCTTAGCTAAGCTTTTCCTGCTTATCAAAAGTGTTACCAAAACTTTGCCCCAACTTGGGCCCAACATGCCCCTAAAACTTACATGTGGCTTGTCCCTGAGCCACTTCCTTCTTTGGCCGTCTCGCTCTGCTCCACGACTGGTGGATCTAATTTGGCCACGAACTCATTATATGTGTCGAACAACTATTCCACTACTTCAATGGTATCTTGTTCAACTTGTTTTACTGTCTCAAGAAGTGATGGAGTTATCTCTTCTCCAATCTGTACTTGTACCTGCTCCTAGTTGTCACACAGTTCCTTCAGCTTGTCTTCTATTTGCTACGACACTGCTGTGGCATCCTCCAGGAGTTGCTGCGACTGATTATCCAGCTCAGTCTATTTTTCTCTTAATGCCTGGAATTCCTTCTTCAAGCCTGATATCTCCTTATACCTCGACAGCCTCTCCCTAGGTGCCAGAGCCTTGAGCTCTGCGTCCAACTTTTCTAGCGCAATCTGCTTTTCTTTTACCACGGTCTTCACCTGTAGTATCCCTTGATCCTCTTCAAGGGCAGTGAATTCCTTTGAAACCTTCTCCAAGAGATCTTGGCACTTAGCCATCTCACTTGTTTTGCACTGTGCGGCGGCACTCACTGCTTGCTCTCTTAACTGCTACTTAGTTAATGGCGTCTGCGTATTCAGTTTTTCCTTCAATGCGGCAAGATCGGCCTCATAGAGGATGTCCTTATCCTGCATCTCCATCTTCAAAGACCTCACCTTTTCTACAATCCTCAGAACTGTGTGTTGACACCAGGTCTGAAGAAAATTGAAATTTTTGCTAAAAGACCCTAAGAGAAAGAATCATCACTAAAAGGGTTAAGTTGAAGGTTTTTTATATAAAAAATAAGAGAAAAACCCATATGTATAAAGTCCGCTAGCAAAATATAATATAAAGGTTAAGCCCCGGTCAGGTTTCGTCGGCGGAGATAGCATAGATCCAAATCAACGGTTCATATTAACCCCGCGTCGCCAAAGTGATCGCCAACAAACGATGGAGGGTGGTAGCGGACATAATACCACCAAGGCACGTGTCCCACATTCATTCATCCGCGCTTGGAGAAAGTGGTATTAGAAACCACCATAACACCGCGCGGAACCACCTATTACAGAAAGGTGTAAAGATCTCTTACGTGGCAAGGTGGGACCTAACAGGTGGCGAGCGAGGAATGGATTGATGAGACCGTGGCACGTGGCACTATACTTTGCAAGGATTGGAAGGCCAATACATGTTTCAATCAAATCAACGGCCAGCATTTCATCCGCGGCCAGGAACATGCGCACAGGATATAAAGGAAAGCGGTCGCGGAGAATAAACCGCCTAGACAGGTGTCAGCAGATGATGCATCCGCGCGGATACCAAACCGGAAAAGGAAACCACCTTTTCGATCGCGGATACCGCCGGTGCAATAAAGATGGACAAGATCTGACGGTTCAAAATGATGGTTCAAAGATCAACGGATGAAAACGACCCACGTTCGTAAAGGTGCAAGGAGGTTAGTCTAAAAAGGCTTATATAAAAAGAAAGGGCTCCACATAACGGCATTTTGTATGTGTCGTTATCCTGGAGAGCTCCGAAGACTGGTGGAAGCCGGCGATTGCGACAGAAGGCGAAAAGCAAGCAATTACAGGTAGGGTCTGGTGACCTGTCACTCTCTTTAAACGGAAATTTGTTTAAAAGAAGCATTTAGATGGAGACTTTACAAGATATAGACGTTTGTAGGTCGAAAGATGCCCTAGAAGACAGAGATGAAGACGTCTTCGATACCCTTATTAGGTTCCCAGTTTCCGATGTAAAAGTGAAGTTATCTGAGCTGTTAAAAGAGGGTATAGACCCGCATAGAGTTCACCAGTCATCTTTAATAGCTTTTTGCCCTGATCAATTTCCTGCTTTCCCAGAATTCGTCTCCTGGTGTGCTGAAAACTATTCACGGGAAGAAAAGGTTGTTTTAAACAGTCAAAAAACTAGAGCCATCTGTAAAATTGAGCCAGCCGAAGTGATTAGAGCCCTAGAAATAGATTTGCCCAAAACCCTCGACCCTGAAGTTTTCTCTGATGTATCAATTATTGAAAATTTTCACCATGCCTCTCAGAGTGATAGGGAAGTGTTTTTGTCGACGTGTCTCAGACCAGAAACTAGCCTTTCTGAACTCCCTTACCCTTTAGATATCAACCTTTTTAATGAGAATACCCAATTGGTCTTGACACTGTTAGCCGTAGTTTTAGGGTTAGATTCGGATTTGTATATAACTGAGTTCCAATTGAGTTTATTGTACAGAATAAGTATAGTCCAGTCGGGAATTGACGAAAGTCAAATTCCCCGACTAAATTTTGAAGCTTTCATAGCCGAAAGGATGCATGACCAGATGGTCAATTTTTCCACACACAGACATTTCAGGTTTCAAGCATTTTTAATGAAAATGATTATGGTATCCAGCCAAGAAGAATTACAGTTCCCAGAGATCGTTTTTGCAACTCCACTGGAAAACAATATTTTCAATTTCATCAATTACATGCTCTCGACGATCTTTAAGATGATTTTCGGAAAAAGTCTGCCTAGAGTATTGCCGGAAATGCAGGTATCAATGCAACTGAATACAGAGTATGCTACAGGAGACTGGTTTTTATCAAAAGATAGTACAGTGATCAGATTGTATGGGTTCAAGCATAAACCCTATGTGCTACCAGCATTCCTCACCTTGAGGATTTTTGCCTTGGAGTTTTTGAGACAGAAATTGATTGTAGAAGATAACAATTTTTTTAGTCCACAGACAAGCAACGGACATTAAGTACCCTTTCACATTAGGTCCGTTTACAATAAAGAATAAGAACGCTGCTGTATATATAGAAAAATTGTTAAAAGACATGAATTTCGAGACAGATGCAGCATTGGAATATGACCCATTAAATATCATATCCAAAAGAAGAATTGAACACCGTATTAAGGCTCTGAATCATCAAAATGTTGAAGGGATGGCAGACAGAGCCAACTGGCTCGAATACAAAGAAGAAATTATCCCAGACAAGGCCGACATAGAAAGGTCATTAGAGGAAGCAATGGCAGAAACAGAAGGCGAAATCAATACTGCATTAGTGGGGTCCAAAAGACCTATACAGGACATTATGATTATTGACGATGAAGAGACAGAAAAAGGAAAACGATTGAAGACTGATGAGTCACAGGAATTGACAAGCATTTCAGAAGAAGCAGAAGCTACAGAAAATAAAATACCAGAGGTTACAGTGAGGGAATACAAAATTGAAGAAACCCCTGTAGAGGATGATGTAAATAGACCTAAAAATTTCATGGATGTATTTAATGAACATAGTAAAAACAAACAGGAATCTGCGAAACAAACAAGTTTATTGTTTCCAAAGGTCAGAAATATATCAAACAATGAAGTGAGCTTGTTCACCAGCAGGAACATCAAAGAAAATTCTTTAAAATTTTCAGTTGTGACCAAAGACAAGATCTCAGAGATGAGTGTAGATTTGTCGAAGATAAATGCCCCTGACAAAATTTTGTTACATAGACAAGCTGGAGAGGTTATATACTCAGACTATTTGGGGGCCACATTGAGAGCAAATAAACTAAAAAATTCAGTAGAAAAATTAAATAATCAGTTGAGGCAAGAAAAGGCAGAGAATAAGTCTCGACAACATCAAATTAAGAAGCTGCAAATGGACTTAATTAATAAAGATGGAGCTGCAGCTACCAAACTATTACAGGAGAAGGAAGAAATGATTTTAACATTGAGACGAAAGTTAAAAATCCCAGATGCTATACTCATTCAAGGTGCAGAATTGACTATATTAGAAAAAGAGAAAGAAGAGTTAGCTAACGAAGTCAATGATGTCACAGCTAAATGGTTAAAGCTGTCAGATGAAAAAGACTACTGGGAAAAAGAAAGGTTCCTTTTGGAGGAACAATTGGCAACAGTGAGAAAACAACTAGCAGAAAACAGTCAACAGCAAGTACAGGCAGGCCCCGAAGAAGATAAGAATGATGTAGATGGGATTTTGCAGGCAATGTCTCAAATAAGTTTAAAAGATAATGAAATTAAATTGTTGAAGGCAGAAATACAGAAATTAAAAGAAGAAAATGAAGCAAAAGAAAAAGAAATAAAAACCTTGCAGGCAAATAATCAGGAATTGAGCAGTAATAATAAAGGATTGGCTGCTCATGCAACAGGACAAGCTGCCATGCAGGGATGTAAACATATGGTATGGGACCAGATCATTAAAGAAGTTGAAAAACTTAGGCCGTATCTGGATTATATAAGAGTTAAGGAAAAAGTAGCCAAAGATGCCTTCAACAGTTGCCAGGCAGTCAAGGAAAGCCTAAACAGAAAGCCTAAAGAAATCGCCCAGAGAGCAATTACATTTTTAAACAGTCTATCCGAGGCAGACCTAACAACCATGAGTATAACTAACAGAATTTCTGTCATCACTTGGGCCAGAAGGATCTTGGGCAAATACTCACATATCGAAAACATCGAGGCCAAAGCAGGAGAAATAAGGAAAGAAGTAGTCCAGTTTAAAAAGCAATTTGACAAGTTAGTGAACAAGGGATTCCCATCTTTCTGGAACGAAGATAATGAATTAATTCCTCAGAATGATTATAAAAGATTATTGTTTGATATCAGGATGGATCACCGAAAATTCCAGCAGATAGATCACATGCTCACAGGAAAAATCTTAATGGAGAAAATGTCAGGGGAATTTGAAATTTTAAATATGTTGATTTCAACTTGCGCAAACCTTCTTCCTATTTCTTATGCAGGTCATATCGAGATGCGAGTCTTGGTGAAAGAAATGACCAGTTATGACCTACCCACGGCTGACCAATGGAATTATGTAGAGAAGTACGGGAAGACCAGATATTCTGTTCATACTTAAATGCCTTTGAAATTCTTGCCATGTGGCAAAAATGATGATATCCAAAAGTCTTGCCAAGTGGCAAAAAGACTTTTTATTTTAAATTTGTAATATTATTTGAAAGACAGTTATGGGTTACTCGAAGACAGTTATTTTTAGTTAAATATTTTTAATTATTAGTTAGAAGAAGCAGTTATGTGGAGCTTCTTCTGAAAATTTTGTATAAAAGACAATGGAGGTCATTATTGGAGGGGTTGGAAAATTTTTGAGAAACAAGTATGTTTTGAAGTTTATTTTTGAAATAAAGGCAGTACAGTGATGATACCTATCCTTTGATACAGAGATTCATGAGTTAATCAGTCTTGCAGTCCGTTATTTTCTTTATCTTTATATGTGCATGTTATCTTCTTCGTTATATCTCCCATGGTGTTTTTCTTCTATATTTAAATGAGCATTTGAAATAACTTGAGATTCATACTGGTTATGCCTCATTTTATCTGCATTTAAATATCCATTTTATTCTCCAAAGTTGACAATAGATTTATCCTAGATAGATACCTGTTGTTGATGGAATGTCTTTACTTCTTTCTATGTCGCCTGAAAAATCAAATTGACTGTAACATGATTACTATCTTGCCTCTGTGAAAATCTTTATGGTGAATATCTCTTGCTGGTTTATTATACATTCTGAAAGCTTTGACTCCATGCCCAATGTTTCTTGTTTACCTTTTCGACCAGAAAATATCTTTTGAGAAGTTTTAAGGAAACCTTTATATATTTTAGCCTTCATATATATATTCTGAGAGAGCCCTCTCTGGTAGAGAAAATGGCTAGTTCTTCTACCTCAAGATTGGTTTGAAATAGGTTACCTTAGGTCTTATTTTCTTACAACCGGAATAAAATCTAAGTGCTAACATTTTGGCGCCGTTGCCGGGGACGAAAGTGAAATTTTCCCTGGGAGAAACGACAAAGAAAGCTCAAATTTCTTGGGCAAGGAAGTTTGAAACAAGTTGGTTGTAGATATTGCCCTGGCGACTTCACTTGTGACAATTTTTAGAAGTTTTGAGATTAAGTTGAGAAAGACATTGTGGCTACAAGAAGGAATCCCGGTTCGCAGTTCTTTTCGGGTGTAGATAATCCTGAAAAACTCCTCAAGACGGAGAAAATCAAAGGCAAGACTAAAGAAGGTATTTCCCAGTTTTCAAATATATTTCCTTCTTTGCAAGAACATTTGTTTGAAGAAGAAAATATTGGTTCCAGTGAAAAGATTTTGTTTAGAACTAAGTCAGATTCTGATTTGAGAGAAACAAAAGTTGATCCACAAAGTTTGTGGGACTATTCTTTAAAATCTGTTTGGGAAAATTTACAAAGATCTGAGAGGAAAGCACCTGAAATATCCAAAACCCAAAGAATACCTGTACCGGGTAATAGACAACAGACGACTGCAGTTGCACCTTATAACCCACCACCCATGGCTGCCAGATTTGCTCCTTTGGTTTTGCCAGCAGTTTTACATGATTTGCCTCAAAATTATGCACAGAGGATATTTACTTTTGATAATGAGGGAAATTATACAGCACAGCAACATGTTGATAATTTCAGCGATTTTATTGATTTAGAAGAAGTAGATTTTGATGATGCTAAAATGAGGTTGTTTGCCCAAAGTTTGAGAGGTGAAGTGAAAAAATGGTTTAGAGCTTTGGCCGCTGGATCTATTGCAAATTATGATGCCTTTACAACCCTTTTTATAGAAAGATGGGAAGATCAGAAGAATCCTTCACAGGTATTGACCCAATACAACAATTTGAAAAAAGGAGGGTTTGAGTCAGTTCAGGAGTTTTCTGCCAGATTTATGAAAGTCTATAATTCAATCCCTACAGATATAAAACCTCCAGTAGGAGCAGCCAAGTTACATTATGCTGATGCTTTTGAAGGTGATTTTTCATGCACATTAAGAGAAAGAAGATCGACTACTTTGGCAATAATGATGAAAGATGCAGTAGAAGTTGAGGCTAATATGATGGCTTCTGGAAAAATGAGACACAGAGATATGGATAGAAAGAAAATTAGAGAAGATAATCAAAATGTGGCTTCTTCTTCTGCTTCTTCTTCCTCTACTGATATAAAGTTCGAAGCGATGATGAAAACTATGGAAAAATTGCTAGAAAGATTAGTAGTGGACAATAAAACTCCAAATAAAGAACCAGCAGAACCTCAAATCAGAAACCCTAACTTTAGAAGGCCTTTTGTTCCAGCTGTAAGACCGAGAGGACAGACAAACCCAAGGAATGCAGAAGACGATCAAATCCGACCTCCTTTTCCTGAGAATTACATTGCTGGAGAATCTGAAGCCGAAATGCCTGAAGGAGATATTCATCATTGTGGCAGTTCTGATCCGGAAGTATATTTGACTAAACAGGAGCATGATATGTTCATGGCAGAAGGAGAATGTTGTAGTTTGGAAATGGGGAGTGATCAATACCAGATTGGTTATCAAAACGCCATAAATGATCTTCAAAGAAAGATGAATCTGAGGAACCGAGATGTTGTAATTGACAAAGGGAAAGAACCAATAGGCAAGTCAAAAAGAAATGTTGATAAAGCTTCTACAAGTCAGTCTGAACCACAAACTAAGAGAAAGGAAAATGAAGATGTACCCAAGATAATTCCAGATATCAAGAAAGATCCAACGAAAGAAAATGATAAAAGTTTGGTTCCTTTCAACATACAGAATGAAATGTCAAAAGTCAAGATTTCAGTACCCTTTAATGAAATACTGAAGAACAAGGAGTACAAGGAACAAATTTTCAAGATGATGCAGGTAGAAAATCGGGTGGAAGTAGACACTTTGGAGTTAGATGATGATAATCCTAATATCTGTTTAGGATCAAGAATGGAAGACAATAGTTTGGAAGAAGTTTCTCCTTTCTATGTGAATTTGGATATTCATGATAAAGTGGTACATAACTGTATGTTGGATTCCGGAGCTTCTCATAATTTGATGCCTAAACTTGTAGTAGATTCTCTAGGATTGGAGATCACAAGACCATATGATGACTTATTCTCTTTTGATTCAAGGAAAGTTAAATGTTTAGGGTTGATTAAAGATTTGACAGTCAATCTCAGTAAAATACCAGCCAAAGGTATTCTCATGGATGTGGTAGTTGCTGATATCCCTGCAAAGTTTGGTATGTTATTGTCTAGGTCGTGGGCTTCAAAGTTAAAGGGAACTCTACAAATGGATATGTCCTTCGCTACTATTCCAGTGTTGGGAGTACACAGAAGATTGTATACTGAAAAGAGAGCTTCTTATTTGGTAAGTGATTTAAAAGAACCTGAGAAACATGCCATTTATGCTTTAGACACCGATCTGGGGTCCTGCATTTTGTACAATGATGTTGAATCTAAAGAGAAGATTGATTTAATTGAACCTAAAGAAAATAAGGAGGAAAAATTGTTGAGAGAAAAGATCAGAAAAGAAGGTACTTGGATAATGCACTTTGATGGAGCTAGAAGCAGAGAAGGAGCTGGAGCAGGAGTATGGATAATTACACCTGACAGAGAATTTCTAATGTTTTCTTACCAATTGAATTTTGAATGTACCAACAATGTTGCAGAGTATGAGGCCTTAATTCTGGGATTGAATGTGTTGAAAGAATTGAAAGCAAAAAAGATTGAGGTATTTGGGGATTCTGAATTGGTTATAAATCAAATAAAAGCTATTTATCAGACCAAACACCCGAAAATGAGGTCCTATAGGAATGAAGTGTGGGATTTATTGGAAAACTTCTTTGATGAACATGATGTTATTTCAATTCCCCGAGTTAGCAACACTGTAGCAGATTCTTTAGCCACTGCTGGAGCTGCATTCAAAACCCCCGCCTTTTCTAAAAAGGAATATAATATCGAAGTCATACATAGACCATATATTCCAGACAATGTCAAGCATTGGCAGGTCTTTGAAGATGACCAACAGATCAAACGCTTTTTGGAAATGACAGATGAGTTCCATTACAGATCTATTGATGCAGAAGGTGATGAGATGGGTCCAGACGAAGTGGATTCTCCGGAGGAAGCCGAAAAATTCAAACAGAAGATCGGAGGTAAGGATATTATTCAACTGAAGAATAATGTTATCCCTAGAGGTTTAATTCCTTTAGAAAAGTTATTTGATAAAAATGACGTGGTAAAAAATCCAAAGATTGAACCAAAGCCTGAAGATGTGAAGGATTATAATCTGGGTTCTGAAAAGGATCCCAAATTAGTAAAACTTTCAAAGAAGTTACCAAGAAAAGAAGAAGATAAAAGTGTGGAAGTAATGAAAAGGTTTTCAGATGTTTTTGCTTGGAGCTATGAGGATTTAAAGGAATATGATATTTCTGTTATACAACATACAATTCCAATTAAACCAGGTGAAAAGCCTTTTAAGCAAAAGTTGAGAAGAATAAATCCCAAGCTACTGCCAGTGATAGAAAAAGAGGTGAGGAAGTTGTTTGATGCTAAGATAATTGTGTCTCTGAGGTTTTCCAAGTGGTTAGCAAATTTAGTACCTGTGAGGAAAAAGAATGGAGAAATAAGGCTGTGTGTGGATTTTAGAAACTTGAACAGAGCTTCGTTGAAAGATAATTATCCACTCCCTAAAATGGACCAGGTTTTACAACAAGTTGTGGGAGCCGAGAGAATATCAATGCTAGATGGTTTTTCAGGTTATAATCAAATCAAAGTTCACCCAGAAGATCAAGAAAAAACTGCTTTTACTACACCTTGGGGAACGTTTATGTACGCCAAAATGCCATTTGGTCTAATGAATGCAGGAGCAACATTTCAGAGAGCTATGGATATTGCATTTGTAGACGAAAGGGACAAAATTGTGGTGGTATACATGGATGATATCACTGTTTATTCAAAGAACGCCGCTGATCACTGGAAACATTTGGAAAGAATTTTCATAAAATGTAGAAGGTTTGGAATTTCGTTAAATCCTAAGAAATCACATTTTTGTATGGAAGAAGGAAGGTTATTGGGGCACATCATATCCAAAGAAGGAATTAAGATTGATCCAGAGCGAGTATCTGCAATACAAAAGGTGGGAATTCCTAGAAGTAAGAAAGAAATTCAGTCATTCATAGGAAGGGTAAATTGGTTGAGGAGGTTCATCCCCAGTTTTGCTGAAATTTTAAGAAATATCACTGAAATGTTGAGAAAAGATAGAGAAATCAAATGGAATGAAGAAGCAAGAAAATCCTTTGAAAACATCAAGAAAGCTTTGACCGAAGCACCGGTATTAATTAGTCCAGATTATACAAGGGATTTCATTATGTTTACATATGCATCGGAGCACACAGTGGCTGGAGTACTGTTGCAGAAGAATCAAGAAGGTATAGAACAGCCTATTGCATTTTTTAGTAAAATTCTGAGAGATGCAGAATTAAAATACAACATCATGGAAAAACAAGCTTATGCTTTGGTGAAAGCATTGAAGGATTTCAGAATATATATTTTGCATTCTCATACAATAGCGCATGTTCCATCATCAGCGGTAAAAGATATTCTTACACAACCAGATCCTGAAGGGAAAAGAGCAAAATGGATAGCAGTATTGCTAGAATATGACCTGGACATTAAACCCACCAAATTAATTAAAGGTCAAGGTTTAGCTAAGATGATGAAAGAAACAAATTTGGATTCCCTCAGTATAAATTTTATGGCTGAAACCTCATCCGAGGATGTTCCAAAGTCACCAATAATTGAAGATTTTTCTTTATCTCCCTGGTACTCAGATATTGTATATGTCTTACAGAATCTCCAAGCACCTGCAGACATGGAAAAAACAAGGGCCAGGTCAGTAAAACTGAAAGCTGCAAAGTTTTGCATATTAAATGGAAATTTGTTTTGGAAAGATCCAGGAGGAATATTGTTAAATTGTCTTTTAGAGAATGAAGCACAGCATATTATGGTGGAACTTCATAAAGGTATGTGTGGAGGACATCATTCATGGAAGGCTACAGTGAACAAAATTCTTAGAGCTGGTTTTTACTGGCCTAGCATGTATTCCGATGTGTATAAAGAAATAACTAAATGTCATGAATGTCAAATTTTCGATGGAAAAAGAGAATTATTACCATTTCCACTGAAACCCATTTCAGTTGAAGCACCGTTCCAACAGTGGGGGTTAGATTTTATTGGTGAAATTAACCCGAATTCTTCAGGACAACACAAGTGGATTTTGACTGCTACTGATTATTTCACAAAATGGATTGAGGCCATACCAACCAGAAATGCTACAGAGACAGTGATTATGAACTTTTTGGAAGAAAATATTTTGTCCAGGTTTGGTTGCCCTAAAAGGATAGTGACAGATAATGCCCCAGCATTCAAGTCAAAAAAGATGATAAATTTCTGTCATAAATATCATATACATCTGAATCATTCAACAGCTTATTATCCACAAGGAAATGGATTAGCCGAATCTTCAAATAAAAGTTTGGTGAGAATCATAAAGAAGTTGTTAGAGGATAATAAGAGGGCTTGGCACACCAAACTGAAATATGCTCTATGGGCAGACAGAATCAGTACGAAAAGAGCAATTGGTACTTCTCCTTTTCAGTTGGTATATGGTACAGAAGTA
Organism: Larix kaempferi; assembly: GCA_027924585.1. Classification (NCBI taxonomy): domain Eukaryota; kingdom Viridiplantae; phylum Streptophyta; class Pinopsida; order Pinales; family Pinaceae; genus Larix; species Larix kaempferi. The sequence continues at coordinate 400,506 of BSBM01001304.1, forward strand.
GTTTTTCCTGTCTCTTTAGGATTGCCAGTCATGAAACTGTTACAAGAAGTTGGTGAAGAACCAAATCATATGCAAAGAAGAATAAATCAAATGATAGAATTGCACGAAGTCAGAGAAAAAGCATATAACAAGACCCAAATACATCAAGAAAAAATGAAAAAGACTTTTGACAGAAAAGTTAAGGAAAGAGATTTTCAAATAAATGATTTGGTTTTGAAATGGGATTCCAGGAAAGAAGAGCACCATGGAAAGTTTGAACATTTATGGAAAGGTCCATATATTATTGCAGGATGCCAAGGAGAAAATGCTTTTATCCTAAAAAATTGCAATGGAGAATTTTGTCCTGGAGGGCCAGTAAATGGGAGGCATCTCAAACATTATTTGTCCTAACAGATGGAAGTGGAAGAAAGTTCTTGTACAGTGTAAATATTTCAAAAAAAAAAAAAAAAAAAAAAAAAAAAAAAATTTGAAATTTGAATTTGGCCCAATGGATCAGGCACTTGGTCTACGATGTTCTTTGCTACCTCGCAGGGAGGATAGCATCCCCAGTTGGAGCCAGTTGTTGACACCAGGTCTGAAGAAAATTGAAATTTTTGCTAAAAGACCCTAAGAGAAAGAATCATCACTAAAAGGGTTAAGTTGAAGGTTTTTTATATAAAAAATAAGAGAAAAACCCATATGTATAAAGTCCGCTAGCAAAATATAATATAAAGGTTAAGCCCCGGTCAGGTTTTGTCGGCGGAGATAGCATAGATCCAAATCAACGGTTCATATTAACCCCGCGTCGCCAAAGTGATCGCCAACAAACGATGGAGGGTGGTAGCGGACATAATACCACCAAGGCACGTGTCCCACATTCATTCATCCGCGCTTGGAGAAAGTGGTATCAGAAACCACCATAACACCGCGCGGAACCACCTATTACAGAAAGGTGTAAAGATCTCTTACGTGGCAAGGTGGGACCTAACAGGTGGCGAGCGAGGAATGGATTGATGAGACCGTGGCACGTGGCACTATACTTTGCAAGGATCGGAAGGCCAATACATGTTTCAATCAAATCAACGGCCAGCATTTCATCCGCGGCCAGGAACATGCGCACAGGATATAAAGGAAAGCGGTCGCGGAGAATAAACCGCCTAGACAGGTGTCAGCAGATGATGCATCCGCGCGGATACCAAACCGGAAAAGGAAACCACCTTTTCGATCGCGGATACCGCCGGTGCAATAAAGATGGACAAGATCTGACGGTTCAAAATGATGGTTCAAAGATCAACGGATGAAAACGACCCACGTTCGTAAAGGTGCAAGGAGGTTAGTCTAAAAAGGCTTATATAAAAAGAAAGGGCTCCACATAACGGCATTTTGTATGTGTCGTTATCCTGGAGAGCTCCGAAGACTGGTGGAAGCCGGCGATTGCGACAGAAGGCGAAAAGCAAGCAATTACAGGTAGGGTCTGGTGACCTGTCACTCTCTTTAAACGGAAATTTGTTTAAAAGAAGCATTTAGATGGAGACTGTACAAGATATAGACGTTTGTAGGTCGAAAGATGCCCTAGAAGACAGAGATGAAGACGTCTTCGATACCCTTATTAGGTTCCCAGTTTCCGATGTAAAAGTGAAGTTATCTGAGCTGTTAAAAGAGGGTATAGACCCGCATAGAGTTCACCAGTCATCTTTAATAGCTTTTTGCCCTGATCAATTTCCTGCTTTCCCAGAATTCGTCTCCTGGTGTGCTGAAAACTATTCACGGGAAGAAAAGGTTGTTTTAAACAGTTAAAAAAACTAGAGCCATCTGTAAAATTGAGCCAGCCGAAGTGATTAGAGCCCTAGAAATAGATTTGCCCAAAACCCTCGACCCTGAAGTTTTCTCTGATGTATCAATTATTGAAAATTTTCACCATGCCTCTCAGAGTGATAGGGAAGTGTTTTTGTCGACGTGTCTCAGACCAGAAACTAGCCTTTCTGAACTCCCTTACCCTTTAGATATCAACCTTTTTAATGAGAATACCCAATTGGTCTTGACACTGTTAGCCGTAGTTTTAGGGTTAGATTCGGATTTGTATATAACTGAGTTCCAATTGAGTTTATTGTACAGAATAAGTATAGTCCAGTCGGGAATTGACGAAAGTCAAATTCCCCGACTAAATTTTGAAGCTTTCATAGCCGAAAGGATGCATGACCAGATGGTCAATTTTTCCACACACAGACATTTCAGGTTTCAAGCATTTTTAATGAAAATGATTATGGTATCCAGCCAAGAAGAATTACAGTTCCCAGAGATCGTTTTTGCAACTCCACTGGAAAACAATATTTTCAATTTCATCAATTACATGCTCTCGACGATCTTTAAGATGATTTTCGGAAAAAGTCTGCCTAGAGTATTGCCGGAAATGCAGGTATCAATGCAACTGAATACAGAGTATGCTACAGGAGACTGGTTTTTATCAAAAGATAGTACAGTGATCAGATTGTATGGGTTCAAGCATAAACCCTATGTGCTACCAGCATTCCTCACCTTGAGGATTTTTGCCTTGGAGTTTTTGAGACAGAAATTGATTGTAGAAGATAACAATTTTTTAGTCCACAGACAAGCAACGGACATTAAGTACCCTTTCACATTAGGTCCGTTTACAATAAAGAATAAGAACGCTGCTGTATATATAGAAAAATTGTTAAAAGACATGAATTTCGAGACAGATGCAGCATTGGAATATGACCCATTAAATATCATATCCAAAAGAAGAATTGAACACCGTATTAAGGCTCTGAATCATCAAAATGTTGAAGGGATGGCAGACAGAGCCAACTGGCTCGAATACAAAGAAGAAATTATCCCAGACAAGGCCGACATAGAAAGGTCATTAGAGGAAGCAATGGCAGAAACAGAAGGCGAAATCAATACTGCATTAGTGGGGTCCAAAAGACCTATACAGGACATTATGATTATTGACGATGAAGAGACAGAAAAAGGAAAACGATTGAAGACTGATGAGTCACAAGAATTGACAAGCATTTCAGAAGAAGCAGAAGCTACAGAAAATAAAATACCAGAGGTTACAGTGAGGGAATACAAAATTGAAGAAACCCCTGTAGAGGATGATGTAAATAGACCTAAAAATTTCATGGATGTATTTAATGAACATAGTAAAAACAAACAGGAATCTGCGAAACAAACAAGTTTATTGTTTCCAAAGGTCAGAAATATATCAAACAATGAAGTGAGCTTGTTCACCAGCAGGAACATCAAAGAAAATTTTTTAAAATTTTCAGTTGTGACCAAAGACAAGATCTCAGAGATGAGTGTAGATTTGTCGAAGATAAATGCCCCTGACAAAATTTTGTTACATAGACAAGCTGGAGAGGTTATATACTCAGACTATTTGGGGGCCACATTGAGAGCAAATAAACTAAAAAATTCAGTAGAAAAATTAAATAATCAGTTGAGGCAAGAAAAGGCAGAGAATAAGTCTCGACAACATCAAATTAAGAAGCTGCAAATGGACTTAATTAATAAAGATGGAGCTGCAGCTACCAAACTATTACAGGAGAAGGAAGAAATGATTTTAACATTGAGACGAAAGTTAAAAATCCCAGATGCTATACTCATTCAAGGTGCAGAATTGACTATATTAGAAAAAGAGAAAGAAGAGTTAGCTAACGAAGTCAATGATGTCACAGCTAAATGGTTAAAGCTGTCAGATGAAAAAGACTACTGGGAAAAAGAAAGGTTCCTTTTGGAGGAACAATTGGCAACAGTGAGAAAACAACTAGCAGAAAACAGTCAACAGCAAGTACAGGCAGGCCCCGAAGAAGATAAGAATGATGTAGATGGGATTTTGCAGGCAATGTCTCAAATAAGTTTAAAAGATAATGAAATTAAATTGTTGAAGGCAGAAATACAGAAATTAAAAGAAGAAAATGAAGCAAAAGAAAAAGAAATAAAAACCTTGCAGGCAAATAATCAGGAATTGAGCAGTAATAATAAAGGATTGGCTGCTCATGCAACAGGACAAGCTGCCATGCAGGGATGTAAACATATGGTATGGGACCAGATCATTAAAGAAGTTGAAAAACTTAGGCCGTATCTGGATTATATAAGAGTTAAGGAAAAAGTAGCCAAAGATGCCTTCAACAGTTGCCAGGCAGTCAAGGAAAGCCTAAACAGAAAGCCTAAAGAAATCGCCCAGAGAGCAATTACATTTTTAAACAGTCTATCCGAGGCAGACCTAACAACCATGAGTATAACTAACAGAATTTCTGTCATCACTTGGGCCAGAAGGATCTTGGGCAAATACTCACATATCGAAAACATCGAGGCCAAAGCAGGAGAAATAAGGAAAGAAGTAGTCCAGTTTAAAAAGCAATTTGACAAGTTAGTGAACAAGGGATTCCCATCTTTCTGGAACGAAGATAATGAATTAATTCCTCAGAATGATTATAAAAGATTATTGTTTGATATCAGGATGGATCACCGAAAATTCCAGCAGATAGATCACATGCTCACAGGAAAAATCTTAATGGAGAAAATGTCAGGGGAATTTGAAATTTTAAATATGTTGATTTCAACTTGCGCAAACCTTCTTCCTATTTCTTATGCAGGTCATATCGAGATGCGAGTCTTGGTGAAAGAAATGACCAGTTATGACCTACCCACGGCTGACCAATGGAATTATGTAGAGAAGTACGGGAAGACCAGATATTCTGTTCATACTTAAATGCCTTTGAAATTCTTGCCATGTGGCAAAAATGATGATATCCAAAAGTCTTGCCAAGTGGCAAAAAGACTTTTTATTTTAAATTTGTAATATTATTTGAAAGACAGTTATGGGTTACTCGAAGACAGTTATTTTTAGTTAAATATTTTTAATTATTAGTTAGAAGAAGCAGTTATGTGGAGCTTCTTCTGAAAATTTTGTATAAAAGACAATGGAGGTCATTATTGGAGGGGTTGGAAAATTTTTGAGAAACAAGTATGTTTTGAAGTTTATTTTTGAAATAAAGGCAGTACAGTGATGATACCTATCCTTTGATACAGAGATTCATGAGTTAATCAGTCTTGCAGTCCGTTATTTTCTTTATCTTTATATGTGCATGTTATCTTCTTCGTTATATCTCCCATGGTGTTTTTCTTCTATATTTAAATGAGCATTTGAAATAACTTGAGATTCATACTGGTTATGCCTCATTTTATCTGCATTTAAATATCCATTTTATTCTCCAAAGTTGACAATAGATTTATCCTAGATAGATACCTGTTGTTGATGGAATGTCTTTACTTCTTTCTATGTCGCCTGAAAAATCAAATTGACTGTAACATGATTACTATCTTGCCTCTGTGAAAATCTTTATGGTGAATATCTCTTGCTGGTTTATTATACATTCTGAAAGCTTTGACTCCATGCCCAATGTTTCTTGTTTACCTTTTCGACCAGAAAATATCTTTTGAGAAGTTTTAAGGAAACCTTTATATATTTTAGCCTTCATATATATATTCTGAGAGAGCCCTCTCTGGTAGAGAAAATGGCTAGTTCTTCTACCTCAAGATTGGTTTGAAATAGGTTACCTTAGGTCTTATTTTCTTACAACCGGAATAAAATCTAAGTGCTAACACTGTGTCCATGTGATCATCCTTGAGTTCTAGATCTTCAATTTCTTTCGCGACATCAGTAATGGTGTTCTCCAATCGTACCCGACAGTCCTTTTCATCATAAAATTGTATCTGCGTGCGCGAACTAGAGTCCTCGAGCTGCTTGTTTGCGGCTTGTAGCTCTTCCTATGAATTCATGGATTCTATTGTTCTTTCATGCATCTCATCAATGATCTGCGTGTGCAGAAAGTGTAATCCAAGTAAAGGAATCTTGGCCAGGTCGAGCTCTACCCGCTCGACACCCTTTGTGTCCAGAATTATCTGTTCTGCCATTGGTAATGCTATGGTTAATGGGTCTAGATGAACAACCCTGGTCTTTGAAGGTACCGTTATGGCTAGCTGTGGTGGTGTCTGCTGTGAGGTTCCTGCTGACCTCCTTCATCTCCTGCTTTGCGCGGCAAGGTTATGCTATTTTGGATATCGTCCACTTTCTTCATAAGACCTTGTAGTGCAAGCCTAGTCTTTTGCAGGTCATCCTGGATGACCTTGTCCTTCTTATATTTTTCTGTCATTAGCTCCCCCATCTTCTCTAAGACCCTTTCTGCAATCATGTCGAAGTCGTCTTCGTTCAGCATTGTCTTAGATTGACTCTTTATTTCTTTCACCTTCTTCCGCGCCTTTGGCTTCTGTGGAGTTTCAGGTTCTTTCCTCTTTCCTTTTTCTTCAATAATAGGGCATGATAGCGGGATAGGTTCATCTTCTTCTGAGTCAGTTTCCACATCCATGAATTCAACACGGAAGTCGGCCGGCCAATCCTTCATGGGGATGTCAATGTCCTCCTCATACATCTGGTAGTTACCCGCGTACCGTTCTGGCTTCTTCATTCTTGTTTTGGGTGAAATAAAGATACGTCGCATATCCGCCATCAAATCAATAACACGAATATACTTCAACGTTACCTGCTTTGAAATGCAGGATGTACGGGTGATCACATTGCACAACTGAGTGTAATACTGATAGAAAACTTTAGCTGTCGCATGTTGTCTCTCTGCATTGATATTTTCCCAGAGGTTGGCATAGCGGAATCCTCTAGGATCGTTGGTTTCTATGACTACACCAACATAGTCCTTTGGATCCTTCCATCTGGAAAAGGCGATGAGGATGATCAGCCATGTAAAGTGGAACTGTCCTCCATTCTTCCGGGTATCATTGAGTTCTTCCAAGAACTCATTAAGAAGATACTGACACCAATTGAATTGGGTGCCTTCAGCCGCTGCAACACCGAGTAGTATTACACCCACAGGAACCTCTGGAGGCCTGGCTGTTCTTATGATTTTTCCTGCAAGCAACTGTGTGACAAATCTTTTTTCTCTATCTTCAATTTCTTCTATGGGAAACCCTCTTTTCCCCTTCACCAATGCATGGATCTGCTTCATTTTTGACAGCTTCTTTTTCTTTACTCTTCCCTTGGAAGAACTACTTGGGATCCTTTCTGCGCTTACTTAGTCCTGTTATGCGGTGGATTAAGTCAATGTTCAAGTCCACATTTTGATCCATCCATAGGTATCCCTGGTGAATTCGCGCCATTAGAGTGCGAACCACTACATTAAGTTCTGGTGAACGATCAAAATGAGGTAGTCGAAGCAGGTTCAACAATCCAGACTACACTACTAGCGTCAACCAGCTTTCGGCAACCAAGTTAAATATACCCTTGGCATCTTTCTTCTGTTAAGATTCAATATGCTAAGACAGAAAATAGCAGCATTACATTCCATTTCACAATAATAGCATATACAGGATCACTGAAGAAACAACAAGCATAGCATAAACACAAGAGACATAGATTTATCCTGGGAAACCCTCATGGGGTAGAAAACCCAGCAAAGCTTCCTCAATATAGATGACCAGCAATATACAAAGATGAAACCCTAAGACATGATCTCCTCCTCCACAATAGCAGACCTCTTCTCCACAAGTGCGCTATCCTCAAGTGAGTGAGTGTATCAAATGAGGAACACACCTCCTCTATTTATACACTACTCTGATATGTATTTTACACAAGTACATGTAGGCTCGTATTTAACCATTAGGTTAAATACCCCATTATAACTGACTGGGCCGACCCCCACATGGTGGGTCTAATAACCCTAGTTACCACAACCAACTTGGAGGAATAAACATCTCCGGATTTATAGTATAATCACATCGGAGGTATGGAACATCTCCGAAATAAATAATATACAAATATAATAGTCTTTGAAGTTACAATATTTCAACACTCCCCCTTAATGAGAAGGATATTATAACAGTATCTGCACGAGCAAGGAGTCATCAACATCATACATGATACATCTATATATCATCGAAAGCTTTCTTCAGTTCATCATCATCAGTAACTTAACTAGTTACTGGAACATCGATATCACTCGATCATCAACATCGATATCATCACTATCATCAGTATCGTCATCACACGATCATCAACATCGTCATCACACTATCAGCAGCATCATCATCACACGATCAGTAGCATCGTCATCACACGATCAGCAGCATCGTCATCACACGATCAGCAGCATCGTCATCACACTATCAGCAGCATCATCATCACACGATCAGCAGCATCGTCATCACACAATTAGCAGCATCGTCATCACACGATCAGCAGCATCGTCATCACACTATGAGCAACATCATCATCACACGATCAACAGCATCATCATCACACGATCAGCAGCATCATCATCACACGATCAGCAGCATCATCATCACACTATCAGCAGCATCATCATCACACGATCATTAGCATCATCATCACACGATCAGCAGCATCGTCATCACACAATCAACAGCATCGTCATCACACTATCAGCAGCATCATCATCACACGATCGGCAGCATCGTCATCACACGATTAGCAGCATCGTCATCACACGATCAGCAGCATCGTCATCACACTATCAGCAGCATCATCATCACGCGATCAGCAGCATCATCATCACACGATCAGCAGCATCGTCATCACACGATCAGCAGCATCGTCATCACACGATCATATTACAGGATGATCAATCCTTATCTCTTTTAAGACAAGTCTCATGTCTAGGGACACTTCAATCCCGACCACAGTGCCAGTCCTCTTTCATACTGGATGTGTCACATCTAATGAGCCAGCCCTGTTTCATGCTGGATGTATCACAACTACAGAGCCAGCCCTGTTTCATGCTGGATGTATCACAACTACAGAGCCAGCCCTGTTTCATGCTGGATGTATCAAAACTACAGAGCCAGCCCTGTTTCATGCTGGATGTATCACAACTACAGAGCCAGCCCTGTTTCATGCTGGATGTATCACAACTACAGAGCCAGCCCTGTTTCATGCTGGATGTATCACAACTACAGAGCCAACCCTGTTTCATGCTGGATGTATCACAACTACAGAGCCATCCCTGTTTCATGCTGGATGTATCAAAACTACAGAGCCAGCCCTGTTTCATGCTGGATGTATCACAACTACAGAGCCAGCCCTGTTTCATGCTGGATGTATCACAACTACAGAGCCAACCCTGTTTCATGCTGGATGTATCACAACTACAGAGCCAGCCCTGTTTCATGCTGGATGTATCACAACTACAGAGCCAGCCCTGTTTCATGCTAGATGTATCACAACTACAGAGCCAGCCCTGTTTCATGCTGGATGTATCACAACTACAGAGCCAGCCCTGTTTCATGCTGGATGTAACCTAGAGCAATTCTAGGATTTGTCATGTACATTTTGAACCGAGGTCCAGGGACGATCCAGTCCTATCGTTCTATTATTGGAGACCTCATGTCTAAGGCTCTTCTTTAGGACTGAAGTCCGGGAATGATCCAATCCCCTCACATGTTCACTAAGAACTTCATTTTCGAAGACATACGTCTACGGCTCTTCTTTCAGACTGAAGTCCAGGAATGATCCAATCCCTTCACATGTTCACCAAGAACTTCATTTTCGAAGACGTACGTCTACGGCTCTTCTTTCGGACTAAAGTACAGGAATGATCCAATCCCTTCAAGTCCACCAAGGACTTCATTCTCGGAGACCTCACGTCTACGGCTCTCTTTAGGACTGAAAGTCCAGGGATGATCCAATCCCCTCAAGTCCACCAAGGACTTCATTCTCGGAGACCTCACGTCTACGGCTCTCTTTAGAACTGAAAGTCCAGGGATGATCCAATCCCCTTAACTGTCCATTGATAACTTCATTCTCGGAGACCTTACATCTACGGCTCTCTTTAGGACAGAAAGTCCAGGGATGATCCAATCCCCTCAAGTCCACCAAGGACTTCATTCTCGGAGACCTCACGTCTACGACTCTCTTTAAGACTGAAAGTCCAGGGATGATCCAATCCCCTCAAGTCCACCAAGGACTTCATTCTCAGAGACCTCACGTCTACGACTCTCTTTAGGACTGAAAGTCCAGGGATGATCCAATCCCCTCAAGTCCACCAAGGACTTCATTCTCGGAGACCTCACATCTACGGCTCTCTTTAGGACTGAAAGTCCAGGGATGATCCAATCCCTTCAAGTCCACCAAGGACTTCATTCTCGGAGACCTCACGTCTACGACTATTTTTAGGACTGAAAGTCCAGGGATGATCCAATCCCCTCAACTGTCTACTAAGGACTTCATTCTCGGAGACCTCACTTCTACGGCTCACTTTAGAACTTAAGTTCAAGGGTGATCCAATCCTTATCTGTATTCTCATCTATATAGGTACAAATATCCAAGAGCATGTATCACATCAAAACATGTATACATCACTAATCAAAACATGTATACATCTAGCATGTATTCTCACTAATACATCTAACATCAAAACATGTATACATCACTAATCAAAACATGTATACATCTAACATGTATTCTCACTAATACATCTAACATCAAAACATGTATACATCACATCAAAAACATGTATACATCTAAAATAAAAGATATATAAGAGTTCTAAATCTAAATAATTCTAAGTAGCTAAGTGCAGTAAATAGGTAACCTCATCATTGATGAGACAGACCTGTTATCAGATACTATGCTACTCCCCCTTTCGAGGAGGGTCCTTCTGGACTATACCAAGCTTGTCTCGGCAGTATTTAAACTTTACTCGAGACAGAGGTTTAGTCAAGATATTAGCAATCTGATCCTCAGTGCTTATATACTCGAGCTTGATAGCTCCTCTCTGCACCATATCTCGTATATAGATGTATCAGATCTCAATGTGTTTTGACTTATCGTGGAATACAAGATTTTCTATCATCTTGATGCAGATTTGATTGTCACACATAATCACAGTGGAATCCATTTCTAAGTCAAACACTCCATATAGAAGCTTCTGAAGCCACACTGCTTCACAGCTGGTAGAGCAGACGGCTATATATTCTGCTTTAGTAGTACTGAGAGCCACACTAGATTGTTTCTTGCTAAACCATGAGATCATGGTAGATTCAAGACTATAACATCCACCTGATGTACTCTTTCTGTTTGAGACACTTCCTGCCCAATCAGAATTTGAGTAACCATGTAAACGGAGTTCATGACCTCCAAGATAATATAGACCAAAATCGAATGTACCTTTTAGGTACCTCACTACATGCTTTGTAGCTATTAAGTGAACCTTTCTAGGTTCTACTAGATACTGACTTAGGGTATTTACAACAAAGCATATATCTGGCCTAGTATTTGTTAAATGCATCATTGACCCAATGATTTGTCTATATAGGGTTAGGTCCACTAAATCCGATGAGTCATTAACTAACAACTTCAAGTTGGAGTCCATGGGAGTGGCCATGGCTTTATACTCCAACATATCAAATATTTTTAGAAACTTCACAGTATACTTACCTTGAATTAAAAGATTCCTTTTGGATATTGCCATACTTCTAGACCTAAGAAGTAGTGCATTAATCCGAGATCTTTCAATTTCATTTCTGCAGCCATTTTCATGACCTGTTTCTCATTCCTTGTCAGAAAGAGATCATCGTCATACAATAATGGTATGATAGGTTCATCAAATGGGTCTACTAAAATGAGCCTCAAAATCATTCGAACTCTGTGGTGAGTTCCTTCTTGCATCCATGTCATATGTGTATAGAACCCATATTCAACCTTGTAGCAAAGGTTGAGATCCACATCACCCATGATGATCATTAAGCTCATCAATTGACTACCGATCCTGGGAACCCATACAAAACCTGATTACATTATTAAGAGAATGGTCTTATCTAGTCCCTTGGAGCAAAACATCTCTTAATTACAGGCTTTCTATAGTGTGTTTGATTTGTAAATCCTTTTGTTGAACATCCATCGCTTGTTCATCATTCATCATGATTTTTCCTACAAATCAAAATTAGGTACATGATTAGTAATACTTCATAATCATCAAATCATATTGACATGATAACCTATTATGCATACAGATATCATTTACATAGTTATGCAACTATCTTGACCAATACTTTGGCACAACACTTTCCCATATCCTGTATGCATACAGTGGCTATCTAGATGCCTTCCATCTCTACCAGAACATACTATCGAGAGTGTGCACAACTCTCAGCATGTCAGCAAAGAGGTTTCATTCTAGACAAGCAACAATAGAATGTTTGTCCAACTTACCAATCATATGCATATTAGTAGTATACTGTTCAATGTTCTATGAATATTTACACTCAGCATGATATATTCTAGGAATACAAATATGCATACAAGCAAAACAACTCAAATACTTATCTTTTATGTTTGTGTGGTTGCCTCCCGCTTGATCTTCTGTATGTCTTCTGAACTTCTATTCATTTTGTACCACTCGTGAGTGCTCAAGTGTACACTAGTGTCATCTCGTGAGTATTTGTCTTCATGTTGTCATGGTCATGGAACTTGATTTGTCTTTTGTAATGTACCTGAACCTCCTTCAGTCATACCTGTTGAGACTTTTTGTAGTCTTCTTATGTAAGGCCTTAGCCTCAACTCCCCCTGAAACTTGATCTGGAGCTTGATTAGGGTTTGCTAGAGAAACCCTAAAAATTCAATCTTTGACTTTCACACTTCTGAATGGATGAAAGAATATGTCTTGCTGAGCTGATCAAACTGGCATACTTCAATTTTGGAATCTCCAAAAATTTGACCCCTCAAAATTGCCTTTGAAACTTCTGGATCTTCTGGACAGGACCCCGAACTAGGGTTTGATGAAGCCCACCCTTCTGTCCAATAAAAAGGTTCGATCCAAGTCTCTAAACTCTTATTTTTCTTAGGAGCTTCCAGCCGTGGTTATAGACTTCAAAAATTCCAACTTTTGCTGAAGCCCTAATTTTCCATCTTTCCGATCAAAATCCCGAACTGGGGTTTGATCAAGCCCGGTCTTCCACCCAACCAAAAAATTTGATCTTGGTCTCTAAATTTCGATTTTCCTGAGTATCATTCAGCCGTGGACTCCGATTCCAAAAATTCTAACTTTCTGCGAAACCCTAAATTCCGGAAGACATGAATAAAGGTGCTACAAAAATAATTCTGTTTTGACAGAAATATGCACCTGATTGTTTCTGCTATAACTCTGAAATTTTTGCTCCACAGGGTCTGAAACCCTTTTTCTGCAGTAGCATGACCTGTCATCTTTCCATCCTGACAGGTCTGACCTCAATTGGGTTTTCTGAGAGAGAGTTATGCCAAGTGTCGCAACATGACCTGTTTATGGGATAAAACAGGAGAGCGAACTTGTACGACATGCCACGTGTCATTGTTTGAACTTCTCCTCTGAAAACGTTTCTTGAGATAGCCCGACCTGTAATCTTTCCATCCTGATAGGTCTGACCTCAATTGGACTCTCTGAGAGAGAGTTATGCCAAGTGTCGCAACGTGACCTGTTTATGGGATAAAACAGGAGAGCAAACTTGTACAGAGTGCCACGTGTCACTGGTTCACCTTCGGCCTCTGAAAACGTTTCCTGAGATAGTACTGTCTGTGTACTAGCTGTCACTTTTCACGAAATTTCATTTGGAGCTTCCTAGCCCAAGTTATGACCTTTTTGCCAAGGTCACCTGATTTTGACTGAGATCTGGAAGAGGCAGAAACCCTAACTTGTACTGATCATAACTCACAAAGTAAAACGAATCTTAGGATTCCCTTTGGACACAAGGTACCTGGGGATGTTATCTTCGACTTGTAAACTTTTCAGACCCTGAACCTTCTCCAAAATGGAGTTATAGCGAAAGTGCCACGATGACTGGTTTTTTCTATGTAAAACCCTAACCTTCAAATTGTCGTAAGTGCCATACCTTGTCTTCCTTCAGGTTAGCTCTGATACCATGTTAAGATTCAATATGCTAAGACAGAAAATAGCAGCATTACATTCCATTTCACAATAATAGCATATACAGGATCACTGAAGAAACAACAAGCATAGCATAAACACAAGAGACATAGATTTATCCTGGGAAACCCTCATGGGGTAGAAAACCCAGCAAAGCTTCCTCAATATAGATGACCAGCAATATACAAAGATGAAACCCTGAGACATGATCTCCTCCTCCACAATAGCAGACCTCTTCTCCACAAGTGCGCTATCCTCAAGTGAGTGAGTGTATCAAATGAGGAACACACCTCCTCTATTTATACACTACTCTGATATGTATTTTACACAAGTACATGTAGGCTCGTATTTAACCATTAGGTTAAATACCCCATTATAACTGACTGGGCCGACCCCCACATGGTGGGTCTAATAACCCTAGTTACCACAACCAACTTGGAGGAATAAACATCCCCGGATTTATAGTATAATCACATCGGAGGTATGGAACATCTCCGAAATAAATAATATACAAATATAATATTCTTTGAAGTTACAATATTTCAACACTCCCCCTTAACGAGAAGGATATTATAACAGTATCTGCACAAGCAAGGAGTCATCAACATCATACATGATACATCTATATATCATCGGAAGCTTTCTTCAGTTCATCATCATCAGTAACTTAACTAGTTACTGGAACATCGATATCACTCGATCATCAACATCGATATCATCACTGTCATCAGTATCGTCATCACACGATCAGCAGCATCGTCATCACACTATCAGCAGCATCATCATCACAAGATCAGTAGCATCGTCATCACATGATCAGCAGCATCGTCATCACACAATCAGCAGCATCATCATCACACTATCAGCAGCATCATCATCACACGATCAGCAGCATCGTCATCACACGATTAGCAGCATCGTCATCACACGATCAGCAACATCGTCATCACACTATCAGCAGCATCATCATCACACGATCAGCAGCATCATCATCACACGATCAGCAGCATCGTCATCACACGATCAGCAGCATCGTCATCACACTATCAGCAGCATCATCATCACATGATCAGTAGCATCGTCATCACACGATCAGCAGCATCGTCATCACACAATCAACAGCATCGTCATCACACTATTAGCAGCATCATCATCACACGATCGGCAGCATCGTCATCACACGATTAGCAGCATCATCATCACACGATCAGCAGCATCGTCATCACACTATCAGCAGCATCATCATCACACGATCAACAACATCGTCATCACACGATCAGCAGCATCGTCATCACACGATCAACAGCGTCGTCATCAAACGATCATATTACAGGATGATCAATCCTTATCTCTTTTAAGACAAGTCTCATGTCTAGGGACACTTCAATCCCGACCACAGTGCCAGTCCTCTTTCATACTGGATGTGTCACATCTACAGAGCCATCCCTGTTTCATGCTGGATGTATCACATCTACAGAGCCAGCCCTGTTTCATGCTGGATGTATCACAACTACAGAGCCAGCCCTGTTTCATGCTGGATGTATCACAACTACAGAGCTAGCCCTGTTTCATGCTGGATGTATCACAACTACAGAGCCAGCCCTGTTTCATGCTGGATGTATCACAACTACAGAGCCAACCCTGTTTCATGATGGATGTATCACAACTACAGAGCCAACCCTGTTTCATGCTGGATGTATCACAACTACAGAGCCAGCCTTGTTTAATGCTGGATGTATCACAACTACAGAGCCAGCCCTGTTTCATGCTGGATGTATCACAACTACAGAGCCAACCCTGTTTCATGCTGGATGTATCACAACTACAGAGCCAGCCCTGTTTCATGCTGGATGTATCACAACTACAGAGCCAGCCCTGTTTCATGCTGGATGTATCACAACTATAGAGCCATCCCTGTTTCATGCTGGATGTATCACAACTACAGAGCCAGCCCTGTTTCATGCTGGATGTAACCTAGAGCAATTCTAGGATTTTTCATGTACATTTTGAACCGAGGTCCAGGGACGATCCAGTCCTATCGTTCTGTTATCGGAGACCTCATGTCTACGGCTCTTCTTTAGGACTGAAGTCCGGGAATGATCCAATCCCCTCACATGTTCACTAAGAACTTCATTTTCGAAGACATACGTCTACGACTCTTCTTTCGGACTGAAGTCCAGGAATGATCCAATCCCTTCACATGTTCGCCAAGAACTTCATTTTCGAAGACATACGTCTACGGCTCTTCTTTCGGACTGAAGTCCAGGAATGATCCAATCCCTTCAAGTCCTCCAAGGACTTCATTCTCGGAGACCTCACGTCTATGGCTCTCTTTAGGACTGAAAGTCCAGGGATGATCCAATCCCCTCAAGTCCACCAAGGACTTCATTCTCGGAGACCTCACATCTACGGCTCTCTTTAGGACTGAAAGTCCAGGGATGATCCAATCCCCTTAACTGTCCATTAAGAACTTCATTCTCGGAGACCTCACATCTACGGCTCTCTTTAGGACTGAAAGTCCAGGGATGATCCAATCCGCTCAAGTCCACCAAGGACTTCATTCTCGGAGACCTCACGTCTACGACTCTCTTTAGGACTGAAAGTCCAGGGATGATCCAATCCCCTCAAGTCCACCAAGGACTTCATTCTCAGAGACCTCACGTCTACGGCTCTCTTTAGGGCTGAAAGTCCAGGGATGATCCAATCCCCTCAAGTCCACCAAGGACTTCATTCTCGGAGACCTCACGTCTACGACTCTCTTTAGGACTGAAAGTCCAGGGATGATCCAATCCCCTCAAGTCCACCAAGGACTTCATTCTCGGAGACCTCACGTCTACGGCTCTTTTTAGGATTGAAATTCCAGGGATGATCCAATCCCCTCAACTGTCCACTAAGGACTTCATTCTCGGAGACCTCACGTCTACGGCTCACTTTAGAACTTAAGTTCAAGGATGATCCAATCCTTATCTGTATTCTCATCTATACAGGTACAAATATCCAAGAGCATGTATCACATCAAAACATGTATACATCACATCAAAAACATGTATACATCACTAATCAAAACATGTATACATCTAGCATGTATTCTCACTAATACATCTAACATCAAAACATGTATACATCACATCAAAAACATGTATACATCTAAAATAAAAGATATATAAGAGTTGTTCATAATTACCCACAGTTGTATAGTTAGTGAAGGAAGGAAGACTGTGGAAGAAGTTTTTAAAGTCGACAGTTTCGAACCTTTCAAGCAGGTTCATCATCAGGAGAAGCAAATCTCGCTCTTTTTTAGCACGGGTGAGAAAGAATAAATATTGTTTATCTTGTTCTTTTATTTTTATTTTTAATTGGATCATGTCGGTTATTAGTTTATTTAGGGTTTTTTAGTAATTTTAATGTTTTTATCTTATTTTTTTGTTTATTTAGGGTTTTGAGTAATTTAATGTTTTAACAAGTTTCTATTAATTTTCCAAAGAAATTCTTAATATTTTTTATGAATTGTATTGTTTCAAATTAAATTCTAAATATTTTTAGCTTTTTTAATCAAATTGTGAAAGTTCTTATTTTAATGATTTTTGAAAATATTTTAAACAATTTTTTTTTTTTTTATAATGTTAAATTTTTTTATAATGTTTGATAATATTTTTAAAATAAATTTTCTTTTTTATATAATGTTTATTAAAATTTTTTATAATGTTTGATAATAATAACCTTTACACTTTTTATTTTATTGTAAACTCTTCATATTTCAAAGTATAATATAACATGTTTTAAAAGAAAGAAAAAATTTAAAAAAATAATTTTTTTTTAATTATAATAATAATTATAAGAAAATTAAAAAATAGAAAATAGAAAACAAAAAATAAAATTAAAAATTATAATAAATAAATTAATTAATTAATTAATTAATTAATAAACATTATAAAAAGGAAAATTTGGTTTTTTATTATTATCAAACATTATAAATTTTTTTAATAAACATTATATAAAAAAGAAAATTTGTTTTTAAAATATTATCAAACATTATAAAAAATTTTAACATTATAAAAAAAAAAGAAAATTTGTTTAAAATATTTTCAAAAATCATTAAAATAAGAACTTTCACAATTTGATTAAAAAAGCTAAAAATATTTAGAATTTAATTTGAAACAATACAATACATAAAAAATATTAAGAATTTCATTGGAAAATTAATAGAAACTTGTTAAAACATTAAATTACTCAAAACCCTAAATAAAAAAAGAAGAAGATAAAAACATTAAAATTACTCAAAAACCCTAAATAAACTAATAACCGACATGATCCAATTAAAAATAAAAATAAAAGAACAAGATAAACAATATTTATTCTTTCTCACCCGTGCTAAAAAAGAGCGAGATTTGCATCTCTTGATGATGAACCTGCTTGAAAGGTTCGAAACTGTCGAGTTTAAAAACTTCTTCCACAGTCTTCCTTCCTTCACTATATATAAGAGTTCTAAATCTAAATAATTCTAAGTAGCTAAGTGCAGTAAATAGGTAACCTCATCATTGATGAGACAGACTTGTTATCAGATACTATGCTACTCCCCCTTTCGAGGAGGGTCCTTCTGGACTATACCAAGCTTGTCTCGAAAGTATTTAAACTTTACTCGAGACAGAGGTTTAGTCAAGATATTAGCAATCTGATCCTCAGTGCTTATATACTCGAGCTTGATAGCTCCTCTCTTCACCATATCTCGTATATAGATGTATCAGATCTCAATGTGTTTTGACTTATCATGGAATACAAGATTTTCTATCATCTTGATGCAGCTTTGATTGTCACACATAATCACAGTGGAATCCATTTCTAAGTCAAACACTCCATATAGAAGCTTCTGAAGCCACACTGCTTCACAGCTGGTAGAGCAGACGGCTATATATTCTGCTTCAGTAGTACTGAGAGCCACACTAGATTGTTTCTTGCTAAACCATGAGATCATGGTAGATTCAAGACTATAACATCCACCTGATGTACTCTTTCTGTTTGAGACACTTCCTGCCCAATCAGAATTTGAGTAACCATGTAAACGGAGTTCATGACCTCCAAGATAATATAGACCAAAATCGAATGTACCTTTTAGGTACCTCACTACATGCTTTGTAGCTATTAAGTGAACCTTTCTAGGTTCTACTAGATACTGACTTAGGGTATTTACAACAAAGCATATATCTGGCCTAGTATTTGTTAAATGCATCATTGACCCAATGATTTTTCTATATAGGGTTAGGTCCACTAAATCTGATGAGTCATTAACTAACAACTTCAAGTTGGAGTAAATGGGAGTGGCCATGGCTTTATACTCCAACATATCAAATCTTTTTAGAAACTTCACAGTATACTTACCTTGAATTAAAATATTCCTTTTGGATATTGCCATACTTCTAGACCTAAGAAGTAGTGCATTAATCCGAGATCTTTCATTTTCATTTCTGCAGCCATTTTCATGACCTGTTTCTCATTCCTTGTCAGAAAGAGATCATCGTCATACAATAATGGTATGATAGGTTCATCAAATGGGTCTACTAAAATGAGCCTCAAAATCATTCGAACTCTGTGGTGAGTTCCTTCTTGCATCCATGTCATATGTGTATAGAACCCATATTCAACCTTGTAGCAAAGGTTGAGATCCACATCACCCATGATGATCATTAAGCTCATCAATTGACTACCGATCCTGGGAACCCATACAAAACCTGATTACATTATTAAGAGAATGGTCTTATCTAGTCCCTTGGAGCAAAACATCTCTTAATTACAGGCTTTCTATAGTGTGTTTGATTTGTAAATCCTTTTGTTGAACATCCATCGCTTGTTCATCATTCATCATGATTTTTCCTACAAATCAAAATTAGGTACATGATTAGTAATACTTCATAATCATCAAATCATATTGACATGATAACCTATTATGCATACAGATATCATTTACATAGTTATGCAACTATCTTGACCAATACTTTGGCACAACACTTTCCCATATCCTGTATGCATACAGTGGCTATCTAGATGCCTTCCATCTCTACCAGAACATACTATCGAGAGTGTGCACAACTCTCAGCATTTCAGCAAAGAGGTTTCATTCTAGACAAGCAACAATGGAATGTTTGTCCAACTTACCAATCATATGCATATTAGTAGTATACTGTTCAATGTTCTATGAATATTTACACTCAGCATGATATATTCTAGGAATACAAATATGCATACAAGCAAAACAACTCAAATACTTATCTTTTATGTTTGTGTGGTTGCCTCCCGCTTGATCTTCTGTATGTCTTCTGAACTTCTATTCATTTTGTACCACTCGTGAGTGCTCAAGTGTACACTAGTGTCATCTCGTGAGTCTTTGTCTTCATGTTGTCATGGTCATGGAACTTGATTTGTCTTTTGTAATGTACCTGAACCTCCTTCAGTCATACCTGTCGAGACTTTTTGTAGTCTTCTTATGTAAGGCCTTAGCCTCAACTCCCCCTAAAACTTGATCTGGAGCTTGATTAGGGTTTGCTAGAGAAACCCTAAAAATTCAATCTTTGACTTTCACACTTCTGAATGGATGAAAGAATATGTCTTGCTGAGCTGATCAAAATGGCATACTTCAATTTTGGAATCTCCAAAAATTTGACCCCTCAAAATTGCCTTTGAAACTTCTGGATCTTCTGACAGGACCCCGAACTAGGGTTTGATGAAGCCCACCCTTCTGTCCAATAAAAAGGTTCGATCAAAGTCTCTAAACTCTTATTTTTCTTAGGAGCTTCCAGCCGTGGTTATAGAATTCAAAAATTCCAACTTTTGCTGAAGCCCTAATTTTCCATCTTTCCGATCAAAATCCCGAACTGGGGTTTGATCAAGCCCGGTCTTCCACCCAACCAAAAAATTTGATCTTGGTCTCTAAATTTCAATTTTCCTGAGTAGCATTCAGCCGTGGACTCCGATTCCAAAAATTCTAACTTTCTCCGAAACCCTAAATTCCGGAAGCCATGAATAAAGGTGCTCCAAAAATAATTCTGTTTTGACAGAAATATGCACCTGATTGTTTCTGCTATAACTCTGAAATTTTTGCTCCACAGGGTTTGAAACCCTTTTTCTGCTGTAGCCTGACCTGTCATCTTTCCATCCTGACAGGTCTGACCTCAATTGGGTTTTCTGAGAGAGAGTTATGCCAAGTGTCGCAACATGACCTGTTTATGGGATAAAACAGGAGAGCGAACTTGTACGGCATGCCACGTGTCACTGTTTGAACTTCGGCCTCTAAACTTTTTTCCTGAGATAGCTCGACCTGTTATCTTTCCATCCTGATAGTTCTAACCTCAATTGGACTCTCTGAGAGAGAGTTATGCCAAGTGTCGCAACGTGACCTGTTTATGGGATAAAACACGAGAGCAAACTTGTACGGAGTTCCACGTGTCACTGGTTCACCTTCGGCCTCTGAAAACGTTTCCTGAGCTAGTACAGTCTGTGTACTACCTGTCACTTTTTACGAACTTTCATTTGGAGCTTCCTAGCCCAAGTTATGACCTTTTTTCCAAGGTCACCTGATTTTGACTGAGATCTGGAAGAGGCAAAAACCCTAACTTGTACTGATCATAACTCACAAAGTACAACGAATCTTAGGATTCCCTTTGGACACAAGGTACCTGGGGATGTTATCTTCGACCTGTAAACTTTTCAGACCCTGAACCTTCTCCAAAATGGATTTATAGCGAAAGTTCCACGATGAATGGTTTTTGCTATGTAAAACCCTAACCTTCAAATTGTCGTAAGTAAAGCAAGTGTCGTAAGTGCCATACCTTGTCTTCCTTCAGGTTAGCTCTGATACCATGTTAAGATTCAATATGCTAAGACAGAAAATAGCAGCATTACATTCCATTTCACAATAATAGCATATACAGGATCACTGAAGAAACAACAAGCATAGCATAAACACAAGAGACAGAGATTTATCCTGGGAAACCCTCATGGGGTAGAAAACCCAGCAAAGCTTCCTCAATATAGATGACCAGCAATATACAAAGATGAAATCCTGAGACATGATCTCCTCCTCCATAATAGCATACCTCTTCTCCACAAGTGCGCTATCCTCAAGTGAGTGAGTGTATCAAATGAGGAACACACCTCCTCTATTTATACACTACTCTGATATGTATTTTACACAAGTACATGTAGGCTCGTATTTAACCATTAGGTTAAATACCCCATTATAACTGACTGGGCCGACCCCCACATGGTGGGTCTAATAACCCTAGTTACCACAACCAACTTGGAGGAATAAACATCTCCGGATTTATAGTATAATCACATCGGAGGTATGGAACATATCCGAAATAAATAATATACAAATATAGTATTCTTTGAAGTTACAATATTTCAACATCTTCCAGCACATGTATTGGTCAGGCTGGAAGTGTGGGTACTTGGGATCATGGGGCTCTTCCTTCTGCACCCCCATGAGGTCATAATCTTCCCATTTACACTCTGGGATCTTTCCTAGTAGGTTCTTGGAAACCTCTACGTGCTTCGAAATGGGCGACAAGGGGATTTCATAACGGGCACTCTTGATGAGATTAAAAATAGGGGAATCCAGCGCCCGAGGTGATATGTACTCCGGTGTCAACTTCAAGGGTTCCTTCTGAAAGACCGACGATCTTTGCACCATATGGCCTGTATTGGGAGTCTTGATTTGTGGTTTAGCTATGGCTTTCCCTTTGTCCTGCATGGTTGGATTATGTCAAGGTGACCTTCTAGACGCTTGATCGGCTTCGAGTATAGTCTTCTTGGCAGGGGTTTTCATTAACTCTGCAATCCCCCCATGTTGAAAAACTTGGATTGCTTCTTGAAGTGTAAGCTCTTCTTCTCTGTCTGGTGATTTGGACATTCACTGGTGAGAGTAGGAAAATGTTTCAGGAATATGGCTAAGGATTGCTAATACAAGAGCCAACACATGAAAATTCTAAGTGTCTGGTAATGCTCGCGAGTCCTTATGCAGTGCTATTTATAGGTGCAGTTGAGTCCCCCCCTCGCACCTTCCAACAGCTAGATGAGCATTTAATGTAGTGTCCGTTGGCGAATTTGGGCGAATCCTTCAGTCCCTCCCATCGTCAGCATGTTCAGAATAGCTATCTTTTCATTAAATGCTCAAGAGGTTCATTGCAATGGTCATATAATGACTATTTTTCTCAAAAAGTAGGGTAACAACTATTTTTCTGAGTACTGTACCGAGTTGCGCGGCAGTCCATCTCTGATCCTGCACAGTGACTTCGCGGTGTCGGTGTTTGAACTACGCGGCTCCCTTTTTCTTTCCTTTCTTCTTCCCTTTTTTTTTTTTGCCTCCGCGCAGCTTCAACAGTGTTGTGCGGTACACACATTGTTCTACTTATCGTACATGTACAGACTCCTTTACATTTCCAGTGTCCAATTTCAACTGTACTTGACACTTAGAAATTTCTCCCTCTACTTATCATTAAGGATTCTGCGAAGCAGGGCTGTCATGGTATAGATTTAGCCTGCTTCCATTTATCAAAGTTGGTAGGGTATCGCTAGCTAAATTGGCTAACTGGACTGCACCAATGTTAGTAACATGTATCACAGTATATGGACCAAGCCAATGCATCTTAAATTTACCAGGAAACTTCATGAATTTGCTATCATACATGAGGACCAGGTCACCTACCTGAAAGCACTTATTCTTTATATGGCGATCATGGCAACCTTTCTCATGGTCTTTCTGAACTTGATGGTGGAAGCCGGAAATGAAGTGATCTTCCTCCAGCCCAACGAGGTGTAGCAACCTTTATTCTAATGTTGCACGGTCTTCCATCCTTGTGAACACAATGATCCTTAAACTAGGGACAATATATTCCATTGGCATTATAGCTTCCTGCCCATAAGCCAACTGAAAAGGTGTATTAACTGTCAATTTCTTGCATGTAGTCCTGTATGCCCATAACACAGAGGAGACGCGCAGATCCCAATCATCTCTATTTACATTGCAGACCTTAGTGAGTGCGTTCTCCAGTATTTTATTGAAAGCCTCAATAATGCCATTCGCCTGTGGATGATATGGAGTACTGCGCTGATGATGAATGTGGGATTCCTCTATAAGTGCCTCAATGTTCTTGTTTAAAAAGTGAGTACCTTGGTCACTCATCAAAATCTTCGGACATCCAAATCTTGACAATATTTCTTCAAAAATGAATTGCGTAGCAGTACTGGCGCTGCAGTACTTTACTGGCTTTGCTTCCACCCATTTGGTGAGGCAATCAGTAGCAGTAATAATATACCTCGCACCAGTTCTTTTTCCTGGTGGGTTTATAGGACCCACAAAATCAATTGCCCATTTTTCAAATGCCTGCAAGGTCAACTGTGGGTTCAATGGAATCTCATCTCTTCGCAAAGGTTTCCCTGTCCTCTAATAGACATCACAGTTCTTGCAGTTTTCTTTGGAATCTTTGTGGATCGTGGGCCACCATAGCCCTGCGCGCAATATCTTATGTGCGGTATCCCTTCCTGCATAGTGACCTCCTGCAATCCTTGAATGGGCGTCTGCTAGAATAAACAGTTTCTCATGATCTAGTATGCATCTGCGCAGGAATTCATCCGGCCTGAGTTTGTATAACTGACCTACAATTATAGTGAAGTCTACAGCATGCACCACTATCTGCTTCTTCTCCTAGTAGATAATTCCTACGGTGCTAGCCCTGTTGTCAGAAAATTAATGATATCCTTATAATAATCATCGGAAACCTGTATAGCGAATAGCTGTGCATATGGAAAACTGTCTTCAATGTTCGTCGGCTCTTCTCCTGACTCAATCCTTGACAGATGATTAGGTCCCAAGTTCAGTCTACCTGGCTTAACAATAATCTCAAAGTCATATTCCTGGAACAGCAGTAGCCATCTGCATATGTGTCCCCCTAACACTGGCTTATTGACCAAGTATTTCAACACAGAATGGTCAGTGAACATAAGGAAGTGCGCACCAAGCAAGTAATGTCTGAATTTCTGTAGGGCATATACCATCGCAAGGCCTTCCCTCTCGGTAGTAGTATAGTTCTTTTCTGCTGTTGAGAGCTTCCTGCTCGAGAATGCAATAGGGTGGTCAATACCTCCTTCTCCTGGATGAGCTAATATGATTCCTAGGGCAATGCATGATGCGTCAACATGGACATGGAATGGCTTCATCCAGTTTGGAAAGACTAGAATCGGCGTAGTCACCATCTTTTCTTTTAGTGTATAAAAACCATGTTCGCATTCCACGTTCCAAATGAACGGTGAGTCTTTCTTTAGTAGCTTCTCCATTACTGCGGTTATCTATGCGTAACCCTTTATAAATTTCCTGTAGTATCTAGTATGGCCTAAGGTAGAGCACAACATCTTGACTGAATTTGGTGTTGGAAAATTCACAATAATGGCAATCTTCGTAGGGTCCACCATCAATCCCTGCTTACAAACAATGTGCCCAAGTAGAATCCCATAAGGAACACAAAAAATACACTTTAGATTTAAAGAGATCTGATGTTGTCGACACTTCTCAAGCATCATTCTGAGGTTCGCACAATGGTTCTTCAATAGACCAAACACAGTCCAATCATCAAAATAGGCTTCGAGAAACTTATGCATAAACTCTTTGAATGCTGTGACGACCACTCTGGAAAATATGGCAGGTGCGTTCTTTAGGACAAAAGGCATTATTATGTACTGGAAGGACCCCCATTCTGTTGCAAAAGTTGTCTTATGCCTGTCTGCGGGATCAATCCTTATCTAATGATACCCCGAAAAACCATCAGTAAAAGAATAGGCCTCATCCCCTCGAACATTATCAAGCACTTCGTCTGTAAAAGGAGTAGGGAATGGGTCGTGCATGGAAGCATCATTTAGTTTTCTGAGATCCACACAAATCCTGATCTCACCTTTTGTTTTCTTGTCTTGAACAACCATGGGACTAATCCACTCGGAATCTTTGACAGGTTCAATGATTCCTGCTTCAAGCATCTTATCCAACTCTGCGCGTACTCTTTCTTTATAGCGTGGATTTAATCTGTATGGTCTCTGCTTCACAGGCTTCGCACCTAGTTTCAAGGGGATCTTCATGACTCTTAGGTCTCCCAGAATTCCTCTCAATTCTATAAATTTTGTCGGAAACAACTCCTGATACTCATGTAAGGTGTCTGCGATCTCTGCAACAGTATGATCGTCCCAATAGTCTCCTATTGCTTTGAACTTGGGTTCTTCACTTGTGCCAATATTCACCTTCTGCGTCTTTACTGGCCCACTCATATCTAGAATTTCTAGTGGAGGTTCTTCTACATCGCGCTCACCCTCCGATTCTGGTATGGCTATGTTGCACGGGTCGTCCTCATCATCTTCATTTCTATCATTGATGTCTTTATCTAGGTTGTAACACTCGATGGGGTGTTCTTCGTGTTCCTTCCCTTCTATTTGTAGGTGTGCAGGAACGCGATCTACCCCGAAGAATTCCTCCAATGTCATATTTCTGTGAGGGCAGTATTCCCTGAATATGCGTTCCTTAATTATCTACAACGTGTCATGGATCAATGGGTTCTCATTATCAAAGCTGAAGTCCCTCTGGAAGTTCGCTGTCAGCATGTCCCAATCAGTGGTTTCTTTGCGCAACTCCAGGTCTAGGTACCATTTCTTTGGAATGTCATCATCCAACATATGTACAAACAGATGCACCCATTCTGTGTGTGGCCTTTCCACCCATGCCTGTGAACAGACTTCAATGTGTTGACTAGGATCTGTCTATCCATTAAATTTTTCAAAGGGTAAGGTAACCCTTCCAGCAAATCAGATCTGCATCTTAATTTGGCATTGATCCCAAGTGGTCAATGTCTGCTTGTGCACATTCCACCATCTGGCGGGTGTGTCATGCAGTGCCATATCCAATGTTGGTAATCTGTACTCATCTGTAATGGCTGCAGTATATTCTTGGATGAAATTGTAAACATTAGCAGAACCATCATATGTAGGAATAGGACTTACCTCCTTTCCAATCCATTGCAGTGATTTCGTAACCTGCGTGCACCTTCTTGTTGATACTTCATGCATCCGGCTTTGCCAATTTTCCAATCCTGTCTCCGAATCAGAGACACGGGAGCTATCACATATCCAACTGAGTGTACCATCTGCAGTAGGATTAATGTAATCTTCTTGGTTTGCTGTGAACTGGTATAATTGGTCCAAATCTTGAGCCTTGGATTCCTCCTGAATTGGTCACTGTATCTGTCACCATCTGTAGGATCCAATGGTGTGATGACCCTAATATGCTTTCCTTCAAATATCATCTTCTTTGTCTTCAGATTTATGATAGCTAAGTTATCAATAGCCCATTCAATTCTTAGCAGCGCAGGAAAAGGTTGACTATCATCCACAATCTCGATAACTTCAAAGTCTACATGACTTTGGACTCCATCGATGTCGACTACCACATCAACTAACCGGCCAAAAGGTATGACTTTATTTTGGTTAGCCATTCTCAACTGGATAGGTGACCATGACAACTTTGGTCGACCCATCTGCTGCCATGTCTGCTTAGTCAAGACATTTACTTCGGATCCCAGATCAAGGATGACTTCATTCATTTCAAAATATCCTATCTGCGCGGTAAGCCTCATTTCTTGGCCTGTTCTTTTATGCTTCCTTATGTGATGTACAGCGCTATCAGAAATTTCTGTTCCCATTTGTGGTTCATATTGGTTTATGAGCTTTTGTAGCTCTACTATGGAATTTTGACTTTTTAATAACTTCATGCAGCTTTGCAGGAACTGCGCAACGGAAGCACTGACATCTGTTGCGGTACTTGTTTTATCATAAGCCGCTGGCATGTCTTCAACATGTGGTGCTTAATTGCGCAATGGGATCCGTTGTGATTTTGTTACCAGTTCTCTGAAGGTATCCCGTGCATCAATAAAGACTTCCTTGTTCTTTCATAGGTCAAGAGCAGGTATTTTTCCCAGAGATTTCCTTATCCATACTGTCTCAAGAGGGATCTGCTTTGTGTGAGCCTCCCCTGACATGGAAGCTTATGCTCCCCTATCACGGCCTGTCTCAGCGCCACTGCGCGTGACCACATTGATGCTCGGGTCTACTGGTCTGCTCTCCACTGCGATCCACTGGACATTCGTGTTTGGTGTGTCCGTCCATCTTCTTTTTTGCATTTCCACCTCTAGAACTGGGAAATATTCAATAACATGCTCGAATTATTTATAGTAATTGCATGTAGTGCATGGGTTAACACAATCTCTAGATACGTGACCTGGATGGCCACAGTTATAGCAAATAACGTGGCTGTGGCCTCTTCCCTGTCCCGGGCCAGCATTTCTTCCTCTGCCGCGGTATCCAGCATCACAACCTCTATATCCTCCTTGGTCATATTGTGCATTCTCTTGTTTTGGGTGGTTATCTTCTTGTACGCGGTACAAGCCAATGCCTCTCATTGAGTCCATATATCGTTTTCTCTCATTCATTAGATCATTTATAGAAAGTGCAGTATAAATTTTTAGGTGTTTTCACATACTTCTGTATGAGATAGCAGTCTTCAGGACTGTGTCCTGTGGTTCTACAAATTTCACACCATGGGGCCTGATTCTGATTTATTGGGTTGGGCGCACCACTATTAAGATAGTCGCGGAACACAGGGAAGTGCTCCCAGTCATGGCCTTCTCCTTTGCAACTTGTACACCAGACATCATGTCTAGGTTCATACCTTTGTTCTTTGCCATTCTTCATGCTTTGTTGTTCTAGTGTCAGGGTGGTCAGCTGGTTCTAGATCTGAGACATCCCAGAACTAGTCTCACCAATCGGTGAAGCCTCTAGCTTCATTATGATTTCCAAGGCCTCTTCCTGCGACGTAACCTTCTGTTACATCAATGGTAATATAATATGGGGCAACAACGCAGCAATAAACCATTCCTTGTGCTGTTCCAGAGCTATAACAAAGATTACTTGGTCCAATAGGGTCTTAAACTTCTGATCAAACTCCCAAACCATTTCAGTCGGTTTCTACTTTATTTCTTTCAACTCAGTTATACACTGAGATTCAAATTTGGGTTTCTTAAACTCTGCCACAAGCGCAACTTTAATTTCTGCGAGGGTTCTCAGCTGTGTGTTAGAGTACTTCATGAACCAATGTAAAGCTCTGTCCCTGAAAGTGGTGATGAGCTGTGCTCTTTTTATGGCATCATCCTGGATCTGTCTTACACTCCATACGGTTTCACAAAGAAACCAATGCTGATCAGGGTCTTCTAGGCCAGTTCCTTTGAATATTGGGAGCTTCATATTAGTGTTTGCCATTGTTATATTAGGTGGTGGGGCGCCCGGATTAGTGCATGACTGTTGTGAGAGGCTTTGCGCAGCAAAAAAAAATGGGGATATCGGACTATGCTGTCGGGTGGGATGTGTAATAGGCGAGCTCTGATGTAAAGGTGGCGTGGTTTCTGCAACTGGCAGATTTTGAGGGGTGAATGGTGGTGCGGCTTCATTGTTAAGGTCACAAGGGATCTCAATGTCTATATGGAGCGCAGTGCCTCCAAGATTTTGATTAAATTTATATCTCTTGCCACTTCTAAGATTATGGGTATCTTCATCAGAATCACTATATATACTGTTTACCATGACAAACTTGATAATATTACTGCATTCTTAAAACACCTTTCTCAGCTAACATCATCTTAATCTATAGACTAAGTTTGTTCAGCATCTTACCTTGGAATCCTTCGAAAAAATAGGCTTCTGCTTGGCTGTAGGATTTGAGTGTGTCTACAGCAAATTATGTTACGAATCCTTCTAGCATATGATCGACCTAGAAGTCAACTGCGCGTGACAATGGCCTGTCTATCGCTTCGAGCTGCGTTGTGAGCTCGGGAGTCCACTCTGTAGGAACTACTCCTTGAAAACAGGTTTTCTTTTCTGTGAGCCACGAGATCCATTCGTGCAGCTCGTTTGGAAATGATGCCCAAAACATCTCATGAATATCTTTCCACAGATATCTATCTGACCATTGTGTGTCACATAGACGCGGATGTCTATTCTCTTTCCTTGCAAAGTCTCTTATGGTCTTGTCCCACCAAGCTTGGATTTCTCTCTTTTCAGGATGCCAGTTGTCAGAGCCTTTTGGGAACTGGTATTCTTTGTCACACATCACGATTGCAACTCCTCACAGATTCTAGCACGGCAACGGAACCATTTGTTGGCTATAACTGACCCAGAGGTTTTCTATAAGACCCAGGTTCTTCGCGGTTTCCCTTTGACCAACAAAACCCCTTTGCACCAGCCCTTTCGGCAACAACCTGTGAGTAGGTTGAGGTCTCACCCAAGGTGTCTCTATGGGGTACTGCGGAATCAGGTTTCCACAGTAAGTGACAATTTGCTTGGACAGACATACTACGCAGCACGGGCTAAGGAAGATGTGCTGCAAGACCATATTGTGCGGCGCGCAACACTACGGTCTGCGCTTCCAAATCCTTCTATCGTGGGGCTTCTACTGGAACTGCGAACTATGCAGTTCTACTTTATACTCGAACTACCTTGAATATGCTTAAGGCTCTGAATTGAGTATCACTCATCCACTCATTCAACTACTCAGCCGATTATCCATCTACTATTCGTTCATCCACTTGGCATGGTTACAATTTGAGCATATTCTATTGATACAATCTAATTGTTATGCATTTGTTCTATTGCGCATAAGGAAGTATTTAAGTGATCTCTTAACACTTAACCAATTAACTGATTCACTGTTCTCAAACAAAAGCTAAATGTTCACCATTCATCTATTCATGCAGAACTTAACATATCATCTCCATACTTCTTCTGATGGCAAATGCATAAAACAGTTCTCTCATAATAGCATGCAAGGAAACATCTAGACATTCATTTACAGAAAACACAGATAATCATTCATCCATAAAACACAAACGCACAACACAATATTTAACATGGTTCACTCCCCCGGATGGGAAGCTACATCCACAAGAATAGTTGGTAATATATATCTTTAAAGGGAATGGGGATAACCGTTCTTAGTCTGCGCACTCAGCTGCAGACTCTCCTTCCTCTCAGATAGGTCTCTGTGCACACAGTTGCATAGCCTTTACAATCTTCTCAAATCAAAATAGCTTTTACAATACAACCACTCAACTTATTCAACAACATTGAGAGAACCTCAGAACCCAGAACAAAAACAACAACAACAACCCCATCCCATACAAAATTGTCTTCTTAAATAGACCATGCCCGAAGGTCATGTCTTTACAATGCCGAAGACCTAAACCCAAAACCCTCAAGGTTTACAAAACTGTACCGATTTCCCTAAACCGGCTTGCTGGTATCTGGTAGCATCTGCTTCATCGGGGTGGTTCTCCACATCTTCATTCTTTCACTATCGGCCTTCCTATTGCATGTATGCCAACATGTCACTTTCACTGAACCGTTCATCTCTAACGGTCTTTCCCACCAGGCATGCCAAGCCATCGCTTTCCCTGAGCTGTCTTTCTCTTAACAAACTTGTGTATTGGTTGCCTTCTTGAATTGCTCGTACCCACCGCTCGGCAATCCTGGAGCATCTTTCCAAAATTAGACCACTACTGGTCCATTCGGTACTTGTACCTGATCCTCGTCCAACACCCCGCTTTGCTGGCTCCATGTGGCCTGATTGCTTCACAGCACTGGTCTTCGCGGTACTACCAAAATTTAGATGCTGCGCACAACTTCGCAGCATGGTCAAAACTTGGATGCTGCGCACAACTCCGCAGCACCCTCAACACTTATACAAAACTTTATCTTTTTATGAGCTGCGCTCAGCTCAGCTTTTCTTGCTTATCAAAAGTGTTACCAAAACTTTGCCCCAACACTTCCCCATACTGATACGGAAACTAATCCCATCGAATCTATCCCCGACAAGTCATTGTTTCTTATCAATACATCTGACCCATGGTATGGAGACATCACGTTATATCTGCAAACCCAACAGTTCAACCCTTAATTGTCTCATGACGACCGTCGTCGCATATGCCACCACACCAAGTACTACTTGATCATTGGTGATACCATGTATTGTCGTGGTGTTGATTCCATCCTCCGACGCTGCTTAACTCATGAGGAGGCTGAACACGTTCTGAATGACTGTCACTCTGGGGCATGTGGCGGTCATCTTTCTGGGATGGATGCAGCCTAGAAAATACTATGCGTTGGATAATATTGGCCTACTATATTCAAATATTATATCGAGGCCATCAAAAAGTGTCCTCCCTGCCATTTGTTTCATCACAAATCGCGTTCTCAGCCAGCCCCATTACATCCCATTATTGTCATCGGCCCCTTCGCTAAGTGGGGCATCGATTTCATGCACTGCAATCCTAACTCGACTGGGGGGCATGGTTACGTCATTGTTGTTGTTGACTATTTTACTAAGTGGGTTGAGGCTATGCCTACGTAAAATGAAGGTGGAAAAACAATCACACTGGCTTTATGTTTAATCACATCATTGCGATATTTGGAGTCCCACAAGCCATCGTTACAGATCATGGATCTCATTTCTAGAACAAGATGGTAGACGAATTGAGCGCTAGACTGGGTTTTCACCATGACAAATCAACTCCATATTACCCACAATCTAATGGACAAGTAGAGGCCATTAACAAGGTCTTGAAAACCATGATCCAACACATGGTGGGTACACATAGGTCTAATTGGCACAATATGCTCTTTTCTGCCTTATGGGCATACTGGACCTCCGTCAAGACTACCACCAGATTCACTCCTTTCTAATTTGGTCTACAGACTGGAGGAAGTCCTACCTATTGAGTGTGAGATTCCATCGTTGAAACTTGTAGTCAAACTTCTTCCAAACACTACCGCCGAGGAAGAACGATTTCTACACTTGGATAAGCTCGATCAAACTTTCCGCGATGTTGCTCTTCCTAATGAAGCACATAAAAAGTGCATCAAAGCTCAGTATGAAAATTTAGTCAAACCTCATATCTTTAACGAGGGATATTTTGTTTTCACCTACGACGAAATGCATGATAAACTGGGGGCAGGAAACTTTGAGTCCATGTGGCATGGGCCATATGTGGTTAAACATGTCTTGGAGAAGGGGGCATATGAACTCGAAGACTATGATGGAATATCTTTGGGAGAGCCTGACAACAGGCTCTACCTGAAGCGGTAATATTCCTAATTCTTTATGCACCAGTACTTTGTATATATTGTACATGGTGTGTGTTTTGTGTGGTGTGACAATTTTCTAGAGTGTGTTAGGTTCTTGTTTCTACGCTTATACCAATTTTTGCCTGAATGTGAATATGGCAACATGTGTTGGATTCACGAATGGCACCAGTCGGCATACCCATAACCTCGCTTCGGCAGTTTGGGTGCTTTACTCTCCTACCGACGAGCTCATTAGTTCGGGAGGGAGTTGTCTAGGGTGCGCAACCAATAACGTTGTCGAGTATCACGTAGTGATTGGAGTCTTAACCGACGCTCTTTCCATGGGTATGGACCATGTTGTAATTCACCTTGACTCGCAACTAGTGGTCTCCCATCTTTACCGTATCTATGCTATCCACGACCTCACCTTTCTCTATCTATTCCAATGAATACTTATTCTAGAGAGGTATTTCGATTCTATTCAATACCTACATATTCATAGAGAGATGAACACTATTGTTAACTCATTGGCCAATTTTATACTAGATTGGTACATTGCACATTCGTAAAACATTTTATTCAAAAGATGTAAAAATGACACAACATGTAAATCATCCATAATGTATAAGTATACATGTACAAGATCCCATAATCATCACTAGTGTTGATGTATTTGTAACTTCGGAAGATATTCACTTGTATATTACATTTGTACTTTATTGTATTCCCAATGGAGATGCATTATTCCTCCGATTGGAAGCGTCGTCATTTGTATTTTCAAGTGTCGCAAGTTACATTGTAAGTATTGTAACTTATATTTGATGGGTTATTAGACCACCTTGGTGGGTTTGGCGCTGTATGAGTGTAGATGGATTATTAGGCTTCCTTGTTAAGTTTATACTAATTTGACTAGCAAGATCACTAAAAGAAACACAATCACAAGATAGACAAAGATTTACCCTAGGAAACCCTCATGGGGTAGAAAACCCAACAAAGCTTTCCTCAATATAAATGATCAACCAATACAAGATGTAGAAACCAAACAAGAGCTCCTTCTCCTCCTATGAATACCTCTCTCTCACTTGTGCGCTACTCCCAAGTGGATGAATGAATGAGATAAGTGAGGAACATCCTCCTCTACTTATACTTGTTTTTCGACTGACTTTTTACCCTATGGGGCCGACCTCTCCCAGGAGAGTCTAATAGCCCTCAAATAATAAACTCAGGGCTGACCTCACATGAGATATCTAATAACCCTAGTTACCACACTCTCTCAGAGGAATAAACATCTCTGGATATACAATAGGGTCACAACGGAGGAATGTACCATCTCTGGAATAATAGAATACAAATATAATATTCTTTGAAGTTACAATATTTCAACACTCCCCCTTAACGAGAAGGATATTATACCAACATCTGTAGGAGCAAGGAGTCATCAAATACATGGTACATGATACATCTATAAATCATTGGAAGCTTTCTTTATACATCATCATCAGTAAGTCATATAGTTACTGGAACATAATCAATACTAGAGAATCAACATCTTAGTACTGAGTCTTCATCTTCTGCAGCGCTTGATCAACTACAGCATCATCATCATCTTGATCATCATCATCTGGATCATCTCGATCTACATCATCTGGATCATCTCGATCTACAACATCTGGATCATCTGAATCTACATCATATGGATCATCTTGATCTACAGCATCTGGATCATCTTGATCTACAGCATCTGGATCATCTCGATCTACAACATCTGGATCATCTCGATCTATAGCATCTGGATCATCTAGATCATCACGATCAACATCATTATCATCTAGATCATCATGATCAACAACATCATCATCTAGATCATAACGATCAACAGCATACCCTGCAACACACATGATCCTTCCTTTCAGAATTACAGGTTCATGGACAGTCCTTCCTTTCGGAATTATGGGACTATGGTCCATCAACTCTGGCGATCCTTCCTTTCGGAATTACGGGATCATGGACATTCCTTCCTCTTGGAATTATGGGACTCTGGTCCATCAACTCTAGTGATCCTTCCTTTCATAATTACGGGATCATGGACAGTTCGTCCTTTTGAAATTATGGGACTCTGGTCCATCAACTCTGGTGATCCTTCCTTTCAGAATTATGGGATCATGGACAGTCCTTCCTTTCAGAATTTTGGGATCATGGACAATCCTTCCTTTCGGAATTATGGGATTATGGTCCATCAATCATATCTTAGACAATCCTTCCTTTCGGAATTACGAGATTCTTAGTCTAAGGATCAATATTTAAGACTATCCTTCCTTTCGAAATTACGGGATCACTGTCTAAGGATGATCAATCCTACCACAATTAAAGGATCAAATTTTAAGACTATACTTCCTTTAGGAATTACGGGATCACTGTCTAAGGATGATTAATCTTTGATCCATTTAAGACACCTCTCATGTCTATGGATGATATAGTCCAGATCTATTTACATGATGATAAATCCTGATCTATTTAAGGCACCTCTCATGTCTAAGGATGATGCAGTCCTCTCATCCACTTAGATAAATTCTAAGGACCACACATCGACTTCATCGTCGGTATCACCAATACAGGTATCCACATCATCGACCTCACTGTCTATGCAGGCAATCTCATCATCAGTGACCACATCACTCCCCCTTTCGGGGAGGGTCCTTTTGAACTACACCAAGCTTGTCTCGGAAATACTCAAACTTTACTCAAGACAGAGGTTTGGTCAATATATCAGCAACTTGTTCATCATTGCTTACATACTCCAGCTTGATAGCTTTTTTTGTACCATATCCCGTATATAGAAATATCGGATCTCTATGTGCTTTGACTTATCATGGAACACTGGATTTTCTATCATCTTGTTACAACTCTGGTTGTCACACAGGATCTCAGTGGGTTCCATATCTATGTCAAATAAACCAGATAACAACTTTTGAAGCCATATTGCTTCACAACTCGTAGAGCAAGCAGCAATATATTCTGCTTTAGCTATACTGAGAGCCACACTGGATTGCTTCTAGCTAAACCACGAGATCATGGTAGATCCCAGACAATAACATCCTCCCAATGTGCTCTTTCTGTTTGATACACTTTCTACCCAATCAACATCTGTGTAGCCATGCAATCTAAAACCATGATCTCCAAAGTCTATCGTACCCTTTAGGTACTTCATCACATGCTTTGCAGCTATCAGGTGAACTCGTCTAGGTTCCACTAGATACCGACTCAAGGTATTCACAGCAAATCATATGTCTAGTCTGGTATTTGTTAAATACATCAATGACCCAATAATCTGTCTGTATAGAGTCATATCCACTAACTTTGATGAGTCATCTGCTAACAGTTTTAGGTTGAAATCCATGGGAGTGGCCATGGCTTTACATTCCAACATATCAAATCTTTTCAATATTTCCACAGCATACTTTCCTTGGTTGAGAAAGATTCCCTCTAGGCCTTGCCATACTTCTAGACCTAAGAAGTAGTGCATCAATCCGAGATCTTTCATCTCAAACTCTAAAGAGAGTTTCTTCTTGCATTCAATAATCTATTTCTCATTTCCTGTCAGAAATAGATCATCCACATATAGCAGGAATATGACAGGTTCATCATTCATAACCTTGAGATAAATATTAGGATTAGCTTTACTTTTGGTAAATCCTAAGCTTGTCAAGAAATTGTCAATTCTTCCATACCAAGCTCTGGGAGCTTGCTTCAACCCATACAAAGCCTTCTTTTATTTGCACACATGAGTTCTTCCATCTTCTACCTCAAATCCTTGTGGTTGTTCTATGTACACTTCCTCCTCAATCACACCATTCAGGAAGGTTGTCTTTACATCCATCTGGTGTAGTTTCCACTTCATCATGGATGCAAGTGCCATGATAGTTCTAATGGAAGTGTACCTTGCAACTAGTGAAAATGTTTCTTCATAGTCAATTCCCTCTTTCTGAGAGAACCCTCTGGATACAAACCTTGCCTTATATTTTTCAATGCTGCCATCTGCAGCATGCTTTATCTTGTATATCCATTTGGAGGGTACCACACTCTTGTCCTTTGGTTTGGGAACTATATCCCAAAAATCATTCTTCATTATTGACTGGTACTACTCAGTCATTGCCTCTACCCACTCTTTCTTATGAGTTGCTTCTTCATAACTAGTAGGTACTTGATCTACAAGATCACACATCAGGGCCACATAGTTTGAGAATGTCTTTGGTTTCTTGCTCACCCTAGTGGAGTCTTCAGGAGCTCCATATTTTTTTGCTCCTAGTATAATGTCTCTTGCCCATGCTGGCTTTCTCTTCCTTGAAATTTCCATGACAGCGGGTTCTTGTGGTTCCATCATGTCATGGTCTTCAGGAGTTGTCTCTTCGGGGGTGGGTGCAGCCTCTGTCATTTTGGAAGGTGCCTCTTCCTCATATATTTCTTCATGTTGGCACTTCCTAGACCTCTTGAGAGTTGCCTCTTCATCAAATGTCACATCCCTACTTATTTCCATATGATGGAATCCTGGGATGTATATTCTGAATGCTTTGGATGCTTCATAATATCCAACAAATATTCCTTTCTTCCCAGAGGGATCTAGCTTGGTCCTCTTTTCTTTTGGAATGTGAATGTATACCGGGCATCCAAATATATTGAGGTGACTTACTTCAAGATTCTTCCCTGTGAACACTTCTTCTGGGGTCTTGAAATCAAGAGCACTATGAGATAGTCTATTTTGCACATAGACTATTGTCCTGGCTGCTTTAGCCCATAAATACATGGGTAGGTCTTGATCATGTATCATTGTCTTTACTGCATCCATAATGGTTCTATTCTTTCTTTCCGCAACACCATTCTATTGGGGATTGTAGGGAGTGGTTAGTTCCCTCTTGATTCCAGCTTCCTTACAAAAGGATTCAAAATATTTTGAAGTATATTCTCCACTATTATCTGTCCTGAGTATCTTAATCTTCTTTTCTGAATGGTTTTCTATCAAGGCTTTGAATTCCTTGAACTTTCCAAAAACTTCATCTTTTCCCTTCAGAAAATAGATCCAAGTCTTCCTTTAGTAGTCATCAATAAATTTAAGGTAGTATTCATATCCACTCAAGGATGTGGATGGCATTGGTCCACATACATCTGAGTGAATCAGTTCCAATGTACTCTTAGTCTTTGTATCACTCTTTGGGAATGGGTTCTTGACATTCTTCCCTTTTGCACATCCTTTGCAAGTGCCATCATGGTCAATGTTTAAGTCTGGTAATCCTATGATTACTTTCCTCACATGAGGTAGTGCTTTGTAGTTAATGTGAGCAAGCCTTCTATGCCATAGCTCACTTGGGCTTGTGGCTTCATGAACAAGGGAAGCTTCTAGATGACCCTTGAGTTTGTATAGAACTCCTTCCTCTTCACTAATAACAATTGCATCCTCAATTGATTTTCCTTTGGACCACATTAGAACTTGTCCATCTATGAATGCAATCATATAACCTTTCTTATCTAATGTTGAGATAGAAAGTAAGTTCTCCTTTAAACCTGGTACATATAGGATTTCCTTCATCTTCAATGGGGTTCCAGAGTCAAGCTTGTAGCTTGCTTCACCAATTCCCTTGATGGGATATTGATAGTCATTTCCTAGAGATTCCTTTTGTGGAGAGGTCTTTTCTTCAAGACTTGAGAGAGTCTTCTTTTGACCTGTCATGTGCTTTGAAGCACCACTATCAATGAGCCATGTATCTTTTCCAGGTGTTATTGACCCAGAGAGTGCAGAGAATAGAACATACTCTTCTGCAACTTCTTCTACTACTTTAGCTCTCTTTCTTTTAGGGTTTTCCTCTTCTTCTTCTTCACTGTCATCTTCTGCAAGGTGTGCATGATGTCTTTTGTGAAGATTCTTCTTCTTCCTTGTGGGACAATTTCCGGAAAAGTGTCTCGGTGTGTGGCAACTATAACATTTCGCTGAGGAGAGATCTCTTTCTGAGCTTACTCCTTCTTCTTCTGGTATGCGTGGCCAAGGCTTGGTCATCTTCTTTGAGTAGGGCTTCTCTATTGGCTACCCTAGCCTCTTCCTGAATGCAATCCTCCCACACTACGTCAAATTTCATACTTTCCTTTCTTGCACACATAGTTTGAATAAATGACTCCCAAGGTCTAGTGAGACCATTGAGAGCAGTCATGACTAGTTCATCTTCATCAAGGGTGTCTCCAATAGCTTCTAGTTGTTCCTTGAACTGAGAGACCCTTGTGAAATAGTCTTGAATATATTCTCCTTTATTCATCTTTGTATTCTTCAATTGAGTTCTTAGATTCATCTTTCTATTGATGTTCCTCCTTTCATACATTCTGATTAGGGCATCATACATTTCCTTTGAAGTCTTCTTGGATGCCACTTGGGGAATCAAGTGGTCCTTAATAGAATCAACAATGATTCTCTTTTTCCTAATCAAGTCCTTTCTATACTTCTTTTTGGCTTCATCTTCTTCAGGTTCTACAACCTCATCTTTAATATATTGGACAAGATCATTCTCTTCAAGAATGAGACCAATTCTGTATTTCCATGCCTAGAAATTTTCTATACCCTCTAGCTCGTCTTCAATTTTACTGCTTGGAGCCATCTTATCTAGGAGATCACAGAGATTGAATTTTTCAAAAATAGAACAGTACTTACCAGGAGATGATCTTGATTGAATTGAGAATTCTAGTGTGATCAGCTTCTGGAAACTTCAACTTTACACCTTTTGGATCTGCAACAGAATTTCTATTTTTTGGTCTTCTCTTTTCTGGTTTTCTGGTGCACAGGTTTGCAGCTTTTCTGGTCCACAGGTGCACAACTTTTTTGGTTCTCTGGTTTTCTAGTTTTTTACACTTTTGGTCAAACTAGGGTTTGACTTTCCTGGAGTTCTACCCAACCAAAAATCTCGATCCAGGGCTCAAAAATTCGATTTTGAGGAGGGCTATCAATCCATGTAATCATAATCCAAAAATTCCAACTTTTTGTAGAAACCCTAATTTTCACCAAAGGAGGAGAGAGAGGTATTTTCACCTTGTGAAAGATTTCCTATTCAGGCTAGCTCTGATACCATGTTAAGTTTATACTAATTTGACTAGCAAGATCACTGAATGAAACACAATCACAAGATAGACAAAGATTTACCCTGGGAAACCCTCATGGACTAGAAAACCCAGCAAAGCTTTCCTCAATATAGATGATCAACCAATACAAGATGTAGAAACCAAACAAGAGCTCCTTCTCCTCCTATGCAGACCTCTCTCTCACTTATGCGCTACTCCCAAGTGGATGAATGAATGAGATCAATGAGGAACATCCTCCTCTACTTATACTTGTTTTCCGACTGACTTTTTACCCTATGGGGCCGACCTCTCCCAGGAGAGTCTAATAACCCTCAAATAATAAAATTAAGGCCAACCTCACATGGGAGATGTAATAACCCTAGTTACCACACTCTCTCAGAGGAATAAATATCTCTGTATATACAATAGGGTCAAAATGGAGGAATGTACCATCTCCAGAATAATAGAATACAAATATAATATTCTTTGAAGTTACAATATTTCAACATTCCTTAGGAAGTTGACCCAGTTAGGGTTAAAGGCAAGTCAAGTCATTATATAAATAGAGAGTGTGACTCTCTCATTCTACTCATTCACTCACTCATCCAACTCTCATAGTTGATAGAGAGGAGTGCGCACAAGTGGAGGATGAGTAGCTGCTAGAGACATCTGTCTTTTGGGGTTTGATCTTTGTGATCTTTTTATTGGTGCTCATTCTATTTCTGAGGAAGTTGCGGAGTTTTTCACCTTCTTGGTTTTCCCCGGTGAAATGCTTTGTGTCTCTTGTCTCTTGTGTTTGATTTGTTTTACATATTGTTCTCTTAGATCATATTGAATTAAATGATGAAAAACTAACAACTAGAACACTGTATATAGAGCCGCAAATAGATTTTTATATATATCATGTCAGTAAAAGATACAAAACGTGTTACTTATAGAAAAATTTAAAGCTCATGACCTTTCAGTAAGAGTCTACTCTACAAAAATATGAAGCCCATGGATTTCAATACAATACATATATGCATGAGCCTAATACCTAGGATGCTCATGATAGCAGACAATGGCTCTGGCTACTTTCCGAAGCAGTGCAACAAAACGCTTGGATACACCCACTGTATGTCATTGATAATGGAGAGGTAGCTCATGTATGTGTGGATCCGGGATATCAAGAGTCAATCATTGATGGTTATCCTCCAACTCATCTAGATCCTCCATGGAATCTTGATCTGCGGCCTCCATCTCCCATACCTCTCCTCTCCGAGCAATCAGAGAGGAACCCGTTGGATGGGATGGACCAACATCTTCATAAAACATATACAAGTCATTAGTACTACTCCCCAAAACATCTAAAAATCATAAAATGAAAAACACAACAGAGTTGTCATTCTTACCTATGTCTCCCCACTACGCGCCCTCAGGAAAAACCAAGTCTGGGTCCCCTCTGAAATCGACACCCTCATAGGGGTATTCCTCCACCATGAGGAGTTGTCCCCTCAACCAACTGAAGAAATAAGGACCATATCTAATGATGGGTCCCCCACTGCCGTGATGGGCCATCACCTCAGACCATCGTACCATGTGTGGATCCTGTTATTCCTAGGGTTGTTCCATAGATTTACACAGCTCTTACTTCATTTTCATTCAGTTTTTCCATTTGTTTACCCTAGGTATTTCTCCTTTTTTGCTTAAAAGTTTTATTTTACTATTTGTCATGTTTTGATGATTAAATAAGGATTTGGCTCTTGTTCCTATTTTTATTCAAAATATGGTTTAATTTCTTCCTTTGATTTAATTTCAAAATATGGTTTAATTTCTTCCTTTTAAAATCATTTCAAATGTTTTGAAAATTTCAAATTTGATAAATTTGATTTAAGGGTCAAACTGATAGCATATGCCAAAATTTCGAATTTAAAACTGCTGTCAGTTCTAAAGCAAATGCTATTAGTTTTGCAAAAAATTGAAATTATGATTTAATAAGGGTTTGACTGTTCATAATTATGATTTAGCAATTATAATTAGAAATGGATTATACATATGCATGAATCAAGTACTCCTTGAAGCGTGGTAGCCGGTTTCACTCAACACTTGGCAATCAAACTAGTACAACAGTAATAGTGATGTGAACATCCTCCAGGCATCAAAATCAGCAAATCTGACCAACAGAGGAGTGTAATTTCGGGAACAAACCCCTGCAAGCTAGGGTTTTCATTGCATTTTAAAGGTTCATTCTGGGAAAGGATAGAAATATGGAGGAAACTTCACAGCTGAAAGATAAAAAGAAAGCAGGTGGCTTCCCATGTAGAGCCGAACCCAATAATATACAGTGGCTCTTGCAATTTCCCAAATCGACGAAGTTAATGAGAGATTCAGGG
The DNA here is from genome assembly GCA_027924585.1 of Larix kaempferi. Taxonomy (NCBI): domain Eukaryota; kingdom Viridiplantae; phylum Streptophyta; class Pinopsida; order Pinales; family Pinaceae; genus Larix; species Larix kaempferi. Next base: position 443,095 of record BSBM01001304.1, read on the forward strand.
TGGCTCATTTACTGTGAAAGATTGCAGGGATATAATTCCCAGGTGACAAAGGCCTTCATAAGAAATTACAAGGAGGGGGTGGTTGATTTCAAGAGATTCAGGATAATGTTAAATGAACATTTAATCTCAGAAGTAATTCGCGTCCCAGCTGAGGGTGAAACTTGGTTCAACCAGAAAGATTTCGAAGGATATTATGGTGAATTTCTGTTACCTGGTTATGAAAATTTAAATTGGTAGAATGGGATTCATGCTAGTGAAATGAAGCCAAATTGGAAAATTCCCTTGGAAATGGTCTAGAACTACATTACCTGTGATGGTCGGTTCGACAAGGTTTTGAGATGTCATATTAGAATGTTGATGCACTTGCAGGGAAACAAAACGTTAAATTTACCATACTATTTATGGAGGAGCTTGCAGAAAATGGTATTATGGGTACAGGGTCACCCAAAGCACACAGAGTGTTCTATTTTTCATCACGGGCTCATTAAACTTTTGGTCCTGCATTACTTAAAACAAATTGGACAAAGCTGGGATGAATTTCTCCTTGAGCAGGGTTACGATGTTAAAAAGAAGAAGTTGTCTAAAGAAAAGGATGATGAAGCAGAGTTGCCAGAGAAACAGACATAGGTTGATGATGAAGGAAAAATTATTTCGAATCTGTCCAATATGCAGAAGCCCGATACGTTGAGTATAGTTGCTAAAAACCCCATTGCTGAATTGCCCGATAATGAGCCAATAAAAACTTTAAGCATAGGGAATGTTAATTTAGGGCCAAGGACGAGATTAAGAGCTAAAACGACCACAGAAAGTATATTTCTCAATACACCTACTAAGGGAAATGAAATTGTCTCAGTGAATGATTCTGAAAATGACATGGATGTGCAAGAAATTGATGTCTTTGTTTCTGAAAGTGAGGGTTTTATAGATATGCAAGCAGAGGTAGGGCATGTTCCAAAAATATTTTCTGAAAATAAACAGGTTCATGATAAAAATCAAGCATCAAGTTCCAAGAGCATACAGGAAGAAGATATTGCAATGAATGCAGAAGAAATAGAGACAGTTCCTGAACTAGACCAAATAAAGAAAACCCTACAATCATACAAGGAGCAGTGTCAATATCTACAGAACCTCAATGAGAGCCTGTTGGTGGAAAACAAGAGACTTCGAGAGGACTTGGGACAGAAGGACGAAGACTATCAGAAGTTGGCATCCATAGAAAAAGAGACACTGCAAAAGAAAAGAGCTATGCATAAGGAGTGGAAACAGATGAAGACCAAACTGGATGAGCTGCAAGGACAAGAGCACAATGCTGACGCCGAATACACCAGGTTACAAAGGAGGTCTCAAGCTCTAGATGACCTGGCGGTTCTAGCTAAGTCATCTAGAATCATATAGTGTCTTTTCTATAATTAGTAATAGGATTTCGTAGCTGGAAGATTGCTCTAGTTTATTTACTTATGTTAAGAACTCGAGAGACTTGAATTCAAAAAACTTTGTTCCACTTTTTAAGGAATCAGATCCAATTAAATAGGATCTATTAAATGTTCTGTTAGGAACAAATTTTGTATATATAGGACAAACATAAAATAGAAAAGGGTTGGAACTTGACAGCATGATCGAAGTTCAATTTTAGAGGCTTTTTACAGGCATGTATAAATTTCCTTATGTTTATATAATGCAGAAATGATTGTTTATGAATTAAGATATGATCTTTGATCCAATCCTGTTTAATTTATGAAGTATATGCTTTTAGTATTCTGTCTGCACATGGTCTAAATTTCGTGTGATGATTCAATGCTTCTATCATGAAACAATGTTTGAGCTCTTATTTTCATAGTTTATGATCATAGTCAATTTTCTGCTTCTATTCATATATTGAAGTTTTATATTATACTTGTTTTTGTTTTTAATCCTTCTACCTAGTTCGAGTTTTCAACTACCACTAGAAAAACATAAAAATTATTATGTAGATGTCCCATTCCTATTATCCAAGATTACCTTAAGCTTGAACCCTTGTAGTCTAGGTTCAAATTTAGGGATAACATCTTTTGGCGTCGTTGTCGGGGACGTAGAAATGAAAGTATATCTTCCCTGGGTGTTGACATTTTTATAGCTAGTTTTGAGAGGTGACAAAATCAATACATTTATTTACAGACTACATTCACCTGATAGTCAAAAAGTTACAGTGGCTTCAAAGTTGATTGGTACAAGAGGGAATCCTTCATCTCCTTTACATGAAGGACTTTTTAATCCATAAAAGATTATCAGGGAGGCTAGAAGGAAGTTAAATTTTCCATCATCCATTAACCTTCAGTTTTCCACTAATGATATAGATCTAGGATCTTCCTCTTCAGACCCTGTAAACAGCCAAGAAGAAAATAAATTGGATTTATCAGTTAACATTCCTGAAGTTGATGAATTAAATCCAACACAGGTTGGTGATTTTAATGTGTATTCAAATCCTCTTTCTTTATAACATAAGCATATTCCTAAGGACGTTTTTACCCTGAAATCTTTGACAGAACCTGAGATACCCCTTACAAGTAGGCTTTTCATTGGCCAGTTGAAAATCGAAGTACCTTCCCCTCCACATACTAAACCACCATCTCCACAGATTCAGCCAGTTTTCTCACATATTTCTCATTCATTAAATATGGCTGGCCAACCCCCTAATTGGATGGACCACTTGGTAGCAGATAGATATGCTCCATTAGTCATGCATCGACCCCTAAACCCTTTTCCTGGTGGTGACTATCAGACATATTTTCCTAGGTTTGGTGGCTAGGGTGGGAGAACTGCTGAAGAACATTGGGATAAGTTTTGTAGTTATGCTGATAACTACAACATTGAAGCTAGAGATGTTTGGATGAGAATGTTCGTTCAGAGTTTAGATGGAGAAGTTAGAAAATGGTTCAGAGAGTTACCAGAGAATTCTATTGATGGTTTGGAGGAGTTACATCATGTGTTTATTAGACAATGGGGAGATACCAAGTATTTTCTCTATTATTACACAGAATTCACAGCATTGAAGAGAAAGCCTGATGAAGCAGTTGTAGATTTTTCAAAAGGTTTAATAAAATGTATAAAAAGATTCCCATAGAAATTAAACCTACAAAACCTGCAGCAAAGTTAACTTATGCCAATGCTTTTGATCATCATTTTTCCTTGTGGTTAAGGGAGAGAAAAAGCAGTGTCATTGATGAACATGTAGGATGCAGCCCTAGAAGTTGAGTCGAACATTTTGGCATCCAACAAACTTAAAGAAGAAGATGAAGCTCAAAATATGGATTGGAAGGGAAAAAAGGAGATGATGCCTTCTTCTTCTTTTACAAAAAATTTAGATAGAAAATATGATAAAATGCACAAAACCATAAAAGATTTGTCTACAAAAATTGAGAGAATGGAAATGGAAAAGAAAAATCAGAATAGGCCTGCCTATAATAATGATAACAGAAACCAAAATCAATTTATGCACCCTTATCCTCCTAGATTCATGCCCAAAGAGAGAAGGAACAATGACATTGAAAGGGAGAAGAGAGAGAATGAAGATCAAAAGGTACAACCACCTTTTCATAACAACTTAATAAGGGAGGATGATCCCTATGAAACAACATTAGAAGAGATTGAAGAGTCAGACCATGATATTAATCAGCTGGATGATGTATATGCTTCTAAATTTATAACTAGGGATGATTACTATGTTGCAGCAAAAATTAATTATGAAGAAGGAAGTGTTAATGAGCAACAATCTGGAATTTGTCAGCAACAACAGCAACAAAAATCATATGGACTTAGGTCCGGGGTAAAACAAGCTGCACCATTCAAAAAGAAGGTGAAATTTGTGCCCACTAAAGCAACATTGCCTTCTACAGAATAGCAGGAACCACAAAAAGATAAAAACAACCTTGTTAAATTAACAGAAGGAGGTAATATGCTTGGTTTTGATTTGGAGCATGAGATAAATAAAATCACGGTCCCCATCCCTTTAACTGAATTGATAAGGAGAAAATCTTATAGAGAACCTACCATGAAAATCTTGAACTCATCACCTATTCATGTCTCAGAAGATGTGATAAATTTGCAGGAGAAGGATCCCACCATTATCGCTGGTTCGAAAGCTTCTGACCAGTCAGAAATAAAATCTTGTTATCCCCACCTTTTTATATTACACTTACCATACATGACCAGATGTTGCATAATTGTCTTTTGGATTCAGGTGCTTCGCACAATCTTATGCCAAAAGAGGTTATGGAAGCCTTATGACTATATGTCACAAAACCCTATCATGACTTATATGCTTTTGATTCCCGAGCTGTCAAATATTTAGGATTCATAAAAGACCTTGTAGTCAACCTTACCCAATTGCCTATGAAAAGTGTTCTCATGGATCTTGTAGTGGCTGATATTTCTCCTTAGTTTGGCATGTTGCTGTCAATATCATGGGCTAAAAAGATAGGAGGCACTCTCCAAATGGATCTATCATATGCTTCAATTCCTATATTTGAAGGTGAATATAGAAGGTTATACAGAGAGGTGCAGTTGGCATTCCTGGTAAGTGATGACATAAATCCTACAAATCATCCTATTTATATAGTACAAGAGGATATGGGTTCATGCATGTTACAGGTAAATGATGATGATGCTGGGGTTTTTCAAGTTCGAAAAGACAGTTCAGTTCAATGTGACACGGAAGAAAAGGAAGGGATTTGGCAGATGTACTTTGATGGGTCATCAAACAAAGATGGAGCAGGAGCCGGTGTGTTGTTAATTTCTCCTGGAGGTGAGCTGATTTCATTAATGTATAAATTGGAATTCCAAACCACAAATAATATTGTTGAGTATGAGGAACTAATCCTTGGATTGAGGGCTGCAAAGGATATGAATATTCAAAGTCTTGCAGTGTTTGGCGACTCCGAATTGATAATTCAGCAAGTGAAAAATATTTATCAGGTAAAGCAGTCATTATTGCAAGTTTATAGAAATGAAGTATGGGATATGATAGATAATTTTTTCTGTTCTTTTAATATAACATATATTCCAAGAGATTGTAATCAGACTGCAGATTCACTGGCATTAGCAGCAGCATATTTCATAATTCCTAAATTGACACACCTAAGGTATCCCATTGATGTGAGGTATAGGCCAGCAGTCCCAGATGATATTAAACATTGGAGGGTGTTCCAAGATGAGAAGGAAATAAAAGAGTTTTTAGAATTAACCAAAGAATTTGCAGATGACCAAGTTGACTAAGATGAAGATGTAAATCTGGCTGAAATTTCTACTCATGCAAAACAGTCAATTGCTAATCAAAAAATTCTGGATTTAAAAAGTAATTTTATCCCTAAAGGACTAGTTCCATTGGAGAGGCTGTTTTCAAAAAATGATACACTGTTAAAGAATAATTTGTAGACCACTGAAGATGATGTTATCAGCTGTAATATTGGGTCTGTAGCAGAACCAAGGATGGTTAAGATATCTAAGAAATTATCAGGAAAGGAGAGAAACAGATACATCATTTTGTTGAAGGCATTCATAGATATTTTTGCATGGTCATATGAGGATCTTAAAACCTATGACACCAATGTTATTAAGCATAATATCCCATTAAAGCCTAATACAAAGCCTTTTAAACAAAAGTTGAGAAGGCTTAATCCAACACTTTTACCAGTCATTGAAAAAGAGGTAAAGAAACTACTGGATGCCAAGATCATTGTTCCTCTTAGGTACTCCTCCTAGGTAGCCAACCTTGTTCCAGTACGCAAGAAAAATGGGGAAATAAGGTTATGTGTAGATTTTCGAAATTTAAATAGATCATGCCTTAAAGATAACTATTCATTGCCTAGGATAGATCATATTTTGCAGAGAGTGGCTGGTGCAGAAAGAATTTCAATGATTGATGGTTTCTCTGGTTATAACCAGATTGCGGTTCAGCCGGAGGATAGAGAGAAAACAGCTTTTACAACCCCCTGGGGTACGTTCATGTATGACAAAATGCCTTTTTGGCTAATGAATGCAGGTGCCATGTTTCAAAGGGCAATGGACATAGCACTCGTAGGTGAGAATGAAAAGTTTGTGGTCATTTATCAAGATGATATCACGGTCTTTTCTAAATCTAATGAAGAGCATTTGAAACATTTGAAGCAAACTTTTATGAAATGCAGACGATTTGGGCTTTCATTGAACCCAAAAAAGTCCCACTTTGCTATGACAGAAGGTAAGTTATTGGGTCACATAGTTTCTGTAGATGGGATTAAAATAGACCCTGAGAGAGTGAAAGCTATTTTAAAGATTGTTATTCTTAGAAATAAAAAAGAAATCCAGTCTTTCATAGGAAAAATAAATTTTTTGAGGTGGTTTATTCCTAACTTTGCTGAAACTATTAAGTATATTACTGATATGCTTAGGAAGGACATGGAGGCAAGATGGTCTGACCAAGATAAAAAATCATTTGAGAAAATTAAGCAGGCATTGGTAGAAGCACCTGTGTTGGCAACCCCAGATTACACTAAAGATTTTTCCATTTTTTCATTTGCATCAGAAGAAACAATTGTTGTTGTGTTGTTGCAGAAAAAATATGATGGATTAGAACAACCCATCTCATTATTTAGCAAGAATTTAAGAGATTTAGAGTTGAAATATACTAGTATGGAGAAACAGGCCTATGCTTTGGTTAAGGCACTTAAATGTTTCAGAATATATGTACTCCATTCTAAGGTTTTAGCTTATGTTCCTAATTCAGCTGTAAAATACAATCTGGTACAGCCTGATAGCGAAGGAAAGAGAGGTAGGTGGATTGGAAAGGTGATGGAATACGAGGTGGAAATTAAGCCTACTAAATTGGTAAAGGGACAAGGCTTAGCTAAGCTTCTCTCTGAATCAAATTGTCAGATATTGGATCTATATATGATGGCAGAAAATTCAGAACAATGTGAAAAATCAGTTTACAGCAAGTATTTTGACTGTCCTTGGTATGTTGAAATTGTATATTATTTGTTAAATCTGCACTATTCCACCGAGTTGAGTAAAAATGAATGCAAATCTGTAAAACTGAAAGCTCTCAAGTATGTATTGATTGATCAAGTATTGTACTGGAAAGACCCTGGAGGAATACTTCTGAGATGTTTGGATAGAACATAATCAAATTATGTCACTGAGGAATTGCATGCTGGTATATGTGGTGGACATAAATACTGGAAGGCAACAACCTTCAAAATATTAAGAGCACGGTATTACTGGCCCACTCTTTTCTCAAATGTGTAGAAACATATTAGGGCTTGTGAAAAATGTCAGAAGTTTGTAGGTAAACATCAGCTACAGTCCTTACCCTTGAAACCTATATCAGTAGAGGCTCCATTTCAACAATGGGGTTTAGATTTTATTGGCGAAATTCATCCTCCATCTAGTGGCCAACATAGGTGGATCTTAACTGCAACAGATGTTTTCACAAAATGGGTAGAAGCAATCCAAACTAGAAAGGAAATAGATCAGGTTATCATTAATTTCTTGCAAGAAAATATTCTTAGTCGATTTGGATGCCCTAGAAAACTCATTACTGATAATGCTCCTGCATTTAAATCTAAGAAAATGATAAAATTTGCTGAAGACAATAGTATTTCCTTGAGACAATCTACACCATATTACCCCCAAGGCAATGGATTGGCAGAATCCAGCAATAAAAACATTGTGACAAGTATTAAGAAAATGTTATAAGAAAACAAGAAGAATTGGGATTCTAAGTTAAGGTTTTCTTTGTGGGAAGACAGAGTCACAATAAAGAAGTCAATTGGAACTACCCCATTTCAAATAGTGTATGGAACTGAAGTTGTATTCCCTGTTCAGTTAATGGCACCAGTGATTAAGTTTGTGCAAGAATTTGAGGAAGAACCAGAAATGAAGAAAAGAAGGACATTTCAAATAATTCAGCTACAACAAGAAAGGGAAGCTCTCATGGACAAAGCTGAAATACACAGAAATAGGATGAAAGAAAGCTTTGATAAAAAGGTAAAAAAGAATATGTTTGCAGTGGGTGATCAAGTGTTGAGATGGGATTCTAGATATGACGATAAAGGAAAACATGGTAAGTTTGATGCTCTATGGTTTGGACCATTCATAGTGATGAAAATTTTGGGAAACAACACTTTTGTTCTACAAACTTTGGGAGGTAATGAGATTCCAGGTCCAGTTAATGGACACTTTTTAAATCTGTTTCATACTTGATTGAAATGACAGATTTTTGTATATATTCATTGTACATATCAGTTCAAATAAGTTCAGTAGACTCCATCCCAATAAAACAGATTGTAGAATGCACAGGTCACATGTTCTTAAGGTCTCACAGGGAAGACCTTATCCCCAGACGAAACCTGATGTTATTCCTAGGGTTGCTCCATAGATTTACACAGCTCTTACTTCATTTTCATTCAGTTTTTCCATTTGTTTACCCTAGGTATTTCTCCTTTTTTGCTTAAAAGTTTTATGTTACTATTTGTCATGTTTTCATGATTAAATAAGGATTTGGCTCTTGTTCCTATTTTTATTCAAAATATGGTTTAATTTCTTGCTTTTAAAATCATTTCAAATGTTTTGAAAATTTCAAATTTGATTTAAGGGTCAAACTGACAGCATATGCCATAATTTAGAATTTAAAAATGCTGTCAGTTCTAAAGCAAATGCTGTCAGTTTTGCAAAAAAATTGAAATTATGATTTAATAAGGGTTTGATTGTTCATAATTATGATTTAGCAATTAGAATTCGAAATGGATTATACATATGCATGAATCAAGTACTCCTTGAAGTGTGGTAGCCGGTTTCACTCAACACTTGGCAATCAAACTAGTACAGTAGTAATAGTGATGTGAACATCCTCCAGGCATCGAAATCAACAAATCTGACCAACAGAGGAGTGTAATTTCAGGAACAAACCCCCGCAAGCTAGGGTTTTCATTGCATTTTATAGGTTCATTCTGGGAAAGGATAGAAATATGGAGGAAACTTCACAGCTGAAAGATAAAAAGAAAGTAGGTGGCTTCCGATGCAGAGCCAAACCCAATAATATACAGTGGCTCTTGCAATTTCCCAAATCGACGAAGTTAATGAGAGATTCAGGGTGGCTCATTTACTGTGAAAGATTGCAGGGATATAATTCCCAGGTGACAAAGGCCTTCATAAGAAATTACAAGGAGGGGGTGGTTGATTTCAAGAGCTTCAGGATAATATTAAATGAACAGTTAATCTCAGAAGTAATTGGCGTCCCGGCTGAGGGTGAAACTTGGTTCAAGCAGAAAGAGTTCGAAGGAGATTATGGTGAATTTTTGTTACCTAGTTATCAAAATTTAAATTGGCAGAATGGGATTCATGTTAGTAAAATGAAGCCAAATTGGAAAATTCCCCTGGAAATGGTCTAGAACTACATTACTTGTGATGGTCGGTTCGACAAGGTTTTTAGATGTCATATTAGAATGTTGATGCACTTGTAGGGAAGCAAAAAGTTAAATTTACCATACTATTTATGGAGGAGCTTGCAGAAAATGGTATTATGGGTACAGGTTCACCCAAAGCACACAGAGCGTTCTATTTTTCATCACGGGCTCATTAAACTTTTGGTCCTGCATTACTTAAAACAAATTGGACAAAGTTGGGATGAATTTCTCCTTGAGCAGGGTTACGATGTTAAAAAGAAGAAGAAGTTGTCTAAAGAAAAGGATGATGAAGCAGAGTTGCCAGAGAAACAGACACAGGTTGATGTTGAAGGTAAATTTATTTCGAATCTGTGCAATATGCAGAAGCTCGATACGTTGAGTATAGTTGCTAAAAACCCCATTGCTGAATTTCCCGATAATGAGCCAATAAAAACTTTAAGCACAGGGAATGTTAATTTAGGGCCAAGGACGAGATTAAGAGCTAAAACGGCCATAGAAAGTATATTTCTCAATAAACCTGCTAAGGGAAATGAAATTGTCTCAGTGAATGATTCTGAAAATGACATGGATGTGTAAGAAATTGATGTCTTTGTTTCTGAAAGTGAGGGTTTTATAGATATGCAAGAATAGGTAGGGCATGTTCCCAAAATATTTTTTGAAAATAAACAGGTTCATGATAAAAATCAAGCATCAAGTTCTAAGAGAATACAGGAAGAAGATATTGCAATGAGTGCAGAAGAAATAGAGACAATTCCTGAACTAGACCAAATAAAGAAAACCCTACAATCATACAAGGAGCAGTGTCAATATCTACTGAACATCAATGAGAGCCTGTTGGTGGAAAACAAGAGACTTCGAGAGGACTTGGGACAGAAGGATGAATACTATCAGAAGCTGGTATCCATAGCAAAAGAGACACTGCAAAAGATAAGAGCTATGCATAAGGAGTGGAAACAGATGAAGACCAAACTGGACGAGCTGCAAGGACGAGAGCACAATGTTGATGCCGAATACACTAGGTTACAAAGGAGGTCTCAATCTCTAGATGACCTGGCGGTTCTAGCTGAGTCATCTAGAAGCATATAGTGTCTTTTCTATAATTAGTAATAGGATTTCATAGCTGGCAGATTGCTCTAGTTTATTTACTTATGTTAAGAACTCGAGAGACTTGAATTCAAAAAACTTTGTTCCACTTTTTAAGGAATCAGATCCAATTAAATAGGATCTATTAAATGTTCTGTTAGGAACAAATTTTGTATGTATAGGACAGACATAAAATAGAAAAGGGCTGGAACTTGACAGCATGATCGAAGTTCAATTTTAGAGGCTTTTTACAGGCATGTATAAATTTCCTTATGTTTATATAATACAAAAATGACTGTTTATGAATTAAGATATGATCTTTGAGCCAATCCTGTTTAATTTATGAAGTATAGGCTTTTAGTATTCTGTATGCACATGGTCTAAATTTCATGTGATTATTCTTCTAAGTAGCATACAACTATACCCCTATCATGAAATACTGTCTGAGCTCTTCTTTTCATAGTTTATGATCACAGTCAATTTTCTGCTCCTATTCATATATTGAAGTTTTTTATTATACTTGTGTTTTATTTTTAATCCTTCTACCTAATTCAAGTTTTCAACTACCACCAGAAAAACATAAAAATTATTCTATAGATGTCCCATTCCTATTATCCAAGATTAACTTAAGCTTGAACCCTTGTAGTCTAGGTTCAACTTTAGGGATAACAGATCCCTTGGATCCAACTCATCTAGATCAAGCTGTGGCCACATATGTGGAACCCACTTTAGAAAGAACGAGACCACAACTGATCCATATCCAAACTATTTCAGCTCACCACGCCAAAATTTGGTGAGCTTCTCTCTGAGAGACACGAGGAGTCCCTCACACCAGTTGAAAACTGTAGGATCCATACACTCCTCTGCATAGAGCATGTGGGACTTGCTGGCCAGGTGAGGATCCCTACTCCCTGCCACCCTCTCAATAGTGAATAGAAATATGCGTAGAGGATGGTCCCTCATGTATTTGATGGGAATATTCCCACCAACCATTTGTGTGCCTGGAATGCACCATTGGGCCACTACATCCTTGGTAGTCCGTTCACTCCCTCGTGATCCTATAAAAGAAACAGGAGCCCCCCATTGGGACAACCTAATCAAAAAATAGATATCCTCAATATCTATGGTTAGTGTGTGTACACCAACCTAAAAGTGTTGCTACTTTGGATCCCAACATTGGATCAGATATTCCAGTAGCGGTACTTGGGTTCTCATGCCCTGGATGTGGAAGTATTTCAATAGCCCGCAATTTTGCAATGCATTCATGCATTGGGGGTCATTTACCACTTGGGAATCATCCAATTGATGTTCTCTTTCATGCCATTGGACCATATTTACTTCCTAAACCTGTCCAAGAATCAAAAAAACACTCATTAGAAGTGGATCCAACTACCCAACTCCTCAATTTTTGGCTTGGGTTTGAGTTTGTGGGTACTTTGGATGCCGGCACACCCCCGTCCTTACGGAAAGGACGCCATCGGCATAAAGCATCCCCACAGGGTTGGCATCGGGAAGCCCTCGGTGCACATCCAAAAATAGAAGTGCGTCAGGCTAAAGGCGCAATCCTCCCCATTTGCACTAGCCAAAACCCAAGAAATTGGAAATAAAAATCAATTCTACTCCAATGAAAATGCAAAGGGAAACGTTTAGGGTTAACTGGGGGTGACATCACTGCAAATGGTTGACCGGAGCTCCCACAATTGACACTTGAAAAACATCTTCAAATCGTATTTCACCTCCCAATTTGGTAAAAAACAAATAGTAGCTATTTTTTTCTATTTACCCATATTTTATATATTGGAAAAGGTATGTTCCCTTTTTAATTTATTCCTTTTTGGGTTATTTTTCTATAGTTGGAGTTATTTTTATGTTTAATTGCCTAATTGATCATTTTGACCTGGTTTGAAGCTTACAGGTGAAGTAATGTGTCGTATTAATATTGTTTGTTGCGATCGTGGTCATCTTATTCCTATTATCAAGTATGAACAACTCTTTGAGCATTCTTATGTTATTATTCCACTCGTTAAAAATGGACATTAATGACACCGAGATTACTCTTTGTTCCTTCTCGTGCTCATTAAACGATGAGAATAAGTCACCGAGTTTTCTTTAATCACTTTTTCGGGCTCGTAAAAGTCCCACAAAAAAGAGATCCCACAGGAGTCTTACTTTAAGCTCTTTCCAGGCTCCCTAATCACGAAAAGATCGCCAAGCGAGCTTGATGATTTCACGCTTGTAAAAGTATTTGAATGATCATATTTCTAGTGATAGTTTACCCCTTTTTTGGACCAGGAGGCACTATTTACAAAAAAGGAGCACTGCAGCCAATCATAAATGTAAGAGTTCTCTTTCACGTTGTTTTATCCTTTTCCGGTTGAAGAGACTAACTTTTACGAAAAAGAAACTTTACAGTCTTCTTTAGTTCTTTTCAAACTCTCTAAACATGAAATGACACCGAGTTTACCTTCTTTGGACTCGTTAAAATTCAACATCGAAGGGCCCATTTTGGGATGAACCCCTCGTATCCTAGGTATGTAAACTATTTGGGATTGGACTCATCCAAAGGATGAGCTATATTGAGCATCTGTTACCCTCCTCAAACTCATTAAAAAAAAAATAGGTACTCATCAATCATGATGGGGATAAGGTAAGAGTTTGTGTTTTATTGTAGTTACGGCAGTACATAGTCACTCTTGAACATGGCACTCATCTGCATATGCATTCAGTACTTGGGTAATTTGTTTGTCCTCTACTCCTACTGATTCTGAGAGTCTTGCTACTCCTTTGAGTCATCCAAAAATGCTTCCATTATCAGTTGCATTAGGGGTCAGTATAATTCTCTTCATGTCAATACTACCAAGTCATGTGTAATGACCCTTTGTCAAAATTCTATTAAAATGCCATTTTTTCTACTTTTTCCCCAATTTCGACCTTTGACTAGTTTAACTGTTTTGACCTCCAAATCAACCCAAATGATCCCAAATCTTCTGTAGGAGTGTATGAATGGTATTTAGAATTGAATATCAGGTTCAGGGATGTTTTATAGCCCTCCAAATACTGCTTCAAACTTGATTTGTATTCTGATCAATATAGGTAATTTTGACTAGTAATTTGTGCATCAAATCCCCCCGGGTAACACTGAAAATGGCCTTCCAAATGCCTCCAAACTCCCACAAATTTATGAAAAGAGGTATATAATGTGTTAAGTATGTTATTAAGGAATCATATGCACCATTAATTTATTTTTACTACTGTTCTAACTCTCTCACATTCAACAGCAAAAACCCCCAATTCAACCCTTGGGGAAATGGCACTATTTCACCTCCCAATACAACTAAACTGAGTTAAAATGCTTCAAATGCTCAAGTACAGTACATGAAACTTGTATACTACATCCATGGTAGTATATTGATCACAAATATATCAGAGAATCATCCCTCCATTCGAAATAATCAACATTATAGTGTCATACATCAAGGCATTGGGGAAATGGACATTGTTTGCTCATTAATCAATATTTTTGCATACAACCAGTGGGTATTTCGACCTGATACTTTATAAATATTAATAAAAGAGGATATGAAGCTATTACAATCATAAATATATAATGAGAATATCTCTCAAGAAGCACAAGTGCTCACCAAAAACGCCCTCCCTCAAGGAGCATGAATATGCCTTCAAAACTGGAAATGGTGGAGAGAAAGTGCTGCACTAAAACAAACCATGAAACTTCCTGTAGCTTCTACCTACAAATATAAACTCCATTAAAGCACCATGAAATACCTGAGTGGCCTCTCCAAACACCAACTTGGATGGGAATCTTTCACCCTCGAAATTGGCTAAGGCAAGAAACTAGTCATCCACTAGCTCTCTCTTCACAAATGCAATTTTTCTCAAATCATCGAAATCAGTTCTCATTCTTCATTTCTACATTTTATAACCAACATTATCCTTCTAAGGGTCGAATTCTTCTCAATAGATTCAATAGATTTCCATTTAGGAAATATTCCACATTTGCCACTTGTCTCCTAGTTCCAACATTCCATCTTCTCCCAAATTCAATTTTGAGTCTCTTTGGCTTCTCCAACTCCCAAAGTCGCCTTCCTTGAGCCTATTTTTGGTGCTGACATGTCGTAGTGGTCAGATATCAGAGGTCAGGTCTGCAATTTGTCATAGTTGTCATAGATGCTCCATCATTGGTGTCATAGGGGCTAGGGAATCTAGCCCAAGTGTCCACAAACTTCTACTTTGACTCTTTATCTTCCATCTAGGTTACCAATCCTTCCCAATTCGACCTAAGATGCTTAATGACATGTGTTATGACTTACCAACTCACCCAAGAGTGTTCACATTCCCATTAATTCGAATTTGCAAAAGAGAGATACCATGTATTATGAAAAATCAAGCTAGTGTGGGTCCCACCACCTCCATATGTCTCCAAAACCACTTGCCACTTAGAATTTATATTGAATTTATTTATTCACCATATTTATTAAATGCTTGAACCCCTCTAATGTCTAAATATCATTTATTAGCTTCCTTATTACCATCCCACATGTGCCCATCCAACCTAGGAAACTAGTAGGATTGATGGGATTGTCTTACTATGCACTTATTTGAATGGGGACATTACAGTCCTCCCCACCCAAGATTGCTTGTCCTCAAGCAATTTCAGAATTGGATGCTGCAAAATATTCTCCTCTTCCCATGTGGCATCTTCATTTGGTAAGTCCTTCCATTGCACTAAATATTATTTGATGATTCTACTCCTCAACCTTCTTTCCCGTGTCTTCAAAATCTTTTCCAGAACAAGTGTGAGCTGACCTTCATCATCCAAAGGAGGAAGTATTTATGAAGTGATTATTTGCTGACCAAGATCTTTCTTGAGACAAGAAACATGAAATACATTGTGGATTTTACTCCCTTTCGGAAGTTCTAGTTCATATGCTACTTCTCCAACCTTCCGCACTACCTTGTATGGCCCATAGTACCTTGGTTTTAATTTTTCTGCTCCATTCTTTTTTAGAGATGTTTGTTTATAAGGCTGCAACCTTAAATATACTAAATCATTTACTTGAAAGGTTCTTTCTTCTCTATACCTATCAGCATATTGTTTTTGCTGATTTTGAGCAACCTGCAAATTGTCTTTCAAGAGCTTTAAAATTTCTTGGCTCTCTTCCACCCAAAATTTAGCCTTTGGGGCTCTACTATCACCAAATATAATTTTAGAAAATGTAAATGCATCATAACCATATAATTCTTTGAAAGGAGACATTCCTATTGACATATGATAAGTGGTGTTGTAGCAAAACTCACCCAAGTGTAGCCATTTTGACCATGCTTTTTGCTGCCCTCCCACATAGTTTCTTAGGTATCCTTCCAACCATTGGTTTACCCTCTCTGTTTGTCCACCATTTTGTGGATGATAGCTGGTACTTGGAGTCAATTGAGTGCCTACCAATCTAAAAAGTTCTTTCCAAAAAGCACCCATGAATCTATTATCTCTATCACTGACAATGCTCTTGGGGAGCCAATGCAATCTGAAGATTTCTTTGAAAAAAATATCAGCCACTTGTGTAGCACTAAAAGATGATGTAACAACAAAGAAATGAGAAAATTTTTTCAACCTATCAACTACCACATAGATGCAATCCTTACCCAAGGATTTAGGCAATCCGATGATGAAATCCATGGAAATACTGTCCCATTTTTGCTCTAGAATGGGCAATGGTTGTAATAGGACGGCTGGACATGTAAGTTCTGATTTGTTTTGTTGACATGATTCACATTCATTCACATACTTTTGAACACCTTCCTTCATCCCCTTCAAAAAAAATCTTTGCCTCAACTGTCTATAAGTTTTGAAGATCCCTGGATGGCCCGCTAGTGGGGAATCATGTGATTCTTGCAAAATTCGGTACTTGAGCTTGGAGTTATGAACTAAATAAATTCTTCCCTTATAATATATCAGCCCATTCAAAATCCTATAATTATCATCCCCTTTGATTCCATCCAACACATCACAAGCAAATTTGTCTTTGACATATTCAACTAGTAGCATGTTTTTCCAATCCTTGGCAATATCCATGAGAGAAAAAGAAGGCCTTCTTGACAAAGCATCTGCTACTATATTATTATTTCCTTTGACATATTCAATATCAAAATCATAAGCTTGAATCTTGCTTACCCACTTTTGTTGCCTTTCATTTAGATCTTTTTGGGTGAGAAAGTGTCTTAGACTATTGTGGTCAGTTTTCACCACAAACTTGTTGCCCACCAAGTATTGTCTGAATTTGGCCAATGCATGCATAATGGCCAGCATTTATTTATCATAGATGGAGTAAAGCTTTTCATGAGGCTGCAAATTTCTGCTCTCAAAAGCTATGGGGTGTTGGCCTTGCTTTAGGATAGCCCCTATTCCTCCACCTGAAGCATCACATTCCACAACAAAAGGTTTAGTAAAATCAGGAAGTGCAAGTATGGGACAACTACTCATTACCTCTTTCATTTTTTGGAAGTCCTTTTCAGCCTCTTCATCCCACTTGAAAGCATCCTTCTTAGTCAAATCAGTGAGTGGAGAAGTCAACTTGGAGAACCCTTTCACAAATTTTCTGTAGTAGGTGCATATGCCAATAAAGCCTCTCAATTCGGTAATATTTTTTGGTGATGGCCATTCCAAGATAGCCCTGATTTTTTCCATGTGTACCTTCACTCCTTCTTGCCCAATAATGTGCCCAAGATACAGTATTTCTTTCATCCCAAACTCACATTTTTATAATTTAGCAAATAAGGACTCTTCTTGCAAGATTTTCAACACAATCTCTAACTGTTGCAAATGCTCTTCCCATGTTTTACTGTAAATGAGAATATCATCAAAGAAAACCAAAACAAACCTTCTTAGTTTCTTGAAAAATATCCTATTCATACATGCTTGAAAGGTGGCTGGAGCATTAGTTAACCCAAAAGGCATGACAAGAAATTCAAAGTGGCCAAAATGACATCGGAAAGCGGTCTTTTGCACATCTTTATCTTTCATTCGAATTTGGTGATACCCTGATCTAAGGTCAATTTTTGAGAAGTATTTGGCCCCATGTAGCTCATCCATGAGCTCATCAATCCTAGCAATAGGATACCTATTCTTGATAGTATTTTTGTTCAAGGCTCTAAAATCTATGCACATTCTCAATGTTCCATCTTTTTTCTTCACTAGCACTACTGAAGAAGCATAAGGGCTAGAGCTTGGTCTAATGGGTCCCAACTCTAGGAATTATTGGATAGATTTTTCAATCTCATATCTGAACTTTTTAGGATGTCTATAAGGTGGTATCTGAATGGGTGAAGTGCCCTCCTCCAAAATAATACTGTGCTCAACCCCCCTATCCGGTGGCCTACCATGTGGAAGGTCTCTAAAAACCTTCTCATATTTTTGCAAAAGTCTCTCTATCTCCTTTGGGTGTTTGACAATATTTATAGTTGGCTTGGGAGATGTAATATGACATTCAGCAACCCATTCTATATCCCCATGCCTCAATATAGATCTCATACTATTGCAAGTTACTACTTGATTTGGATAAGTGTGTTGCCCTCTCACAATTCTTTGTACTCCTTTTGAATCTTGGAATTTCATTTCGGGAATTTGATAATTTACTATATGCTCTCCTATTGAATACAGCCATTGCACTCCCAAAACCACATTAGTATCAGCAACATCAACCACATAAAAACTATCAACAAAATTATAGTTACCTACGGTGACTTGCATCTTTGGAACCCATGTTTTGCATTGCATTGTGTTGTGACCGGGAATGACAACTGTGAAGCCATCAAATGGTTCAATAGGTATCTTTCTTTTCTCTACCGTCTCTGCATCAACGAAGTTATGAGTGGCTCCTCCATATACCAAAACTGAATTTCTTTTTCCTTCTACCACACCTTTGCATCAGATAGTATGATAGCGAGGTACTGCTGAAAGCACTGGCATTCTTGCTTTGTCCAGTGAAGGCTGATTTTCTTCTTGTCTTTCCTCTTCTACTACTGTCTCATATGCCTCTTCTTGATCTGAAATATGTCCATCTTCATCCATACCCCCATCATACCCATCATTGTCAGAAAATACTTCTATGTATTGATCCTTTCCTTTGGTACATTTGTGCCCCAGTGTCCATGGTTGGAAGCATGTGAAGCACAATTTCTTTTTTCTAAGTTCATCCCTGTTTAGTCCCTCTTTTTTATTCCTCTCAAATGACTCTCTTTGCCAAGGTTTCTTATCATATCCATCCCTTTTCCAAGGTTTCTTTTCAAATTTGTAGCTAGGCTTAGGAGGAAATCTCGTTCTAGGAAGCACATTTTGGAGATCCCTAGTCAAGCTCATTGCATCTTTTAATGTAGTTGGATTGTGGGATTTGACCAAACCTCTTAAGGGTTCAGCCAAACCTTCAGTGAACAGCAATACTAATCTTCCCATAGATACATCATCCACCTTGACCGATAATTTTTGAAATTCCAACATATATTCGGTAGGGGACCCAGTTTGCTTCAATTGAGCTAGTTCTTTGAAAGGCAATTCTGGATCTTTTTGTTCAAATCTTTCTAGTACCCTGTCAACAAATTATCCATATGTTTTAACCTGATTATGACCCAAGGTTTTCAGCCCATGAAACCACCATTCATTGGCATCTCCTTCCAAATGCAAAATGGCCATTTTTAATGCATCCTCTTCCAACATAGGATTCAACTGAAAATATACATCCAATTTTTGCACCAAAGTGTTAGCATAATTTTGAGAAGAACCATCAAAAGTAGGAAGTGACATTTTTCCAATAGCACTATTCAATTCTTTGTTTTGGAATGGACTCCTATTGTCTCCATTCATTTTAATCTTTTGCATAGCATCAATGTAGTCACTAAGTGGTACACCTCTTTTACACTCTTCATTCAAATCGTTACAATTATTTACTAGTTTCTTGTAATCCAAATCAAGATTGGGATCTTCTTTGGTTGTGAGAAATTTAGGTGCAGTATGCCTTTGTGTGATTTGAAATTCATCAGGTCTATTATGAGGTTTTTTACTTGAGAAAATATGCCTATTCCCTTTCATCTTTTCCCCTGAGTGTGAACCACTATTATCTCCTATCATCCCTTTGCGTGAAAGTTGGCTACCCAACAATTCGAAACTTTTCATCATTTGTTTATTCATATCTAGCATAACCATGGTAAATCCTTCAAAACATGGTTTTAAGGCTTTAATAAATTCCTCCTTATGTCTTAATTTTTCCTCCTCCTCTCTACCCATTGTTTTAGAAAAAAAATCTTTTTCTGCTACTATCTCTTCTTCAACTACTGATTCAAAGGGTGGTGTTTTATTTGTTTGGATTCTTGTTAATACCATCAGGTGCCAATACCATGCTCTAATACCACTTGTAATGACCCTTTTTCAAAATTCTATTAAAATGCCAATTTTTCTACTTTTTCCCCAATTTCGACCTTTGACTAGTTTAACTGTTTTGACCTCCAAATCAACCCAAATGCTCCCAAATATTCTGTAGGAGTGTATGAATGGTATTTAGACTTGAATATCAGGTTCAGGGATTTTTTATGGCCCTCCAAATACTGATGCAAACTTGATTTGTATTCTGATCAATATAGGTAATTTTGACTAGTAATTTGTGCATCAAATCCCCCCCGGGTAACACTGAAAATGGCCTTCCAAATGCCTCCAAACTCCCAAAAATTTATGAAAAGAGGTATATAATGTGTTAAGTATGTGATTAAGGTCTCATATGCACCATTAATTTATTTTTACTACTTTTCTAACTCTCTCACATTCAACAGCAAAAACCCCCAATTCGACCCTTGGGGAAATGGCACTATTTCACCTCCCAATACAACTAAACTGAGTAAAAATGATTCAAATGCTCAATTATAGTACATGAAACTTGTAGAATACATCCATGGTATTATATTTATCACAAATATATCATAGAATCATCCCTCCATTCGAAATAATCAACATTATAGTGTTATACATCAATGCATTGGGGAAATGGACATTGTTTGCTCATTAATCAATAGTTTTGCATACAACCAGTGGGTATTTAGACCTGATACTTTATGAATATTAATAACAGAGGATATTAAGCTATTACAATCAGAAATATATAATCAGAAGCTCTCTCAAGAAGCACAAGTGCTCACAAAAAATGCCCTCCCTCAAGGAGCATGAATATGCCTTCAAAAATGGAAACGGTGGAGAGAAAGTGCTGCACTAAACCAAACCGTGAAAATTCCTGTAGCTGCTACCTGCAAATACAAACTCCATTAAAGCACCATGAAAGACCTGAGTGGCCTCTCCAAACACCAACTTGGATGGGAATCTTTCACCCTCGAAATTGGCTAAGGCAAGAAACTAGTCATCCACTAGCTCTCTCTTCACAAATGCAATTTTTCTCAAATCATCAAAAGCCATTCTCATTATTCATTTCTACATTTTATAACCAACATTAGCCTTCTAAGGGTTGAAATCCTCTCAATAGATTCAATAGATTTCCATTTAGGAAATATTCCACATTTGCCACTTGTCTCCTAGTTCCAACCTTCCATCTTCTCCCAAATTCGAATTTGAGTCTCTTTGGCTTCTCCAACTCCCAAATTCACCTTCCTTGAGCCTATTTTTGGTGCTGACATGTCATAGTGGTCAGATATCAAAGTTCAGGTCTGCAATTTGTCATAGTTGTCATAGATGCTCCATCATTGGTGTCATAGGGGATAGGGAATCTAGCCCAAGTGTCCACAAACTTCTACTTTAACTCTTTATCTTCCGTGGAGGTTACCAATCCTTTCCAATTCGACCTAAGATGCTCAATGACATGTGTTATGAATTACCAACTCACCCAAGAATGTTCACATTCCCATTAATTCGAATTTGCAAAAGAGAGATACCATGTATTATGAAAAATCAAGCTAGTGTGGGTCCCACCACCTCCATATGTCTCCAAAACCACTTGCCACTTAGAATTTATATTGAATTTATTTATTCACCATATTTATTAAATTCTTGTACCCCTCTAATGTCTAAATATAATTTATTAGCTTCCTTATTACCATCCCACATGTGCCCATCCAACCTAGGAAACTAGTAGGATTGATGGGATTGTCTTACTATGCACTTATTTGAATGGGGACATTACATCATGTCATGCCCATGTTCAAGAGACGTTCATCATTCATTATCTGCAGTTGCCTTATATCATTTCCGTCATCTTTGAGTTAGTCTCATACATTATTGTCCGATTCACTCCAAACATATTTGATCATGTTTTGTGTCGATGATGGGGGATACATCACGGCCCTCCTTCGACAAATTCATCCTTGTCAACTTCAACACATCATCCGAGGATTGAATCTATAAACCAACCAAGTAACTTGGGCCTGCATGCCTCAATGGAAGGTTACCTCGCTTTCAACATGAGTTTACATCATTGACTCTTGATTGGAATATACCATCGAGTTTTCGACCTCAACTCATTGATTCACATTCGATGGTATGTACTATGATACCTTGGGGATCATTGACATCAATGGTCATTTACCTCGCACTTGTTAACGGTATACATTAATGACTGGTAATCAAGTGGTTTCTACCATGTTTGACTCTAGAACATTGTAATCACATGGTTAGATTCGTATCATTGTGGGTTCAGCTTGAAGACCCTGCGTTAACTCATCGCTTTCCTAGGTTGCGATGGATATTGTTTGAGTCATATCACACGGATCCACTTTGTATTGGTCGTGGTTGTGTTATCATCTCATCATGGATCTACTTTTGTGGTCAGTATCCATGATTGTGTTCATTCGTTCTATACTATCATGGATCTCCAGTGTATTGGTCGACAGCTGCCATGTTATGAGTCATATGAGACCCATATCTCAGAGTCATTTGTATTGCACCTTCCGGCCAACAAGTCCTTGCCATCAATCTTTCACATTACAAAGCATTTCACCTGTCTTATTTTACCAGCTTCATGCTTTGGGGGGCATTCTATTACACCAAAATATCATCATCATGACTCCTGCGTTGACTTATTGCCTTAATCCCTGAAGTTTCCCTAACCAAAAGTATCTTGAGCAAGTTGTTGACCTTGTCTTCCACCATCCCTAGATCTGTCAACGCACCCTGCTTCCCTAAAAGAGGCACCATACCTTGGCTGGCGCATGATGTACACTAACATCCTGTGCCAATGGATTTTGTTGTCCTCATTCAAGCTACGCCAACCCTTCCTAGCACCTGTTGTCTTCATACAGAGTGTGCCAGTGTTAATTAAAATGGATGAAAAAGAGCTTCGAGTGATTTCTCGAAGCATGGTGAGGTGGAAGTCTATCCCTAATTGATAGGTGCGTTGTCCTTCGGTTCCCTAACCTCAAGGGAAGATCCCTTAGACTTCTCCCAATAATCCTCAACCTACTCTACCCATTTGGTATTATAAATATGAATCCTCTCCCCATTTGAAGGGGAGGAAGGTCTATAGTACTCTCTGTTAAGATTCAATATGATAATATAGAAAAAATCAGTATTCAATTCAATTTCACAACAATAGCATACACAGGATCACTAAAAGAACAACAAGCACAACATAAACACAGGAGACACAGATTTATCCTGGGAAACCCTCATGGGGTAGAAAACCCAACAAAAATTCCTCAATATAGATGATCAACAAGTACAAACATGTAGTCCCCAAACAAGAGCTCCTTCTCCTCCTTTGCAAATCTCTTTCTCTCCTATGCGAGTTCACAAGTGAGTGAGTGTGTTAAATGAGGAACACACCTCCTCTATTTATACTTTACATTCACTTGAATTTTACACTTGACAGGTCGGCCTTAATAGTTTATTCTCTTGCTGACTGGGCCAACCCCTCTAAGGGACTTGAAAACCCCATTACAAATGACTCTTAGGGGATCTATTGCCCCGAATTACATGGGAGGATTTACCTCAATGAATTTATAATAATAACATCCTGACGGAGGAATAAAACATCTCCGGATGAATAATAATAAAGTACAAATAGAATATTATTTGAAGTTACAATATTTCAACACTCCCCCTTAACAAGAAGGGTATTCTAACAACATATGCAGGAGAAAGGAGTCATCAACTACATCACAGTGATAAATCTATAAATCATTGGAATTTTTCTTCAATCATCATCAATAACTCAAATAGCTACTGGAACATCTTCAATATCTTCAATACTGGAACATCAATATCTTCAGTACTGATTCTTCATCTTCTGCAGCACTCAATCACTCGATCAACTACATCAACAACATCATCTGGATATCCCGATCAACAACACCATATGTATCTCTCGATCAACAACATCATCATCTGGATCTCCTTATTAACAACATCGTATGGATCTCTCGATCAACAACATCATCATCTGGATATCCCGATCAATAGCATCACCATTTGGATCTCTCAATCAAGAGCATCATCATCTGGATATCCCAATCAACAACATCATCTGAATCTCTCGATCAACAACATCATCTGGATCTCTTGATCAAACGCATCATCATTTGGATCTCCTGATAAAAAACATCGTCTGGATGTCTCGATCAATAACATCATCATCTGGATATCCTGATCAACAACATCACCATCTGGATCTCTCGATCAACAACATCATCATCTGGATCTCCCGATCAACAACATCATCTGGATCTCTAGATTAACAACATAACCTGGATCTATCGATCAATAGCATCATCATCTAGATATTCTGATCAACCGCCTCATCGTCTTGATCTCTTGATCAATGGCATCAACATCTAGATCTTCCGATCAACAACATCATAATCTGCAACACACATGATCCAATTATGGGATGATCAATCCCTCTCACTTTAGGACATAAGTCCAAGGAGGATACAATCCTGATCCACTTACGGGATGATCAATCCCTATCAATTTAATACATCATATCATCTCTAGGGATGATGCAATCCCAACCACATAGCTAATCCTTTTTCATATTGGTTGTGACCTAGATCAAATCTAGGATTTACAACCATGGAGCCAGTCCTTTTTCATACTAGTTGTGACCTAGATAAAATCTAGGATTTACAACCATAGAGCCAGTCCTTTTTTATATTGGTTGTGACCTAGATAAAATCTAGTATTTACAACCACAGAGCCAGTCCTTTTTCATACTGGTTGTGACCTAGATCAAATCTAGGATTTACCACCACATAGCCAGTCCTTTTTCATATTGGTTGTGACCTAGATCAAATATAGGATTTACAATCACAGAGCCAGTCGTTTTTCATATTGGTTATGACCTAGACCAAATCTAGGATTTACAACCATAGAGCTAGTCCTTTTTCATATTGGTTGTGTGTGATGAACCTGCAATAATTAATTAATGCAAATACACGAGATATCAGAAATAATAGAACATAATCACTTTTATAATGATCACGGGCCACTTCGAGGGGGCAATCTCCTTTGAGCAAGCTCAATACAATTAACTTCATGGTGCCTTCAATGAACTCAACACACACTTATATACTAAGTCTATGCCCAATACTATGAGTCAAAACCATGGGACATATAATACTATGGGAAGACTTACAAAGCATATGCGTCCAATACTATGGGATAATATAAACTATGGATCAACAAATACTACGGGACGACTTACAAAGCATCTGCATCCAACAACAATATACTAACATAGTAATGAGAAGGGTTGACATAGGTTCCTAACATCCCCTCTCCCTTAGAAAGAGCTTTGTCCTCAAATCTTTGGTTGGAGAAATTGCTGCAGAATCTGAAGGAGTGGTTCCCCGGGTAGCAGGCGCGGGTTGCATTTCAGGCCACTGACGCCTTTGGAGTGTCAAGGAGGATTGCTTGGAAGGCTATAGAGGAAGAAGAACCCTGTCAGCTGCGTGGAAAATGCACTCAGAATGGTGCTGATCGGCTTGTTGTTTCAGGCGAATTCTGGCCATGTGAAGATTGTCCTGCAGAATGAGAAGAATCTGATCGTGGTTTCGAAGAACTGAGTCAATTTCCTGAACTAGGGAGCTGCTAAGGGTGTATGGAAGAAGAACTGGTGGTGTTTTTCCATAGACTGCTTCATATGGTGTCCTTTGAGATGTGGTATTGTACCACTAGAGCGTTGCTAGGAAATCCATAGAAATAGTGCCAAAGCTGTCTAGGGATGGGCAAGGGTTTGAGCAATCCTGAAAGGAGTGTCGTTTCACCCTTGTTGACTTGGAAACTATCATCGTCAGCCACCATCTGTTGAATTGTCATTTTTAGTCCCTGCCCAAAGAAGTTACATTGTTCCCGGTCATACATTTTGCAAAACCCAGAGTGCTCTGTTGATGAAGAAGCATGGAGTTCATAGAAGAGAGAGCCCTGTTGAACATATTGCAACCAATTTGGAACAAGCAAAGAAAGAGATGTAAGAGAAATTGGTTCATCAATTGTGCAAGAAGGAGCATCTTCCACCATATTGTCCTTACCCTTCTTGTAAGTGAACACATAGGGATAACCCATGAGTTGGATAACCCATTTCAGGTGTGTTGGGGAGGAGACCCATTGTTCCAGAAAATTTTCCAGACTCGGGAGATCAGTCTTGATGCAGAAATAATTCCCTAATAGGTATGGCTGCCACTTCTGTACTGCATGCAAAATAGCCATCATTTCCTACTGAGAGGTAGATGTGGCTAAATTCCTACCGGAAAGGTCTCTTGAAGGCAGCAAGCGCATTGGTTCAGCAAAGATACCTGCATATCTATCCAAGGAAGTAGTGGAGACTATTGATGGGTGCATCTGAATGGAATTGAGCTGAGCGATGACACCATGTGAATTATTCTTAAGGATTTTTTCCAGGCGATGTGAACTGATGATGCAGAGAGACCCTGATTGGAAGCCCATAAATTTGTGTTGTGCCCCGTTGACTTTAAACTGCATCGAAAGTTCAGCAAAATCCCATAAGATGGGGCCAAGTGTGCGTAACCATTGAACGCCCAAAACCACATCACATCCGCCTAAGGACAAGGAAAACATATCAGAGCATAGGTTATAATCTTCCATAGATATACACACATTGTGACACTTCCCCTTGCAAGGTAAGGTGCCCCCATTGGCAACCATGACTTCAAATTTGGAGCAAGGATGGACAAAACAATCAGCCTGTTTGGCAATTCGAGGGTCAATAAAGTTATGAGTGCTACCAGAATCAATGAGTCTCTTAAGATGGAGCTTCTTGAAGTATCCCCTGACCCACATTGTTTGTGGGGTGGTGATGCCTGTTACATCATGGAGAGAGATCTTGGGTGGGTCGTCCTGAGATGGGGTGTCAACAGGAGGGTGTTGAATGTCGACCTGATCATCTACTGTATTTGTAGCTTCTTCACCAAGTTCTAAGGCAGGCGAAGAATCCACATCCAAGAGATAGAGCTTTTGTTGAACACATCTATGTCCCCGAGTGAATTTCGCATCACAATTATAGCAAAGTCATTTTTCTTGACGTGCCTGCATTTCTATTTCAGACAAATGCTTGATAGGAGTTGGTTGAGGAGAAGGCATGATGGGAGGTCATTGGGAACCCATATTTCTGAAGGGAACTGTAGCTAGGGTTTTACCCCTAGCTTGTGCCAATGAGCACCTACTAAGGAGAATGGACTCCTTAGTAGCAGTTCAGCAAATGTAAATAATTAAGCTAAAACATAAATTAAATTACTTCTAAAACAAGCATGAAACATAAACAACAAATTTAAAGAATGGCTTTTTGTATTGATGTTACCTTCAATGTAAAGGTTTG
The DNA here is from genome assembly GCA_027924585.1 of Larix kaempferi. Classification (NCBI taxonomy): domain Eukaryota; kingdom Viridiplantae; phylum Streptophyta; class Pinopsida; order Pinales; family Pinaceae; genus Larix; species Larix kaempferi. The sequence continues at coordinate 470,429 of BSBM01001304.1, forward strand.
ATGAAGCCCTTTGCAGTGTCCAAGAGGATGCTCCAAGCTTCAATATGCTCCTTCTCCTTCTCCAATGTTGGGAATGGGCCAAAGGTGGCTCTCAAGGTGAAAATAGTTCAATGGTGAACTAGGGTTTCGAGAGAGATTTTGGCAGAGTAAGGGTGCTTGTGATTGTGGATATGGAATAAGGGATCTCCATCACCTATTTATAGTTTTTTGGTGGTGGAGTGCTGACCCATGGTTTTAGGAAACACATGGTTTTGGGCAGCTGTATAGGGTTTTTTCCTCCTTTTCCTCATTATTTTATATTTTTTATTCCCTTTTTAGGGGATTTTGCTATTTTTGGAGGAAAAGGGGGTTTTTTTTTAGCCTTTTTAGGCTATTTTGAGGGTTTTTTGGCCTTTTGGAGGCATTTTAGGCCTTTTGGAGGCTTTTTAATGCGATTTTTTGGGATTTTTAATGGAAATATGGTAGGAAAATGGACAAATGAGCCATATAATGTGGTAAATGAGCTAGTGAGCACTTTTTGGGTGTTAACAGATTGCCCCCTGATGTGCGAGGGCAGGAGCTCATCGTATGGCCGATGGACATCATAAGTCATGAATGGTTTTCCTGGGTGTGGAGAGAAGAGAAGAAACAAACTGAAGCCCGGAACAACGATCCTGAACAACTGCAAGAACTGAAAGTACATAACCTCAATAATGGATGAGGAATCATCTGATCATATGGACGAGGCGGGCATACCCATGCTCGTATCAGGATACATAAACAGAACTGTAAGGCCCAAAAAAAGGGGGACCTGTAAGATACATAGATCACCACTGTGTACATCATAAGAGTCCAGAGGGGACACAAAATATGGGACATACTGCTGGGCGGACCATGTCTGAACTGAAGAACTGGTGCACTGGAACATCAACAGTGCTGCTAACTGGGGTACCAGAGGAACTGATGAGCTGCTAGACCATAATGACTGGGAGCAATAACCTCGATGGTACACTGAGCTGGAACTGAAATGGGTACTCAAGGAAGCAGATATCTGGATGGCTTCCGAATACAAACGCCTAACGCAGCCCGGACATCCACGGGAACATATAACTGGGTGTTCTGAAGTGACTCACCAATGTGCTAGGGTCGGGGGAAATCCAGGGTCTTCGACTAAAACTGATGGGATATAATCCTACGCGATCCTCAACGATGCGATCAAGGTGCTGAAGTCGAGCATGTGAGGAACAACCACTCAGAGAGGCAATGATGTCTCCTCTCAGAATGATCCGTAGGCACTTACCACAGATGGTGATAAGTCCAAGGCGTAGGGACCTCTGGGCCTATCCTCTGGAATAGAGGAGCTGTCGTCGACAAAGGGAGACCTGCAACTACCAAGGCAATGATGTTTCCTTGACAGGAGCGCGAGGTGAAGAACCGAAATGTGATAGTACTGATGGCAGGACTGACCAAACTGTGGGGGGAAAACTGGGCAAGTAGAGTGGGTGGACTCAAACTTCCTTTGTTCAGAGTATGATAATGGGAATGATCTGGTAGCATATGAAACTGACTGAGGGGAAAGGGATCATAGCTGGAATGGATCTGGGAGGATAACTGGCTGAGGGAGACTCAAGCGGGTATAAAATGGCAGGAGACTGCAGAATACTCTGAACAAAGGCGACCTGATTGGGGGTGCTGCCGAGATGATCAATCTTAGTGCCAGGAGGCACGGGAGGGTACTTCTTCATGGGTTAAGGAACTAGAAGAAGTATGTGTATAAAATGATACTGTCGTGTGGATTTTACGAGCCCAGGACAGTTCATGCTCGTGGTTGCTTTCAATTTTAAGGAGTCTGAAAGCGATAAGAAGACTCTGAAATGATGGAATGGTACTGTCGTGTGGATTTTCCGAGCCCAGGACAGTGCATGCTCGTGGTTGCTTTCAATTTTAGAGAGTCTGAAAGCAAGTAAGAAGACTCCATGGGGTTGCTTTTTCGTAGATTTAGTCTCCAAGGCTCAAAGAAGCATAAAAGGATGCAATGAAGAACTCTTCTAGCCGGTGTGACTAGAGTATTCCTTTTTCGTAATTAGTCTACCAGGTCCGGAAAAGGGTTAAACTTATACCAGATAGACGCCCTTTCAGGTACTTTAACGAGCATGAAAGGAAGCAAGATTGCTCGGCGATCTTTTCATTCTTTTAGGAGTCAGAAAAGAGCTTAACGGAAACTCCCTAAGTGCCTTTTTCGTAAAGGACTTGTCCGGCCCGAAAAAGGGATAAAATTATACCGAACAAAAGGAATGGCCAGGCAAGGAGGAAGTGTTCAATCAAGGATCAGTAATGATGACCGAGAACGAGGGTAGTGGGGAACACTGGTGGGCCTCCTTGCTGGGTAGATGAAATGGTGGCAAAATAACGAAACATTTGCAGTATGACAGGAGTGAATGGCTCATGTAAAAATGTGGAACAATTCGACGGCGGCCGATGTGGCGCGCAAACCGAGGCAGCAAGGTGTTGGGACACAATGTTGAAATTGTACCAAGTGAGAGCGAGGAATGATCTCAAGCATCATCACGAGCTCGGAAAAATGAATCCGATGATATAAAGGATGTCAAAAAATGGGTAACGACCGATGTGGCACGCAAACCGAGGTGACGGGGGCATTTCAAAAAAATGCCCAGAAAATCTGGAGGTGAGGGCGAGAAATGATCTCAAGCAGCATCACCAGCTCGGAAAAATGAATCTGGCGATATAAAGGGTGTTAAAAACGGGTAACGGTCGATGTGGCACGTACACCGAGGCGACGAGGGCGTTTTGGAAAAAATACCCAAAAAATTGGGGGGTGAGAGCGAGAAATGATCTCAAGCATCATCACCAGCTCGGAAAAATGAATCCGATGATATAAAATAGGTGAAAAACGGAGAACGACCGAAGTAGCACGCAAACCGAGGCGACTAGTGGCGTCTGGACACAATGTTGATATTGGTCTTGGTGAGAGCGAGAAATGATCTCAAGCATCATCACGGGCACGGAAAAATGAATCCGGCGGTGCAAATGGTGCGAAAAACGGAGGTCATAAGGACTCCGGAATGGTCAAAGGAACTAACTAGGTTAAAAAATGGTTGCAAATAAAGGTGAGCCCACCAAGCCAAGGATGCAGTGGTGGGGAGAAATGATGACCCGTGGGGGAAGAATACTAGGTGTATCAAATCAAATCAAATCTACAAGTGATATGTGAGCTCAAAGATGGTTGAGATCACAAGTGTGAAAAAGTGAGCAGGGTTAATGACTTGCCCCCATGCTATGTGCATGGGGTTTGGGATTATGGATCACATATGTGTTGGTTTGAACGATGGGTTCATTGACGTGCTGAGATAGATGTGATGGGGAAGGTTCAAAATGATTGATCATGCCCCCTATCCCAGGGTCGAGGGAATCTATTATGCCCCTTGACTCAGAGGTGTCAAGGTGGTGCTCTATGATGGCGGGGTCAAGACCGGGCACTTCGGTATAGGACCAGGCAAAGACATCACGGAATTCTTGGAAGAGTTTTTTATAATCCTCAATCTCCTGCTCGCTGCAGGAGGCTCCTAAAGTGATGAGTTCAGGGGCACGTCCTGGGAACTTTGAGGGAGGAAGAGGACGCTGTTTCTGACGGACGGGGGGTATATCAGGCCATGTGTCAATGTGGTGCTCTATAATGGCAGGGTCAAGACCAGGCATTTCGGTATAGGACCAGGCAAAGACATCACGAAATTCTTTGAAAAGGTTTGTGCAGTCCTCAATCTCTTGTTTACTGCAGAATGCTCCTGAAGTAATGAGTTCAGGGGCACGACCTGGAGCAGCGATATCAACTTGGATGACAGGTGAGATGTTGGCCATGTTACCTTCCTCGAAGGCATCCGGAGCAGGAATAGGGTCCTTGAACCAGTCGACCTTGGTGGGGAGGAAGTCTTTGGATTCAACCGTGAATTGGTTAGCTGTGCTAGAGGAGGATTCTTCTGGGATGAAATAGGAACGATGATGCATATCATCCCAGGGATAATCCGGGGCAGTAAGGGCCTCAAGAATCTCCTCATCAGTACGGAAAGTCTGCGTCATCAAATCGTTTGACGAGGGGGTAGTGGTTGAAGAGATCATATAGATGGTATTGACCTCTCCGGAAGTTGAAGAGTCTGGGGGGTAGATCTCCTCAATGGTAGGTGGTGCCGTCTCAAGATCCAGATTGTTCATCTCATAGAGAGCCGCTCTGTAATCCGGGAGATCGGGACAATGATGTGAATAGTGCCCGTAAATACCGCAGATGGCGCAGGAGTGGTTGGTACGTAGGGACTTATCTTTAGGCTTAGGAGTAGGGTTTAGTTCGACTGTTGGGATGTTGGGGTCATCATCGAGCATTTGCATGTGCTTCTGCAATGCGGGTAACTGTGGGCATTGGTGGGTCGCATGGCCCAACTCGTCACACAGCGAGCACTTGGGAGGAGCACGAAACACTGGAGGGTTTTTGACTGTCTTGGGCGGTGGTACAGCAGTGTAAGGTTTTGGACCTCTGCCCCCAGTGGGTTTGGGAGTAGGAGGGGGTGTCGTGGAGGACGAAGGGGTAGAGACACCGGGAGGTGGCTGAGTGGTAGTAGCCATGGGTTGCACCGGTTGGAGGACGACATCTGGTGTCGGCGGGCGAACGGGAGGCAAAAGATACCATACAGGTAATCCCAAGGTTAACCCAGGGAGGCTAAGGGTAGCCATGACCGGGGCGCTTACTAATCCCGATGGAGGAACTAGGAAGGGGATCGTATGGATCGGTGTAACACCAATGTGGCTAGGTACCAGTGGTGGTTTAGGTAACAAGGGTGGTTGAGTGTTAGGTGGTAGGTTGTCGTGGGACAAGGTACATAAGTCAGACATTTCGGGCGTAGATGACGGTGGAGGAATGGATTGAAAGGTGGAGGTCATTGGCGCGTCTGAGTAGACTCTAGGCCCCGTAGAGGAAACAAACGAGGTGGTGGCAGGAGAAACAGGTTGTTCAACCATGGGGAGAACATTTTCCGGTGCCGCCGGAGCACTGGGATCATAGTATGTGAGCTGGTCAATCTTAACCACGCGTCCTTCATGGGGGAACATCATGGTGCGAAAGACAGAAGAGGCAACCGCCCGCATGGCATACATGTAGCTGCGGCCAAGTAAAAGGTTATAATCCAATTGGGCATTGATTACCTCTATGTCAATAAGGACTGTTTTACCACCCAACTGGACGGGGACATTGGCTAGGAGGCTTTGGGGCTGAGCCGAACGACCGTCGTAGGCGCATAATGCAGTGGTGGACTGCTGGAGAGGAGGGGATCCTAGCTTATTCCATACAAATGTAGACATGACGCATGTGGAAGCACCCTCATCGATGATGCACCGATGGATGACAAGATTCCTAACGGAGACAGTAACTTGGAAGGCTAAGATGGAAGGTAGGCATGGTTCAGACTGGTCTAAATCAAATGCCATCAAATGCGAATCAGTTGGGTCAATCCCCCCAATGGAGGAAAGTAAAGTCTTGCGCTGAGAACGGCAGTTCTTCAAGACTTCTAACGCAGACATGGCTGCGGGAGATTGGGCTAGGTCGTCTACGATGTTGTAGTTTGACGCAGCGCGCGCATTAGGGTTATTGTTGATTCGGCGAAGTGGGAAACGAGGTGCTTTCGCAGCGCCATCTATGGGAGGCGGAGGTATACGTAACGCCTGATTGGTGGGATGAGCGTTAGTAGGTTTATCCGTGGGAGGGGCTTCAGAGGTGGAGCCGTATTGGTTCCGACGGGTCTGGAGGTTGACATCAGCAGATGACATCATCAGTAAGTGGTGGGTACCTGAGTCAAACATGGGTTGATCAGGAGCAGCGTAGGTGATCTGCTGTTGTTGGGCCGCATTGGCTTGATGGGGAACCAACGGCTGAGTGTTCACTACGCCTTGGGTCGGTAAGGGGTTTTGCAGCACCAAAGGGGGTTGTTGAGGTTAGGGGGGGTTGGGTGGCGCTTGGGGGGTCGCATGCCCTTGGCGATGGGCCTCGTCAACCCAGAGTTGGCGAGCTCGCTCCAAGTGTGGGAAAGCATGGGTATAGTGCCCATAGACCCCGCAAATAGAACAAGGGTGGTTCGTTCGCAAATTGGGGTTTTTAGCCTGCTTGGGCGGGCGATCAGGGTTTTGATTAGCGGGGTCCGCGTTGTTGTTGTCAGGGGGATTAGCCGGTTGACCAGCTTGGTCTGCAGGTTGGTTGTTTCCCCGATTACAGCCCTTGCCGCGGTTCTGTTGGCCCTGGTTATGTTGGTTGTTCTGGTTTTGCTGCGGGTTCTGTTGGGCGTAAACTTGCCCTTGGGCAGCAGGTGGATTCTGAGGTTGCGCAGGTGCAGGAGCAGGCTGCGGAGGATGATATGCAGGTTGAGGCTGAGCAGGTGCAGCAACTTGAGGGGGTTGCTGATAGGACTGCGGAGCAGGTTGTGGATGTGCCGCAGGGGCTGCCTGGGGCGGATAACAAGCGGGTTGGGCTTGTGGAGGCGCAGGAGCGGGGGCAGCCTGCTGATGGTAGTAAGGCTGAAGGGCGACTGGAGGAGCATAAGCAGGAGTCGCATACCCGAAGCACTGAGGTGGACATGAGGGTCCATGGGAATGGTGATGTGTCATGGGAGCATATGAGTTGGTTGCTCCAGACTGGGAGGTATCCCTCGACAGGTCGGGGCCAGTGGTAGGACGTGCTATAGAAAATGGTTGGGGATGCGAAGAAACACGGCCAATGATACCATCTGCAGTGTGGGATGCCCCCGGCGCATCGTGATGGGAGGAATCGCCGCGAGGGGCGTCAGGTATAATGGTATAAAGGTAACCCGATTGGGCGTAAATGAGGTCGAACTGTTGGGCCTTAAGGATGGCTTCTTCTTCAGACTGGGGTCTTTCTGAGGCCACATCCTTAGCGATAACCGGGAGAAGGGATTTGAGGAACCAATCTAGGAAGATACGGTCGTCAAGTTTGATCTTGCATAATCTACGGCGTCGACGCCACTCATGGATGTGGTCTGTGATATGGGTAGCCGTGTTTTGTCTACAAGAGAGAAGGATCTCAACGCCCGCGTCATAGCGGACAGGCAACTGGAAGAACTGCAGGAAGGTCGAGGCCAGGGAAGCAAAGGTGGCGTGGGTCCCGTGAGGCTGCTCAATATACCACTTGGCTGCAGAGCCAGTGAAGGTGCGCTGTAAGAGACGGAGGCGAACAGAGTCATCCACTATGGAGTTAGAGGAACACCATAGGTGGAAAGACATGATATGATTTTGTGGGTCCTCACCGGCCTTGCCCTCGAACTTAGGGATGTCAGAGGGTAGTTTGGTAGGCATATGAGGCCATGTAGGGTTGTGTCGAATAGGATCATTGGTCAATCTGGCCAGGTCAGGTAGGTTGAGGCTAGCCATGAATGGCAAACTGGAAGAAGGCTGCGACACAGAAGTGCTTTGGACCAAGTTGGGGCCAGTGCCCCCAAGTGGAGGGACAATATTTAGGGTGGTGCACCCAATTGGGGGAACTGAGGTAGTGAAGGATGGTCCAGCACCACCATGGGTAGTGTGAGCCACTGATGTAGTGGGGATGGGTATTCCCGCTGTGGGTATAGGTACTGTGAGGGGAACGGTAGATGGTTGCCCCATGGAGGGCATACCAAAAACAGGTGTAGTAACTGGTGTAGTGGTGGATGTGCCACCAATGGTCCCTATGACAAATGGAGTGGAAGTCGTGCCAGCCATGGGGCTAGTAGGGGCAGTAAAAAAAGGGTTCTCAGACTCTTCGTCAGAATCAGAGGTAAAGTAAGGGGCGTCACTATCTGGTGACGGAGTCCTACGTCGCTGACGAGTGGAGTCAAGTGACAAGGCTCTAGATCTGTGATGAGTGGTATCAACGGACAATGATCGGAATCTATGACGGGTGGTGTCGAAAGAACCGTGCTGTGGGGGCTCGCCCCTGAGGCGCCGAGAATGTCTCGGGGACTCAATGGTGACAGATGGTGTCAAATCTCTGTGGGTTGAGGTGAGTATAAAAACAGCTCAAAGATCCTAATGCAACCGAGTGTGCAAAAGGAGAGCTAAAAAGCAAGGCACTCAGGCCAACAACCAACTCAAAACACCCACTGCAGCAGCTGTGCTACAATAGGTGGAGTAACAACAAAGATGGTCAGAATACCAACAAGCAGCAGGTTTCCTAAAAAAAGAAAAATGGTGGACTCACTAGACCAAAGGGAGGTAAAGGAGCATGCAAACACCTAGCTAAAAGTATTCTGACTCAACTAAACATATCCTCTGCAAGGTGATGAAATCCAAGTCAGACAATATGAGTAGGAAAGCCAAGTGGCTATGATATCCCCCTACCGGGAGGGACACCGGGTAGTCAATCCTAGAAGAATGGAAACTAAGATACCCCGTTCATGACACGTCCAGAAAGGTGAATCTGCCGTTTAGTTCGTTGACCGCAATACCCCTATACAGGGATATCCCGCGAACCGCGAAAGGTAGCCCTTCGGTTACTGAATGGATTGCGTTATTCCACTCAGGCCTCCGGAACCAGTCTCCCGACTTCAACCCTCCTAAGGGAGAGGCCCTCTGATAAACTGGTCGTGACCGTGCCAAAAAGTACTAGGGGATTTTGGTTCCCTATTTGGACAACAACTATGTCTCAAGTGAAATAACCAAGGGGTGTTATTGGAAGCCTATCCCCCTGATCCTACCTAACTACAATGATTGTTTTGTGTTCCCCAAGTGGGGTTAGAATGTTGGTTTAATTAGGTACTTTTTAAGGCTCACTTGATTTTATGTGACAGAGTGTGTGCTCGTGAGGTAATGATCCCAAAAATAGAAGTGCCACAAGGGAGGGCAACTTCCAATCTATCAATAATGCTGAAATTGATTCTTTTAACTTGCAAAATTTTCTGAATTAAAAATACTGAAATTTTAAAAAGACTCTGTAAAGGGAACAAAAATTTGGTTGCAGAAAGGCTGTAAGGAAGTGGGCTGCAGTAGGACAGAGGGCTGTTCAGATGCAGAAAATATTGCAGCAAAAGGGGCTGGGCTCAAGACAGGAAAAGAGCAGAAATCAGACCGCGGGTCTGTGGCGATTTGGAACAGGCCGACCGCGGGTTTGAGGGAAACAGCGGCGGTCAGGTCGCGGCTATCGGGCCAACAGAAGCAGTCGGGACGCAGGAAACAGGGAAAAAGACACAGTCGGGTCGCGGCTATCGGGCCAACAGAGGCAGTCGGGACGCAGGAAACAGGAAAAAAGACACAGTCGGGTCGCGGCAAAAAGGCTAACAGGCGCAGTCGGGACGCCCGAAAGAGGCAAAAAGCCGCAGTCGGGACGCGGGAAAAAGGCCGACAGGCGTAGTCAGATCGCGGCAAACAGGCTGATTAGCCACGGTCGGATCGCAGGTAACAGACTTGAATCCGCCGGCAGAGCGTCGGAAGCAGTCTGAGAGCCACGGTCGGATCACGGGTAAAGGCCTGAAAGGCGCGGTCGGGACGCGACTGCAGAGGAAAAAGACGCGGTATGCGGCGGCCGAAAGGGACAGCCGAAAGGAAAAAATTTAAAAAACGGAAACCAGAAATTCGAAAACTAGGGGAGTCGCCAAAACTGTAGCTAGGGTTTTACCCCTAGCTTGTGCCAATGAGCACCTACTAAGGAGAATGGACTCCTTAGTAGTAGTTCAGTAAATGTAAATAATTAAGCTAAAACAGAAATTAAATTACTTCTAAAACAAGCATGAAACATAAACAACAAATTTAAAGAATGGCTTTTTGTATTGATGTTACCTTCAATGTAAAGGTTTGATGAAGCCCTTTGCAGTGTCCAAGAGGATGCTCCAAGCTTCAATATGCTCCTTCTCCTTCTCCAATGTTGGGAATGGGCCAAAGGTGGCTCTCAAGGTGAAAATAGTTCAATGGTGAACTAGGGTTTCGAGAGAGATTTTGGCAGAGTAAGGGTGCTTGTGATTGTGGATATGGAATAAGGGATCTCCATCACCTATTTATAGTTTTTTGGTGGTGGAGTGCTGACCCATGGTTTTAGGAAACACATGGTTTTGGGCAACTGTATAGGGTTTTTTCCTCCTTTTCCTCATTATTTTATATTTTTTATTCCCTTTTTAGGGGATTTTGCTATTTTTGGAGGAAAAGGGGGTTGTTTTTAGCCTTTTTAGGCTATTTTGAGGGTTTTTTTGGCCTTTTGGAGGCATTTTAGGCCTTTTGGAGGCTTTTTAATGGGATTTTTTGGGATTTTTAATGGAAATATGGTAGGAAAATGGACAAATGAGCCATATAATGTGGTAAATGAGCTAGTGAGCACTTTTTGGGTGTTAACAGATTGCCCCCTGATGTGCGAGGGCAGGAGCTCATCGTATGGCCGATGGACATCATAAGTCATGAATGGTTTTCCTGGGTGTGGAGAGAAGAGAAGAAACAAACTGAAGCCCGGAACAACGATCCTGAACAACTGCAAGAACTAAAAGTACATAACCTCAATAATGGATGAGGAATCATCTGATCATATGGACGAGGCGGGCATACCCATGCTCGTATCAGGATACATAAACAGAACTATAAGGCCCAAAAAAAGGGGGACCTGTAAGATACATAGATCACCACTGTGTACATCATAAGAGTCCAGAGGGGACACAAAATCTGGGACATACTGCTGGGCGGACCATGTCTGAACTGAAGAACTGGTGCACTGGAACATCAACAGTGCTGCTAACTGGGGTACCAGAGGAACTGATGAGCTGCTAGACCATAATGACTGGGAGCAATAACCTCGATGGTACACTGAGCTGGAACTGAAATGGGTACTCAAGGAAGCAGATATCTGGATGGCTTCCGAATACAAACGCCTAACGCAGCCCGGACATCCACGGGAACATATAACTGGGTGTTCTGAAGTGACTCACCAATGTGCTAGGGTCGGGGGAAATCCGGGGTCTTCGAATAAAACTGATGGGATATAATCCTACGCGATCCTCAACGATGCGATCAAGGTGCTGAATTCGAGCATGTGAGGAACAACCACTCAGAGAGGCAATGATGTCTCCTCTCAGAATGATCCGTAGGCACTTACCACAGATGGTGATAAGTCCAAGGCGTAGGGACCTCTGGGCCTATCCTCTGGAATAGAGGAGCTGTCGTCGACAAAGGGAGACCTGCAACTACCAAGGCAATGATGTTTCCTTGACAGGAGCGCGAGGTGAAGAACCGAAATGTGATAGTACTGATGGCAGGACTGACCAAACTGTGGGGGGAAAACTGGGCAAGTAGAGTGGGTGGACTCAAACTTCCTTTGTTCAGAGTATGATAATGGGAATGATCTGGTAGCATATGAAACTGACTGAGGGGAAAGGGATCATAGCTGTAATGGATCTGGGAGGATAACTGGCTGAGGGAGACTCAAGCGGGTATAAAATGGCAGGAGACTGCAGAATACTCTGAACAAAGGCGACCTGATTGGGGGTGCTGCCGAGATGATCAATCTTAGTGCCAGGAGGCACGGGAGGGTACTTCTTCATGGGTTAAGGAACTAGAAGAAGTATGTGTATAAAATGATACTGTCGTGTGGATTTTACGAGCCCAGGACAGTTCATGCTCGTGGTTGCTTTCAATTTTAAGGAGTCTGAAAGCGATAAGAAGACTCTGAAATGATGGAATGGTACTGTCGTGTGGATTTTCCGAGCCCAGGACAGTGCATGCTCGTGGTTGCTTTCAATTTTAGAGAGTCTGAAAGCAAGTAAGAAGACTCCATGGGGTTGCTTTTTCGTAGATTTAGTCTCCAAGGCTCAAAGAAGCATAAAAGGATGCAATGAAGAACTCTTCTAGCCGGTGTGACTAGAGTATTCCTTTTTCGTAATTAGTCTACCAGGTCCGGAAAAGGGTTAAACTTATACCAGATAGACGCCCTTTCAGGTACTTTAACGAGCATGAAAGGAAGCAAGATTGCTCGGCGATCTTTTCATTCTTTTAGGAGTCAGAAAAGAGCTTAACGGAAACTCCCTAAGTGCCTTTTTCGTAAAGGACTTGTCCGGCCCGAAAAAGGGATAAAATTATACCGAACAAAAGGAATGGCCAGGCAAGGAGGAAGTGTTCAATCAAGGATCAATAATGATGACCGAGAACGAGGGTAGTGGGGAACACTGGTGGGCCTCCTTGCTGGGTAGATGAAATGGTGGCAAAATAACGAAACATTTGCAGTATGACAGGAGTGAATGGCTCATGTAAAAATGTGGAACAATTCGACGGCGGCCGATGTGGCGCGCAAACCGAGGCAGCAAGGTGTTGGGACACAATGTTTAAATTGTACCAAGTGAGAGCGAGGAATGATCTCAAGCATCATCACGAGCTCGGAAAAATGAATCCGATGATATAAAGGATGTCAAAAAATGGGTAACGGCCGATGTGGCACGCAAACCGAGGTGACGGGGGCATTTCAAAAAAATGCCCAGAAAATCTGGAGGTGAGGGCGAGAAATGATCTCAAGCAGCATCACCAGCTCGGAAAAATGAATCTGGCGATATAAAGGGTGTCAAAAATGGGTAACGGTCGATGTGGCACGTACACCGAGGCGACGAGGGCGTTTTGGAAAAAATACCCAAAAAATTGGGGGGTGAGAGCGAGAAATGATCTCAAGCATCATCACCAGCTCGGAAAAATGAATCCGATGATATAAAATAGGTGAAAAACGGAGAACGACCGAAGTAGCACGCAAACCGAGGCGACTAGTGGCGTCTGGACACAATGTTGATATTGGTCTTGGTGAGAGCGAGAAATGATCTCAAGCATCATCACGGGCACGGAAAAATGAATCCGGCGGTGCAAATGGTGCGAAAAACGGAGGTCATAAGGACTCTGGAATGGTCAAAGGAACTAACTAGGTTAAAAAATGGTTGCAAATAAAGGTGTGCCCACCAAGCCAAGGATGCAGTGGTGGGGAGAAATGATGACCCGTGGGGGAAGAATACTAGGTGTATCAAATCAAATCAAATCTACAAGTGATATGTGAGCTCAAAGATGGTTGAGATCACAAGTGTGAAAAAGTGAGCAGGGTTAATGACTTACCCCCATGCTATGTGCATGGGGTTTGGGATTATGGATCACATATGTGTTGGTTTGAACGATGGGTTCATTGACGTGTTGAGATAGATGTGATGGGGAAGGTTCAAAATGATTGATCATGCCCCCTATCCCAGGGTCGAGGGAATCTATTATGCCCCTTGACTCAGAGGTGTCAAGGTGGTGCTCTATGATGGCGGGGTCAAGACCGGGCACTTCGGTATAGGACCAGGCAAAGACATCACGGAATTCTTGGAAGAGTTTTTTATAATCCTCAATCTCCTGCTCGCTGCAGGAGGCTCCTAAAGTGATGAGTTCAGGGGCACGTCCTGGGAACTTTGAGGGAGGAAGAGGACGCTGTTTCTGACGGACGGGGGGTATATCAGGCCATGTGTCAATGTGGTGCTCTATAATGGCAGGGTCAAGACCAGGCATTTCGGTATAGGACCAGGCAAAGACATCACGAAATTCTTTGAAAAGGTTTGTGCAGTCCTCAATCTCTTGTTTACTGCAGAATGCTCCTGAAGTAATGAGTTCAGGGGCACGACCTGGAGCAGCGATATCAACTTGGATGACAGGTGAGATGTTGGCCATGTTACCTTCCTCGAAGGCATCCGGAGCAGGAATAGGGTCCTTGAACCAGTCGACCTTGGTGGGGAGGAAGTCTTTGGATTCAACCGTGAATTGGTTAGCTGTGCTAGAGGAGGATTCTTCTGGGATGAAATAGGAACGATGATGCATATCATCCCAGGGATAATCCGGGGCAGTAAGGGCCTCAAGAATCTCCTCATCAGTACGGAAAGTTTGCGTCATCAAATCGTTTGACGAGGGGGTAGTGGTTGAAGAGATCATATAGATGGTATTGACCTCTCCGGAAGTTGAAGAGTCTGGGGGGTAGATCTCCTCAATGGTAGGTGGTGCCGTCTCAAGATCCAGATTGTTCATCTCATAGAGAGCCGCTCTGTAATCCGGGAGATCGGGACAATGATGTGAATAGTGCCCGTAAATACCGCAGATGGCGCAGGAGTGGTTGGTACGTAGGGACTTATCTTTAGGCTTATGAGTAGTGTTTAGTTCGACTGTTGGGATGTTGGGGTCATCATCGAGCATTTGCATGTGCTTCTGCAATGCGGGTAACTGTGGGCATTGGTGGGTCGCATGGCCCAACTCGTCACACAGCGAGCACTTGGGAGGAGCACGAAACACTGGAGGGTTTTTGACTGTCTTGGGCGGTGGTACAGCAGTGTAAGGTTGTGGACCTCTGTCCCCAGTGGGTTTGGGAGTAGGAGGGGGTGTCGTGGAGGACGAAGGGGTAGAGACACCGGGAGGTGGCTGAGTGGTAGTAGCCATGGGTTGCACCGGTTGGAGGATGACATCTGGTGTCGGCGGGCGAACGGGAGGCGAAAGATACCATACAGGTAATCCCAAGGTTAACCCAGGGAGGCTAAGGGTAGCCATGACCGGGGCGCTTACTACTCCCGATGGAGGAACTAGGAAGGGGATCGTATGGATCGGTGTAACACCAATGTGGCTAGGTACCAGTGGTGGTTTAGGAAACAAGGGTAGTTGAGTGTTAGGTGGTAGGTTGTCGTGGGACAAGGTACATAAGTCAGACATTTCGGGCGTAGATGACGGTGGAGGAATGGATTGAAAGGTGGAGGTCATCGGCGCGTCTGAGTAGACTCCAGGCCCCGTAGATGAAACAAACGAGGTGGTGGCAGGAGAAACAGGTTGTTCAACCATGGGGAGAACATTTTCCGGTGCCGCCGGAGCACTGGGATCATAGTATGTGAGCTGGTCAATCTTAACCACGCGTCCTTCATGGGGGAACATCATGGTGCGAAAGACAGAAGAGGCAACCGCCCGCATGGCATACATGTAGCTGCGGCCAAGTAAAAGGTTATAATCCAATTGGGCATTGATTACCTCTATGTCAATAAGGACTGTTTTACCACCCAACTGGACGGGGACATTGGCTAGGAGGCCTTGGGGCTGAGCCGAACGACCGTCGTAGGCGCGTAATGCAGTGGTGGACTGCTGGAGAGGAGGGGGATCCTAGCTTATTCCATACAAATGTAGACATGACGCATGTGGAATCACCCTCATCGATGATGCACCGATGGATGACAAGATTCCTAACGGAGACAGTAACTTGGAAGGCTAAGCTGGAAGGTAGGCGTGGTTCAGACTGGTCTAAATCAAATGCCATCAAATGCGAATCAGTTGGGTCAATCCCCCCAATGGCGGAAAGTAAAGTCTTGCGCTGAGAAGGGCAGTTCTTCAAGACTTCTAACGCAGACATGGCTGCGGGAGATTGGGCTAGGTCGTCTACGATGTTGTAGTTTGACGCAGCGCGCGCGTTAGGGTTATTGTTGATTCGGCGAAGTGGGAAACGAGGTGCTTTCGCAGCGCCATATATGGGAGGCGGAGGTATACGTAACGCCTGATCGGTGGGATGAGCGTTAGTAGGTTTATCCGTGGGAGGGGCTTCAGAGGTGGAGCCGTATTGGTTCCGACGGGTCTGGAGGTTGACATCAGCAGATGACATCATCAGTAAGTGGTGGGTACCTGAGTCAAACATGGGTTGATCAGGAGCAGCGTAGGTGATCTGCTGTTGTTGGGCCGCATTGGCTTGATGGGGAACCAAACGCTGAGTGTTCACTACGCCTTGGGTCGGTAAGGAGTTTTGCAGCACCAAAGGGGGTTGTTGAGGTTGGGGGGGGTTGGGTGGCGCTTGGGGGGGCCGCATGCCCTTGGCGATGGGCCTCGTCAACCCAGAGTTGGCGAGCTCGCTCCAAGTGTGGGAAAGCATGGGTATAGTGTCCATAGACCCCGCAAATAGAACAAGGGTGGTTCGTTCGCAAATTGGGGTTTTTAGCCTGCTTGGGCGGGCGATCAGGGTTTTGATTAGCGGGGGTCCGCATTGTTGTTGTCAGGGGGATTAGCCGGTTGACCAGCTTGGTCTGCAGGTTGGTTGTTTCCCCGATTACAGCCCTTGCCGCGGTTCTGTTGGCCCTGGTTACGTTGGTTGTTCTGGTTTTGTTGCGGGTTCTGTTGGGCGTAAACTTGCCCTTGGGCAGCAGGTGGATTCTGAGGTTGCGCAGGTGCAGGAGCAGGCTGCGGAGGATGATATGCAGGTTGAGGCTGAGCAGGTGCAGCAACTTGAGGGGGTTGCTGATAGGACTGCGGAGCAGGTTGTGGATGTGCCGCAGGGGCTGCCTGGGGCGGATAATAAGCGGGTTGGGCTTGTGGAGGCGCAGGAGCGGGGGCAGCCTGCTGATGGTAGTAAGGCTGAGGGGCGACTGGAGGAGCATAAGCAGGAGTCGCATACCCGAAGCACTGAGGTGGACATGAGGGTCCATGGGAATGGTGATGTGTCATGGGAGCATATGAGTTGGTTGCTCCAGACTGGGAGGTAGCCCTCGACAGGTCGGGGCCAGGGGTAGGACGTGCTATAGAAAATGGTTGGGGATGCGAAGAAACACGGCCAATGATACCATCTGCAGCGTGGGATGCCCCCGGCGCATCGTGATGGGAGGGAATCGCCGCGAGGGGCGTCAGGTATAATGGTATAAAGGTAACCCGATTGGGCGTAAATGAGGTCGAACTGTTGGGCCTTAAGGATGGCTTCTTCTTCAGACTGGGGTCTTTCTGAGGCCACATCCTTAGCGATAACCGGGAGAAGGGATTTGAGGAACACATCTAGGAAGATACGGTTGTCAAGTTTGATCTTGCATAAGCTACGGCGTCGACGCCACTCATGGATGTGGTCCGTGATATGGGTAGCCGTGTTTTGTCTACAAGAGAGAAGGATCTCAACGCCCGCGTCATAGCGGACAGGCAACTGGAAGAACTGCAGGAAGGTCGAGGCCAGGGAAGCAAAGGTGGCGTGGGTCCCGTGAGGCTGCTCAATATACCACTTGGCTGCAGAGCCAGTGAAGGTGCGCTGTAAGAGACGGAGGCGAACAGAGTCATCCACTATGGAGTTAGAGGAACACCATAGGTGGAAAGACATGATATGATTTTGTGGGTCCTCACCGGCCTTGCCCTCGAACTTAGGGATGTCAGAGGGTAGTTTGGTAGGCATATGAGGCCATGTAGGGTTGTGTCGAATAGGATCATTGGTCAATCTGGCCAGGTCAGGTAGGTTGAGGCTAGCCATGAATGGCAAACTGGAAGAAGGCTGCGACACAGAAGTGCTTTGGACCAAGTTGGGGCCAGTGCCCCCAAGTGGAGGGACAAGATTTAGGGTGGTGCCCCCAATTGGGGGAACTGAGGTAGTGAAGGATGGTCCAGCACCACCATGGGTAGTGTGAGCCACTGATGTAGTGGGGATGGGTATTCCCACTGTGGGTATAGGTACTGTGAGGGGAACGGTAGATGGTTGCCCCATGGAGGGCATACCAAAACCAGGTGTAGTAACTAGTGTAGTGGTGGATGTGCCACCAATGGTCCCTATGACAAATTGAGTGGAAGTCGTGCCAGCCATGGGGCTAGTAGGGGCAGTATAAATAGGGTTCTCAGACTCTTCGTCAGAATCAGAGGTAAAGTAAGGGGCGTCACTATCTGGTGACGGAGTCCTACGTCGCTGACGAGTGGAGTCAAGTGACAAGGCTCTAGATCTGTGATGAGTGGTATCAACGGACAATGATCGGAATCTATGACGGGTGGTGTCGAGAGAACCGTGCTGTGGGGGCTCGCCCCTGAGGCGCCGAGAATGTCTCGGGGACTCAATGGTGACAGATGGTGTCAAATCTCTGTGGGTTGAGGTGAGTATAAAAACAGCTCAAAGATCCTAATGCAACCGAGTGTGCAAAAGGAGAGCTAAAAAGCAAGGCACTCAGGCCAACAACCAACTCAAAACACCCACTGCAGCAGCTGTGCTACAATAGGTGGAGTAACAACAAAGATGGTCAGAATACCAACAAGCAGCAGGTTTCCTAAAAAAAGAAAAATGGTGGACTCACTAGACCAAAGGGAGGTAAAGGAGCATGCAAACACCTAGCTAAAAGTATTCTGACTCAACTAAACATATCCTCTGCAAGGTGATGAAATCCAAGTCAGACAATATGAGTAGTAAAGCCAAGTGGCTATGATATCCCCCTACCGGGAGGGACACCGGGTAGTCAATCCTAGAAGAATGGAAACTAAGATACCCCGTTCATGACACGTCCAGAAAGGTGAATCTGCCGTTTAGTTCGTTGACCGCAATACCCCTATACAGGGATATCCCGCGAACCGCGAAAGGTAGCCCTTCGGTTACTGAATGGATTGCGGCATTCCACTCAGGCCTCCGGAACCAGTCTCCCGACTTCAACCCTCCTAAGGGAGAGGCCCTCTGATAAATTGGTCGTGACCGTGCCAAAAAGTACTAGGGGATTTTGGTTCCCTATTTGGACAACAACTATGTCTCAAGTGAAATAACCAAGGGGTGTTATTGGAAGCCTATCCCCCTGATCCTACCTAACTACAATGATTCTTTTGTGTTCCCCAAGTGGGGTTAGAATGTTGGTTTAATTAGGTACTTTTTAAGGCTCACTTGATTTTATGTGACAGAGTGTGTGCTCGTGAGGTAATGATCCCAAAAATAGAAGTGCCACAAGGGAGGGCAACTTCCAATCTATCAATAATGCTGAAATTGATTCTTTTAACTTGCAAAATTTTCTGAATTAAAAATACTGAAATTTTAAAAAGACTCTGTAAAGGGAACAGAAATTTGGTTGCAGAAAGGCTGTAAGGAAGTGGGCTGCAGGTAGGACAGAGGGCTGTTCATATGCAGAAAATATTGCAGCAAAAGGGGCTGGGCTCAAGACAGGAAAATAGCAGAAATCAGACCGCGGGTCTGTGGCGATTTGGAACATGCCGACCGCGGGTTTGAGGGAAACAGCGGCGGTCAGGTCGCGGCTATCGGGCCAACAGAAGCAGTCGGGACGCAGGAAACAGGGAAAAAGACACAGTCGGGTCGCGGCTATCGGGCCAACAGAGGCAGTCGGGACGCAGGAAACAGGAAAAAAGACACAGTCGGGTCGCGGCAAAAAGGCTAACAGGTGCAGTCGGGACGCCCGAAAGAGGCAAAAAGCCGCAGTCGGGACGCGGGAAAAAGGCCGACAGGCGTAGTTAGATCGCGGCAAACAGGCTGATTAGCCACGGTCGGATCGCAGGTAACAGACTTGAATCCGCCGGCAGAGCGTCGGAAGCAGTCTGAGAGCCACGGTCGGATCGCGGGTAAAGGCCTGAAAGGCGCGGTCGGGACGCGACTGCAGAGGAAAAAGACGCGGTATGCGGCGGCCGAAAGGGACAGCCGAAAGGAAAAAATTTAAAAAACGGAAACCAGAAATTCGAAAACTAGGGGAGTCGCCAAAACTGTAGCTAGTGTTTTACCCCTAGCTTGTTCCAATGAGCACCTACTAAGGAGAATGGACTCCTTAGTAGCAGTTCAGTAAATGTAAATAATTAAGCTAAAACAGAAATTAAATTACTTCTAAAACAAGCATGAAACATAAACAACAAATTTAAAGAATGGCTTTTTGTATTGATGTTACCTTCAATGTAAAGGTTTGATGAAGCCCTTTGCAGTGTCCAAGAGGATGCTCCAAGCTTCAATATGCTCCTTCTCCTTCTCCAATGTTGGGAATGGGCCAAAGGTGGCTCTCAAGGTGAAAATAGTTCAATGGTGAACTAAGGTTTCGAGAGAGATTTTGGCAGAGTAAGGGTGCTTGTGATTGTGGATATGGAATAAGGGATCTCCATCACCTATTTATAGTTTTTTGGTGGTGGAGTGCTGACCCATGGTTTTAGGAAACACATGGTTTTGGGCAACTGTATAGGGTTTTTTCCTCCTTTTCCTCATTATTTTATATTTTTTATTCCCTTTTTAGGGGATTTTGCTATTTTTGGAGGAAAAGGGGTTTTTTTTTTAGCCTTTTTAGGCTATTTTGAGGGTTTTTTGGCCTTTTGGAGGCATTTTAGGCCTTTTGGAGGCTTTTTAATGGGATTTTTAATGGAAATATGGTAGGAAAATGGACAAATGAGCCATATAATGTGGTAAATGAGCTAGTGAGCACTTTTTGGGTGTTAACAGATTGCCCCCTGATGTGCGAGGGCAGGAGCTCATTGTATGGCCGATGGACATCATAAGTCATGAATGGTTTTCCTGGGTGTGGAGAGAAGAGAAGAAACAAACTGAAGCCCGGAACAACGATCCTGAACAACTGCAAGAACTGAAAGTACATAACCTCAATAATGGATGAGGAATCATCTGATCATATGGACGAGGCGGGCATACCCATGCTCGTATCAGGATACATAAACAGAACTATAAGGCCCAAAAAAAGGGGGACCTTTAAGATACATAGATCACCACTGTGTACATCATAAGAGTCCAGAGGGGACACAAAATCTGGGACATACTGCTGGGCGGACCATGTCTGAACTGAAGAACTGGTGCACTGGAACATCAACAGTGCTGCTAACTGGGGTACCAGAGGAACTGATGAGCTGCTAGACCATAATGACTGGGAGAAATAACCTCGATGGTACACTGAGCTGGAACTGAAATGGGTACTCAAGGAAGCAGATATCTGGATGGCTTCCGAATACAAACGCCTAACGCAACCCGGACATCCACGGGAACATATAACTGGGTGTTCTGAAGTGACTCACCAATGTGCTAGAGTCGGGGGAAATCCGGGGTCTTCGACTAAAACTGATGGGATATAATCCTACGCGATCCTCAACGATGCGATCAAGGTGCTGAATTCGAGCATCTGAGGAACAACCACTCAGAGAGGCAATGATGTCTCCTCTCAGAATGATCCGTAGGCACTTACCACAGATGGTGATAAGTCCAAGGCGTAGGGACCTCTGGGCTTATCCTCTGGAATAGAGGAGCTGTCGTCGACAAAGGGAGACCTGCAACTACCAAGGCAATGATGTTTCCTTGACAGGAGCGCGAGGTGAAGAACCGAAATGTGATAGTACTGATGGCAGGACTGACCAAACTGTGGGGGGAAAACTGGGCAAGTAGAGTGGGTGGACTCAAACTTCCTTTGTTCAGAGTATGATAATGGGAATGATCTGGTAGCATATGAAACTGACTGAGGGGAAAGGGATCATAGCTGGAATGGATCTGGGAGGATAACTGGCTGAGGGAGACTCAAGCGGGTATAAAATGGCAGGAGACTGCAGAATACTCTGAACAAAGGCGACCTGATTGGGGGTGCTGCCGAGATGATCAATCTTAGTGCCAGGAGGCACGGGAGGGTACTTCTTCATGGGTTAAGGAACTAGAAGAAGTATGTGTATAAAATGATACTGTCGTGTGGATTTTACGAGCCCAGGACAGTTCATGCTCGTGGTTGCTTTCAATTTTAAGGAGTCTGAAAGCGATAAGAAGACTCTGAAATGATGGAATGGTACTGTCGTGTGGATTTTCCGAGCCCAGGACAGTGCATGCTCGTGGTTGCTTTCAATTTTAGAGAGTCTGAAAGCAAGTAAGAAGACTCCATGGGGTTGCTTTTTCGTAGATTTAGTCTCCAAGGCTCAAAGAAGCATAAAAGGATGCAATGAAGAACTCTTCTAGCCGGTGTGACTAGAGTATTCCTTTTTCGTAATTAGTCTACCAGGTCCGGAAAAGGGTTAAACTTATACCAGATAGACGCCCTTTCAGGTACTTTAACGAGCATGAAAGGAAGCAAGATTGCTCGGCGATCTTTTCATTCTTTTAGGAGTCAGAAAAGAGCTTAACGGAAACTCCCTAAGTGCCTTTTTCGTAAAGGACTTGTCCGGCCCGAAAAAGGGATAAAATTATACCGAACAAAAGGAATGGCCAGGCAAGGAGGAAGTGTTCAATCAAGGATCAGTAATGATGACCGAGAACGAGGGTAGTGGGGAACACTGGTGGGCCTCCTTGCTGGGTAGATGAAATGGTGGCAAAATAACGAAACATTTGCAGTATGACAGGAGTGAATGGCTCATGTAAAAATGTGGAACAATTCGATGGCGGCCAATGTGGCGCGCAAACCGAGGCAGCAAGGTGTTGGGACACAATGTTGAAATTGTACCAAGTGAGAGCGAGGAATGATCTCAAGCATCATCACGAGCTCGGAAAAATGAATCCGATGATATAAAGGATGTCAAAAAATGGGTAACGGCCGATGTGGCACGCAAACCGAGGTGACGGGGGCATTTCAAAAAAATGCCCAGAAAATCTGGAGGTGAGGGCGAGAAATGATCTCAAGCAGCATCACCAGCTCGGAAAAATGAATCTGGCGATATAAAGGGTGTCAAAAATGGGTAACGGTCGATGTGGCACGTACACCGAGGCGACGAGGGCGTTTTGGAAAAAATACCCAAAAAATTGGGGGGTGAGAGCGAGAAATGATCTCAAGCATCATCACCATCTCGAAAAAATGAATCCGATGATATAAAATAGGTGAAAAACGGAGAACGACCGAAGTAGCACGCAAACCGAGGTGACTAGTGGCGTCTGGACACAATGTTGATATTGGTCTTGGTGAGAGCGAGAAATGATCTCAAGCATCATCACGGGCACGGAAAAATGAATCCGACGGTGCAAATGGTGCGAAAAACGGAGGTCATAATACCCCTATACAGGGATATCCCTATACAGGGATATCCCGCGAACCGCGAAAGGTAGCCCTTCGGTTACTGAATGGATTGCGGTATTCCACTCAGGCCTCCGGAACCAGTCTCCCGACTTCAACCCTCCTAAGGGAGAGGCCCTCTGATAAACTGGTCGTGACCATGCCAAAAAGTACTAGGGGATTTTGGTTCCCTATTTGGACAACAACTATGTCTCAAGTGAAATAACCAAGGGGTGTTATTGGAAGCATATCCCCCTGATCCTACCTAACTACAATGATTCTTTTGTGTTCCCCAAGTGGGGTTAGAATGTTGGTTTAATTAGGTACTTTTTAAGGCTCACTTGATTTTATGTGACAGAGTGTGTGCTCGTGAGGTAATGATCCCAAAAATAGAAGTGCCACAAGGGAGGGCAACTTCCATGCTATCAATAATGCTGAAATTGATTCTTTTAACTTGCAAAATTTTCTGAATTAAAAATACTGAAATTTTAAAAAGACTCTGTAAAGGGAACAAAAATTTGGTTGCAGAAAGGCTGTAAGGAAGTGGGCTGCAGGTAGGACAGAGGGCTGTTCAGATGCAGAAAATATTGCAGCAAAAGGGGCTGGGCTCAAGACAGGAAAAGAGTAGAAATCAGACCGCGGGTCTGTGGCGATTTGGAACAGGCCGACTGCGGGTTTGAGGGAAACAGCGGCGGTCAGGTCGCGGCTATCGGGCCAACAGAAGCAGTCGGGACGCAGGAAACAGGGAAAAAGACACAGTCGGGTCGCGGCTATCGGGCCAACAGAGGCAGTCGGGACGCAGGAAACAGGAAAAAAGACACAGTCGGGTCGCGGCAAAAAGGCTAACAGGCGCAGTCGGGACGCCCGAAAGAGGCAAAAAGCCGCAGTTGGGACGCGGGAAAAAGGCCGACAGGCGTAGTCAGATCGCGGCAAACAGGCTGATTAGCCACGGTCGGATCGCAGGTAACAGACTTGAATCCGCCAGCAGAGCGTCGGAAGCAGTCTGAGAGCCACAGTCGGATCGCGGGTAAAGGCCTGAAAGGTGCGGTCGGGACGCGACTGCAGAGGAAAAAGACGCGGTATGCGGCGGCCGAAAGGGACAGCCGAAAGGAAAAAATTTAAAAAACGGAAACCAGAAATTCGAAAACTAGGGGAGTCGCCAAAACTGTAGCTAGGGTTTTACCCCTAGCTTGTGCCAATGAGCACCTACTAAGGAGAATGGACTCCTTAGTAGCAGTTCAGTAAATGTAAATAATTAAGCTAAAACAGAAATTAAATTACTTCTAAAACAAGCATGAAACATAAACAACAAATTTAAAGAATGGCTTTTTGTATTGATGTTACCTTCAATGTAAAGGTTTGATGAAGCCCTTTGCAGTGTCCAAGAGGATGCTCCAAGATTCAATATGCTCCTTCTCCTTCTCCAATGTTGGGAATGGGCCAAAGGTGGCTCTCAAGGTGAAAATAGTTCAATGGTGAACTAGGGTTTCGAGAGAGATTTTGGCAGAGTAAGGGTGCTTGTGATTGTGGATATGGAATAAGGGATCTCCATCACCTATTTATAGTTTTTTGGTGGTGGAGTGCTGACCCATGGTTTTAGGAAACACATGGTTTTGGGCAGCTGTATAGGGTTTTTTCCTCCTTTTCCTCATTATTTTATATTTTTTATTCCCTTTTTAGGGGATTTTGCTATTTTTGGAGGAAAAGGGGGTTTTTTTTAGCCTTTTCAGGCTATTTTGAGGGTTTTTTTGGCCTTTTGGAGGCTTTTTAATGGGATTTTTTGGGATTTTTAATGGAAATATGGTAGGAAAATGGACAAATGAGCCATATAATGTGGTAAATGAGCTAGTGAGCACTTTTTGGGTGTTAACAGGAACAAAGGTGAGTTTGGAGCGTTGTTGGGCTACGATCTTGTCCTCGGCCAGCTTAGCCAACCCTAGGACTTCCATCATTGTGTTGGGACAAAACATTTTGACCTTTGAGCGGATTTCATCCTTGAGACCACTGATAAAACAACTCCTGTAGAATTCATCAGACAATCATTGTGTGATTGGCCAATTTCTCAAATTCTGTCTGATACTCTCTCACTGTGCCAATTTGGTGAAGTTTAGTGAGTGCTCTTGTGAAATCATGAAAATCACTAGGACCAAATCGTGGCAAAATGAGTTGGCAAAAATCTGTCCAGTTTGGCTCGGGATGAGCTTTGATGTACCAACGGTACCATTGAAGGGCTTCCTGTTCCAAATGAAAGGATGCAAGTGGAACTTTCTGGACATCAAAAGTATTATGCAGACTGAAATATTGTTATGCTCGGTATATCCATCCAGTCGGATCAGTACCATTGAAGCGAGGAAAATCAAGCTTCGGCCCGCGAAAATTGCTAGAAGAATAGAACCCGGTGGCTGCAAAAGATTCTGGCTGTCGGGTATTGTTCATGGCTGAATACTGAAGATGGAGGCTGAGAAATTTTTCATCCAGATATTGGAGTTTGGTTTGGATGGCTGCAAGTGCTTCCTCCATGGTGTTTGCTCCTGCATGGGTGACAACCATAACTAGGTTTTTTTTGTTTTGGTGGAATGGGTAGAAAAACACAAACAGAAGTTGATTTAGTAAAGGGAAATTTGGATTGGGGAAACAATCTGATGGGTAATTGGGGTTTGACTATATTTTGGATACTGTCGAAAGGACAAGAAATCAAAAAGGGGGATTTCAGAAGCGGGGTGATAGAATGAGAAAATTTGGCAGAGAGGGACAAAGAAGCAGAATTCAGAAAGGAATTTTGTGGTAAAATTTGAAGGTGATTGGGTGAAATCTGAGGAAGTTATGGCAAACCCTAAAAATAGACAAATGTGGGATTTCGGGATTTGGGAAGGGGAATTGGGGATAGGGTCCTCATGAATGAAAGATGCAGAATGGAATGACAGGAGTTCCCCAAAAATTTCAAGGGAAACAGAGTGAAAACAAGGGATCCGCAACAAATGGATCTGCAATGGCGCGGAAGGGATTGAAAACGGCTGGATCTGAAACGATGACTGGATCTAGAACGACTTTCAGAATAGATTTGAAACGGCTGGATCTGGAGTGGAAGTGATCGACAACAGTTCAACTAAAAATAGATATGGACCCTAGGTATGTGCGGCTTCCTAATAGGTTAGGGGTTTCACTCGGCCACCAATGTTGTCTGACGGCTTACGTATTGGGGCAGTACCCCTCACTCCACAGCTCAGGTAAAACTAATAATCGCTTTGCCACAAACGGCATCTCTTGGTTTAGCTCACGAGTGGAAACTAGTCAATCAGGTAGGGGTTTTATCCTTTTTCGCTGGCAGGTCCTCTCAATGGGCCAGCTACTTTGGGGTTCTTGTGGTACTCCTCACAATGATTTTTAGGGATTATACCCAAGTACTTCCCACAATTAAGTGGATAGGGATTATTCCCAAATCCGAAGCTGCAACAGATGCGAAAAAAAATTTGGCAGAAATTCCACCCAACGAGCCCAAGAAAGTGCTCTGATACCAGATGTGATGAACCTACAATAATTAATTAATGCAAATACATGAGATATCAGAAATAATAGAACATAATTACTTTTATATTGATCATGGGCCACTTCGAGGGGGCAACCTCCTTTGAGCAAGCTCAATACAATTAACTTCACGGTGCCTTCAATGACCTCAACACACACTTATATACTAAGTCTATGCCCAATACTATGAGTCAAAACCATGGGACATATAATACTATGGGACGACTTACAAAGCATATGCGTCCAATACTATGGGTCAATACTATGGGCTAATATAAACTACGGATCAACAAATACTACGGGACGAATTACAAAGCATATGCGTCCAACAACAATATACTAACATAGGTTCCTAACTATTAGGAACCCATGTCTTTACTTTGTTAGTATGTTGTTGTTGGACGCATATGCTTTGTAAGTCGTCCCGTAGTATTTGTTGATCAATAGTTTGTGTTATTGTTGTTGGCGCATATGCTTTGTAAGTCACCCGTAGTATTGTTGATCCATAGTTTATAACGGCCCATGGTTTCGACCCATAGTATTGGCGCCTAGAATTAGTATATAAGTGTGTGTTGAGACCTATGAAGGCACCGTGAAGTTATTTGTATTGAGCTTGCTCATAGGAGGTTGCTCCCTCGAAGTGGCCCGTGATCAATATAAAAGTGATTTTGAGTTATGTCATTTCTGCTATTTCGCATATTTTCATTAAGTAATTGTTGCAGGTGCCTCACATCTGGTATCAGAGCACTTTCTTGGGCTCGCTGGGTGAAATTTCTGCCATTTTTTTTTTTTTCGCATCCGTTCCAGGTTCGGATTTGGGAATAATCCCTATCCACTTAACTGTGGGAAGTACTTGGGCATAAGCCCTAAAACTCATTGTGAGGAGTACCACAGGAACCCCGAAGTAGCTGTCTCATTGAGAGGACCTGCCAGCGAAAAGGGAAACGACCCCTACCTGATTGACTAGTTCCCACCCGTGAGGTAAACCAAGAGCTTTCATTTGTGGCAAAGCGGTTATCAGTTTTACCTGAGCCGTGGAGTGAGGGGTACTGCCCCAATACGCAAGCCGTCAGACAGCATTGGTGGCTGAGTGAAAACCCTAAACTGTTAGGAAGCCGCACATACCTAGGGTCCATATCTACTTTCAGCTGAACTATTGTCGATCACTGCTGCGCCGTTTCAGATCCATTTTGCAAGCCGTTCCAGATCCAGCCGTTCGGCGCTGTTCCAGATTCGTTCCGAGCCGTAGCCGCTCCAGTCTGTAATAAAAAAAAAATTTCGAGCCGTAGACGCTCCAGTTTTTTCTCCATATCTCCCTTGTTTTACCTCTGTTTCCCTTGAAATTTTCAGGGAACCCTTGTCATTCCATTCTGCATATTTCATTCCTGAGGACCCTATCCTTAATTCCCCTTCCTACAGCCCAAAATCCCACATTTGTCTATTTTTAGGGTTTGCCATAACTTCCTCAGATTTCACCCAATCACCTTCAATTTTTACCACAGAGTTCCTTTATGAATTCTGCTTCTTTGTTCTCCTCTGCCAAATTTTCCCATTCTTTCACCCCGCTTCTGAAATCCTCATTTTTGCTTCCATGTCTATCCAACAGTGTCCAAAAACCTAGTCAAACCCCAATTACCCTTCTGATTTTTTCCCAAATCCAAATTTTCCTTTACTGAAGTAGTTCCTGTTTTTGTTTTCCTACCCTGTCAAAAAAAAAAAAAAAAAAAAACCTGGTTATGGTTTTCACCCGTGCAGGAGCAAAAACCATGGAGGAAGCACTTGCAGCCATCCAAGCCAAACTCCAGGATCTGGATGAAAAATTTCTTGGTCTCCATCTTGAACATTCAGCTATGAACAACAAACGGCAGTCCGAGTCTTCAGCAGACAATGGGTTCTCTTCTTCCAGCAATTTCCGTGGTTCGAAGCTTGATTTTTCTCGCTTCAATGGTACCGATCCAACTGGATGGATCTATCGTGCAGAACAGTATTTCAGTCTGCATAATACTTTTGATGTCAACAAAGTTCCATTGGCATCCTTTCATTTGGAACAGGAAGCTCTTCAATGGTACCGTTGGTACATCAAGGCTCATCCAGAGCCCAACTGGCCAGACTTTTGCCAGCTCCTTTTGCAACGATTTGGTCCTAGTGCTTTTGATGACTTCATAGGCACCCTCACTAAACTTCTCTAAACTGGCACTATGAGAGAGTATCAAACCGAATTTGAGAATCTAGCCAACCACACCGAAGGATTGTCTGATGAATTTTACCGGAGTTGTTTTATCAGTGGTCTAAAGGATGCCATCTGCTCTGAGGTCAAAATGTTCTGTCCCAACACAATGATGGAAGCACTCGGGTTGGCTAAGTTGGCAGAAGACAAGATTGTAGCCCAACAACGCTCCAAGACCACTTTTGTTCCCTTCTGAAATATGGGCTCTCAGCAACCACTTATACCGCAGGCTCCTCAACTGACTCCTATCAAGCATTTGTCTGAAACAGAGATGCAAGCACACAGAGAAAAGGGGCTTTGCTATAATTGTGATGAGAAATTCACTCGGGGACATAGATGTGTTCAGCAAAAGCTCTATCTCCTGGATGTGGAGTCTTCGCCTTCCTCTGAAATGGGTGATGAAGATCCAGAAACATTGGATGCTCTGGTCGACATTCAGGAACCGCCTATTGACCCTCTGTCTCAAGATGACCAGCCAGAGATATCTCTCCATGCTTTAGCTAGAATCACCACCCCCCAGACAATGCGGGTCAGGGGTTATTTCAAGAAGCTTCCTCTTACAATCCTCATTGATTCTGGTAGCAATCATAATTTCATTGACCCTCGGATCGCCAAACAAGCTGCTTGTTTTATCCATCCTTGCTCCAACTTTGAAGTCATGGTTGCCAATGGGGGCACCTTACCTTGCAAAGAGAAGTGTCGAAATGTGCGTATCTCTATGGGAGATTATACCTTGCGCTCTGACATGTTTGCCTTGCCCTTAGGCGGATGTGATGTGGTTTTGGGCGCTCAATGGCTACGCACACTCGGCCCTATCTTATGGGATTTTGCCGAACTTTGGATGTAGTTTTCCCTCAATGGACACAAACACACATTGACACGATTACAACCAGGTTCTCTCAGCATCATCAGTTCACATCGCATGGAAAAACTCCTCAAGAAGAAATCACATGGTGTCATCGCTCAGATCCATTCCATCCAGATGCAACCATCAGTGGTCTCCACTACTCCTTTGGATCTACAACAAATTCTGGATCGATATACAGGTGTCTTTGCTGAACCAGTGGGATTACCACCTTCCAGGCCAGAAGACCATCGTATTCATCTCCTTCCTGGCAGCGTTCCTCCCAACATCAGGTCCTAGCGCTACCCATTCCACCAAAAAACAGAGATTGAAATTCTCGTTTGGGACTTATTGAAGCAAGGTATTATTCGCCCAAGCACTAGTTCCTTTTCTTCTCCAATTATTCTTGTCCGCAAAAAAGATGGGTCATGGCGCCTCTACATTGACTTTCGAGCACTTAATCACCTCACCATCAAGGATAAGTTTCCAATTCCTGTTGTTGATGAGCTTCTTGACGAGCTTCATGGGGCTCACTTTTTCTCCAAGTTGGATCTTCGTTCTGGGTATCATCAAATTCGGGTTCATGAGGATGATATTCCTAAAACAGCTTTCTGCACACATGATGGCCATTATGAGTTTTTGGTCATGCCCTTTGGCCTCACTAATGCTCCTTCCACATTCCAGGCCTTAATAAAATAAAATATTTCGACCCTACTTGCAGAAATTCATTCTGGTATTCTTTGATGATATCCTCATCTATAGTAAAACATGGGATGAACATCTCCAGCATCTGGATCTTGTCATGCAAATTTTCTCTGACCATCATCTCCATGCCAAGCAGTCTAAATTTGTTTTTGGACAAAAGGAAGTTGAGTATCTCGGGCACATTATCTCAGCACAAGGGGTTCGTGTGGATCCTGCCAAAATCGATGCCATGAACAATTAGCCACATCCTCAGACACTCAAGAGCCTTCGTGGTTTTTTGGGGTTGACTGGATACTACCACAAGTTTGTCAAGGATTATGGGAAGATTGCAGCTCCATTAACTGCTCTATTGAAAAATGATGCTTTTACATGGACACCTGCTGCTCAGTGTGCATTTGACAAACTAAAACAAGCTATGTGTACTACGCCTGTGCTAGCTATGCCCGATTTTTCCAAGCCCTTCACTATTGAGAGTGATGCTTGCGGCAATGGACTTGGTGCTGTTCTCCTTCAAGATGAACACCCCATTGTGTTCACCAGCAAAGCCCTTTCAGGTAAGAATTTAGCTACCTCTACCTATGAGAAGGAAATGATGGCTATTTTGCATGCAGTACAGAAGTGGCGTCCATACCTATTAGGGAATCATTTCTGCATCAAGACTGATCACCAGAGTCTGAAATATTTCTTGGACCAGCGTGTCTCCTCCCCGGCACAACAGAAATGGGTTAGCAAACTCATGGGTTATGACTATGAGATCACTTACAAGAAGGGTAAAGACAACATTGTGGCAGATGCTCTTTCTCGCACATTTGATGCCCAAGGTTCTCTTTCAGCTATTTATATGCCTGTTCCAAATTGGTTGCAATCTGTTCAACAGGGTTATGTCAATGACTCTTCCTTATCTCAGATCATCCAACGCTTGACCAACAACCCTTCTACTGTACCACATTAATCTTGGGATGGTGCTTCTCTGTGATACAAGGGTTGTCTGGTGCTTCCCCAGAGCACAGATCTTCAACAGGCTGTCTTCTATGAACTCCATGCTTCTCCATCAACCGAGCACTCTGGGTTCCTCAAAACATATCAACGAGCACGGCGTAACTTCTTTTGGCAGGGCATGAAAAGGACAATTCAACATATGGTGGCCGAATGTGATACCTGCCAACACAATAAGGGTTAAACAACACTCGTTCCAGGATTGCTTGAACCCTTTCCCATACCTACACAGATTTGGACAGATATTTCTATGGATTTCATTGAAGGGATCCCTAAATCTGGCGAGAAGACAGTGATTCTCGTTGTGGTTGATCGCCTCTCCAAATATAGTCATTTTTGTGCTCTCAGCCATCCCTATACAGCCTCCTCAGTCGCTCAAATGTTTATGGACCAGATCTTTCGTCTTCATGGCATCCCTTCTTCCATTGTCTCAGATCGTGATGCGACTTTCACCAGTCATTTTTGGACAGAACTATTTCGCCACACTGGCACCAAACTGAAGATGAGTTCAGGGTATCACCCACAAATAGATGGTCAGACTGAAATTGTCAATAAATGCTTGGAAACTTATCTTCGTTGCTTCACCTCAGAACAACAACATCAGTGGGAAAAGTGGCTCCCTCTCACTGAAAGGTGGTACAATACCTCTTACCACACTGCCTCTAAAATGACCCCATATGAAGCAGTCTATGGTCAGGCACCTCCAGCTCTTCTTCCATACACCCCCACCAGTTCACCAGTTCAGGAAGTTGACACAGTCCTTCGCAACCGCGATCAGATTCTTCACATTTTGCGGGACAATCTTCACATGGCAAGAAATCGCATGAAGCAACAAGCGGATTAGCACCGTTCGGAGCACACTTTTCAAGTCGGAGATATTGTTTTTCTTCGTCTCCAGCCGTACAAACAATCCTCCTTGAAACTCAAAGGGCGTCATAAGCTCGCTCCAAAGTTCTATGGGCCATACCGGATTCTTCAAAAGATTGGGTCCGTTGCTTATAAATTGGAACTTCCTCCTTCTTCCCGCATTCATCCAGTCTTTCATGTCTCTTGTCTGAAGAAAGTTCTTGGCACCAACATCAGCGGCCAAACGATTTTACCCGAACTGGATAATGAAAGATCCATCCTTTTGGAGCCAGAGGCCATCCTCAATTGGCGCACGCGTCATCTTCGCTCTTGCTCTATCACAGAGGTCTTAATTCAGTGGTACGGCATGCAACCGGAGGATGCTACATGGGAACCACTCCTTCAGATTCAACAACAATTTCCACATCTAAAGCTTTGAGGACAAAGCTTTTTTTAAGGGGGAGGGGATGTTAGGAACCCATGTCTTTACTTTGTTAGTATGTTGTTGTTGGACGCATATGCTTTGTAATTCATCCCGTAGTATTTGTTGATCAATAGTTTATGTTATTTTTGTTGGCGCATATGCTTTGTAAGTCACCCGTAGTATTGTTGATCCATAGTTTGTAACGGCCCATGGTTTCGACCCATAGTATTGGCGCCTAGAATTAGTATATAAGTGTGTGTTGAGACCTATGAAGGCACCGTGGAGTTATTTGTATTGAGCTTGCTCATAGGAGGTTGCCCCCTCGAAGTGGCCCGTGATCAATATAAAAGTGATTCTGAGTTCTTTCATTTCTGCTATTTCGCATATTTTCATTAAGTAATTGTTGCAGGTTCCTCACACTAACATTGTGACCTAGATCAAATCTAGGATTCACAACATCTTTCTCGGAGACAAGAGTCTATGGATCTATTTAGGACATGTGTCTAGGGATGATACAATCCACTTGTCAACCTAGACCAAGTCTAAGGACCACACATCGACCTCATCGTTGGTACAGGTATCCTCATCATCTACCTCATCGTCAGTACAGGTATCCTCATCATCGACCTCATCGTCGGAATAGGTATCCTCATCATCAACCCCATCATCGGAACATGTAACCTCATCATCGATACATGTATCCTCATCATCGATACAAGTATCCTCATCATCGATACAAGTATCTTCATCGACCATATCACTCTGCCTTTTGAGGAGGGTCCATTTGAAATACACCAAGCTTGTCTCGGAAATACTCAAACTTTTCTCGAGACAGAGGTTTGGTCAATACATCAGCAACTTGTTCGGCAATGCTTACATACTCGAGATTTATAACTCCTTTCTGCACCATAGCCCATATTCAGAAATATCGGATCTCTATGTGCTTTGAATTATTATGGAATACTGGATTCTCCATCATCTTGATACAACTCTGGTTGTCACACTGGATCACAGTGGATTCCATCTCTAAGTCAAATAGTCCTGATAACATCTTCTGAAGCCATATGGCTTCACAACTAGCAAAGCAAGTTGCTATATATTCTGCATCAGCTTTGCTGAGAGCCACACTGGACTGCTTCCTGCTAAACCACGAGATCATAGAAGATCCCATACAATAACATCCACACGATGTGCTCTTTATGTCTGAGACAATTCCATCCCAATCTGCATCTGTATAACCATACAATTTGAAGTCATGATCTCCAGCATAGTATAGATCAAAGTCTATCGTACCTTTCAGGTACCTCATCACATGATTTGCAGCTACTAGGTGAACACGTCTAAGATCAACTAGATACTGACTCAGGGTGTTCATAGAAAAGAATATATCTGGCCCGGTATTCGTCATATACATCAATGAACCAGTCATCTATCTCTAAACTGTAGAAACCACCGTCCATCATCACGGATCTCTACTTCACATTTTCCTTGGTTAAGGAAAAATCTCATCTGATATTAGCCACATATCTAATCACAAGAATCATGCCAGTATTCTTTAACTCTGAGATCTACTCCCTCTGTGACTGAACACCATTCACACTCTGCATTGAGTGATATTTTGCATATCTATCCGTGCCATCTCCCATCAGATGGGTCTAGTGATATGAGCCTCAAGATCACTCGAACTATATGGCGAGTTCCTTCTTGCATCCATCTAAGAGAAGAATTTCATCTATATATAGAAACCATCTTCAACCTTGTAGCAAAGGTTAAAATCTGCATCACCCATGGTGATCATCAATCTCATCAAATTACTACCGTTCCTAGGTACCTGTTGAACCCGTACAGAGCCTTCTTCAATCATGTGATTCTCTATCAAATCCTGGGAGTTTGCTTGATTCGTACTTCTTCTTCAATTACACCATTCAAGAGAACGGTCTTGTCATCCATGGGTGTAATCTATCTCTGGAAGTGTGTCTAGCCACTTGGATCAAACATCTCGTCTTGATCCTTTCTCTCTTTCTAAGAGAATCCTCTAGCCATGAGCCTTCTATAGTACGTTTGATTTGTAAGTCTTCTTGTTGAACATCCATCACTTTTTCTTTGGAACATGTGTTCATCATCCTTCTTTTGTAGATCATAGCACATGATCTTTCTTGCAAATCCAATTTAATTACATGATTGGTAACACTTCATAATCATCAAATCAAGTTGACGTTTCAATGATAACCTATTATGCATGCTAATATGATTCACATAGTTATGCAACTATATTGACCAATACTTTGGCACAACAGTTTTCTATATCCTGTAGGCTATCTAGATGCCTTCCATCCCTACCAGAACATACTATCAAGAACATGCACGTCTCCCATCATGTCAATAAAGAGGTTTCATTCTCGACAAGCAACAATGGAATGTTTGTCCAACTTACCCATCATATGCATATTAGTAGTATATTGTTCAATGCTATATGAATGCTTACACTATGCATGATATATTCTAGGAATACAAATATGCATGCAATTATTACGAGCAATATCATTTCAAGAAGTAATTCAAATAACAACTCAAATACTATTACTTATCGTTTATGCTTGTGTCGTTGCCTCCCTCTTGATCTCTATTTTCCCTTTATGATAGCATCATGATTATATGTCTTTGAACTTCTATCCATCCTGGACCACTATGCATGCTTAAGTGTGCACTAGTTTCATCATTGTGTCATCCTCAAAATCTCATACATAATCATACATTCATTAGTATAATCTCAATACTATCAAAACATTATGATTCTAAATAATCTTAAACATGTATGGTCATGATCATTTCATACACAAGTATACTTATCTAAGATCCTAACACAAAGTAGGATTCTAACTCGATATAGGAAAACATACCTGGATTAGCATGCTTACTGGTTATGTCTAAAAATGTATATTCTTTGTTCTCTTCAATGATTTAGAGACCTTGTGCTAGTAACCTACATATCTCATAAGTTAAGCATAGTAGAACCAAACCCTACATACCTCGTAAGTAGAGCTTCTATGTGATCAAAGACTATGGATGAGTCTTTGTCTTCATGTCATCATGGTCATATAGATTTTTCTTACTTGATGTACCTTTCATGTTAGCAGACAACATCATCCTCATACAACACCACAAGTGCATTAGTACAATCACAAGTGTCATAACCCTAATCAATGAATGTCTTCTATCATTCACACGCATTCATACTTTTACTAAGGTGATCAGACAATCTAAAATTAATCATGATTGTACAAACATCAATAATATGAAGACAAACATATTATGAACTTAATCATGAAACAGATTTCAAAACATATTTGTATCTTCTCAAGTCATATCTGTCGAGTAGTCTTCTCTATAAGGGTAAAACCCTAACCATCCAAGGTAGTGTTGGCCTGAGAAACTGTCCTAGGCCAACTAACGGAAACACAACCCACACACTCGACTTAATGCAATCTTGTATGTGTTTAAGGTAACTATCTTT
The DNA here is from genome assembly GCA_027924585.1 of Larix kaempferi. Taxonomy (NCBI): domain Eukaryota; kingdom Viridiplantae; phylum Streptophyta; class Pinopsida; order Pinales; family Pinaceae; genus Larix; species Larix kaempferi. The sequence goes on from BSBM01001304.1 coordinate 506,192, forward strand.
CACATGATCAAGGTCCTGATGCCTGTGTGATGTGCTCTTCAAAGTAAAGAGTCTCTCTAAGGTGAGTGTGTGTCAAGTTCACTTAAATCAATCTGCTAATAAACTAAAGAAATTTAACCTAATGACTAACTAATTCTAAAGTCTGTTTTATGCTAAATGTAGAAAATTAGTAGCTCCTAATTCTGTTCTATGATAACCTAAATGTTGATTATCTATCTTGGCCAAGAGCATGAATTATAATAGCAATTTAGGGTTTGAAACTATAAAAGAAATTACACTTCAAAATTGGCAGAAAAGTCCCTAGATGTAGAAGTAAATCCTAATTGTTTCACAATAGATAAAAATCTCCCGCAAAATAATTATAAAAAGAATTTCAAACCTGAAATCAACAATGCTAACTTGAATATACAATTCTAGAAACAATAGAAATATATAATTATGTATCAACTTGTAAATGAAACACAGTCATCATACAAATTAACAAATAATAAGAATCAATTTATCAAATATTAAAATAACAAAATAGTTCATTGATTTCAACCTTGAATAAATCATTCATGTTCTAGATTAGCATATAAATTCGAAATCACCCAACATTAACTTCATATATCATAGCCCAGTATACATACATGTAAGTGAATGAAATACAAAAGAGAATGAAGCAATGAAAAGATACAGTATATTAATATGATATTCAAAGACTTAACCAAAGCCTCCAAAGTTCTGCAATGACTTCGATCTTAAGAAAAAGTTCGAGAAAAATCTTAATTACGCAAAATATGACAAGATACTATATAAAAATGTTTCTCTCAGATGTCCAGGAAATCGAACCCATGTACAATGTCTTGAAGTTTTTTATATAGTAAATACTAGAGCATCTTAAGCATTAATCAAGCATTAATCATCCTATCCTTATGAACTACGTGGATCTCGATCCAAATACAACAGAAAATAGTACAAATTGGTGTTAATTCATCCACGATTTAGGTTTTCTATTGAGTCAAATATGGACTAGAGTAACTATGAAGAAACCACTAACTTACTGGACGAATCTAGCTATTCGTAACTCCTTTGAATGAAAGCATTCTTCGTATATGACGTTCATCCAAGTGTCAATGCCCAAAATAGAAAATGAACTTCCAGCAGATCAGCAAATGGTTGCACATTCATAGCATGAAGACACGGGTAAGCTCCAGTTGGTGAGTTCCAAAACCATAATCAATAGAATCGATCTCCCATCCATAAAAAAAATGACACCTATGATATTCCAAAAAGAGTCGGTCAGAAAAGTGATAATGATAAAAAGAAATAATAAATAGGATGCTTGCAAAATTTTAATTCTGCAGGTGTCCTTATAAAATTACTTTGTACGAAAGACAAAATCCAAATATATGTATTTGTTGACCTGTAAGAGCCGATTTTTTTTAATCACCTGTATATTCGACAAAATTAAAATCATAGAACAAAAATGAACTTTGTCTTCGAAATATAAGTATCAAGAATTCCTAGGAGACTCAATAGAAACCTGAACTAGTGCATTCCTTCTAGCTTCATCTAGTTTAGCCTTAAATTTTGCAGCTCTGATATTTGCGCTTCTGTTTTTCCTAACCAACTTATGATTCTTTAATTCTAGTTTCTTGCTAAGAGTTTTATACCTATTCTTCTTCTTTGTCACATAATTCCACTTACTTTCCCAATTTTCCAATTCATCTTTCAGTTTAGCAATTTCATCCGTAACAAACGAATTAATCAATTTAGCTTCTTTCACATCAATTTCAAGGGTTGATATGCGCTACGCTTGAGAGATAGGAATAAGTTCTTCCATAGCCCTGTCACCTGGTTGATTAACCGAATCTATCACCTTGGTAGGATTTTGATCGACCTTCTCGTTCGATGGTGGCAAAGAATTACGAGCTTGGGAATTTCGAGCTCTAGTCTCGGAAGTTGAATCGTACAAGTATTTCAGATCAATAGGATTCACAAGAGCTTCATCTTGACGAGACTCCAAAGAGTCACTTAATTCAACGACAAGAGCATCCCCTGCAACTAAATTCCTCTCTATAAGAAGCGCGGCTGTCATCCTATGAGTGGTTCGACGAGTTTCCCGATCGCTCAGCACTTTACTCATTTCATCTTCAGTCGTTTCATGACCAACATTTGTTTCTAGGCAGGGAAGACCCTCATTTAGATTTGGTGTAGTAGCCAAAGGTTTATCTATTTCAGCCTAAGGATCATCACAGAGTGTCTCAGGGTTTTCCTCACATTTGAACTTAGGGTCGTCTTCACCTAGGGTTTCACCGAGGCTTTGTATCCGATCTTCAGGGTTAGTTTCAAAACTAGGTTCTCCTACCTCAGACTCAACATGCCTTCGTCTGGTTTTAGACCTTCTTCAGGGCCATTCATCCTTAACTCCAAACGCATTCCTGGAAAGGAATGACTCCCAAGTGTCACCCAATTCTCCTAATCCATGTGAAACAAGGATTTTAATTAGCCCATGATGGAAAAAACTACGTTCCTTATCACCCACATTGTTCTGGTATGCACAGAACATCTTTTGTAAACTATTCAAGAAATAATATGGCATATTTACAGGGTGACCTTTTAAAACCATTAACAAGCGAATATGATAGAAGTGAGTCTGAGATAGTCGGCCCTCATATGTAACGTACCTGATGATAAGCCCAAGCAACGACCACCACTTCATTTTCATCATTTGGGAAGGAAAACCATACTTTGATTCTATTTGTTGATTAACCCCGGTCAGAAACCCTCGCCAATCTTCACTTTTCAAGTGCTTCCATTTAAACTAATGTTCCCCAACCAATGACAGACCTATAGCCTAAGAAATGAATTCCTCTATTAGCTGCAACTCAATATCCCCAATTTGTGCTTTTACACCGTCGAATGAAGTTGCAAACGCCCGAGAAACTGCCATATTAAATCTAGAGAACTTCTATAAGAACCCTAGCCATCCTACCCTTCTAACCGGTTCTGTGCATTTTGGACAAGCATCCAAATATTCATCACCAATAAGCTCGAAACGGGTCACAGGAGCCATGAGGGTAAGGGATATGGTAGAAACTATAGATAGGCGTAAAATCGAAACCAGGGAATCAAAAGGACCTGCATCCAAATCCCTTCGAACCAGCAAAAACATTATCAACTTCATATTGCCTGAGTGAAATAGGTAATCGAAAATCGAATAGGGGGTATGAAGTAATGATAACCTTGAACTAGAGCCAAACACTCGAATTTGCATAACACATACAACATAATAATGGTTTTTAGGGTTTTGGTGAGTATGCGATACCAAGAAGTGACATTTGTGTCATCATGACTCAACAGATGGTAGTAGCTTGTAATGAAAATATCAAACCATAATCTTTGTCATAAATGTCAATGCTAGAACCGACTTACCGCTTGGCTAATTCGGCCATATAACGAACCCAAATAATTCGAGCTAACCCTAAATCATGAATTGAAGGTTCCAATCGTTAATTTTCTCCACCATATACGTGAATAATAACCAAAGTTTAATGGGGAGTAGGATTAATAATCAAACCTAAATCTTGGTTAATGTTGCATAATCATGCTTGTAATCATGCTACAAGAAATGGTTAGGCTTAATACAATCAAACCATTCGAATAGTTCTCACTCCCAATCGCTTGACAAAAGAGTCATAGGCACATAGATCTTTCTTATCATAAAATGTAGAGTTTAGATATGAGAATAGGAATATGGAAATGACAAAACCATAACAATGATTTAAAATGAATTTTTTCCCCAAGATTACCATAATGAGATCAGGTCTTTGAGATAAGCACATCCATTGAGATTAAGTAGATAGATCAAAATAATGATAGGTCATACAAGTGATTATTCCATAAGTCAAAACATCAAAATAATGAATGAAATAATTTTGCATGACTTCACTTTACATCAACGATCTAATCTATAAAATTAGGAGCTGTTAATTTCTAGGGTTATGATCTGCATATATGATCGACAAGAAATGATAAACCACCATTAAAAAGTTCAACTCAATTGGATACTAACAACGAATCTTCCAATCTCCATATACCAGTCAATATTTCAACCTGTATTGGGAGTACCTTCAGAATCGCATATTCTGAAGGCACTCCTAAAATATTTATTTATGAGTGTTGATTAAGGTTGCGATATGTAACATCACTCATGATTAGAAGATTGATGTAGTGACAAATTGAAATTTAGTGTTCGAATTGATCTGGAGGGTGTTGCTTGCCAACAAATGGCAACATGCTAGGACCGAATGTGTTATCTCTGTGAGAGAAACCTCCATACCTTAGATAATTAAAAATGATGTCTTGAAGTATCAAACACCTGCTTGAATGATTCAAATTCCAAACCAGTCCCAAAATGCTAGTCGTTGACAGATTCTTCAACAATGAGCCTTTAGTTGTTATCTGAGTATTCCTTGCCTACTTCACATTTTGACGGACAGGGAGTAAAATGACTTAGTTCTAGAGGAAACCTTTAAGGCCATAGATAGATTAACCAATATCAGTGAAATTTGTAGTTTCTTAAGAACATCAGATGATTTTCTTCTCATGCAAACAAAAGGAATCAAGCAATATTCATTTTTTTCATTTTTTTTAAATGATTATGTACCAGTAGATAAATATGAAAAACATTAGTCAGGGATACTACCTTAGATTGGTAACTAAATGATGATAGCATTATTCACCAATCATACCAGAAACTGATCAGGCCAGCTTGTGATGAGACTTCCTGCCTCTCAGCTTTTCAACCGAGAGTCGTTTTCCTAGCCTGGTGACCAGAAGTTGACAATGTCAATCCAATAGAACCTATGATCATAAACAGAGCGGCTTGGCATGAGACCTTCTGTTCCCTGATTAACCTCTTTCAAATTCATAATTAAAACAAATTAAATCGTTTGGTTCAAGACTACTGTCTAGGCTTGGTGACCAGAAGTTGATAGCATCATTCACGAGAACTACTGAAGGTGAGCAGGTTGGCTCGTAATGAGACCTCCTGATTCTCATTTTTTCAAACAAGAATCATCACCCTGGCTTGGTGACTAGATATGGTGTTTTCATCCCCAATAGGTCCGGCCGATGATCATGACATGTCGGCTTTATAAAAATACCTCTTGTTCTTGAACCAAAATTTTATTACTAAAGGGTTATTTACAGATGTATTTACATAAATGAGTGAGAAAATCGCTGACTTCTTGAGATAGCTTAAGAATGACTAGATATATTCAATCGGTCTTCAGGCCTGGTAGACACCACTGGAACCAGTAATAAGTTTCCTGAGTCATTGGTTTGTAGGTAGGTATCCAAAGATAACAACCAAGGATTGCCACAATAAATAGTAGGGTTACAAACTAAAACAAGTTATGGGATAAACTCACTCAGGAGATATCAGATACTTTAAGCAAAATCAACAATTACGATCTAATATGTATTTCAGTTGTTCCGGTTGACACACATCCACCAGCTAACTGGTTCTTCAAGCCATGTCATATATTCACACTAGATTTATGAGAAAGTGCAGGATGTGTCTGATGAAAAAAAAATATTTACATAGATGAGCATGCTAATTATGTACAATGGATTTGTATCAACAATATTTACAACTTGGAAGGCATGAATATTCTCATTTTCATGTGATTCAGCCCATTTTATGACAAAAATGGATTGAAATGATTTCTACATAGTGAGAATTATCAAAAACATTAGCCATGTAACTTATCAGTAGATCTGAATTAATTAAACAAAGACAACCTGATAAAAAACAAGCAGGGGTTAATATAAACAATCATATGTACAAATACTATTCACATGTTATGAACAAAAATTATAAACAAGAGAAAAGATGAAATCAGAAATGGATATTCTAGGTGGCCCAAAAATTATGTTTTAAATAAATAGCCACCCGTAAATGTGCTTTTATCAGGCTGATCCTGACTAGAAAATTATTTTGGGTAACCCATCATCTAAAATTTATAAACAAGTAGAATTAATGATTGAATTAAAGATCATCAGCAAATACAACCTCATCAGATTGTACAGACTTGGAAATTAGAATGAAAAGATGAATATGTACAGAAATATATATACAATGGGTTATATACAATGAGAGTGATTTGTTGCGATGCAAGACTACTATAAGTATTTTTTAAGGACTTTCCCATTCACTGGAAAGGTATCAAGCTGTCCTTGCAAAGTTTGCAACTGACAAGTACTCGGGCCTAGTTTTTTTGCTACCACGAATGGACCTAACCAGAGGCGTTGGGATTTTGTGTGTTCCCCTTTTCCCTCATGTGCCTTATCCCATTTTAAAACTAGGTCACCTATTTGAAAATATCTTTTTGAGGATGACCCGTGATCAAACCAGGAGTTAATGATTTGTTGGTGTTTTGAGAAGTGTTGTTTTGCATTTTCCCTCTCTTCCTCCAACTTCAACAACATATCAATTCTCTTTTCAATGGCAGAGCATTTTGTGACCTGTACAGATTGCGCAAGCTGTAACGAAGGCAGGACCAGATTTGGGGGAAGAATAGCCTCAGTTCCATACACCAAAAAGAATGGCGAATTACCGACAGATGATTTTGGGGTAACCCTGTCAGCCCATAGTGCTTGATACAGAATGGTATGCCAATTCCTATGACTTTTATCTATCGATCTCTTCAGAATTTTTAGCATGTTTTTATTCATTGATTCAGCAAGGCATTTGCCTTGTGGATGATAATTTCCTGAATACCTGATTCTAATTCCTTTTTCTAATGCAGATTCATTTAATTCTCCAGAAGAGAAATATGATGCATTATCGAATACTAGAGACTCAAGCAGTCCAAATGTGGTGATAATATGAGTTTCAACGAAATCGAGTACTTGATTTGTGTTGACCACCCGTAGTGGAGCAGCTTCAGACCATCGGGTGAAATAATCAGTGGCGGTTATGATTTATTTATGCTGAAGGGAGGAGGGAGGATTGAATGGTCCCACTATGTCAAGTCCCCACTGTTGAAAGGGTCTATCTACAACCACTAGCTGTAAAGGAAAAGATAGCCTTTTGACTCTGCCAGATGCCATCTGACAGTCTTGACATCTTCTCACAAAGGAATTGGCGTCTTTAAATACGGTTGGCCAAAAATAACCTGCTCTCAAAACCTTATGAGCAGTGGTATCACCACTGAAGTGGCCACCAGCAGGGCCATCATGCAGTTGTTTTAAAACTGAATCAGATTCCTCCTTTTCTAAACAGTGGAGCAGAACACCATCTACATTCTTCCTGAAAAGTGTATTATTCACCAACTGGTAAGGTTTTGATTTTAACCTAACATCTCTCTTTTTCTTTGGCTCCAACTGGTATGGAGCACGGCTTGTTTCAAGATAAGTACGGATGTCAGTGTACCAAGAATTAACAGGATCCAGGATAAAACAAACTTCCTTTTGCAGCAATGAATCATCTAAGGATAAATCATCCTGTCCAATAGGAAGGTGTGCTGATTCAGCTGCCATTTTACACAATCCTAACCCTTGTACCACCTAAGAGGGTTTAATCTCTAGCTCATATTCCTATAAAGAAGTCATCCAATGTGTTCTCTTTTCCCCTAAATATTTCTGAACTAACAGATTTCTTACAGCGGAAAATGGAACAATGACCTTAGTTTTTGAATTCAGAAGATAGGGCCGGAAATGTTTCACTGCTTTGAACACAGCGAAGGCTTGTTTATCTACTTCATGGTAGTTCATTTCAGCTCCTTTTAAGTTTGAGCTCATGAATGAGATAGGTACTTCATAGTCTTCTTGATTCTTCTGGTAAGGACAGCAGCGTAAGATATGTCGGAGGTGAAGGTATAAAGAATAAAGTATAATTTCTTAAACTCAGGACTTAAGAGCGCAGGAGCTTCAGCTATGGCTTCTCTAATTCTGATAAATGACTCCCTCTCTTTGTCTCCCCGTGAATTTTTTCTTTCTTTCTTTATCATGTTTTGCAATGGGTGAACAATCTCAGAAAAACTCAGGACAAATATCCTCACGAAGTTTATCTTTCCCATGAAGGACTGCATTGCTTTCTTAGTAGGGGGGAAAGGAGTTTTAGAGATGGTCTCAGTCCTCTCGGGGTCAATCATAATCCCTTCCTTTGATACCACAAATCCTAGCAAAATTCCCTCTTTGACTGCAAAGATTGTTTTTATGGGATTTAAGGAATACCAAACCTTCTACAACGTTCAAGTACTTTCCATAGGTGCAAGATATGATCAGATCTATTTTTTGAAAATACCGTAACATCATCTAAGTAGAAAACCACAGAATGGTTGATTAGACCTCTGAAAGCAACATCCATTTTCCTTTGGAATATATCCCTAGTGTTTATCAGTCCAAAGGGCATCTTCCTGTACACATAGGTCCCCCAAGGGGTTCTAAAGGTGGTTTTCAATGGGTTTGCAGGAGAAACCAGGATTTGATTGTACCAAAAAAAACCATCTAATAAAGACAGCATATGAGCACCGAATACTTTCTGGAGGATCTATTCCATTGGTGGAACTGGATAATTGTATTTATTTGACGATCAGTTTAGGTTTTGAAAATATACGCCTAACCTAGTATCTCATTTTTTCTTCCTAACAGGAACATGTTTTTCTACCCATTGTGTGTAACGTACCAGAAATATAATTCTGGCAGCAAGCATTTTGTTCAATCCTTTTTTTACTATCGGTTCTAAGGTAGGGTGCATCTTCCTTAGTTTCTATTGGAATGGCTTTGATTGAGGCTTCATAGGAATTATGTGTTGAATTATTTGCGTGTCAAAGGTTTTCAAGTCGTCGTATTTCCATGCAAATGTGTCCTTGAATTCCCTGAACAGTTTCACAAAGGCTGATTTTTCTGTTTGAGTGCAATCTGATCCTAAGTTTATGTTATGAGGATTTGCTTATGTGCCTAAGTTTATAGTTTCATAATGCATGCTAGAACTCTTTTCCTTGCAATTAGGAACTCATTTAAACTTATCATGCAAGTCATAAATCTTCTCAAGTCTGAGAACAGAAGTAGGGATTGAATTTACCAGCTCAAAAGATTTGTCATGCAGATGGATTATCAAGGAATTGCGTAGATATTCATCATGTGTGATCTCGTCAATTGCTAATTATTTGAAAGCATCTTCTCCTATTAATAAATTAATAATATGCGAGTTATCATTGAAGACACGCCAGTTAGTGATGTTTTCAGGGATTGATGGTCTAAACAATAATTCAACAGAAAACGCGTTGGGAGAAAAATTTTCCGATGGAATAAGTCATGAGGCCACCTTTTCCAAAAGGTCAGCTTCTTGATTATGAAAATGAGGAATAGAGTTAATATTAAAGGCATTAAATGCTGAAATTAAATTCCATACCTCTTTCTGATAGTTTCGCAAGTGATTAGATAGGCACTGAATAGAATTGCGAACTTGACGGACGATGATTTCAGAATCACCAAAGATGACCAATACCTTAACATTTAAGTCTAATGCTTTCTTGAGTCCCTGAATGAGGGCCTCATATTCAGCTAAATTATTTGTGCAAAGAAATTCAAGTCTGCAAGACAACAGATGTTTTTTCCCTACAGGATCAAGGAGCATACAACCCGCTCCTGCACCTTCCTTTGATCGTGAACCATCGAAGTACAAATTCCAGGGCTGGTCAACTAAATTATCTAAATTATTTACACTATTTACATTATTTACAACATTAGCCAAGCTGGGAGAAGCTTCCTGAAAGTCATAATGCAAAATTTCTGATTTATTTACAGAATCAGCAAATGCTGATTTATGTGCAAGAAAAGTGCCTAAATCAGCATCAAACCCATAGTTCCCTAAAATGGAATCGCTAAAAATGATTGGTTCGTTTGGGGAATCTATCTCAAACACTGTGTGCTTCATGTATTTCTCACTGTCATTCCTAATCTGATTTGGCCACCCATTCTTAGGTAACCACAAATGTGACCAATCAGTCGAAAAAATAGCCTTTTAAAGCTTGAGACCAATCACGACTTAGAAACAGCCCATACACATCAGGTATGTCTACCACCACATTGGTAGCCATCCTAATCATCACTCCTTTCATCTCTCCTATGATATTGACCTTAGATCGGTCTAATTGGCTAATCTGAGTTTCACAAGGTGTGAGCTCAGCATTCAATTTCTTACATACCGAATAAGGCATAACGTTCGATGATGTTGGCAGGCGGTTTGATGAGGAAAGGTCGCAGTACTACTGATGTTGTGACACGTTGGACGAAGGCGCGAAAGGAGTATTTTGGGCCAAAGGATACCGCACTTGGCGAGTTTTGGGTCACTTGGACCACATATTTTGTAATATTGAGTCAAGTATACCGCAGTTGGTGGGTTTTTGGTCATATATTTTGTAATATCGAGTCATTGTACCATGGTATGCGGGTTTTTGGGTCATTAGACCAAGTCAGTTAGTAGAGTGTCCATAGTGTCGGTTAGGAAAGTGGACAAGCATTGTAATCGGTGGAAGCCTATAAATATAGTAGAATTGTAAGTGTTAGAAATGGAGAGAAGGAGGGAGAAGGACGAGGAGACAAGTGATATATGCGGAGATTGACAGAGATAATGCGGATGTTTATGTACTGCTTTTGGTTTGCCGAGTAATATAAGGATGGTGATTTGGTGCAATCTATGTGTAATGTTGCTGGATGTTCATGTTATTTATTCTTAATGCAGTTATCTGTTTTCTATTGCTATAATGTGAATGTTGCAATAATATGTTATCTGTCCACATGAACATGCTGCTATTGAAGTAATATGCAATCTCTATTTCTGGTAATGTTAAATGCTGTGATATGTTAGAACTTCATGATGAATGTTTGGAATTGCTGCTAGTACCATAGTGCCACAACTTGCCTCCTCCCTTGGCGGAAACATGGTTCCATCTTCTCTTCCTGGACGCCTCGAGTGAGACCTCATCCGCTCTGTGGGTGTTGCTGGGCGGGCTCAACCCTGCCCAGGTCGGTGCTCAGGAAGACTGGGGTATGGGTCGACAGTCGGTGGACCCCTGTCGACTGTGAGGTCACGATTCGGTCAACCCTGTCAACTGTGAGGTCGCGATTCGGTCAAAAAATGGTTTTGTTTCCAGGACCGTGTGCAGAGTAGGAAGAAGCCATGTTATGGCACCTGACGAAGCCGGAGATAGAAAAATGGTTCAATTAGAGGTTGCAGGAGTTCGCTAAAGAAGAAAGTCAGAACACACGAATTGCGGTAGATCAGTGGGTGGGAAGATATATTCACGACGGTCCGCATGAATGGTTTTTCTGTGAATTCCCCGTCATTTTGTATGAATGGTTGTCAAAACTGACCTTTCAGAAGAGGAACTTCCAGGGTGGTGAGCCGACGACCTGGACCCCGGAACTGATTCAGGAACTGTAGAAAGTCGATAACAAGGCATCACAGGCTATCGAGGTTTGGCTTGACAGCATCTTGGAAGGTTACATTACGAAATTTGCAGTTGATACGAAGAAATCCTATAGTGAGGCTGAAAGATATTTTTTTGACGGACCGAGGGGAAGGTTTCTGCTATCGCTCCAACTGTCGATTAAGATGCTGATCTGCGAGAAAGGAATATTAAAGATGCACCTTGATCAGTAGACAAACTGGTGGGAAGAGGCCATGGGTACCATGACTATTGGGGAATGGTGCATGAAATGGTAAAGGGGTAGATGGGTGCAGACCATGAGGAGAGTGTGAGTGAAGCCGAGGAAGAAAGTGGCCTTATGAGGGGAGGAGCAAGGTTCCGACAGGAAAAGAGGCAGAGGATAGGAGAAGGTCCTGCTGTGATCGGAATGCAAGACCATGAAGGAAGGCCACATGGGATGAAGTGACCTCACAATCCTGATAGGAACAACCAGACTACTCCCAGGATAGAGGCAGCACCGAACCCCAGCACCAACATTCCTACAATTCTGCTCACTAGCTCTCAACCAGCAAGGAAAACTACTTCTACACCGCCGAGTACGTCAACACCGCAAAAGTTAATTGGTAGTAGTAGTGCAGCGACAGGAGGAAGAAGCCCCAAGATGGCGTGCGATGATGCTAAGCTACCGTTGTTCCATGGCAGTGCGACATATAATCGAGAGCAGAATTGGTTTTTTTTTTAAGCGGTTAGGACCGTGAAACAGATCATTGATGACGATGTTAAGAAGGGATAGTTGGCCACGACGTTGCGAGGTCGTGCATTAGATTGGTTCATGAAATTTGTCTTAGTCCCTACTAGGACTCCAGATAAGTCATTGAATGAGATTCGGGATGGGGTGATTGCTGAATTTAGACAGCCTAAGTCAGAGGCCCAGTATATTACTAAATTAAAGGAAATTAAGCAGTATCCCAATGAGACAATATGGGATCTCGACCAGTGATTCAAAATACTAATGGCCAAGGTTAGTTTTGACATGAGCACTGTCCAACACAAAGAATGGTTCATTGCGGCACTTCTAGCCCATATTTGGTTGTCGCTGATGCAACAAAACATTTCGACGCCTAGTGAGGCTCTAGAGAACGTAATGCAGTTGGAGGCATCCCCGATTGGCAATAATGCAGCTGGGATGTCGCAGATACAGACACAACTCGCCAACCTGACTATACAATTGCAAGATTTAAAGAAGAACAAAGAACCGCGTGATGAAGTATGGTGTATGCACTGCCGAAGAGAAGGGCATACAAAAGATGGTTGTCCGGATTTCCATAATTATTTGGTGTTAGGTGCACCAAACCCATTGAATGGCAGCAGCATGCCGTGGTGTCGTGTTTGTTCGGTGTTTGGGCATAGTCATGATAGTTTCCCGTATATGCATAAAATGGTCACAAATCCATGGAATTTGTATTGCACCTTCTGTAAGTCGGTAGGACATGATGACAAGGATTGTCATGCATATGGGTTGCTACAGGAGAGAATGTGTGATGCAATCTATGTCAAAAATGATCAGCGTACTGCACCGCTATAGCCACAAGTAGCTCAGCCAATGCCTCAAGCACAGATGTAGTTTGTACCGCAGCAGCAACAATTCATACCGCAATATACATCGGTGAACCCCCCGTAGCCTCAGTATGTGCAACAACCACAGTATGCACCACAAGGGCAAGGGATGCCGCCAACATCCATGCAGTAGCAGTTTAACCAACCTTAGTAGCAGCAGCAGGGCGGCTATCGGGGAGGCTACAGGGGCGAACGCGGTGGTGGGTTTGGTCATGGAGGAGGAGGATGAGGTGGTCGAGGACATGTTCAATGTTACCACTGTGCGGTATGAGTGCATTATTAGCGCGACTGCCCACTGCTATAGAATCAGTGTACGTTTTGTTCTGGGAAAGATCATACAGTCGAGAATTTTCCACAGTTGATTTCCAGATGGCAGGTTGGAAACAGTCTGCAGCTACAGAACCCATTACACCAACCAGTGCAGAACCCGGTGCAGCAACCAGTTCAGAACCAGCCTCCGCGACCACCGTCGAACGCCAACCTGAATGTAAATCAACTAGGAAAATTTCAGCAGAACTAGGCACAGGGTGCTAATATTGCGACTATTTCTGCAAAACCGCGACCATAAGATGCTTTGGTGGCTGTTGTCACTCGTGGAGGTAAAATGACTGGGGAAGATGGTTCGCGACCGCTCATTTGCTTGGCTGGTCAAAAGACGATGAATTTCTATATTGATGCAGAGCGGGAAACGTTCATGGACGCACGTCACACTTTGGAGAAAGATCACGGTAAGGCTATTGTTTGTGATATGCCACCTATCTTTGATGCTATGTCAGATGCAAATCGACCACCACCAGGAATACTGCAAAATTTCCTTGAAATCTGTCTGTGCTTGGCATGAGATATGATTTCCCTGGTTGAGATTGAGGGATGGCTGCAACGACTTCCAAAAGGATGGCAGGAGTCAGCAGTAAACTCCTTACAACGGAGGAAGACTGGCAAGGAAATGCAAATGAATATTCAGATTGGGGATTATGATGTTGATTCTGTGATTCTTGATCTTGGTTCAGATGTTAACATCTTAACCAAGAAAGCATGGCAGAAAATGGGGAGTCCCCCATTGAGATGGTCCCCTGTACAGCTCCGGTTGGCTAACCATGCGAAGGTCACACCTATTGGGCGAGTTCCGCAGCTCACAATTGATATTGAGGGAATGAAGACTTATGATGACTTTGATTTCATAGAGGTAGTTGATGGTGGAAGCTCCTATCCTGTGTTGTTGGGGATAGGATGGGCTAATGATAGTGGAGCTGTAATTAACTTTAAGAAGCGAAGGATGACTTTCGAGAACCGCGATTTCTGAGTTATCGCTGCATTGGATCTAGCTGAAGGACGCCGATATGTTGAACCTGTCAAAGATGATGATCACCCTGGTTGGGATCATGCATTTAATATTTTTGAAGATTACATGCATCCCACTGTTCACGGTGAGTTGGGGTGGTGCAGTGAGAGTTCCATGTCTTCCGACTCCGATGATGCATTGGAACATTGGCAGAATCGCATGCATGAAGTCTCATTCCGTAAGTGCGGTTTAGTTACGCAATCTTTATGTCGGGTTGCGACAGAAACAATCACATTGCCTATCTATGAGGGGTTGCCTGGCTTAGACACTTTTGTAGCAGAATTTGAAGACTGTGTTCTAGAACCACAGCGACTGCTGGCCTTAGAGGAAGCACTGAAGGCTGCTCCAGCATGCTGGTGGGAAACGCATAAGAAATTTATCAAAGACTAGTCACAATGTCGAAGTTTGATGATGGTTTGATTTGGCAATACGAAGGTTTATCACACTGGCAAGTATGATGGCCGAATCGATCCCGGTGATCACATGATGGAATGCCAACAATTGTGGGTAACACGACCCAGAGATGAGTGGGTTCATGCTTTTGTCCACACTTTGGAGGAAATACCGCGCTCGTGGTATACTAAAGCTGAATTGGGCTGTGACATTGCAACATGGGGAGAGTTGACGATCTGTTTTACTCATACCTTCACATTTGCGGATGCCAACCCAGATGTCCATAACGCCCTGCAGCTCATCCGCGATGTGATATTTCAGGTTGTTCCGGTGAAATGCACTGTTGACCCACACACACATAGTCAGATGCAATCTCTCATGGAATGCTTCAACGTCAGTGGAGGGCCAGAGGATGATGATGACCCCCGGAATATCAACATTCCCGAATCCGAAGGAAGTCGTGATGTGGTACCACCTGTTGCGCCAAGTAACCCGTTCAATCAACTGTTGCATCTTCGCAAAACAAATATTGGCACTGAAGCTATTCCCAAGTTTGCTAATGTAGGGGATTATTGGGATGATGAGATGATGAGCAAAGTTACCAAGTTATTGCATGAATTCCAAGATGTGTTTCCCATGAATTTTTCTGAAATGAAGGGAATCTTGGGTGATTTAGGAGAGATGCGGATTCCATTGAAACCAGATGCTAAGCCAGTCCGACAGCGACCTTATCGGCTAAATCCACGACATAAAGACAAGGTCAAGGTGGAACTTGATCGGATGATGGATGCTGGTATTATCGAACCTGTGGAAGAGTCAGAATGAATCAGTCCTATGGTGGTGCAGGACAAGAAAACAAGTGAAGTACGCATTTGTGTTGACTTGCGGAAGTTGAACGATGCTTGCTTGCATGATCCTTTTCTGACCCCGTTCACTGATGAAGTACTTGAAGGAGTGGGTGGCCAGGAGATGTACTCTTTCACTGATGGATTCTCTGGATACCATCAGATTCGCATTTCCAAGGAGGATCACCATAAGACAACCTTTTTTACTGAGTGGGGTTGTTTTCAGTACACGATCATGCCATTCGGATTGAAGAATGCACCTGCCATATTTTCCCGGGTTGTTGTTGCCGCTTTCAAAGATTTTATTCATAAGTTTCTGCAGGTATATATGGATGATTATATTGTTTATGGATTGATTCGCGATCACTTGGCCAACCTACGGTTAATTCTTGAGCGATGTCGACAACACCAGATATCGTTGAACCTGAAGAAATGTATTTTTTGTGCTCCGTTTGGGATATTGCTGGGTCATATTGTGTGTAAGCAGGGATTGTTGGTTGATCTAGCCAAGATTGCGCTTATCTTGGGGTTGCAACCATCGACTATGGTTAAGCAGTTGCGCGCAACCTTGGGTCACACAGGATATTATCGCAAGTTCATTAGGGGGTATGCTGCGATTACTGCCCCTATGGAGAAGTTGTGAAAAAGGATGCGGCATTCCAGTGGAATCCGGATCAGGAAAGTTTTGAAACACTCAAAGCGAAGATGGCATCGGCTCCAATTTTGGTTTTTCCAGACTGGAGTAAGGAATTCCATGTCCATGTTGATGCTTCATCGGTTGCGCTCGGAGTTGTATTGGCTCAACCAGGCGAAGGCGACATTGATCATCCTATAGATTTTGCCAGTCGAAAACTGTCATCGGCAGAATACCATTACACTACCACAGAACACGAAGGCCTAGCCATGGTTTATGCGCTGTAGAAATTCAGGCATTATTTGTTGGGCGACCATTTTAAAATGTTTACTGATCATTCTACATTAAAGTACTTGGTCAATAAGCCTGTGTTGGGGGGGAAGATCTGCCGATGGCTACTTTTGTTTCAGGAGTTTGATTTTGAAGTCATTGTGAAACCAGGATGATTGATTGTTGGACCAGACCATTTGTCGCGGATTGACACAGGGGAAGAGCCAACTAATATCAAAGATGGGTTGCCGGATGCCCATCTATTCCATGTAACCACTGTCGATCACTACTTTGATGATATTCTTCAGTTTTTGGTGACCGGCACCGGATGACTTTACCACTTCGCAGAAGAAGCAATTGGTTGTCAAGGCTGCATACTTTCAACTAATCACGGGAGAGTTGTATAAGTTGGGTGCTGATGAGATTTTGCGTAGATGTGTCTTGCCGCATGAGCAGGCGCAGATATTGGCTGAGGCACATGGTGGAGTCGCAAGAGGACATTACAGCGGTCGGGCGACTGCCCGAAAGGTGTTGCATGCAGGGATTTGGTGGTCCACATTACATAATGATGCGACAGACTACGCCCGGTCTTGCGATGTTTTTCGACGAACTGGAAAACCATCCAGACACGATGAGATGTCGCTACTCCCTCAATTAACATTACAACCATTTGAGAAATGGGCTATGGATTTTGTAGGGCTGATCAATCCACCAGGGAAGCGTACAGGTGCCCGATATATTATCACAACAACTGAGTATTTGAACCGATGGGCGAAGGTAGCCCCTGTCATTAATTGTTCCATAGCGACGGCTGCACGGTTCTTATTTGACCACATTATCACTCAGTTCGGCTGCCCTAATATTTTGCTGAGTGACTAAGGCAGCCATTTTCTCAACCGCACCATCAACGCAGTGACGGAGGAATTGCAGATTCTGCACAAGAAGAGTACACCTTATCACCCACAAGCGACTGGGATGGTAGAAGCATTCAATAAGGTATTGGAGCACGCGCTGACAAAGGTTTGCAATGCAAACTGCAATGACTGGGATTTGAGAGTTCCAGCAGTGCTGTGGGCTTATCACACCACATGTAAAAGGTTGGCTGGTCAGACAACTTTTAAGTTGGTTTATGGAAAGGAAGCAATTATGCCTATGGAGTACATTGTCCCGAGTTTACGAATTGCAGTGGCCACCAGCATGGATGATGTTGCAGCATTGGACGAGCGTCTAGCACAATTGGTGGAGCTCGAAGAAGATCAGTTTATTGCTAGCTTTCATCAAGGGGTCGAGAAGGATTACCAGAAGGCGTGGCATGATCTCCACACAAAAAACAAGCAGCTTCAGCAAGGTGACTTGGTACTACTATATGACAGTAATTTTATGAAACATCTAGGTAAGTTACAGATGCATTGGCTGGGTCCCTACCGCATCAATAATATTACTTCAGGAGGAGCGGTTCAGTTGCAGCGATTGGATGGGGAGATGCTCCCCAAGTTGGTAAATGGTCACATGTTGAAGCTCTATCATGCGGGCTCGGAGCAGTGCAATGTTTGAGTCGCATTAGGTTTCAAAGAAAAAAGAGATGAATGAATGATGATCGTTGCAGGTTTCTTGGTGACAGATAACGCACCAACCAAAGAAAGTATGCACTAGCAGGAGAGGCTGTGCCGCCGATCAAAGAATCATGATGGTGTTTCACTTCGACTCGCTGACGAATTCTGTACAATGACTTTGGGAGAGTACGGTGAGGTGGAGGGATTGCAGGCCACCCTCTCCACATATGATTTCCCTGACCGCTGTGGCAGGATTCACACACGACAATGGCATGTTTTTCATGTGACACGCTTGACCGAGATGATCATTAGGGTTGTTCACGTGATGGAACGTAGGAGTGGTGTTGGCAGCATGGTCGCCCCCTCCACTATGGCAGTTGGCCGGCTCAGACTCACAGATGAGAGGTACCGGGGCATCATTCTCCCTGTCATGACAAAAGAGGGTTCGACTATAAGTTGTTGAGGAAGTTAGTAGTATGCCATTCAGAAGTTGTTCCGACCAAGCATGGTTATGCTATTTGATCTCTATGTCAGTTGAATTGTGAAGAATTCCAAGGAGGCTGTGGATATGCTCTGCTTTGTTTCCCATGGTAGTACCCCAGAGGCACTGCGAGCCCAAACGATGAGTGTCCCTGAGTGTCTTGACACCATGGGTGCACTTATGTTGTGTATGCCCAGGTCGGTGCCAGGGAGGCTACGGGCTGTGTCGACAGTGAAATGGACCCTTAGCCGGTCCTGCATGTTTCAGTATGTAGTAGTCGTTCGAAGGGTTGTGCCATTTTTTATCAGTAGGCTGGTTGGGGCGGTAGCTCCTTGACCTCTGTAGAAGATGGACGCTGGCACGAAACAAATGTTCCAGAGTCGTCCACCGTTCTCACCCCTTGGTACTGTTCGTGCTCTTTCTCTTCCAGTCTACACGATTCCATGCGACTGGAGGATGAGTTCATGATATCCCTGACCGAACGGAAGGGGTTTCCTACTCTCGAAGAGGGCTTACAGAATTGGTAGCCGAGTATCTATACAGCCGAATGAAGGGGACAACAATTCATGATCCAGACAACAAGAACAGATGCAGTTGACGTGGCTCGAGGGCAAGCCACAAGATTGTGTTGGGGGCCTGTTGGCAGGCGGTTTGATGAGGAAAGGTCGCGGTATTGCTGACGCCGCGACACATTGGACGAAGGCGCAAAAGGAGTATTTTGGGCCAAAGGATACCGCACTTGGCGAGTTTTGGGTCACTTGGACCACATATTTTGTAATATTGAGTCAAGTATACCGCAGTTGGTGGGTTTTTGGTCATATATTTTGTAATATCGAGTCATTGTACCACTGTATGCGGGTTTTTGGGTCATTAGACCAAGTTAGTTAGTAGAGTGTTCATAGTGTGGGTTAGGAAAGTGGACAAGCATTGTAATCGGTGGAAGCCTATAAATAGAGTAGAATTGTAAGTGTTAGAAATGGAGAGAAGGAGGGAGAAGGAAGAGGAGACAAGCGATATATGCGGAGATTGACAGAGATAATGCAGATGTTTATGTACTGCTTTTGGTTTTCCGAGTAATATAAGGATGATGATTTGGTGCAATCTATGTGTAACGTTGCTGGATGTTCATGTTATTTATTCTTAATGCAGTTATCTGTTTTCTATTGCTATAATGTGAATGCTGCGATAATATGTTATCTGTCCACATGAACATGCTGCGATTGAAGTAATATGCAATCTCTGTTTCTGGTAATGTTAAATGATGCGATATGTTAGAACTTCATGATGAATGTTTGGAATTGATGCTAGTACCATAGTGCCACAACTTGCCTCCTCCCTTAACGGAAACATGGTTCCGTCTGGTCTTCTTGGATGCCTCGGGTGAGACCTCATCCGCTCTGCGAGTGTTGCTGGGCAGGCGCAACCCTTCCTGGGCCGGTGCTCAGGAAGACTGGGGTATGGGTCAACAGTCGGTGGACCCCTGTCGACTGTGAGGTCGTGATTCGGTCAACCCTGTCGACTGTGAGGTCGCGATTCAGTCAACAGATGATGCTCCGGAATCAACCATGCAATTATGGACGTTCTGATTAAATATTTCAAACGTCAATAGGAAAGGGGGAGTTGTAGATTTGGATTTTTTTCCTTTCAATGTATCCCTATTAGCAGTTGATTTATTGTTGTTGTTGAAACTTGCTACCACTTTACTGGTGGAAGGATCAGAGCTATTACTTGTAGGCATAGAGGGTTGATTTCTTCTGTTATTGGTATTGGATGGAGATTCCAAATTTGAGAATATTGAACCTCCTGGCATAGGATATATTTTGAACAAGTCAAACATGTTGATGTTTTCTCTTTGTTTTTTAAGATCATCGATGATGTCATATTGGAGATCTTTATCTTGAATTACAAGGTGTTTATTCGTGGGTACGGGATTGTTCCTAGGTGTAGATGATGGCTGGGAATTGGTAGGTCCCTTACTCCTCGTATTATGAGTGTGCTGATTGACTGAAATAGAATTGTCATGGCACTCTTCCTCATTGACTGAGCTATCCCAGAAATGACAGTTAAACGGGAGGGGATCTTCAGAGATTTCTTCTTCAGGTTCAGGCTGTTCGTGTTCCTACTGTTCTTCTAACTCTTGGTCAAGTGAGGTTTCAGGTAAAGCATAGACAACCCTAATTGTATTGAAGATCTCCTCGTTGGTTGAAGCGTCAGGAGGAGTGTTCTGTCTTGTGTTGAGTGACGTATATGGTCGATATGGAGTCTTAAAATTCCCTCTATTCGAGGTACGTTCTTCATTTTTTAATTTTAAGATCACTACCTCATTTGTAAGAGACCTTAATGCTTGTTGCATTTTTTCCATATCGAAAGTAGAGGTGTCTTTTTTGTCTGTGTTAACTCTTGATGTAGTGTCATTTATTTTATGCATAGGGTTATCATTCTTGATATTGTTTTCTGGCTCATATGTCATAGAATTCTTTTCAAATTTTATTGCTTCTTCAAAAGTTTCAATCAACGCGGTTTTACCAGCTTACTTGACAAACATGCCAAGGGATTTAGGAAAAGCTGAAGCATAGTTCTTAATTATAATATCCTCTAGAGGCTGGGAAAGTACTGGGCAGGTAAGGAATCATTGATTGAAGTATTTTATTCGCTCCTTGTTTTCCATTTTGATTCTAGCCAATTCTAATGCTAAGACAGCAGGAGTTTTATCTTCGCCAAATTTGTTTATGAATGCCTGACTGAAATTAGTCTAGCTAGTTATAGATCCCTAGGTCAAGGAAAAATACCAAACTGCGGCTTTCTCTTCGAAATTCAAAGGAAATAAGTGACATACAACATCCTCATGTTGAACATTCATGGTTTGAACAACGAGGATGAACTTGTCAATGCGATTTTCTACAGGCTCCTTATTGTCTAGGTCATACTTGGGTAGGCATTTGTCAGGATGTTTGGGTAAGTTGTGTTGCACTCCAGGTACAACAACTGCACCACGTCGTAACCATGGTCTATTATCATTTTTGTCTCCTCCATCACGGTCACCTATATCTTGATCAGACTCTGAATATGACAAAGATTCGTTGTTGTGATCACTAGAACTATCAGGTGCTGACTCGGGAGGTGAGGGAGGTTCGTCAAAACCACCAGCGGTTGGAAGTTTTCGTGAAGTGTTGTATCTATTTCCCCTCTAAGAAGGAAGCTAAGATGATAGTCAGGGTATCCTCTCGAGGGCTGAATAATTTCTTCACTAATTGGATCAACAACCGTCTGAGTTTTATTGCGAGACCTATTTGGTAGACCGAAATTGATTTGGGGAACTCCTGTCTACCGAGAATAGCCTCTAGTCAAAATTGGTCTTGATTCCTCTATGGATTTGTTTATATTTATGGATTAACTAGTGGAATACTGGTGTTACATCTTATAGTGGCCCTAACCATATTCACAAGAGGTGTTGTAGTGAAATCAGTTTGTGAAGTAGGGATCGGGCTAGATACTGTTTCACGGTTACTGATAAGGGAAGTAGATTGAGTGGTTGTAGGGGTAGTGTGTTATTGTTCATCCATTAAACGTTTAGCTCAGGCCCTCCTTCTAGCGCCATTTATTGGCCTAAGAAACTATCCTAGGACAACCAATGGAAAGACAACCCACACACTCAACTTGATGCAATCTTGTATGTGTTTAAGGTAACTATCTTTCACAAGATCGAGGCCCTGCTGCCCATGTGATGTGCTCTTCAAAGTAAATATTCTCTCTAAGGTGAGTGTGTGTCAAGTTATCTTAAATCAATCTGCTAATAAACTAAAGAAATTTAACCTAATGAATAACTAATTCTAAAGACTGTTTTATGCTAATCACAGAAAATTAGTAGCTCCTAATTCTGTTCTATAATAACCTAAATGTTGATTATCTATCTTGGCCAAGAGCATGAATTATAATATCAATTTAGGGTTGAAACTACAAACGAATTGACACTTCAAAATTGGCAGAAACGTCCCCAGATGTAGAAGTAAATCCTAATTGTTTCACAATAGATAAAAATCTGCCGCAAAATAATTATAAAAGAATTTCAAACCTGAAATCAACAATGCTAACTTAAATATACAATTTTGGAAACAATAGAAATATATAATTGTGTATCAACTTGTAAATGAAACACAGTCATCATACAAATTAACAAATAATAAGAATCAATTTATCAAAGATTAAAATAACAAAATAGTTCATTGATTTCAACCTTGAATAAATCATTCATGTTCCAGATTAGCATATAAATTTGAAATCACCAAACATTAACTTCATATATCATAGGACGGTATACATACATGTAAGTGAATGAAAGACAAAAGAGAATGAAGCAATGAAAAGATACAGTATATTAATATGATATTCAAAGACTTACCAAAGCCTCCAAAGTTCTGCAATGACTTTGATCTTTAGAAAAAGTTCAAGAAAAATCTAAATTACGCAGAATATGACAAGATACTGTATAAAAATGTTTCTCTCAGATGTCCAGGAAATCAAACCCATGTACAATGTCTTGGAAGTTGTTTATATAATAAATTCTAGATCATCTTAAGCATTAATCATCCTATCCTTATGAACTACATGGATCTCGATCCAAATACAATAGAAAATAGTACAAATTGGTGTCAGTTCATCCACGATTTAGGTGTTCTGTTGAGTCAAATCCGGACTAGAGTAACTATGAAGAAACCACTAACCTATTGGACGAATCTAGCAATTCGTAACTCCTTTGAATCAAATCATTCTTCGTATCTAACATTCATCCAACTGTCGATGCCCAAAATAGAAAACGAGCAGCCAGCATATCAGCAAATGGTTGCACATTCGTAGCATGAAGACACAGGTAAGCTTCAGCTGATGAGTTCCAAAACCGCAAGCAACAGAATTGATCTCCCATCCATAAAAAAAATGACACCTGTGATATTCCAAAAAGCATCATTCAACAAAGTGATAATGATAAAAAGAAATAATAAATAGGATGCCTGCAGAATTTTAATTCTGCAGGTGCCTTATAAAAATACTTTGTACGAAAGACAAAATCCAAATATATGTATTTTCTGACCTGTAAGAGCCGATTTTGTTTAATCACGTGTATATTCGACAAAATTAAATTCATATAATAAAAATAAACTTTGTCTTCAAAATATAAGTATCAAGAATTCCCAGGAGACTCAATAGAAACCCAAATTGGTGCATTCCTTCTAGCTTCATATAGTTTAGCCTTAAATTTTGTAGCTCTGATATTTGTACTTCTGTTTTTCCTAACCATCTTCTGATTCTTTAGTTCCAGGTTCTTGCTAATGGTTTTATACATGTTCTTCTTCTTTGTCACATAATTCCACTTACTTTCCCAATTTTCCAATTCGTTTTTCAATTTAGCAATTTCATCCGTAGCAAACGAATTAATCAATTTAGCTTCTTTCACATCAATTTCAAGGGTTGATATGCGTTGCACTTGAGAGAGAGGAATAAGTTCTTCCATAGCCATGTCACCTGGTTGATTAACCGACTCTATCACCTTGGTAGGATTTTGCTCGACCTCCTAGTTCGATGGTGGCGAAGAATTACGGGCTTGGGAATTTTGAGCTCTAGTCTCGAAAGTTAAATAATACAAGTATTTCAGATCAATAGGATTCATGGGAGCTTCATCTTCCCAAGACTCCGAAGAGTCACTTAATTCAATGATAGGAGCATCCCCTGCATTAAATTCCTCTATGCAAGAAGCGCGGATGTCATGCTACGAGTGGTTCGGTGAGTTTCCCGATCGCTCAACACTTTACTCATTTCATCTTCAGTCAGTTCATGACAAACATTTGTTTCTAGGCAGGGAAGACCCTCATTTATATTTGGTGTAGCAGCCAAAGGTTTATCTATTTCAACCTGAGGATCATCACAGAGCGTATCAGGGTTTTCCTCACATTCGAACTCAGGGTCATCATCACCTAGGGTTTCACCGGGGCTTTGTATCCCATCTTTAGGGTTAGTTTCAAAACTAGGTTCTCCTACCTCAGACTCAACACGCCTTCATTTGTTTTTAGACCTTCTTCGGGGCCATTCATTGTTAAATCCAAACTCATTCCTGGCAAGTAATGACTCCCAAGTGTCACCCAATTCTCCTAATCAGGGTGAAAAAAGGATTTTAATTAGCCTATGATGGAACAAACTACGTTCCTTATCACCCACATTGTTCTGGTACGCATAAACCATCTTCTATAAACTATTCAAGAAATAATATGGCATATTTATAGGGTGACCTTTGAAAACCATTAACAGAAGAATATGATAGAAGTGAGTCTAATATAGTCGGCCCTCACATGTAACGTACCTGATGATAAGCCCAAGCAATGACCGCCACTTCATTTTCATCATTCAGGAAGGAAAACCAGACTTTGATTCTATTTGTTGATTAGCCCCGGTCAGAAACCCTCGCCAATCTTCACTTTTCAAGTGCTTCCCTTTAAACCAACATTCCCCAACCAACAACAGACCTATAGCCTAAGAAACGAATTCCTTTGTTAGCTACAACTCAATATCCCCAATTTGTTCTTTTACACCATCAAATGAAGTTGCAAATGCCCGAGAAACTGCCATATTAAAGCCAGAGAACTTCTGTAAGAACCCTAGCCATCCTACCCTTTTAACTGGTTCTATGCATTCTGGACAAGCATCCAAAAGCTCGAAACGGGTCACAAGATCCATGAGGGTAAGGGAGATGGTAGAAACTATAGATAGGTGTAAAATCGAAACAAGGGAATCAAAAGGACCTACATCCAAATCCCTTCGAACCAGCAAAATGATAATCAACTTCATTATGCCTGAGTGAAATAGGTAATCATAAATTGAATAGGGGGTATGAAGTAATGATAACCTTGAACTGGAGCCAAACACTTGAATTTGCAGAACACATATAGCATAAGAATGGTTTTTAGGGTTTTGGTGAGTATGCGATACCAAGAAGTGACATTTGTGTCATCATGACTCATCAGATGGCAGTAGCTCATAATTAAAATAGCAACCCATAATCTTTGTCATAAATATCAATGATAGAACCGACTTATGGCTTTGCTAATTCGGCCATAGAACGAAACCAAATAATTCGAGCTAACCCTAATTAATGAATTGAAGGTTCCAATCATAAATTTTCTCCACCATATATGTGAATAATAACCAAAGTTTAATGGGGAGTAGGATTAATCAAACTGAATCTTGGTTCATGTTGCATAATCATGCTTGTAATCATGCTATAAGAAATTGTTAGGGTTAATACAAACAAACCATTCAAATAGTTCTCACTCCCAATCGCTTGACAAAAGAGTCATAGTCACATAGATCTTTCTTATCATAAAATGTAGAGTTTAGATATGAGAATAGAAATATGGAAATGAAAAAACCATAACAATGATTTAAAATGAGTTTTTTCACCAAGCTTACCATAATGAGATCATGTCTTTGAGATAAGCACATCCATTGAGATCAAGTAGATAGATCAAAATAATTATAGGTCATACAAGTGATTATTCCATAAGTTAAAACATCAAAATAATGAATGAAATAATTTTGCATGACTTCACTTTACATCAATGATCTAATTTATAAAATTAGGAGCTGCTAATTTCTAGGGTTATGATCTGCATAAATGATCGACCAGAAATGAGAAACCACAATTAAAAATTTCAACACAATTGGATAATGACAACGAATCTTCCAATCTCCATATACCAGTCAATATTTCAAACTTTATTGGGAGTACCTTCATAATCGAATATTCTGAAGGCACTCCTAAAATATTTATTTATGAGTGTTGATTAAGGTTGCAATATGTAACATCGTTCATGAATAGAAGATTGATGTAGTGACAAATTGAAATTTAGTGTTCGAATTGATCTAAAGGGTGTTGCTTTCCAACAGGTAGATCAATTGTAAACATCTTATATAGGTTCATGGTGCTAGGATGATAAAATATCAGTGCCATTTGCACCTCCTTCATTGCTGGCCTATGAGTCTCCCAACTTTGCTAGGGTTTCTTCTTACTTGGAAACCCTAATTTTCAATATCCTTCCTCCCACAACATTTTGGTGGAGGATTAATATCTATGATGAATGGATTCCAAATCCACTTTCAAGTTTCCAATGTTGCATCAGGTTGTTGATGTATATGTAACTTCGGAATGTATTTCACCCATGTATATTGTAATCCTATAGAGATGTTATTATTCCTCTATACGGAAGTGTCATCATTTGTATTGACAAGTGTTGCAAGTGTCGTAACTTGCAGTGATGGGTTATTAGACCACCAAGTGTGGGGTCGGCCCTGATTAGTTTAACTATGGGTTATTAGACTGAGTTAGACAAGTCGGCCCTGCTAGGTTATTGGGAAGGACAGGTCATGTATAAATAGAGAGCGGGAGATCTCTATTTTGATCATCTCACTATTCACTCCTACATCACTCAGAAAGTGGCACACTAGTTGAGGAGGAGGAGTAGCTGCTAGTAGAAGACTATCTCTTGTACTTTGGTTGTATCATTGCTCTTTCTATCTCTGAGGAAGTTGTGGGGTTTTTCACCTTTATGGTTTTCCCCAGTGAAACTCTGTGTGTCTATTGTCTCATGTGATTGCTTGGTGTGATTGATATGCATTGTGATACTTGATATGATGTACATGTTATTCTCTCAGTAAATATCCTAGAGTATATTGAATTAATGCTTAAAAAATAACATGGTATCAGAGCTAACCTAAGAAGAAGACATTTTCCAGTGGCGTAAACTAGGGTTTCTTGTTTATTGCGTTTATCTCCACATATTTTGGAAAAGAAGCAAGGTAGATTGACTCTACTCATCAAGGAGAATCTTTCTGTCCAATCAAAATTCAATTCTGGGCACTTTCATTTTTTGGCCCTAAAAATTAGGATTTCCACAAAAATAGGAATTTCTAAAATCTAAGGACATAGCTGGAAACGCCTTGGAAAAATCGAATTTCAGAGCTTTTGATCGATATTTTTGGTTGGGTGAAGCTCTGGAAAACTCAAACCCTAATTCAGGGTCCTCCCTAGTGAATCCAGGAAGACTAAAAGGCATTTCCGAAGGGTGAAACTTTGTAGATTTCAAATTCTAAATATACCAGGTTGATCAGCTCATCAAGGC
The DNA here is from genome assembly GCA_027924585.1 of Larix kaempferi. Taxonomy (NCBI): domain Eukaryota; kingdom Viridiplantae; phylum Streptophyta; class Pinopsida; order Pinales; family Pinaceae; genus Larix; species Larix kaempferi. Next base: position 533,917 of record BSBM01001304.1, read on the forward strand.
ACATCTTTCTATCCTTTCAGAAAGTTAAAATTCACATTTTGAATTTTTAGGGTTTCTCTAACAAACCCTAATCCGACACCAGATCCATATTTTTGCAAATCAAGTGGTAAGACCTAAATATTTTCTATTTCCATTTGAAGTAATCTTTAAGATGTATCACCACACCAAGATTGATGATAAGATTCAAGGGGTTGATAACTTCCGAGCATGGAAGTATAGGATTGGGTTAATCTTGGAAGAAAATGAATTGGATACTTACATAAATTCTGAGATCCCTGTCCCAGAGGAGGAAGAGGATAAGGCCTTGCATAAGAAGAACTTGGTCAAGGCAAAGAGGATCATTGTTGATTCTATCAAAGACCATCTCATACCACATGTGTCATCTCTAAAGACACCCAAAGAGATGTTTGATTCCCTAACCAAGCTATTTGAAGGGAAGAACATAAATCGGAAGATGACTCTGCAGAATCAATTGAAAGGGGTAAAGCTTCAGAATGGAGAGACCATTCAATCCTATTTATCCAAGGTATATCAGATCAAGGAACAACTTGAGCTGTGGATGAAGTGGTGGAGAATGGTGAAATTGTCATGACCACTCTGAATGGCCTACCTAGGTCATGGGATTCCTTTATTCAAGGAATTTGTGCAAGAAGGAAGTTGATCTCCTTCAGTAGACTGTGGGAGGAATGTTCACAAGAAGAGGCTAGGCTTATAGCCCGTGAAGAAAAGATGGGAAGTGACGATCAAGCTCTTGTAGCTCACACCAAAAGAAGCAAGCCCAAGAAGGAGCACTCTCATTACAAGAGATCCTCTCACAACCATCAAAAGAATAAGAAGGATCTAAGATGCTTTACATGTAATGAGAAGGGACACTTTGCTGCAGATTGTCCAAAGAACAAAAGGGACAACAACTTCAACAAGAAGAAGAAGAATAACAAAAGGAGATATCATGCTCATGTTGCTGAGGATGATGAACCTCCCAAGAAGAAGGCTAGATCAGAAAGTGGTGACTCATCAAGCGAAGATGAATATGTTCTAATCTCTACTCTCACAGGTGCTACCTCTCATGGTTGTAATGAATGGATTATTGATAGTGGGGCTTCCAAACACATGACTGGGTTGAAAGAATCTTTTGTAAACCTATCTGAACATGAGTCACCCCATAAGGTGAAACTTTGGGATGACTACCAATATCTTATCAAAGGAAGTGGCGAAGCTTCTTACAACCTAGACACTAGAAAGTATTTGAAGATGAAAGAGGTTCTATATGTACCTAGGCTCAAGAAGAATCTACTCTCCATATCTGCATTGGATGCAAAAGGCATGAGGGTTTCATTTGTAGATGGCCAAGTACTCATGTGGCCAAAGGGTAAGACCATAGATTATGTAGTAGTGATTGGAGAGCAAGAGGGAGGATTGTACAAATTGAAGGGACAACCTGAACATGCTATGGTACATGAATCCATGGAGCCAAGTGAAATTTGGCACAGAAGGCTTGCACATGTGCACTATAAAGCACTACCAATTGAAAGCAAAGTTGTAAAGGGTCTTCTTAAAATCAAGACAAAGCATGAAGGTGTTTGCAAAGGATGTGCAAAAGGAAAGAACATTAATAAGTCATTTCCAAGCAGTGAAAGAAAAGCTAAAGGAATCTTGGAAATTATCCACTCCGATGTATGCAGTCCGATGTCATCCAGTTCTCTGAGTGGGTATGTATACTATGTCTCTTTCATTGATGATTTATCTAGGAAGACTTGGGTTTACTCCTTGAATAACAAAGATGGAGTGTTTAATAAGTTCAAGGAATTCAAATCCTTGATGGAAAATCAAACTGATAAGAAGATCAAGACATTCAGATCCGACAATGGTGGAGAATTCACTTCAGGTGATTTCAAAAAGTTATGCAGTGATTCAGGGATTAAGAGGGAGTTCACCACTCTTTACAATTCACAACAGAAAGGAGTAGAAGAAGTTACTTCAGAATAGGACTCCAACATCTCCTACAAGGAAGCAAAGATTCAGAGGGAGTCCACCCAACAAAGAAACAAAGATAAGTATTTGAAATGTCATTTCTTATATATTTTGTTTGTTTAAATAATGTTATTCAATGATGTATATGCGTATGTTCCTAGACTTAGGTTGTGTATTATGCATATTAGAATAATTGCATTGATGAACAAGATAATACTAATATGCAAGTAATGGGTAGGTGGCCTATGGTACTGTACAACATTCCATTGCTACTTATCTAGAATGAAACCTGTTTGCTAACATGTTGGGAGTTGTGCACACTCTTAACAATGTTCTGGTAGAGATTGGAAGGCATTTAGAAAGTTACGGGATATGGATAAATGTTGTATTGAAGCATTGGCTAAAATAATTACATGACTGTATGACATATATTCTTATGTGTAAGATTTTTTTATGAAACTATGAGAAGTTTCTAATCATGCAATTGAATTTGACTTGTAGGAAAGATCGTGTACAATCACCTACAAAAGAAGGACTACAACATTTGTTCCAGCAACAAAGAAATCTATCTATTGAAGATACTAAAGAATCTGAAGTTCCCAGGATATGGGATGCAGTAATGGAAGGATTCCATGGTCGAGGAATACCGGTCGATCATGAAGAATGATGTTTGGGATGTAGTCCCAAGACATGACAGGGAAGTCTGTGGTGACTTCCAAGTGGATCTAAAAGATCAAGCATGCTGCAGATGGCAGCATAGAGAAATACAAAGCGAGATTTGTAGCTCATGGCTTCTCCCAGAAAGAAGGGATTGATTATGAAGAGAATTTTGCTCCTGTGGCTAGATACACTTCCATTAGAATAGTACTTGCCCTGGATGCAGTGATGAAATGGAAGATACACCAGATGGATGTCAAGACAGCTTTCTTGAATGGTGTAGTCGAAGAGGAAGTGTATGTGGAGAAGCCACTTGGTTTTGAGACACATGACAGAGATTCATATGTGTGCAGGTTGAAGAAAGCCTTGTATGGCTTGAAGCAAGCTCCTAGAACTTGCTATGGTAGGATAGAAATCTTTCTATCCAGTTTGGGATTTACTAAGAGTAAAGTAGATTCTGTGAAAATCCTCACAGTAGATCTAAGAGATGATGTGTACCTCACAAGAGTAATTATGATTAAGCAGGAAAATAGAAGAAGAGTGAACAATACAGTATAATGAGCAACAGAATAATATGGTACAGTAGAACTCAGATATAAGCAATAATACTTCACACACTCTAATTAATTAATCACAGTATGGACAAATAAATAGTACAATGGTAGAGAGGATTCGAATGCATAAGGTGGAAATTCTAATTAGCCTCTCAGAGTGATCATAAGATCAATAGAGTGTCATCGGAGCACAACTAGGTGTCCTCATGATCATTGGAGCACAACTGGAAGTCTTCATCATCATCAGTGGAGTCATCAATGCTCAAGTAACTGTCAACCATCAGTCAAACTAACTCTGGTAGGTGTAACTGAGTGTAACTCAGTGTAACTGAGTGTAACTGACTATAACTGACTGTAACTGAGTGTAACTGGTTGTAACTGAGTGTGACTGAGTGACAACTGGGCTGGTAGGTGAAGAAGGGCAAGTTGCTCCCTAAAATCAAGGAAGAAGGGCGCATTAAGCAACTGGAGGGCTAAAAATAAATAGTGAGAAGCTCCTGGGGGCTGGCTAACTGAGGGCTAGGTTCTGGACTGATGACTGGGATGCATGCAAACCCTAGAATGCATGCAAACCCTAAAAGGTGCATGCATGAATGAAAATGTAAATGATCAAAATACTAGTGGGGCTAGGATGGATTACAGGAATATCCTAAAACCCCCCCTTAATCCATCCTGGGCCCTGGTAACTAAGACCAATGGTCACCCAATACAATGAATGATAACAATCAATAAACCAAGGAAGTGGGAAAATTTCATGGGAAACATACCCCCTCCTCAAAAAATAGACTGTAAGGCACACATAAAAATAAATGCTCCAAACTCAAGCATGTGTGATGCTTGGTCATATGTCTGGAGGTCTCTTCTTCTTGGGAAGAAGTGGATCATGCTCAAAAAGCATGTGCTTGTACTTGCTCTTCAGATCGAATGTGATGAGAACAAATCCAACAGTATGAGAATGATCCTTGAACCTGTGATTCGAATCAGCTGAGGTAGGATCAAATCTATGAAAGTGAATATAGTCTTTTGTCTTCTCCTTCAAACCACCATGGGTGAGATTATGCCAAAAATAACTATTACATGTTTGCTTGAAATTAAAATCAGATTTAAGACTTAAAAAACAGTTTCTTGAGATCTCCTTTGAACCAGCAGGGGTGAGATCAAAACTATCATATGCATGAGAAATTATCCCAATCAGTAATTGCTTATAATCCAAATTAGATCCAAGACTTGAATCATGGTTTCTTGAGATCTCCTTTGAACCATGAGAGGTGAGATCAAAACCAGTAGATGCATGAGAAATTATCCCAAGCGAATGGCAATGGCCATATTCTTCAATGACCTTCTGAAAGCATGGAATTATGATCATATAGTAGTATAAAAGAGGAGATAGCTGGAGAGGAGCGAATGCATTACATTCAGTAGCTATTTTGACCTCTGAAATAATCATGTGATCATGATGCAAACCAACAGACTCTGGTGCAAGAGAGGATTTAGGACCTTCTGCAATATCTAGAGTGTGAGCTGGCGCAGAAAGAGAAGAAAGTTTGAGCATGAGCGGAGAATCTGCAAGTTCTTTGTCAACAACTTCAATATGAGATGATACTGGTTCATGATCTGAGAGATCATCAAGGGGAGCAAATGCAACATGATCTGAGAGACCATCAGGAGGAGCGAATGCATCATGATCTGAGAGACCATCAAGTGGAGTGCATGCATCACCTTGCTTGATTTCGAATGGGTTAGGACCAAGTCCTTCATTCTTTTTGCCAAATTTTTCATCTAGGTGAGCCCATAACTCTTTTGGAGTCCATAACTCTCTTGGAGTTTCAACACCATCACGGTATTTGAATTTGAATTTTTGGTATGCACACAAGGCAAGCATCATTGTTCCAAAGGCCATGTCACCTTTATTCAACCAGTCAATATTCTCTTCAGAGGATTCGAACTCTCTTTCAAAATAACAATCAAAGAGATCATGGCTCTTCAAATATGCTATCATTCTTGGTTTCCATTCATCATATTTGAATGGAGAAAGAAGAGGGATTCCTTCTAAATATGAATCCATTGGAGTTGTAGAAGACCTGCAAAAACAATAGAGAATAACTGCAACTGCTACTGCTGCAAAAATGCAGAAACTGCTGCACTTGAAATCTTGGTAATAACCTGCAAAAAACTCTCAAGAATGGAGGTAAACAATACTCTCAACATGCTCTGATACCGTGTGAAAATTCTCACAGCAGATCTAAGAGATGATGTGTACCTCACAAGAGTAATTATGATTAAGCAGGAAAATAGAAGAAGAGTGAACAATACAGTATAATGAGCAACGGAATAATATGGTACAGTAGAACTCAGATAGAAGCAATAATACTTCACACACTCTAATTAATTAATCACAATGGACAAATAAATAGTACAATGGTAGAGAGGATTCGAATGCCTAAGGTGGAAATTCTAATTATCCTCTCAGAGTGATCATAAGATCAATAGAGTGTCATCGGAGCACAACTAGGTGTCCTCATGATCATCGGAGCACAACTGGAAGTCTTCATCATCATCAGTGGAGTCATCAATGCTCAAGTAACTGTCAACCACCAGTCAAACTAACTCTGGTAGGTGTAACTCGGTGTATCTCAGTGTAACTGAGTGTAACTAAGTGTAACTAAGTGTAACTGAGTGTAACTGAGTGTAACTGGCTGTAACTGAGTGTAACTGACTGTAACTGAGTGTGACTGAGTGACAACTGGACTGGTAGGTGAAGAAGGGCGAGTTGCTCCCTAAAATCAAGGAAGAAGGGCGCATTAAGAAACTGGAGGGATAAAACTGAATAGTGAGAAGCTCCTGGGGGCTGGCTAACTGAGGGCTAGGTGCTGGACTGATGACTAGGATGCATGCAAACCCTAGAATGCATGCAAACCCTAAAAGGTGCATGCATGACTGAAAATGTAAATGATCAAAATACTGGTGGGACTAGGATGGAGTGTAGGAATATCCTAATAGATTCCAACCTTTACTACAAGCTTGAGGAAGGAAATCCTATGATACTACTATTGTATGTGGATGACCTATTTGTAACAGGTTAAGATAGATTGATTGCGGACATGAAGAGGAAGCTTGCTGCTAAGTTCGAGATGAAGGACTTGGGGATGATGCACTATTTTCTAGGCATGGAGGTGTGGCAAAGTGGAGATGGAATATTCCTTGGACAAGGGAAGTATGCAGTAGAGATCCTGAAGAGGTTTGGGATGATGGACTGCAAGGCCATGGCCACACCTATGGAATCGAACCTGAAGCTTCTATGTGATGCTTCATCTGATACGATTGATGTCACTATGTATCGTCAGATGATTGGGTCCTTGATGTACCTGATGAACACTAGACCAGATATTTGCTTTGCGGTGAACACATTGAGCCAGTTCCTGATGGATCCCAGAGGTGTTCACCTGGTTGTTGTAAAGCATATTCTGAGGTACCTGAAGGGTACAATTGATTATGGGCTCAAGTATGATGCAAATCAAAAGTTTAACATGTAGGGTTATGTTGATTCAGACTGGGCAGGAAGTGCCGCAGATAGGAAGAGCACTTCTGGGTGCTACTTCAGTATGGGATTAGGTGCGATCTCTTGGTTTAGCAGGAAGTTGTCCTGCGTAGCACTGAGTATAGCTGAAGAAGAGTATGTCGTAGCTTGTTCGGCTAGTTGTGAGGCAGTATGGCATCGGAAGCTACTGTCTGAGCTATTTGATCTCCCGTTGGATGCTACTGGTATATTTTGTGACAACCAAAGTTGTGTGAAGCTGTCTGAGAAACCGGTGTTCCACGACAGGTTGAAACACATTGAGATCAAATTTTACTATATCGGGGATATGGTGCAGAGAGGAGCAGTGAATCTCCTGTATGTTGCGACAGATGAGCAGGTTACAGATGTGCTAACGAAGCCACTAGCGAGAGTGAAGTTCGAGTACTTCAGAGAGAGGCTTGGTGTTATTCAGATTGATGACACTTGGAGGAAGAAGTGATGGACACATTTGCAAGAGCCATTCCAAGCATGGTGAGAGGAGGATCCTTCCATGGCTGTGGATGTAAGCACTGGATGATGAGCATCAAGATGATGCTCCAGTTACTGCTCTGTATATGCATCATGTTGGATTCTTGTTATGATCAGTTGGATCATGTATATGTGTATGCATCATGTTGGATGCTTGTTATGATCAGTTGGATCATGTATATGTGTATGCATCATGTTGGATGCTTGTTCTGATCAGTTGGATCATGTATATGTATATGCATCATGTTGGATGCTTGTTATGATCAGGTGGATCATGTATTTGTATATGCATTAGGTGGATACATTTTATGATCAGGTAGATCATGTATTTGTATATGTATCAAGTGGATACATTGTATGATCGGGTATATCATGTATGATAATATGTATCAGGTGGATACAATGTATGATCAGGTAGATCATGTATGATGATACGTATTAGGTAGATACTGTGTATGCATCAGGTGGATGCATTGTATGATCAGGATGATCATGGATGATGAGCTTCAGGATGTTGCTCGAGATGATATGCATCATGATGATGCTATGATGATGATCAAGATGATCATGTGATGATGTACATCAGGATGATGTATGGTGAGTATCAGGTTGATACTCTATGGTTGTGGAAATATTGTGCAGATAAGCATATAATTTGGCCCTGGGAGGTTTGCAGATAGTCTTTCGAGGTTTTTCCTATGGCATATAATGTGGCCCTAGGATATCTGGCAAATGCTCTTTTGAGGTTTTTCTTGGGAGGACATATAATTTGGCCCTGGGAGGTTTGCAGATAGTCTTTCGAGGTTTTTCCTATGGCATGTAATATAGCCCTGGGATATCTGGAAAATGCTCTTTTGAGGTTTTGTACTATGGCATGTAATATGTCCCTGAGAGATCCAATAGTTTGGGTTGTGTGCCCGTAGTAAGTCTTGGGATGCTCTTGTGAGGTTTTTCCGTGACCACATGTAATTTGGCCCTGGGAGATCCGATAGGTTGGGCTGTGTGCCCGTAATAAGTTCTGGGATGCTCTTGTGAGGTTTTGTGGTGACCACATGTAATATGTCCCTGGGAGATCCTATAGGTAGAGCTGTGTGCTCGTAACATCCTAGGATGCTCTTGCGAGGTTTTGTGGTGAGGTCACATATAATATGTCCCTAGGAGATCCTACAGGTAGAGTTGTGTGCTCGTAACAGCCTAGGATTCTCTTGCAAGGTTTTGTGATGCATGTAATAAGTCCTGAGGATTCCACAGTATGGCCACTGATGAAGACCTACAGGTGGTGGGCCTACATCCAGTATGAAAAAGGACTGACTCTATAGAAATTCCTATGACGAGTAGATCAGAGATTGATTGAGATATCAGCAACTGTGATGATGACGATGATGATGATTTGATTTGATGACGATGATCCAGAGAAGAAGACTTGTGCTAGTAGATCTGTGTCAAGAAATACCTTCCTAGTTAAGAGGGAGTGTTGTAGTATATGTAACTTCGGAATGTATTTCACCCATGTATATTGTACTCCTATAGAGATGTTATTATTCCTATATACGGAAATGTCGTCACTTGTATTGACAAGTGTTGCAAGTGACGTAACTTGCAGTGATGGGTTATTAGACCACCAAGTGTGGGGTCGACCCTAATTAGTTTAACCATGGGTTATTAGACTGATTTAGACAAGTCGGACCTGCTAGGTTATTGGGAAGGACAGTTCATGTATAAATAGAGAGCGGGAGATCTCTATTTTGATCATCTCATTATTCACTCCTACATCACTCGAAAAGTGGTTCACTAGTTGAGGAGGAGGAGTAGATGCTAGTAGAAGACTATCTCTTGTACTTTGGTTGTATCATTTCTCTTTCTATCTCTGACGAATTTGTGGGGTTTTTCACCTTTATGGTTTTCCCCAGTGAAACTCTGTGTGTCTATTGTCTCATGTGATTGCTTGGTGTGATTGATATGCATTGTGATACTTGATATGTTGTACACGTTATTCTCTCAGTAAAGATCCTAAAGTATATTGAATTAATGCTAAAAAATTAACACAGGTGTCTCCAACATTGTATCAAGTCATGCCATACCTAAAAACTGAAAACCCTAAGTGAGAGCTTCTTCCTCCTCTTCTTTGATTTCCTCCGTTGAGCCATTTCAGATGTGTCGTATTGTTTCTGGTGTATCTCTGAAATTTCCAATCTGCAGGGACTGAAACTTCAGGATGTGGTAGCCTGACCTGTCATATTTCCAACCCCATATGTTTGAGCTTCATTGGATTCTCCATCAGAGATATATGCTCTGTTTCCCAACATGACCTGTTTAAGGGATGAAACAACATAGCGAACTTGTACGGAGTACCACGTGTCACTATTTAAAATTTGGCCTCTGAAATGCGGACCTATGAAACTAAAGTATGTTCCCTACCCTAACTGTCACGTTTTATGAAATTCCATTTGGAGCTTCCTAGCCCAAGATATGACATTTGTACCTAGGTCACATGTTTAGGGATTCATTCTAGAAGAGGCAGAAACCCTAACTTGTACGGATCATATCTTAGAAATTAAAATGAGTATGAGGCTGAAACTCAGACACAAGGTATATGAAAATTTCATCTTCATCCTGTCCAAGTTTTAGATCCTGAGCCTTCACGAAAATTGATTTATAGCGAAAGTTCCACAATGACTAGGTTTTGCTATACAAAACCCTAACTTTCAAATTGTCGCAAGTGAAACAAGTGTCGTAAGTGCCATACATTTCCTTCCTTCAGGATAGCTCTAATACCATGTTAATATTCAATATGATAAGATAGATAACGTCAGTATTCAATTTAATTTCACAACAATAGCATATACAGGATCACTGAAAGAACAACAAGCACATCATTAACACAAGAGACACAGATTTATCCTGGGAAACCCTCATGGGGTAGAAAACCCAGCAAAAATTCCTCAATATAGATGCTCAACAAGTACAAATATGTAGTCCCCAAACAAGAGATCCTTATCCTCCTTTGCAGATCTCTCTCTCTCCTATGCGAGTTCACAAGTGAGTGAGTGTGTTAAATGAGGAACACACCTCCTTTATTTATACTTTACATTCACTTGACTTTTACACTTGACAGGTCGGCGCCAATAGTTTATTCTCTTGTTGACTAGGCTGACCCCTCTAGGGGACTTAAACACCCCATTACAAATTACTCTTAGGGTATCTATTTCCCCGACTTACATGGGAGTATTTACCTCAATGACTTTATAATAATAACATCCGGACAGAGGAATAAAACATCTCTGGATGAATAATAATAAAGTACAAATAGAATATTCTTTGATGTTACAATATTTAAACACTCTCATGCGGGTGGAATTACTCTAGGTGATCCCTATTCCTCTTTGGGATTATTAATTCATCCTTGGAGGCTTGGATTGGCTTGTTGGAAGGAAAGTTGCAATGTTAAGGCATAGGTTGTAACGTTCTATTTCGATGTACTCTCTTTTATTACAGTTAATACAATATCTTCCCATATACATTATTCTACTGGTAGTGTTTAGAGATTTCTTCCTTAACTGTTAGCTTAGATCAATCATATGCAATATATGCTTTTACTGCTTGTTTGTTTCTACTTGTTCAACAGGGCTTTGCAGCTAGAGATCTGAAGGTTCTAGAGCATTGGATCAAGAAAAGGGTGAAAGGATTTGCGAATGTCAAGTATGAGATCCACTTGATAATTTACACTTCTATTGATCTAGGGAAGTTTATTATATTATGTACTTTATTTGTTCTAGATCCAGTTGGACTAGGAAGATCTAGCTTGAGTCCACTTGAGTAGATTGTCCAAAAACAATGTGAGAAAGGTGTCGGTAGGAAAATAAAACCAGCAATGTCATCGCATCCAATAATAATTTCAGAACCATTTGAGCATTGGGGCTTGGTTTCTATTAGAGAAATAAATATGAATTATTCATTACAACATCGTTGTATTCTCACGTCTACAGACTACTTTACACATTGGACTGAAGTGGTCCCTCTTCACAAGGTCAATGAATATGTTGTCATCAAGTTTCTTCAAGAAAACATCATAACCAGGTTTGGGGTTCCAATTTCCCTAGTTTTTTATAATGCTTCCTATTTCTCTTCTTTAAAGTTAAGTGAATTTTCTATAAAAGGGGGAATTGAATTGCATTATTATTCCAATCATTATCCCCAAATAAATGGGTTAGCGGAATCTAAAAACCAACATAGATCCATCTTAAAAGGGGATCTACCAAGTGTCGAGAGGGATCAAATATCTCGAGGTGCAAACCCCTTTTTAGAGTGCATATGTTAAGGAATCATTTTAATTTATCTAATTTGTTTAGTTTTATATATATGCCACTTTAAATGTTTTAAATCTAATTTGATCCAACATGTTATTTTATAATATTTTATTATTTTTTTTAAAAACACGTGTGATCTCCAAGATGAGCACGGAAGGAGTTACACATCCCCCTACTGGGCTATATACTGTGCCTCTTTCGGTGCAATAAAAACCTCATTCACGTACTTGATAAAATTGTTATTGGAAATCAAATAAATTGGCATGCTTCTTTCCCAAACGCTTTGTGGGATGATAGGGTCACACCAAAGAATGCTTTAGAGGCTTCTCCTTACATTCTAGTTTATGGAAAAGAAACTATTATTCCTCCTAATATCCTTTTCCATTCGCTACAGTTAGATCAAGCCTATATAGGATCCAACAGTCGTATTATGCAAGAAATAATTAACACCCTACTCAAACTCGAAGCGGAAAGAGAAAAGGCCAAAAATAAATTTACCACTCATCAGTTTAATGTCAAAATATGGTTTCATAACAGTTAGGCATGGAAGAAAGAATTTGAAATCAGTGACCTCCTCTTGAAGTGGGATCAACCTCACGAGGAAAAGGGAAAGCATACAAACTTCCAACATTTATGGCTTGGCCCTTACACTATCGCTGAGAAAATTGGCCCTGTAACTTATAGACTACAAAATCTGGAAGGAAAAGTTGAAACTCTCACTGTGAATAGCCAATATTTGAAGCAGTACTTCACTTAGTTTAGGAAAATTATTTATCTACATAAATAAAAAAATTTCCCTATTGTTTCGCCTTTTATAGTTGGATTACTTTGTTGTATCCTATTTGTAATTTTAATAAAACCTAGTTATTTGTTTCCATGTTTTGAACTTTAATAAATTTGAGTTCAGGAATCAGAGTGTTTGGTGGGAAATCTATGATCTCATTACTTATGCAATATCTCTTTAAGTTGATTGATTCCTTTAAAATTTCTGCTATGAGAAATATTTTGAAAATTGAATTTTCTTCTTACTGGAAAGAGTCAGTGGTGCATTTCCAAGCACTATCATTTGAAAGGATTTTCAACCTATCTGTCCTTATCTTATTTATTCGGTTACTCGAAAGAATTATCACATGATCAAATTAAAATTGAAATGTATTAAATCCTGCATATTTTGTTGGGATAAAGACTTCTAAATTACTATCTTGAGGCTCCACACATTGAAACACATAAATAGCCATGTCTTGAAATTGTCTACTTATGGCCGACCCATGGGAAGGAAGAAAGATTTTGCAAATGTATAGAAAATCAAAATGATCATATACCAAATATAATTCCCTAAAGGCTCAAATAAAACCAGTTATTCCCTAGTTTAAGACATCCACGGAAAATTGTTAGGATATTTCGACACTTAGGAGTTAGTTAAGATCAACTTGTGTAATATATCCATTAGGGATAGTGTGTTTCTTTAGTATGCATTAGTATGCATTTGTAAATACTTAATCCGACGTTCACGATATGTTTCCGACATAGAGTGATCCGACGGCTCAACTTCTCTTAGATCAAACCTAACCTTGATCTGTGGCTTAACACCCGATTGGTCCATGATCTCTATTTAAGAGCATGGAGGGTCATTGTTTAGTTGATCGATTATGAGAAGCTCATTTGTAACTTTCTTTCTTTGCATAATAAATTGTCCCGTAGAAGCTATTTGGCCGGGGCCGTGGAGTGTTTCCCTCAAGAGGGTTTAAACTGATAAATTTTCAGAATTTACTTCAATATGATCTAGGATCTTAACTGAGAGAACAACATGTACAGCATATCTACAGCATATCAATCATGGAGACAATAATGCAAGCACACAAGAGACACAAAGATATACTTGGGGAAAACCATAAGGGTGAAAAACCCCAATAACTTCCTCAGAGATAGATAGAGCAATGATACAACCAACCAATAGAGAAAGCCATAACCTAGCAGCAATCCTCCTCCTCCATAAGTGCGCCTCTCCTCCTTGAGAGCATGTGTGAGAAGTGAGTGAGTAAATAGAGTGCCTCCCGCACTCTATTTATACTTGACTTGACTTGCCTTTTTACCTAACTCATGTAGGCTCGAACTTTACCACATAACATAATGCTGAGTGGGCCGACCCCCAATAGGGTGGTCTAATAACCCTTTGACCCACATGGCCGACCCCCAATAGGGTGGTCTAATAACCCTTTGACCCACATGACTTATACAGGGCCGACCCCAAATAAGGTGGTCTAATAACCCATCAAGTATAAGTTACGACACTTACAATATAAATGACGACACTTCCTTATAGAGGAATAATACCATCTCTATAGGAATACAATATACATATATGTGAAATACATTCCGAAGTTACATATACATCAACACTCCCTCTTAACTAGGAAGGTATTTCTCAGCACAGTTCTTCTAGCACAAGTCATCTTCTCTGGATCATCGTCACTGGATAATCATCATCGAGTCATCATCATCGTCACTGCTGCTGCTATCTCAATCAATCTCTGAATCTACTCGTCATAGGAAGTTCTACAGAGCCAGTCCTTTTTCATACTGGATGTAGGCCCACCACCTGCAGGTCTTCATCATCACTGGCCATACTGTGGAATCCTCAGGACTTTTACGTGCATCACAAAACCTCGAAAGAGCATCCCAGGCTGTTACGAGCACACAGCTCTACCTATAGGATCTCCCAGGGCACCGAATTACATGTGACCTCACCACAAAACCTCGCAAGAGCATCTGCCAGATATCCCAGGGAACCGAATTACATGCCATAGGCAAAACCTCGAAAGACTATCTGCAGATCTCCCAGGGCAACGAATTACATGTGGTCATGGCAAAACCTCGAAAGAGCATTTGCCAGATGTCCCAGGGAACCGAATTACATGCCATAGTCAAAACCTCGAAAGACCATCTGCAAATCTCCCAGGGCACCGAATTACATGCCATAGGACAAAACCTCGAAAGAGCATCTGCCAGATATCCCAGGGAACCGAATTACATGCCATAGGCAAAACCTCGAAAGACTATTTGCAGATCTCCCAGGGCACCGAATTACATGTCCTCCCAGAGCAAAACCTCGAAAGAGCATTTTCCAGATGTCCCAGGGCACCGAATTACATGCCATAGGCAAAACCTCGAAAGACCATCTGCAAATCTCCCAGGGCACCGAATTACATGCTCATATGCACAACCTGATCCACGGCCACAGAGTATCAACCTGATACTCACCATACATCATCTTGATGTATCCATGATCATCCTGATCATCATCACTGCAACGTCCTGCTGCATGTCATCTGGAGCAACATCCTGAAGCTCGTCATCTATGATCATCCTGATCATCACTGCAACATCCTGCTGCATGCCAAGTATCATACATGATCCTCCTGATCATCAATGTATCCACCTGATACAAATACATGATACATATCATCATACATGATCCTCCTGATCATCAATGCATCTACCTGATGCATACCAAGTATCTACCTGATACATATCATCATACATGATCCTTCTGATCATCAATGTATCCACCTGATACAAATACAAATACATGATACATATCACCATACATGATCCACCTGATCATACAATGTATCCACCTGATACAAATACAAATACATGATACATATCACCATACATGATCCACCTGATCATACAATGTATCCACCTAATACATGTACAGATACATGGTCCAAGCATCCAACATGATGCATACATACATACATAAAAATGATCCAACTGATCATATCCAGCATCCAACATGATGCGTACATACATACATAAAATGATCCAACCGATCATATCCAAGCAGAAACCAGAACATCATCCTGATGTTCATCATCCAGCGCTTACATCCACAGCCATGTGAAGGGTCCTCCTTCCAACATGTTTGGAATGGCTTCAGCAAATGTGTCCATCACTTCTTCCTCGAAGTGTCCTCGATCTGAAGAACGCCAAGCCTCTCTCTGAAGTACTCGAACTTCACCCTGGCTAGTGGCTTCGTCAGCACATCTGCAATCTGCTCGTCCGTCGCAACATACAGGAGCTTCACAGCTCCTCTCTGCACCATATCCCTGATATAGTGATATTTGATCTCTATGTGTTTCAACCTGTCATGAAACACTGGGTTCTCGGACAACTTCACACAACTCTGGTTATCACAGAAGATACCAGTAGCCTCCAACGGGAGATCAAATAACTCAGACAGTAGCTTCCGTAGCCATACTGTCTCACAACTAGCTGAACAGGCTGCAACATACTCTGCCTCAGCTGTACTCAGTGCTACGCAGGACTGCTTCCTGCTAAACCAAGAGATCACACCTGATCCCATACTGAAGCAACACCCAGATGTGCTCTTCCTATCTGCAGCACTGCCAGCCCAATCTGAATCAACATAACCCTGCAGGTTAAACTTTTGATTCGCCTCATATCTGAGCCCATAATCCACTGTACCCTTCAGGTACCTCAAAACATGCTTTACAGCAACCAGGTGAACACTCCTCGGATCCGTCAGGAACTGGCTCAATGTGTTCACAGCAAAGCAAATATCTGGTCTCGTGTTCGTCAGGTACATCAAGGACCCAATAATCTGACGATACTTAGAAACATCAACTGGCTCAGATGAAGCATCACATAGAAGCTTCAGATTCGATGCCATAGGTGTGGCCATGGCTTTGCAATCCATCATCCCGAACCTCTTTGGGATCTCTACTGCATACTTCCCTTGTTCAAGGAAGATTCTATCTGCATTCTGCCACACCTTCATGCCAAAAACAAATAGTGCATCATCCCCAAGTTCTTCATCTCGAACTCGGTAATAAGCTTCCGCTGCGTGTCGTCAATCAATCTATCTTCACCATACCAAGTTCTGCACATATATGATTTCCTATCATGTGTCTCAGAACCAAGTGGCTGCTCTACATACACTTCTTCTTCAACTACACCATTCAAGGAAGCTGTCTTGAATTCATCTGGTGTATCTTCTATTTCATCACTTTTATATTTTTCAATGCTGCCATCTGCAACATGCTTGATCTGATAGTTCCATTTGGAAGTCATAGCAAACTTCCCTTCATGTCTTTGGGATTACATCCCAAACATCATTCTTCATGATCGACGGATCATGGCATTTCATTTCTTCATCCCAAATCCTGGGAACTTCAATATCTTCAATATCTTCAATAGATATCTTTGTTGCTGGAACAAATGTTGTAGTTCTTCTTTTGTAGGAGATGGCATATGATCTTTCCTACACAACAAGTTAAATTGCATGATTAGAAAACATCTTATAGTTTTCAGAACAAATTCTTACACATAAAGAAATATGCCATACAGTCATGCAATTATCTTAGCCAATGCTTCAATACAACATTTATCCATATCCCGTAACTTTCTAGATGCCTTCCTATCTCTACCAGAACATTGTTAAGAGTGTGCACAACTCCCAACATGTCAGCAAAGAGGTTTCATTCTAGATAAGTAGCAATGGAATGTTGTACAGTGCCATAGGCCACTTACCCATGTATATTAGTAGTATACTGTTCATCAATGCAACTATTCTAATATGCATAATACACAACCTAATTCTAGGAACATCAGTGTATACATTATTGAACAGTATTATTTAAACAAACAAATATGCAAGAAATGATGATTAAAATACTTATCTTTCTTTGTTCGTTGGGTGAACTCCCTCTGAGTCTTTGCTTCCTTGCAGGAGTTGTTGGAGTCCTAATCTGAAGTAGCTTCTTCTACACCTTTCTGTTGTGGAATGTAGAAAGATGGTCAACTCCCTCTGAATATTTGCATCCTTGCAGAAACTACTGAAGTGTGCTCCTTTGCTTTATTGCAGGAACAACTGGAGTGTGCTGCCTCTTGATCTTTGCTTCCTGGATCACCTGTCTTTGAACTTATACTCATTCTTGATCCCTATGCATGCTTGTTAGTATCATCATTGTGTTATCCCCGAGGTCTCATACATAATCAAAAATTCATTAGAATAATCTTAATATTATCAAAAAACACAATAATCTAAAGCATGTATAGTCATGATTATTTCAAACAAAAAATAATAAGCATTAGCATTTTATGTAGGATTCTTATGGTTAGTCAAATCATAAGAAACATAACATGTCTAAACCTGTAATTATTCAAACCTATGACTCTTCAGGTTAGTTGAATCATCAATCAAGATAAGAGATATAATATGCATAAAACCTGTGATTATTCAAACCTATACCATCATGATTCTTCTGGTTAGTCATATCATCAATTATGGTAAGAAACATAATATGCATATAATCATGATTATTCAAACCTATGACTTCATGAATAATCATTATCCACAACACAACAGTATAAGATCCTAACCCAAGGTAGGATTCTAGCTTGATATAGGAAAAACATACCTGGATTAGCATGCTAGCTATTTATGTCTAACATACCTGCATAATGTCTTCTTGTTCTTCATCAATGACTTGTGCTAGTAACCTGCATGTCTCATAAGTTAACCATTGCAAAACCAAGTTATACATACCTCGTAAATGGATCTTCTATGAGATCCATGACAATGGATGAATCTTTGTCCTCATGTTATCATGATCATATGTTCTTGGACCAAAACATGATTTGTCTTTCTTGGTGTACCTTTCATGTTAGTAGACAACATAAACCTCATACAACACCATAATGCATTAGTACAATCATAAGTGTCAACACCTTAATCAATGAATATTTTCTATCGTGCATTCATAGTTTTATTAAGGTGATATGACATGTCTAAAATCAAGAGTGTACTAACCGTAATAACATGAAGACAAGCATACCATAAACTTAATCATGAACAAATATTGAGACATACCTTGATGAGTCATACCTGTCGAGATCGCTAGTAATCTTCTTATGTAAGGCCTTAGCCTTATCTCCCTCTGAAACAGGAACTTCTTCACCTATGTAGGTGACCAATCCATCTTCTTCTAGGATTAACCCAATCCACTTGATTTGCAAGAACTGGACCTGGAGCTGGATATGGGTTTGTCAGAGAAACCCAAAAATTCAAACTTTGAATTTCAAACTTCCGAAAGGATAGAAATATGCGCCTTGATGAGCTGATCAAATTGGTATATTCATAATTTGAAAACTGCAAAGTTTCACTCCTCAAATTTTGCCTTTGAAACTTTCGGATTCACTGGACGTGACCCTGAACTGGGGTTTGATGAATCCCACTCTTTTTCCCAATCAAAAGGTTTGATCCAAAGCTCTAAGCTTCTATTTTTCTGAGGAGCTTCCAGCCGTGGTCTCAGATTTCAAAAATTCCCATTTTTACAGAAGCCCTAATTTTCCACTTTCCTGATCAAAGTCCCGAACTAGGGTCTGATCAAGCCCGTCCTTCTGCCCAACCAAAAATTCTGATTTTGGTCTCTAAATTTTTATTTTTATGAGTAGCATTCAGCCGTGGTCTCCGATTACAAAAATTCCAACTTTCTTCAAAGCCCTAAATTCCGGAAGCCATGAATGAAGGTACCAAAAAATAATTCTGTTTTGATAGAAATATGTACCTGATTGTTTCTGGTGTAACTCCAAAATTTTTGATCCACAGGGTCTGAAAAAAGTTTCCTGAGATAGCCTGACCTGTTACCTTTCCATCCTGACAGGTCTGACCTCAATTGGATTCTCTGAGAGAGAGTTATGCCAAATGTCGCAACGTGACCTGTTTTGGGATAAAACAGGAGAGCGAACTTGTACGGCATGCCACGTGTCACTGTTTTAACTTCGGCCTCTAAAAACGTTTTCTGAGATAGCTCGGCCTGTTACCTTTCCATCCTGACAGATCTGACCTCAATTGGACTCTCTGAGAGAGAGTTATGCCAAATGTCGCAACATGACCTGTTTATGGGATAATACAGGAGAGCTAACTTGTACGGCGTTCCACATGTCACTGGTTCAACTTCGGCCTCTGAAAAAGTTTTCTGAGATAGTACAGACTGTGTACTACCTGTCACTTTTTACGAAATTTCATTTGGAGCTTCCTAGCCCAAGATATGACCTTTTTCCCAAGGTCACCTGCTTTTGACTCAGATCTGGAAGAGGCAGAAACCCTATATTGTACAGATCATAAATCACAAAGTACAACGAATTAGAGGTTGTCCTTTGGACACAAGATACCTGGAGAGCTTAGCTTCGGCCTGTAACAATTTCAGATCCGAAAACTTGGCCAAAACGGATTTATAGCGAAAGTGCTACGATGACTGGTTTTTGCTATATCAAGCCCTAGCATCGTAAGTGCAACAAGTGTCATACATGCCATATCATGCCTTCTTTCAGGCTAGCTCTGATACCATGATAAATTTTCAGAATTTACTTCAATATGATCTAGGATCTTAACTGAGAGAACAACATGTACAGCATATCTACAGCATATCAATCATGGAGACAATAATGTAAGCACACAAGAGACACAAAGATATACTTGGGGAAAACCATAAAGGTGAAAAACCCCAATAACTTCCTCAGAGATAGATAGAGCAATGATACAACCAACCAATAGAGAAAGCCATAACCTAGCAGCAATCCTCCTCCTCCATAAGTGCGCCTCTCCTCCTTGAGAGCATGTGTGAGAAGTGAGTGAGTAAATAGAGTGCCTCCCGCACTCTATTTATACTTGACTTGACTTGCCTTTTTACCTAACTCATGTAGGCTCGAACTTTACCACATAACATAATGCTGAGTGGGCCGACCCCCAATAGGGTGGTCTAATAACCCTTTGACCCACATGGCCGACCCCCAATAGGGTGGTCTAATAACCCTTTGACCCACATGACTTATACAGGGCCGACCCCAAATAAGGTGGTCTAATAACCCATCAAGTATAAGTTACGACACTTACAATATAAATGACGACACTTCCTTATAGAGGAATAATACCATCTCTATAGGAATACAATATACATATATGTGAAATACATTCCGAAGTTACATATACATCAACATAAACCACATCAAAACATCGGTGTGTTGATCTGTGATCTATTTGTGTGAAGTGGTTTCTCTTAGTGTTCGGTCCTTTGGTAGTACCTTGTGTACCCGAACATGGTATCAGAGCTTTTATGAACTGTCGCTTCCGGTTATGATCTAGATCTTGAACTGTTGTTGCCGAAACTCGAAAGGGTTTCTAGTTCTGATACTTCTATGCATTTTTGGGCTGTGGGAGGTGTTCCATTGCGTTCAGAGCGTCGTTTCCATTAGGAAATATTTTTCGTTAGATCGAAAACGGTTCCCGGTTGCTCCAAATACGCGTATTTCATCAGATCTGAAGGTATAATGTTACAGTGACACATTTTTTTTATTTCGTTTTTTAATAAGAAAAAATCTCATATTTCATTTTTTTTACTGTTAGATTTTTTTGGGTTCGGATTGTTGGTTTCCCGTCTACGTATGCTCTTTTCCGTGCACCTTGAGCGATCTCGGCAAATCAGAAACAGAAAGGGAAAGGGTTTTTCTCGGCTGCGTATGCTCTTTGCCGTGCACCTTGCGCGATCTCGGCAAATCAGAAACAGAGAGAAAACGTAGACTTTCCGGGAAAGCTAACAAGATCTAACTCCACAAGTGTGGAATTTTTTTTTTTTTTTCGTTTTGTGGTC
Source organism: Larix kaempferi (assembly GCA_027924585.1). NCBI lineage: Eukaryota > Viridiplantae > Streptophyta > Pinopsida > Pinales > Pinaceae > Larix > Larix kaempferi. The sequence goes on from BSBM01001304.1 coordinate 555,128, forward strand.
TGTTTTGCAGGAAAAAGGGCAAGCACGCAAACCGAGCAAGAAGAGTAAAAAAAAAAAAAGCCCCCTTCCTCATTCCCATATTTTACATACCTTTTAATCTAGCTCACTTGGTTCAAAGTTATTTTATTCCTTAATAGGTCTTGAGTTCAAGTCTAAGGAAGTTACTTTTAAAAGGAAAAGTGCATGCAATTTCGTTTTTCTCGGTTGCGTATGCTCTTTGCCGTGCACCTTGCGCGATCTCGGCAAATCAGAAACAGAGAGAAAACGTAGACTTTTCGGGCAAGTTAACAAGATCTAACTCCACAAGTGTGGAAATTTTTTTTTGTTTCGTTTTGTGGTCTGTTTTGCAGGAATAAGGGCAAGCATGCAAACCAAGCAAGAAGAGTAAAAAAAAAAAAAAAAAACCCCCTTCCTCATTCCCATATTTTACATACCTTTTAATCTAGCTCACTTGGTTCAAAGTTGTTTTATTCCTTAATAGGTCTTGAGTTCAAGTCTAAGGAAGTTACTTTTAAAAGGAAAAGTGCATGCAATTTCTATTTTCAAGTTACTTTATTGTAAAAGTGCATCTCACTTAAATAATAAAAAATAAAAATACAAGTGAGTCACTTAAGTTTTTTTTATTCTTGCACTATTTAAAAGTAATATCATTGTAAAAGTGAAATCACTTATTTTATAAAGTGGTTCACTTAAAGCAACTTTCTTGTAAAGTGATTGTCAAAAGGTTCATCTTGGGAAGAAGGGGGTTCTTTTTTTTGCTGAACATTCTCTAGCTGGCACGTCACTATTGGGGACATCTTCAACAGTTTCTTTGTTCAAGCATAACTTCATCATACAGAGTCAGTTTCCAGTGTCGTTTTTTTTGAAACCGCCTATTTTTTCGAGCTCTTCACATCCAGACTATTGGTTTCTGCTTTTACAGCCATTAATTTACAAATATGGCCGCCCATTGTGATATTCTACTTAACAATTCCAACTATTTCTCATGGAAATCTCGTATGGAGGATGTTCTACGAAGTAGGGGACTTTTCAGAATTACCACAGGGAAAGAAAAAGAACCCACTGATGATGATAAGAAAATAAAATGGGAAAATAGATGTGATGAAGCTCGTGGATTGATTGGGATGTCAATCTCTACTGATTTGCAATTCCACATATCTGGAATTGATGAACCTAATACTGCTTGGGACAAGTTGGAATCTGTGTTTGGTAAACACAATGAAATTCGAGGTCACCAACTCGAAAATGAGTTGATTTCTTTAAATCCAAGTGACTTTTCATGCATTCAAGATTATTTATCTAAGTACAAAACTCTCAAGCTCTTATGTGCAAAATGTAAGATTGAGAGGGAAGACAAACAATGCATTTATCATATTCTTTCCAAACTTGGACCTGCATATTATGTTTTTGTATCTACATTTTACTCCATAAAAGCATCCTTGAATGCAGCTAGCTATCAAGAGCCTAGTCTTGAATCCTTTTGTGATTCCTTGATTAGGGAACAAGATAAACTCATTCATCTTGGAATAATCAACAATGCAGATACATCTGGGAAAGCCTTATTATCCCAACAGAAAGAAAAGTCCAAGCCTCCCAAGAAACAAAATTTTCGCAATAATAAGTCAAACAAGGGTCCAAAACCCTCTCAGTCAACTCCTTCTTTAAAAAATGACAAAGGATCCAAGCCAAAAGGCAAGAAGACTAAGCGTCATTGCAACTATTGTGGAAAAGATAATCATGATGAATCTAAGTGTTTCAAGAAGATGGCAGCATTGGAAGCAGCAATGAAGAAGCACCACATCAGCCTAAATTCGCCTTCAGAATCTGCCTCTCATGGACATGCACTTTGTGCATCTGGTTATTCTTATAATGCATCTTCTTCTTCTACTTCAAATGAATGGCTCATTGATTCTGGAGCATCTTATCATATGGTTAAGGATCAAGCCATCTTTTCTACTATGCATGAATGTAACACCAAACAAATATTTTTTGGTGATGATAGATCTCTAAGTGTTGTAGGAGCTGGAACAGTTCTAGTAGATAATGGTCATTTTAGTGATGTACTATGTGTTCCAAGAATTTCCTGCAATTTGTTATCAGTCTATCAAATCACTCATTCTGGTGAAGGTAAAACTGTGACCTTTACACCTCACCAAGTTGTAATCAAGGATTTTAAAAATCCTCAACATGTCTTAGCTACCGGAATTGTTGATGATATTACCAGGTTGTACAAGTTTAACAACTTTGGGTCATCACCTTTCCCTTCAGTTTTTGTTGCTCATAGTGATAAATTGAGCAAACTTTGGCATGAGCGATTTGGTCACTTAAATTATCGCTCATTGCAACAACTATGTAAAGAAAATATTGTTGAGATATTGTAACTTCAAAGAATATTATATTTGTACTTTATTATTCCGGAGATGTTTCATTCCTCCGTGAAGATCTTATTGTATATCCGGAGATGTTTATTCCTCCGTCGGAATGTGGTAACTCGGGTTATTAGACTTCCCTAGTAGGGGTCGGCCCTGTATGTGTTATGTGGGTCAAAGGGTTATTAGACCACCCTAGAGGGGTCGGCCCAGTTAGTTGTAGTGGGGTATTTAACCTATTGGTTAAATACGAGCCTACGTGTACTTGTGTAAAATACATATCAGAGTAGTGTATAAATAGAGGAGGTGTGTTCCTCATTATACACACTCACTCACTGGAGAAAGGCGCATTTGTGGAGGAGAGGTCTGCTATGGAGGAGAAGGAGCTTATGCTCAGGGTTTGCATCTTTGTATATTACTGGTCATCTATATTGAGGAAGCTTTGCTGGGTTTTCTACCCCATGAGGGTTTCCCAGGATAAATCTCTGTCTCTTGTGTTTATGCTATGCTTGTTGTTTCTTCAGTGATCCTGTATATGCTATTATTGTGAAATGGAATGTAATGCTGCTATTTTCTGTCTTAGCATATTGAATTTTAACATGGTATCAGAGCTAACCTGAAGGAAGACAAGGTATGGCACTAAAGACACTTGCTTTACTTACGACAATTTGAAGGTTAGGGTTTTACATAGCAAAAACCAGTCATAGTAGAACTTTCGCTATAAATCCGTTTTGGCGAAGTTTTCGGATCTGAAATTGTTACAGGACGAAGATAAAATCTCCAGGTACCTTATGTCCAAAGGACAACCTCTAATTCGTTGTACTTTGTGATTTATGATCTGTACAATATAGGGTTTCTGCCTCTTCCAGATCTGAGTCAAAATCAGGTGACCTTGGTAAAAAGGTCATATCTTGGGCTAGGAAGCTCCAAATGAAATTTCGTAAAAAGTGACAGGTAGTACACAGTCTGCACTATCTCAAAAAAGGTTTTTTAGAGGCCGAATTTGAACCAGTGACACGTGGCACTCCGTACAAGTGCGCTCTCCTGTATTATCCCATAAACAGGTCATGTTGCGACACTTGGCATAACTCTCTCTCAAAAAATCCAATTGAGGTCAGACCTGTCAGGATGGAAAGATAACAGGCCGTGCTATCTCAGAAAACTTTTTCAGAGGCCGACGGTCAAACAGTGACACGTGGCACGCCGTACAAGTGCGCTCTCCTGTATTATCCCATAAACAGGTCACGTTGCGACACTTGGCATAACTCTCTCTCAGAAAATCCAATTGAGGACAGACCTGTCAGGATGGAAAGATAACAGGCCGAGCTATCTCAGAAAACTTTTTCAGAGGCCGAAGGTCAAACAGTGACACGTGGCACGCCGTACAAGTTCGCTCTCCTGTATTTTCCCAAAACAGGTCACGTTGTGACATTTGGCATAACTCTCTCTCAGAGAATCCAATTGAGGTCAGACCTATCAGGATGGAAAGATAACAGGTCAGGCTATCTCAGGAAACTTTTTCAGACCCTGTGGATCAAAAATTTCAGAGTTACACCAGAAACAATCAGGTACATATTTCTGTCAAAACAGAATTATTTTTTGGTACCTTCATTCATGACTTCCGGAATTTAGGGCTTTGGAGAAAGTTGGAATTTTTGTAATCGGAGACCACGGATGGATGCTACTCATCAAAATAGAAATTTAGAGACCAAGATCAGAATTTTTGGTTGGGCAGAAGGCCGGGCTTGATTAGACCCTAGTTCGGGACTTTGATCAGAAAAACGGAAAATTAGGGCTTCTGTAAAAATGGGAATTTTTGAAATCTGTGACCACGGCTGGAAGCTCCTCAGAAAAATAGAAGCTTAGAGCTTTGGATCAAACCTTTTGATGGGGCAAAAGAGTGGGCTTCATCAAACCCCAGTTCAGGGTCACGTCTAGTGAATCCGAAAGTTTCAAAGGCAAAATTGAGGAGTAAAACTTTGCAGTTTTCAAATTCTGAATATATCAGTTTGATTAGCTCATCAAGGCGCATATCTCTATCCTTTCGGAAGTTTGAAATTCAAAGTTTGAATTTTTGGGGTTTCTCTGACAAACCCATATCCAGCTCCAGGTCCAGTTCTTGCAAATCAAGTGGATAGGGTTAATCCTAGAAGAAGATGGATTGGTCACCTACATAAGTGAAGGAGTTCATGTTTCAGAGGGAGATGAGGCTAAGGCTTTACATGAGGAGATTACAAGCGATCTCGATAGGTATGACTCATCGAGGTATGTTTTGAGATTTGTTCATGATTAAGTTTATGGTATGTTTGTCTTCATGTTATTACAGTTAGTACAATCTTGATTTTAGATTTGTTGAATCACCTTAACAAAATTATGAATGCAGAATAGAAGATATTCATTGGTTAGGGTGTTGACACTTATGATTGTACTAATGCATTATGGTGTTGTGTGAGGTTGAGGTTGTCTGCTAACAAGATACAGGTACATCACAAAAGACAAATCGGGCTCCATGACCATGAAAACATGAAGACAAAGACTCATCCATAATCTTTGTTCTACTTACGAGGTATGTATGACTTTGTTATATTATGCTTAACCTATGAGACATGCAGGTTCTAGCTCAGGATCTCTAAATCATTGAAGAGATTGTTTAGGTATGTTGTACATAACCAAGTAGGTATACTAATCCAGGTATGTTTCCCATGAATCTTACCTTGTGTTAGGATCCCTTATATAAGTATACTTGGAATGATTGGTTATGCTTATTCATAAAGTTAGTAATCAAGGGATTATGCATATTATATCTTTTATCAATGATATGCATGAGTAAAAGAAGACTTCCCTGAAATCTTGAATACTAATGTTTATTAACTATAATCATGACTATACGTTTTCAAGATTATTTAGTTTTGATAGCATTTAGAATATACTAATGAGTGTATGTTTGTGTATGATATCATGAGGATGACTCTTGAGCATGCACAGTGGTACAGAATGAATAGAAGTTCAAAAGACATACAGAAGATCAAGCGGGAGGCAGCCACACAAACATAAAAGATAAGTATTTGAGTTGCTATTTGAAATAGTAATGATATTGCCTGCATGCATATTTGTATTCCTAGAATATATAATGTTGAGTGTAAACATTCATAGAGCATTGAACAGTATACAACTAATGTGCATATGTTTGGACAAACATTCCATTGTTGCTTGTCTAGAATGAAACCTCCTTGCTGACATGCTGAGAGTTGTGCACACTCTCGATAGTATGTTCTGGTAGAGATGGAAGGCATCTAGATAGCCACTGTATGCATACAGGATATGGGAAAGTGTTGTGCCAAAGTATTGGTCAAAATAGTTGCATCACTATGTAAATGATATCTGTATGCATAATGGGTTATCTTTTGATGATTATGAAGTATTACTAATCATGTACTTAATTTTGATTTGTAGGAAAGGTCATGAAGAATGACGGACATCGTACAAGTGGTGGATGTTCAAACAAGAAGATTTACAAATCAAACAAAATATAGAAGGCTCATGGCTAGAAGATTCTCTTAGAAAGGGGAAGAGAATCACGACAAGATGTTTGCTCAAAGTATGGTGTAATTAAAGAAGAAGTATGAATCAGGTTCTGTATAGGTACCTAGGATCGATAATAATTTGATAAGCTTAATGATCACCATGGGTGATGTGGATCTCAACCCTTTGCTACAAGGTTGAATATGATACACATATGACATGGATGCAAGAAGGAACTCACCACAGAGTTCGAATGATATTGAGGCTCATATCAGTAGACCCATCTAACGAGAGATGGCACAGATAGATATGCAGAAGATCATTCAATGCAGAAATGAAAAATGAAAGATCTCAATTGATGCTTTACTTCCTAGGTCTGGAAGTATGGCAAGGCTCAGAAGGAATATTTCTCAACCAGGGAAAGTATGATGAGAAATATGACTTGAGGTGTTGGAATGACCACTCTTATGGATTCCAACTTGAAGCTGTTAGGGGATAACTCATCAGAGTTAGTGGATATAACTCTGTACAGTCATTTATTGGGTCTTTGATATATCTAACATATACTAGGTTAGATATATGCTTTGTTATGAACACCTTGAGTTAGTATCTAGTGGAAACTAGATGTGTTTACCTGATAGTTGCAAAGTATGTGATGAGGCACATAAAGGACACGATAGAATTTGATCTATGCTATCTTGAAGATCATGACTTCAGATGGCTATTCAGATTCTGTTTGGGCAGGAAGTGTATCAGACAAGAAGAACACATCGAGAGGATGTTATTGTCTGGGATTAGCCATGATCTCGTGGTTTAGCTGGAAGCAGTCTAGTGTGACTCTCAGCACAAGCAGAATATATGGCTGCTTGCTCTGCTAGTTGTGAAGAAGTTTGGCTTTAGGATTGTTTGACTTAGAGATAGAACCAACTGAGATCCTATGTGATAATTAGAGTTGTATCAAGATGACATAGAATCTAGTGTTTCATGATAAGTCAAAGAACATAGGGAACTAACAAGATATGACACAGAAAGGAACTCTAAAAGTTTGAATTTGTAACAGGTTACCATTGTACTAACCAAGCCTCTACGTCAAGTGAAGAAGTTACCAACCAAACCTCTGTCTCGAGTGAAGTTTGAATACTTCCGAGACAAGCTTGGTGTAGTTCAAAAGGACCCTCCTCGAAAGGGGGAGTAGTATAGTCACTACTGATGAGATTGTCTCATCAAACAACAAGGTCGTTGATGAGGTAACCTGTTCTCTACACCCAGTTACTTAGAAATATTTAGATTTAGGACTCTTATACTTAGAATACTTAGCTTTACTTATACATGCTTTCGATGATAGATGTATTGGTGAGAATACATGCTAGATGTATACATGTTTTGGTGTGATGTATACATGTTTTGATGTATTAGTAAGAATACATGCTAGTTGTGATGTATACATGTTTTGATGTTTGATGTATTAGTAAGAATACATGCTAGTTGTGATGTATACATGTTTTGATGTTTGATGTATTAGTAAGAATACATGCTAGTTGTGATGATACATGTTGTGATTATACATGTTTTGATGATGATGATACATGTTGTGGTTATACATGTTTTGATGATGATGATACATGTTGTGATTATACATGTTTTGATGATGATGATACATGTTGTGATTATACATGTTTTGATGATGATGATACATGTTGTGGTTATACATGTTTTGATGATGATGATACATGTTGTGATTATACATGTTTTGATGATGATGATACATGTTGTGATTATACATGTTTTGATGATGATGATACATGTTGTGATTATACATGTTTTGATGATGATGATACATGTTGTGGTTATACATGTTGTGATGATGATGATACATGTTGTGGTTATACATGTTTTGATGATGAGGATACATGTTCTGTTTTGGTAAACATGTGAATGGATTGGATCATTCCTGGACTTCAGTCCGAAAGAAGAGCCGTAGACGTATGTCTTCGATAATGAAGTTCTTGGTGAACATGTGAAGGGATTGGATCATTCCTGGACTTCAGTCCGAAAGAAGAGCCGTAGACGTATGTCTTCGATAATGAAGTTCTTGGTGAACATGTGAAGGGATTGGATCATTCCTGGACTTCAGTCCGAAAGAAGAGCCGTAGACGTATGTCTTCGATAATGAAGTTCTTGGTGAACATGTGAAGGGATTGGATCATTCCTGGACTTCAGTCCGAAAGAAGAACCGTAGACGTATGTCTTCGATAATGAAGTTCTTGATGAACATGTGAGGGGATTGGATCATTCCCAGACTTCAGTCCTAAAGAAGAGCCGTAGACATGAGGTCTCCGATAACTGAACGACAGGACTGAATCGTCCCTGGACCTCGGTTCAAAATGTACGTGACAAATCCTAGAATTACTCTAGGTTACATCCAGCATGAAACAGGGCTGGCTCTGTAGTTGTGATACATCCAGCATGAAACAGGGCTGGCTCTGTAGTTATGATACATCCAGCATGAAACAGGGCTGGCTCTTTAGTTGTGGTACATCCAGCATGAAACAGGGCTGGCTCTGTAGTTATGATACATCCAGCATGAAACAGGGCTGGCTCTGTAGTTGTGGTACATCCAGCATGAAACAGGGTTGGCTCTGTAGTTGTGGTACATCCAGCATGAAACAGGGCTGGCTCTGTAGTTGTGGTACATCCAGCATGAAACAGGGCTGGCTCTGTAGTTGTGATACATCCAGCATGAAACAGGGCTGGCTCTGTAGTTGTGATACATCCAGCATGAAACAGGGTTGGCTCTGTAGTTCTGATACATCCAGCATGAAACAGGGCTGGCTCTGTAGTTGTGATACATCCAGCATGAAACAGGGCTGGCTCTGTAGTTATGATACATCCAGCATGAAACAAGGCTGGCTCTGTAGTTGTGATAAGGATTGATCATCCTGGAACTTGATCTGGATTGTATCATCCATGGACTCATGTCCTAAAGAGAGCAGGATTGATCATCCTGTAAATATGATCGTGTGATGACGATGCTGATGATCGTGTGATGATGATGCTTATGATCGTGTGATGACGATGTTGATGATCGTGTGACGATGATGATGATGATCGTGTGATGACGATGCTGATGATCGTGTGATGATGATGCTTATGATCGTGTGATGACGATGTTGATGATCGTGTGACGATGATGATGATGATCGTGTGATGAAGATGCTGATGATCGTATGATGACGATGCTGATGATCGTGTGATGACAATGCTTATGATCGTGTGATGACGATGTTGATGATCGTGTGACGATGATGATGATGATCGTATGATGACGATGCTGATGATCGTGTGATGACAATGCTTATGATCGTGTGATGACGATGTTGATGATCGTGTGACGATGATGATGATGATCGTGTGATGACGATGCTGATGATCGTATGACGATGCTGATGACGATGTTGATGTTCCAGTAACTAGTCAAGTTACTGATGATGATGAATTGAAGAAAGCTTCCAATGATTTATAGATGTATCATGTATGATGTTGATGACTCCTTGCTCGTGCATATGTTGTTATAATATCCTTCTCGTTAAGGGGGAGTGTTGAGATATTGTAACTTCAAAGAATATTATATTTGTACTTTATTATTCCGGAGATGTTTCATTCCTCCGTGAAGATCTTATTGTATATCCGGAGATGTTTATTCCTCCGTCGGAATGTGGTAACTCGGGTTATTAGACTTCCCTAGTAGGGGTCGGCCCTGTATGTGTTATGTGGGTCAAAGGGTTATTAGACCACCCTAGAGGGGTCGGCCCAGTTAGTTGTAGTGGGGTATTTAACCTATTGGTTAAATACGAGCCTACGTGTACTTGTGTAAAATACATATCAGAGTAGTGTATAAAGAGAGGAGGTGTGTTCCTCATTATACACACTCACTCACTGGAGAAAGGCGCATTTGTGGAGGAGAGGTCTGCTATGGAGGAGAAGGAGCTTATGCTCAGGGTTTGCATCTTTGTATATTGCTGGTCATCTATATTGAGGAAGATTTGTTGGGTTTTCTACCCCATGAGGGTTTCCCAGGATAAATCTCTGTCTCTTGTGTTTATGCTATGCTTGTTGTTTCTTCAGTGATCCTGTATATGCTATTATTGTGAAATGGAATGTAATGCTGCTATTTTCTGTCTTAGCATATTGAATTTTAACAAATATGGTGACACGTCTTCCGATGGTATCTTGCAGAGATGGTGTTTGTTCCGGTTGTGTACTCGGAAAACATCATCGGGACAGTTTTGACAAACGTGCCTCTTGGCATGCCTCGGTTCCCTTGGAGCTTGTGCATAGTGACTTGTGTGGTCCTCTTCCATCTGCTTCCTTTTTCGGTTTCAAATATTTCTTAACTTTCATTGATGATTACACCAGATGCACTTGGGTTTATTTCCTAAAACTTAGGAGTGAAGTATTTAACATGTTCTTGGCCTACAAGGCCCTTGTTGAAAAACAATCTGGTCATCAAATTATTAAGTTAATATCTGACAATGGAGGAGAATATGTTAACAAATAGTTCACTACTTTCTGCACTGAACAAGGCATCCAACAACAACACACTGTTCCATATACACCACAACAAAATGGTGTAGCTGAGCGGAAGAACCGCACTTTAAAAGAAATGGCTAATTGTATGATCCAATCTAAGGGACTAAGTCTTCAATTTTGGGCTGAAGCCATAAATTGTGCAAATTACATAGTTAATCGCACCCCCACAAAAGCATTACAAGGTATAACACCGGAAGAATCGTGGAGTAAAATTAAACCTGATGTAAGTCACTTTCGTGTGTTTGGTAGTGAAGCATGGGCTCACATTCCGGATGAAAAACGGAAAGCATTGCATCCTAAAAGTGAAAAGTGAATATTTGTTGGATATTCTGAAGATGTAAAAGGTTATAGACTTCTTCAACCACATTCTCATGCTATAATCATTAGAAGAGATGTTAAATTTGATGAAAATATCTTGGCCTACGAGCCTAACTCGGCTATTGTGCCATCTTTGGCCTGCGAGCCTGATTCGGCGTTTGTGCCTTCTTCTTCTTCTTCTTCTTCTTCCAACTTCCTTGACAGGTTTCCAACTCCAGTTTCTGATGATGACAGTGAGGATGAAAATCCACCTACACCTACTCATGTTCCTCCAGTTGCACCAGCACAAGTGCTTCCTCGATGGGTCCGTTCAACATGTGAAGCAGCTGGTGATCTTGCCGGTGATCCTAGAGATCAACGTTGAACACGTTCTCAGTTTCAGTGAGCCTCTTCTCTTTTGGCTCAAGTTTCCGAGAATCATGATCCAAAAAATTTTGCAGAAACTTCAGGGAATCCAGATTGGGATGCTGCCATGGATGAAGAATATCGTTCCTTAATGGTGAACGATACTTGGGATCTTGTACCTCTTCCAAAAGGAAGAAAACTTGTCAGATGTAAATGGGTCTACAGAACTAAGTATGCATCAGATGGAAGTGTTGAAAGACTTAAGGCAAGGTTAGTTGCCAAAGGTTTTTCCCAAGTTGAAGGGATTGACTACAATGAAACCTTTGCTCCCATCGCAAAAATGAACTCCATCCGCCTTGTTCTTTCCCTTGCAGCCTTACACAACTGGGAAGTCCATCAAATGGATATAAAGTCTTCCTTCTTACATGGTGATTTACAGGAAGAAATTTACATGGAACAACCTATTGGCTATGTTCAGAATAACTCTAGCCTTGTCTATCGCCTTAAGAAATCCTTATATGGCCTTAAGCAAGCTCCTAGAGCTTGGTATGCCAAAATGGATAACTTTCTCCTTGACACTGGTTTTTCTAGATGCTATTCTGACCCCAATGTCTATACCAAGAAAGTAGGAAACCATCTCATCATACTTGTTCTATATGTTGATGACCTTATTCTTACTGGTAGTGACCCTAAGCTTATAACCCATGTGAAATCCAGTCTTAAACAAAATTTTGAAATGTCAAACTTAGGACATTTGCATTATTTTCTTGGTCTCCAAGTCCTCCAAACCAAAGAAGGAATCTTTCTTTCTCAGTCTAAGTATGCTTGTGACCTCCTTCATCGCTTTCACATGGAAGATTGTACACCATCCCCTTCTCCCTTCCAGTCTGGAGTCAAACTTTATGCCACTTGTACTTCACCTGAAGTCGATGCCACCTTGTATCGTCAACTTGTTGGTAGTCTCTTATACTTGACTAATTCCCGTCCTGACCTTTCCTTTGCCGTTGGTCGAGTTGCCCATTATATGCAGACACCTCATGAAAGTCACTGGAAAGCAGCTAAAAGAATACTTCGATATATTTGAGGTACAGTTCAATTTGGGATTCATTACAGTACAGAGGGGAAACCTTTGTTGGTTGGTTTCACTGATTCAGATTGGGCCAGCGATCCTGATGATCGAAAGTCTACTGCAGGTTATGTTTTCAGTCTGGGATCTGGACCTATTACTTGGGCTTGTAAGAAACAACAAGCTCTTGCTCTTTCTTCAGCAGAGGCAAAATATCGAGCATCCGTCAATGCCAGTCAGGAAGCTTTATGGCTTCGACAGATCCTTTCAGAGTTTGGATTGAAGCAGCAGCAGCCTACTCCACTTTGGTGCGACAATCAAAGTGCCATCAAGCTTGCCAAAGATCCAGTTCTACATCAACGCAACAAACACATTGAGCTACATATGCACTTCATCAGAAATCTTGTTCATGATCAGGTTCTTGAAGTGCTCTTTTGCCCTACAGATGATCAAGTTGCAGACATCTTCACCAAGTCTCTTACAGAAGCAAAGTTTTCTAAACTTCGATCTATGTTAGGAGTTCAGGAACTTGTCATTAAGGGGGGATAGGCTCTAATGCCTCCGTCCTTCTCCTAATTGTGTCACTTTTGTAAATCCTTCAATCCTATCCCAAGTTGTTCTTAAGGGGGGATGTTAGGATATTTCGACACTTAGGAGTTAGTTAAGATCAACTTGTGTAATATATCCGTTAGGGATAGTGTGTTTATTTAGTATGCATTAGTATGGATTTGTAAATACTTAATCCGACGGTCACGATATGTTTCCGACATAGAGTGATCCGATGGCTCAACTTCTCTTAGATCAAACCTAACCTTGATCTGTGGCTTAACACTCGATTGGTCCATGATCTCTATTTAAGAGCATGGAGGGTCATTGTTTAGTTGATCGATTATGAGAAGCTCATTTGTAACTTTCTTTCTTTGCATAATAAATTGTCCCGTAGAAGTTATTTGGCCGGGGCCGTGGAGTGTTTCCCTCAAGAGGGTTTAAACCACATCAAAACATCGGTGTGTTGATCTATGATCTATTTGTGTGAAGTGGTTGCTCTTGGTGTTCGGTCCTTTGGTAGTACCCTGTGTACATTTTGCAAATGTATAGAAAATAAAAATGATCATATACCAAATATAATTCCCTAAAGGCTCAAATAAAACTAGTTATTGCCTAGTTTAAGACATCCACGGGAAATGAAGTTGGATAAATGAAGAATCAAACGAAGACATGAACATATGAAGTGAAATGTTTAGAGAATACCAAGAGGCTATCCCAAATAACATTCAAAGAAGGATATTCTCAGTCCATGGACATGATAGATACAATCAAATATTATTTGTCACCCACACAAAAGGACACTATGGATGGAAGAGCCTTAGAACCTTTCCTATAATGAAAAAGGGGAAATTTCTTATTAATGCTGGTAAGGAATAAAAAATGCTAATGCATCAAATAAATGCATATGGTGTAGGAATGAGGAACACACATTTACATCTTCCTAATCTTGTTACTTACCCTGTGGTGTCTTACCTTATTTTATAGTGGATGGACTAGTTTGGTAAATGAACCTCATAAATTGGCCTTGGGAGAGTGGCTATGATGTCTCAACTAAGCTACCCTTTCCCTTAAACAATATATTAATAATGTATAATCACTCTGATATATGTTCTGACATGAAACCAAAATTGAGCTCAATCAAAGACAGATAAATGATACCAAGACTCTTACAATAAGCAGTGACTAGTAAGTAGAGTAGATTCTCATTCCACCTTAATTCATCAGCAACTATGAGATTTCCTTTCATTTTCTCAGAGATCTAAGTTCTCCCACTCTATTTCCAATTGTTGCAACCACAATCACCCTTCCCAGTATTTTCTTTTGGAAAGACTAGGACCCCACCTTAAATTTGACCTTATGTTTGATGGACAATCTATCGAGAGCAGACTCAAGGCCTGATCTCCCTAGCTTAACGTAAGTCTAGAACAAATAGGACATAACACAAAATACTTCCTAGATCGAATAGAAGTGCAAATGGAAAGATAGATCGTTTACCTTGGATTTGAAAATCCCTTTCTCCTTCATTCATCCAATGCTCCAGCGCTGCCAGATATTAAACAGCTATACCCTGTTGAACATATAATAGACCAAGAATAATGAAAGCATACATTTCATATGATAGATCTAATTTAATAGTTAAGGAGGAAAACTCTAAACATCATCAACGCGGCAACATTTATGGAAAACAATTGTATTAACTGTATTGAAAAGTGGAGAGTACAATAGAAAAGAGGATTACAACCATTTCCTTAACATTGCAATCTCCTTCCGACAAGCCATGCCAAAGCTTCTAGAGAGAAGTGGATGTCTCCCAAGCTAGAGTGCTAAGTCTATTAAGCCTAATTTCACCAGCATAAGAGTACCATAGACTTCCTCCCTTTGGAGAGGGGTAGGGCCTTACTTATATAGGGCTAAATGGATAGGATGTGGATAGGGTAGGTTGAGATATGGTATGAGAGAGATAGGGGATCCTCCCAAGAGCTTAGGAATCGAATGCCAGCTCCCCCAATAGGTCAGGGATAAAGATCTAAGTCAGCAACCTTCGACAATGAGCTCCAAGAAGCTATTTTTTCCCATTAACTGAATTCATCGCACCCTGTAATGGAGCAAGGTGCGACGTCGCAGGTTGCATGAGTGCAGCCTGCAATGACCTCTCAAAACCTAGCATAAGCACAATGATGTCCCTTCCAAGTAAATGACTTAACTAATTGAACTTCAAGGGTGAATACACTAAATCTAATGGTGGTAAGATTTTAGGTGTAACAGAATGCCCCCCAAAACATGAAGCTGTTGAAATATCGGACAGGTGAAATGCTTTGACAAAAGAATGGCAAATGGACTTGTCGGATGAAGGATACTGCTGCAGTACAACTGAGTCTGAACTAACAATCTCATATGATGTACAACATGGCTTCCAACCAATACAATGCAGATCCATGGTAGTAATGACCGACTGAACACAATCATGGCTACTAGACACAAGCGTAGATCCATGATGAGATGGTAACATAGCCATGACCAATACAAATGTGGATCCGTGTAATGTGACTCAATACAAACTCCATCGCAACCTGGGTAAAACATGACTCCCCAGGGTCTTCAAGCTGAACCCACAATGATACGAATCTAACCATGTGATTACAAATGTCTTAACGTCGAACATGGTAGAAACCACTTGATTACCGGTCATTGATGTATACCGTTAACAAGTGCAAGGGAAATCACCATTGATGTCTTCAAACCCAATGCTTCAACCCTGAATTCATGTCTTGCGACGACCGTCAACAAATATGCCACCATGCAAAGTATTATCTGATTATCAGTGATACTTTGTACCATCGTGGCATTGATTCTATCCTTCGAAATTGTATGACTCATGATGAGGCTAAACGCATTCTGAACGACTATCACGCTGGGGCATGTGGAGGTCACCTCTTTGGGATGGCTACAACCTAGAAGATTTTTTGCACGGGATATTATTGGCCATCTATCTTCAAAGATTGTATTGAGGTCATAAACACATGTCCTCCATGTCAACATTTTCATATGAAAAAGCACACCCATCTCACCCCGTTACACCCGGTTATTGCCGTTGGCCCCTTCGCTAAGTGGGGCATCGATTTCATGCATTGTAATCCTACCTCGTCCGGGGGGCATAGTTACGTCATTGTAGCTGTGGACTACTTTACAAAGTGGGCCGAGGCAATGCCTACATACATGAACAACGGCAAGACCGACGCACTCTTCATTTTTAACCATGTAATAACATGGTTTGGATTTCCTCAAGCAATAGTTACTGACCACGGTTCACGCTTTATGAACCACATGGTTGATGAGTTGGGCGACAGATTGGGTTTTCACGATGAAAAATCAACACTGTACTACCCTCAGTTGAACGGACAGGTCGAGGCCATTAAAAAGGTCTTGAAAACTATGGTCCAACGGATGGCAGGTATGCACAAGTCCAATTGGCATAACATGCTCTTCTTCGCGCTTTGGGATTATAGAACCTCCGTTAAAACCGCCACCAGATTTACTCCTTTCCAACTAGTGTATGGATTGGAGTTGGTCCTTCCCATTGAGTGCGAGATTCCGTCTCTCAAGCTCGCCATCAAACTTCTCCCAAACACTACTTTCGAGAAAGAACGCTTCCTCTACCTAGATAAGATCGACGGGACTCACTGAGATGCCGCTCTTGCCAACATGGCTCATAAGAAATGCATCAAAGTGCAGTACGACAAGTCGGTAGAACCCTGCGCCTATAGCAAGGGATATTTGGTCCTCATGTATGACCAGAAGCATGATAAGATGGGGGCATGAATGTTTGAGTCCATGTGGCATGGACCTTACGTAGTGAAACGCGTCTTAGAGAAGGGAGCTTATGAGCTTGTGCAGTGAACGTATCCGTTCACTAAGTTAACTGTGTCCAGTTAAGGGTAAAGAAGCGAGATTGTCTTCCATATTTGAGATAAATGATAATAATATATTGATTGATGATGATAAAGTTACAATAAGCTCGCCTTTATAGGGATTGAGCAAGAATAGCGAAGGGTTACATCCTTTCGCTTATTAACTTAATAATATATTTAATATACAAATAATAATATTAATTAAATATTCACAACATTGCCTTCCCCTTAGGAAAGCTTTGTCCTCAAAGCTTAGATTATTGTTGTCGTCTTTTCATTCTCGTTTTGTGTTGAAACAATGTCATTACTTCCTTTATGTCTTTTTTAGAACTGGTATTAGGTATATGCTTGGTATTTACGCAATAGGGTGTCATCTTCCTTTCATTTGTAACTTGAATTTGTACTCCATTATGTTTATTATTGTTATCCCATTTTCCTTGTACATGAATACGAGGAGTATTTTTTGTGACTGACCATATCAAGCCTTGTTTTATAAGTCGCTTGTCCTACGATATTTAGGATGTCATCATGTAATGTTTTCATTTTATTATCCTTATGAGTTATCTCGAAAAGTGGTGTTTCGTGAGGCTTCTCACACTCAAAGTCACCTGATAGTGTTACATTTAGGTTTCTCCCAGGTGGTAGAAGAGGTAAGGTAGAAGATGAATCTACAATATCTGATTCCTTTGACTTGGATTCCTTTGCATATTGTAGAATCCATTTTTCGTCATTGTATGGTCATCCTTATTGTCAATGATACTGGCTTGACTCTCATTATGATCTTGGTTGAGCTCATCGTTATCAAAAATATTATTGGTATTTTGGTCATCCCTACGATATTTAGTCTCCTTGTCTTGTTTATTGTCTTGATCAATTTTGTTACTCTCACTTTTGTTGACAAAGTGGTCCAACATATCTGAGTTACTGATATGGTTTGTATTAGACCTTAGTTTTTGTAACATTTCCATTATGGTATTCTAGTTCTGTGTCATGATTCTCAAGTTCTGTGCCATGGTGCTTATGTTCTGTGTCATCGCACACATCTTGTTATCTAACTCTTTTTGTTTCTTGTGCATGATGTCTACTTTGTCATCAAGTTTTCTCCCTAGTACTAGAACAACATCTTCTTTAATTCCTTTCTTAAATGTCTTGTTATTTTTCGTTTCTTCTCTGAATTTTTCTTGGTTGCAATGAGGGCCTTGATGTCCTTTTCCGATTTATCATGTTTGTCTTTTAATTCCGCCATGGTCTTGGACCTTGTATGTGGAGGTGTGTACTTCACACTATTTTGGTTTGTGAGGGGTGGAAAAGTCTTTTTACCAAGGATGGTGAGATTTTAAAAATAATAATTTATTATTATATTAATTATAATCTTTATTTGTTTTAATAATAATAAAACAAAGATTTGAAATATCATAATACAATATTATAATATTTTGTGTTTTTGTTTTATTGCAGGTTTAGGTGGAGGTGGGAAGATGGAAGCAGGGCAAGGGCGTGGTGATGAGGAGGGAGGGAGGTAGATGGGTGGGCGTAGAGCCGAGGGGCATGAGGGTCGTGGAGCTGCACAAGGAGGTGCAGAAGAAGGAAGCACGTGGGAAGGTGGAGAATGGTAGCTGTAGGGAGATACGGGAGGAGCAACGAGGGGGCGTGGAAAGGTGGAGAATGTGGCTGGAAGGAGGGCGGTGGTGGATAGCGTGCAGGGAAGGAATTTCAGGCAGAGGAAGAAAGGCTGGCAGTGGATCGGCGTAGAGTGAGAGGGTCGAGCAGGGAAGAGCGTGGGGAATGGGGGAAGGGGGGACTGCGAGGACAGGCGAATGGGGAGCACGCAAGTGGATGGGGGAGTATGCAGGAGGGGTGGGGGGCAGAGATGGAGAGGGGCAGAGAAGGGGCGAGAGGTGGAGAGTGTGTATGTGGAGAGTAGCGAAGGACTAGAGGCGTGAGGGCATGGTAGAGGGTGCCGGAGATGGTGAGGCACAATGAAATGGCTAACGCAGGGTGTAGGTTGATGGATCGGTGTGGTAGGAGGGAAGTGTGGGAGCGATGGTGAACAATACCATAGGAAGGGTGAAAGAGAAACGTGGGAGGATGACGTGGGAAATGAATGAAGGATGGAGAGTGGGGGGAGAACAAATGAGAAAGCGTGCAACAGGAGATGGAGCGTGAACTGCGGGGGAAGGTGGAGAAGGAGAAGAGGTTGCGTTGGTGATGTGGAGAATATGAGTAGGAGCGTGCAGCGGAAGGTTGGTGAATAAGGTGGAAAACAAGTCCTGCTGTTGAGCACCAACCAAATGGATGAACGTATCCATTCACTAAGTTAACCGTGTCCGGTTAAGGGTTAAGAAGCGAGACCGTCTTCCATATTTATCTCAGTCGAATCCGACTCTCATATTGAATAGTAGATAGTAATATATTGATTGATAGGATAAAATATGATATGTTACAATGATGGCCCTTCCTTAAATATGGCTCGGACATTTGATGTTGAGGAGAGGCCTCATTTAATAACCTAAATTTAGGTAACCTAATTATTAATTATTTAATTATTATCTTATTTTATGTTCATAGCATTGCCACTCTCTTAGAAAGGCTTTGTCCTCAAAGCCTTATAATGTTTCTGCATCATTTTATGTGGTGCCGTAGATGACGAAAGATGTCGATACGAATTGCTAAGAGTCGAACATAACTTCTGATATGTCGACGGATCAATCCATCCCAAAATTATTTGTTGTGGACTGATGGGATTCCCTACTGATGTGTTGTCAAGAGATTTGATCACATTAGTACCATTATCTTTCGACATTTCCCACTTTTTCAAATATCAGTTTTTATGGTTGGGGTGTCGATAGGGAACTTTCACAATGCCATTTTCGTTTACGAATGTCGTCTTTAGAGCATTGATATGAGTTGGAGGTTGTATTTTCGTCTCTTGAGGATTTAAGTTTTTGTTCTGTATCTTTTCTAACTTGTTTTCTAACTGCCTGTTATCATTTTGAAACTTCTTAATCAATTCGACTTGCGATTTTCTATCATCTTCAAATGTCTTAAGTTGTTCCTTAAGATCTTCATTATGACTTCTGATACAACTATTTTCTTCCTGCCTATCTAGAAGTTTCCCTTCAATGTCGTCCATAGATTGTTCTATCTTCCGGCTATTTTTCAACTTCTTAATTTTTGTGACTTGTATCTTGTTATGATTTCTTAGTCTAAAAATTTCTTCAGCATTGTTGGATAATTCTTTATTTCTCTTCGCGATCTTTGACTTATGTGTCTTTTTAGAGTCGTCATTTTGTTGTTGAAGAAATTTTATTTGTTTTCGACATTGGCCGACCTCTGATTCTTGACTTTCTAATTTATGTCGTATCTGCATTAGTTCTTCATCTTTGTCGCTAACGATTTTGTTCAAGCGTATTATTTCCGCTTCGTAATTATTTATTTCCTTCTTTATATCTTGATTTCCTAACCTCTGATTGAATTTATTTTCGGCTTTTAATTCATCAATTTGCACATACAATTTTTCTATACGCCTTTCTTGGTCAGAGATTTTTATTTCATTGTACCTTTCTTGTAATTCAATTCTTATTTCTGAACTATTATTTATGTCGCGCAATTCTTCATTGTCTTTTCGATAACGTTTTAACATGGCTTCTAATTTTTCTCGCAAATCAGCTTCCATGGTTTCTGACTTCTTCGACGGTGGAATGATCTTCTTTGATTTCTTTGATGAGTCTTTCTTAAACTTGGTCATCTTTCTTTGACTTGACTTATCCAATGATGGATAGTCTTTGCTAGATCTTTGCTTCTTGTCTTTTTTCTTCGTTTTGTCTTCTTTGTCTTTTTCTCAATTTTGTCTTCTTCAATACTTCTTATCTCTTTTTTTTTTTCTTTTTTTTTTTCAAAAATAATAATAATTATTAATTATTTAATTAATAATAATATTATTAATGCTTTCATAAACTATATATATAGTTTAATATATATATATATATATGTTTTCCAAAAATTAAAATATTTAAACAATATAATAATATTATAATGTATAATATTTATTTTGAAAATGTGTTAGGGTTTGTGTTTATTGGGAGGCGAAGTCTTGGAGGCGGAGTAGGAGTGGTGGCGGAGGGAGGATTTGTCGTGGGAGTGAGCAGACGAAGTGGGGGTCGGGGCGTTGCAATGGAGGTAGGCAGCGCACTAGTGATGGAGCATGGAGGTAGTGCGATGAGGAGGGGCGGCAGAATGTGTGGCTGGATGGACGGTGCAACCAGGAGAGACAATGGAGTGAGGACGCGAAGACAGTCGTAGAAGGAGGACGCAGGGTCTGGTGTTTGATACAGGAGCGGGGGAGGGCTTGAGGAGTGGGCGGCTGCAGCGTGGTGATGGCACAAGGAATGAGGGACGAGTGCATAGGATTAAGGGAGGTGGCGGGACGCGCAAAGAGGAAAGGATTGGTGGCGAGGGCTTGGCTGGCTAGTCGGGGGGCGGTGCTGTGGTGGAGCACGAAAGTTTGATGGGGGGAGGTACAGAGGTATGGGCGTGGAGGTCGAGCATGGAGCCTACGGATTGGGAGGACGTAGGGAGTAGGGATGGGCAGAGGTGAGGAGGGTTGCATGCGATGAGGAGGTTAGATGGGGGTGCACGAGAGAAGTGATGGGTGGAGGGGAAAATGCGTAGCAGATGGAAGGAGGAGGTAGCAGGAGGCCAAGAAGTGCAGCGGGGAGATAGAGTGTGTGAGGGTGAGAAGAAGGAATGGAGTGGTGGATCATGTCGAAGAGGTGAGGTGTGGAGTGTAGATGTGGATTGGAGTGGAAGCTTGCAGATTTGAGTAGAGTTCAGAAAATCTGAGTATGGGTGGCTAAAATCCTGTGTCAGATCAGAGATCCAGGTTCAAGGAATCCTTGAAAGTTTGGCTACAAGCCTGAGATCAATAGAAGCCCGAGGAAAGGCTAGCTCTGATACCAAATGCAGTGAACGTATCCATTCACTAAGTTAACCGTGTCCGGTCAAGGGTTAAGAAGCGAGATCGTCTTCCATATTTGAGATAAATGATAATAATATATTGATTGATGATGATAAAGTTACAATAAGCTCGCGTTTATAGGGATTGAGCAAGAATAGCGAAGGGTTACATCCTTTTGCTTATTAACCTAATAATCTATTTAATATATACATAATAATATTAATTAAATATTCATAGCAGCTTGAAGACTATGACGAGATATCTTTGGGTGAACCCCGCAATGGGCTTTACCTGAAGAGGTACTATGCTTGAGTATTTCATGCATGAGTACTTTTGTATATACTGTACATGGCGTGCATGTGTGTTTTTTGTGTAGTGTGACACTTTGATTTATTGCGTGTTTAGGTCTTGTTTCGTTTCTTATACCATGTTTTGTCTGCATGTGAAGATGGCAACATGTTTTGGATTCGCGGACGGCACCAGTCGGCATACCTGCAACCTTGCTTCAGTATCCTGGGTACTCTATTCACCTACCGGAAAGCTCATCAGCTCAGGGGGAATGTTTCTAGGTTTTGCAACCAACAATGCTGCAGAATATCAAGAAATCATTGGAACCCTAACTCACGCCATTTCTTTGGGTATGGACCATGTTGTTATCCACTTGGATTCTCAACTAGTGGTCTCTCATCTTAACCGAGTCTACCTCATCCGTGATCCTACCTTACTCTGTCTCTATCAACTAGTCCATCTTCTGGAAAGATACTTCGAGTCCATTCAGTACCTGCACATTCCACGAGATGTTAAAACAGTTTCCGACTCTATGGAAAACTTCATCTTAGATTGGTACATTGCACACACATAAGCATATATTATGAATTGTTAAAAGTAGACATAACATCTAAATAACTCATTTTATATATAAGCAAACACATAACAAGACCACACAATTCATTTATTTTGAAACACATAATGTATAAATCGTCGGAATGTCTATATATATATATATATATATATATCTAAAAAAGTAGTGCTGGTTCAAAAATATGAAGCACGACGGCTTTCAGTGAATCTCTACAAAATTTGAATCCTCGTAGCTTTCAGTAGTACAAAATCTGAGGCCTCTAAGCTCTTAGTACATACATAGTAACAACATAAGGCCTAACACCTGGCCTGTACAACCCTAGGTGGTCTAACAGCTCTATCTTGTTGTGTGTGGAAACAGTTAACTGCTCTCGCAACCCTGCGAAGCAGTGCATTGAAGCGCGCAGTCGCTCCAATCGTGTACACCTGCATGGGCCGCAACACCTCATCTACCATCGGCTCGGGAACATCTAACGTTAACCCACTCAGGTTGGCATAGACTCCATCCATCTCTACAATCACAACATGCACTACAGGTCCCACAACTGCTCCCTCTCCTCTCTCTCTCCTAGCAAGAAGAGAGACTCCCACCGGACATACAAGTCCCACATCTGCACACACGTGTTGTTTACTTGTCAACACTACCTCAAAAAAATCATAATTGCACAAAACTTAAAAAGTACAAGGGTTATTTGTTCTTACTGAGGTCTCCCCATGCTGCTCCTTCTGGCAGCGGCAAGTCCGGATCTACTCTGAAGTCCGTACCACTGTATGGAAAGTCCTCCACAATCAGTAACTAGCCCTCCATCCAAGTGAAGAACTCGGTGCCATATGAGAGGATGGGACCCCCACCATGACGGGACATCACCTCCATCCATCTGGCCATGTGTGGATCCATGGGATCCCTGTTATCCAGTAGTACCTGAGGACGCAATAGGGGAACCCATTCCAGTAAGGACAAGATCACTATCGAACCATAGCCAAACTATTTGAGCTCTCCCCGCCGACACTTGGTCAACTGAGCTCGCATGTTTTCGAGGAGTACCTCGCACCAGTTAAAGATCTTCAGAGACATATAGTCCTCTGTGTATAGCATCTGTAATCTGGTGGCTAAGTGTGGATCTTGGCTCCCTGTCATCCTCGTAATGGTGAAGAGTATGGTGCATAATGGACGTTCCCGCACATGTTTTATGGGAATCTTCCCACTAGAAGCAGCAGTGTTAGGAGTACAATACTACGGGATCATGTCATCCATAGTCCAATCACTCCCACGTGATCCAATCAGAAGCACATTGTCCCCTCTTCGGGACAATCCAGTCAAGAAATAGATGTCCTCGACATCTATAGTAATCACGTGCTCACCGATCACAAAGTATTGCTGGGCCGCATCCCAGCATTGGAGCATATGGGTCAGTAGTGGGATTTGGGACCTCATTCCCTGGATCTCAAAGAACTTGAGGAGCCCACAGTTCCTCAGTTCTTCCACACAACGCGGATCATTTGCAGCTTGTTCATCATCTAAATCATGCTCCCGTTCACGCCACTCCAAAACCATTTTGGATGCTTAGAACCTGTCAAAAGGAGAATTTTAACATTGTTAGAACTTGCTTCAACCACCAAAAGTTCCCTTTTTGAGCTTGGCTTGAGTTTGGGGATGGACATTTCCACCGTCACACCTCATTTTTTCAAACAGTGCGATGTCATCGCAGTCCAGTTATGTGACCCTTGCGGCAACTCAGTCTCATCGCAGTTCCCGAAAGGGCAGCCTGTGACAAGTCAAGGGCGCAATGACCCTTCCCAAACCAAGCCAAAAACTCAAAAACTGAACAAAATTCAAAAATGTAAACCACTACAATTTTGTTGGATGAAGTTTAGGGTTACCTGCTCCGGATGGTGGGTGAAATAGCTGCTGTTAACACCTAAAAAGTGCTCACTAGCTCATTCCCTTATTCACATGACCCATTTGTCCACTTTTTCACCATCTGAGCCTCTGAAACCAACAAAAGGTCACCAAAAGACCTTAGTACACCCCTTTTTCCATTAAAAAATATTATTTTCCTGAAAAGCATAAAAAACCCTCAAAAAGGGTCCAAATTCCCAAAAATATTAAAAAGGGAATTAAAATATTATTTTTATTCAAAAAAGGAAAAAGGAGGGAAAAGTACCTAAACCATGTTGGTCAATACCATTTGGTTTCCACAAAACCACAAATGGTATTCCCCACCACCAAAACCTATAAAAAGGTGGTAGGGGCTCCTCATTTCACATCCATCCATTATCTCATCCTCATGCTGCCGAAATATTCCTTGAGCAATTTGGCCATTGTAAGCAACCTTGGAGAAGGAGACCTCTTGGAGCTTGGAGCTACTCATCTTGGGAGTTGCTCAACATCAACCTTCACCATTGAAGGTATTATCGCAAGCACTTGCTTGCCCTTCCATTTTTTAATACAAATTCATTCTTTAATATTTTCTTGTTCTTGTTTTTTAAATGTTTACACTATTTGCTTATTTTCTTGCATAGATCCATGATTAGTTTTGTTTAGATTAGTTTCTTGTTTAATTCTATTGAAACTGCTGCTACTAGTTAGCAGGTGCCCATAGCACTAAGCCTGGTTGCAAAACCGGGCCAACAGTTTTTGGCGACTCCGCTTGGTTTGAACAATAGATCTCTAGTTTTTCTTTTAATCTTAGTTTTTTATTAGTTTTTAACCTTTAGATCCATAGATCTGCCATCTTAGACAGCAGATCCATTGCTGCTCTAAGTTTTGGCCCCATTAACAGCCCGAAATTCTCAATTTTCGGGTTTGTTTTTCGGCTTCTGCGCACGGCTTTCGCCTCGCGGTTTTTAGCCTGACAGTCGCGCAGTCCATCGCGACTTTTCGGCTTTTTTCCGCGCGGTTCACCGCGACTTTTGGGATTTTTTCCGCGCGGTTCACCGCGGCTTCGCGGCCTATTTGCGCGCTGCACATCGTGGCTTCGCAGACATTTTCCGCGTTGCACATCGCGACAGTGCGCCTAAATCCCGCGCGGTCCATCGCGACTGTGCGACAGAAACCCGCGCGGTCCATCGCGGCTTTTCTGTCAAAAGCCATGCTGCTAATTTTTTCATTCGGCCATTCCGATTCAAAAAATTAATTTCTTACTGTACTTTTTTCCCATATAGTACATTTTTACAGTATTAAATCCTACATATTTCACAGCCATAGAAAAAATTTTACTATTTAAAATGCACATCTAGAAGTCTTTTTAAAAAATTTCAAGAAAGTGAAAGAAAGACTTATTTTGCAGTTTATCTAGGTTAAAAAATTTTCCTGTTTACTTCTTTAAAAATCTTGCCCTTAGCAATTTCCTTGAAAAGAAAACCATTTATTTCTTCAAAAAAGTCTATTATTTGCTTTCATGATTCCAAAGATCCTTTGTTTTTTGAGTTAATTTTGCAAAGCATTTAGTTTCCATTTATTGAAAGAAGTCATAAATATTTGCTTTTTTATTTTTGAAAGATCCTTTATTTTTTGAAAATTTCCTATAAAGCATTTACTTCTTTCAAGTTCAGCTTACAATACCACACGTGCACCCAATCGAACATTTAATTGAACTGAGCTTTAAAACTTACCCTAATTTCAACACACTTTTAACCTCACTTGAGGAACACTAAAAGAACTTTGTAGCTAGGTAGTATTGGGGGGATAGGTGTTCCAATAACACCCCTCAATTATTACATCTGAGACATAGAAGTTGTCCATTTAGGGAGCTAAAATCTCTTAGTATTTATTGGCCCGGTCACAACCGGTTTGTGGGAAGGCCTCTCCCCTAGGAGGGTTGAAGTCGCAAGGATGGTTCTGGAAGCCTGAGTGGAATACCGAAATCCATTCAGTAACTGAAGGGCTACCATTCGCAGTTCTCGGGATATCCCTGTATTGGGATATTGCGATCAAAGGACCAAACGGCAGATTTACCTTTTCTCAATGCGCCATGAACGGAGTATTCTAGTAGCCTTTCTTTAGGATTGATTACCCGGTGTCCCTCCCGGTAGGGGGATATCTAGCCGTTGTCTCAACACTCATATTGTCTGACTTGGATTTCATCACCTTGCAGAGGATATCGTTTATTGATTCACAATACTTTTAGTTAGGTGTTTGCATGATTCAACCCACCTTTGGTCTAGTTACACCTATTTTTTCTAGGAGCTGTTTGCATGTTGGTATTCTGACCATTTGTTGCATCCCTCCACTTATTGTAGCACAGCTGCTAGAATAAGTGTCTTTTTTGAGGTTGATTTTTTTGGCCTGAGAGCCTTCATTTTCACTCCCCTTCTTGCACCCTTGGTTGCATTAGGGTTTTGAGTTTTTTATATACATATATCACCACCTGATACTTAAACATATTTTTCCACAAAAACTTATTTTCTCACCATTGAGAATTTTAGATGCTCTCGTCGTCTACAGGGCGAACTCCCAGAGTTCAGTCTACTTGGCTCGCCACGTCACCGACGTCGAGCCTTATCCCTTGACTCGACACATCGTCGGTCAACTAGACAGTCATCCGATTCTGACACGCCTCACTTCACTTCTGATTCTGAGGCAGAATCCAAAAATCCCACTGCATTATTCCCAACCAACATTATGTCTGGAACACCATTTGATCCACTCTTTACCAGCACCATAGGAGAGACGTCTACAGACCCTTCTACTACAGTGTCGTCCATGGCAACAACCACCCCCCTGGGTATGCCCAATATGGGCAACACTCCACATTTAGGAATGCCCAACACAGGGCCACCTCCTGTTATAGGAATTCCCAACACAGGGCCACCACCTGTTATGGGCATGCCCAACATAGGGGTCACACCCCATCTGCTTTCCACAAACCCTATACCAGGAATCACCACTACTATTCCTAACCCTGGTGTAACCCATGTTGCACTAGGAAGCGTTGGCCCTTACCAGACCACACCTATTGGAGGACATATACCTTCAATACCTAGCATATCTTTAGGTGCTACTGGACCCCATACCACCATGACTAGGCATGTCCCAGTCCCAGTCGCTACATCTGCTAGCTTACCGTATATGGAAAGTCTGAACTTGCCAGATTTAGCCAGGCTCACTAATGACCCTATCAGACATGATCCTGCGTGGCCTCACATGCCCACCAAACTCCCCTCCGACATCCCTAAGTTTGAGGGTAAGGCAGGTGAGGACCCCCAAAACCATATCATGTCCTTCCATCTATGGTGTTCCTCCAACTCCATAGTGGATGACTCTGTCCGCCTCCGGATTTTACAGCGCACCTTCACTGGCTTTGCAGCCAAGTGGTATATCAAGCAGCCCCATGGGACGCATGCCACCTTTACCTCCCTTGCCTCGACCTTCCTGCAGTTTTTCCAGTTACCTATCCACTATGATGCGGGAGTCGAGATCCTACTATCTTGCAGACAGAACACGGCCACCCATATCACTGACCACATTCATGAGTGGCGTCGACGCCGAAGCCTCTGCAAAATCAAGTTAGACGACCGTATCTTCTTAGATTGGTTTCTAAAATCCCTCCTCCCTCTCATTGCGAAGGATGTGGCATCTGAAAGACCCCAGTCTGAAGAAGAGGCCATCCTCAAAGCCCAACAGTTTGATCTCATTTACGCCCAGTCGGGTTATCTATACACAATCATACCAGACGCCCCACGATGCGACTCTTCACGCAGTGACGCGTCGGGGTCATCTCATGCCGCCAATGGCATTATTGGCCAAATCATACCCCAAGCTAAACCTTTCAGCATGGTGAGTACCATGCCTGCCCCAGACCTCTCTAGGGCTACATCCAGTTCCGGAGCGACAACTTCTTACGCTCCAACAAACCAGACACATCATATTCATGGACCCTCTTGTCCACAACATTGCTATGGACAAGCACCATTAGCATATGTACCTCCTACATACTATAACCAACCTGCTACACATAACCCCATTTAGTTCTCGCCACAACAGATGCAGTACCCACAGCAAGCTGCACCAGCTAATCCAACACATCCAATAGCTCAGGGGTACCAACCCCAACAGGCAACTGGACCACTGCCAGCTCCACCTGCATATTGCCCACCGCAACCTGCTCCCGCACCTGCGGCTCCCCACAATCCCCCCAATGCTCAAGGGCATGTGTACGCACAACAACATCAGCCCCAATACCAAAATAACCAACGCAACCAGGGTGGGAAACCAAACCATGGAAGAGGACGTAACCGTGGAAACAACCAAAACCATAACCAAGCTCCACAACCTCCCCATCCTCCGCAAAATAATAACGCGACGCCTGCTCATCAGAATCCTGATCGGCCACCTAAGAAAGCCAAAAATGCTAATTTACGAACAAACCATCCTTGTTCTATTTGTGGGGTCTATGGCCACTATACCCACGCTTGCCCACATTTGGAGCGAGCTCGGCAACTATGGACAGATGACTCCCATCGTCAAGGGTAGGCGGCTCCTCAGCCGCCACCCAATCCTCCACCACCACAACCTCAACCTTTGGTGCTACAAAACCCTTTTCCAACACAAGGAGTGGTGAACACTCAGCCGTTAGCTCCCCCACAGGGCAACGTGCCACCACAACAAATCACTTACGCCACTCCTGATCAACCAATGTTTGAT
This sequence comes from Larix kaempferi, assembly GCA_027924585.1. Lineage (NCBI taxonomy): Eukaryota > Viridiplantae > Streptophyta > Pinopsida > Pinales > Pinaceae > Larix > Larix kaempferi. Next base: position 584,259 of record BSBM01001304.1, read on the forward strand.
TCAGGCACTCACCACTTATTGATGATGTCCACTGCCGATGTCAACATCCAGACACGTCGGAACCAGTATGGCCCTACCTCCGAAGCCCCCCTCGCTGATAAGGATACTAACGCTCATCCCACTGATCAGACGTTACGTATACCACCGCTTCCACTCGATGGCGCCTCTAAAGCACCTCGTTTCCCACTCCGCCGTATAAATAAGAACCCCAATGCACGGGCTGCGTCAAATTACAACATCGTAGATGACTTAGCTCAATCCCCTGCAGCCATGTCTGCGTTAGAAGTCTTGAAAAACTATCCTACGCAGTGCAAGACTTTACTTTCCGCCATTGGGGCGATTGACCCAAATGATTTGAAATTGATGACCTTTGATTTGGACCAGTCCGAACCACGTCTGCCTTCCACCATATCAGTTCAAGTTTCTGTTTCTATTCGGAATCTTGTCATCCATCTGTGTATCATCGATGAGGGTGCCTCTACATGCGTCATGTCCACATTCGTTTGGCAGAAGTTGGGATCCCCTACTCTCCAGCAATCCACCACTGCATTGCAGGCCTACGACGGCCGGTCAGCTCAACCTCAAGGTCTACTACCCAAGGTCCCCGTCCAATTAGGTGGGAAAACTGTGCTCATCGACATAGAGGTCATTAATGCCCAGCTCGATTATAACCTTTTACGTGGCCGCAGTTACATGTACGCCATGAAAGCGGTTGCCTCATCCTTTTTTCGCACCATGATGTTCCCCCATGAGGGACGCGTGGTCAAAATCGACCAACTCACCTACTATGATCCCAATGCCCCTGCAGCACCCGAAAATGTTCTCCCCATGATTGAACAACCCGCTTCTAGTGCAACTACCTCCTTTGTTTCTTTTGTGGGACCCGGACTTTACTCAGATACACCAATGACCTCTACATTCCAGGCCATTCCACCACCGTCACCGGAGACCCACGTCGCAAACCTCTGTACTCTTTCACAGAATACAAAAACACCCGGTAGTCAACCACCATTGGTCCCTAGTCACATCGGTGTTACACCCATCCACACCATCCCCTTTCTATTTCCTCCTTCGGGTGTAGTAAGCGCCCCGGTTATGGCTACCCTTAGTCTACCCGGGTTAACATTGGGATTACCCGTGTGGTATATTTCACCTCCCATTCCACCGCCGACACCAAATGTCATCCTCCAACCGGTACAACCTATTGTTACCACTACTCAACCTCCTCCTGGTGTCACAATCCCTTCGTCGTCAACGAAACCTCCTCCTGGTCTCAATATCCCTTCGTCGTCAACGAATCCTCCTCCTCTTGTCAAGCCAACTGGGGGCAGAGGTCCACAACCATACACTGCTATACCACCTCCTAAGGAAGTTAAACCCCCTCCCGTATTTCGAGCTCCTCCTAAATGCTCATTGTGCGATGAGATAGGCCATCCCACTCATCAATGCCCACAGTTACTGGCACTCTAGGAACATATGAATATGTTGGACGACGACACTAGCATCCCAGTAGTTAGACTAGAGCCACCTCCTCAGCCTCGCGACAGATCACTGCGCACTAACCATCCTTGTGCCATATGCAGTGTTTAAGGCCACTACTCTCACCATTGTCCTGATCTCCCCGACTATAGAGCAGCATTGTACGATTTGAACAACGTCGATTTAGAGATATCTCCTCCCCTCATCGAGGAGATCTATCCCCCGCCATCATCCTCGTCGGAAGAAGTCAATACAATCTATATGATTTCAACAACTTTCAAACCAGAACCCCTTGATTTATGGTCTGACTACTTCAATACTGATGAACAAATTTTGGAGATGCTCACTGCACCCGACTACCCTTGGGATGATATGCATCATCGCTCGTATTTCCTCCCGGAAACATCTACATCCACTGCATCCAACCAGCTATCGGTTGAATCGAAATATTTCATACCCACCAAGGTCGATTGGTTAAAAGACCCCATCCCAGCACCGGATTCCTTTGAAGAAGGGAACATGTCCAACATTTCCCCCATTATACAAATCGATATTTCCACAACACCAGGGAAACCTGAGCTCATCTCATTGGGTGCATCTTGCACTCAAGCAGAAACTCAGGCATATAAAAAGCTTTATCAAGAATTCTGGGATGTTTTCTCCTGGTCCTATACCGAAATGCCTGGTCTTGACCTCGCCATTATAGAGCACCACATTGATACATGGCCTGAGGTACCCCTTGTTCGTCAGAAACAGCGACCCATTCACCCTTCCAAGCTCCCCGCTGTTAAAGCTGAGGTCGAGAAACTTCGCAAAGCAGGATTCATTTACCCTATTCCGTACACCACCTGGGTGTCAAACCCCGTTCCCGTCAACAAAAATCAAGGCACCCTAAGAGTATGCACTGACTTCCGCAATTTAAACCACGCTTGTCCAAAAGACAATTTCCCCACGCCATTCATTGACCAACTCATTGATGAGTGTGCGGGCCATGAAGTCCTATCCTTCATGGACGGGTTTTCTGGATACGACCAGATTCACATCCGCAAGGAGGATCAGTACAAGACTGCCTTCACCACCCCATGGGGCACCTTTGCCTATCGCGTCATGCCATTTGGCCTTAAAAATGCTGGTGCCACTTTCCAGCGAGCCATGACCTATTGCTTTCACGACTTGGTCCATATCCTGTGAGTCTATCTTGACGACCTTACAGCCCGTTCCCGAAAATGATCAGACCACATTAACGACCTCCCGCAAGTTTTCCTGCGTTGTCGCAAATATAAAATCCGCTTGAACCCACATAAGTGTGTGTTTTGCGTTCCGGCAGGCCGGCTTTTGGGTTTCATTGTTTCCCAAGACGGAATTACTATTGATCCCTTGAAAGTCAAAGCCATTTTAGAACTCCCCCCTCCTCGCACGCTTCGGCAGCTCCAGAGTCTACAAGGGTGGTCCAATTTCCTTAGGCGCTTCGTTCCTGATTACGCCACCAAAGTCCACGGATTCTTACGCTTACTTCGTACCCACATACCCTTTATTTGGGATGAGCAAGCAGACACGGCATTTGAAGCCCTCAAGAAAGCTCTCACACAAGCCCCCTTGATATCCCCACCGCATTTCTCTCAAGACTTCACCCTTTATGTCTCGGCATCTGAATATGCTGTGTCCGGAGTTTTGGTCCAAGAAGATGCCTCTCACCAGGAGCATGTGATTTATTACGTCAGCCAGACCTCTGCGTTACCCATACGAGGAAAGATTAGCCCTAGCTGTAGTCTTTTCCGTACAAAAATTGTGACACTACATTCTACTCAGTCATACCACAATTGTGGCCGACTCCAACCCTATGGTCTATCTCCTAACCCGACGGCTCCTACAAGGTCGTGTTGCTAAATGGGTCATTATCCTCCAGGAATATGACCTCACTTTTAGAACTCCCAAAAGCACTAAAGCCCTCGCGCTTGCTCACCTCATCACTGACCTCCCATCCTCTTCGTCATCACCCGTTATCCAAACGGACCTGATTGATGAACAAATCTTCATCATTTCGTCTGATGACCCTTGGTACGGAGACATTTTGACTTACCTTCGTACGCAAAAATTTTGACCACACATCGATCGTGACGGACGCCATCGCATACGACACCATGCCCCTCGATACCTCTTGTTAGGGGATGTACTTTACCGATGCGGCATCGATACCATCCTATGCCGCTGCCTATCCCATGGTGAGGCAGAACAAGTCCTCAATGATTGTCATAGCGGCGCCTGCGGAGGCCATTTCTCCGGCATGGCCACTGCCCAGAAGATCATTCGGGCAGGTTACTTTTGGCCATCATTATTTACTGATTGCATCACCGCAGTCAAGCACTGCCAGAACTACCAACATTTTTCCCCCAAAGCAAGAACCCCCCCCCGCCCCCCTTCATCCAGTCATCACTGTCGGACCATTCTGCAAATGGGCCATTGACTTCCTCGATTGCAACCCCACGTCAGCCGGCGGTCATAAGCACATCATTGTGGCCGTAGATTATTTCACCAAGTGGGCGGAAGCCATGCCGAATTATAATTGCAAAGCCGACACTGCAGCACGATTTTTCTTCAACCATGTTATCACTCATTTCGGAGTGCCGAAGCAACTAGTCTCTGACCACGGCTCTCACTTCGAGGATACCGTATGGAAAGAATTATCAACCATGTTGAAATTTGAACACCATTTCTCTTCCGCCTACTATCCCCAAGGAAACGGCCAAGTCGAAGCGATCAATAAAATTTTAAAGACCATTCTCCAACGTACTGTAGACAAGCACAAATCCAATTGGCACCACATGCTTTTCCCGGCACTATGGGCTTACCGCACCTCAACCAAAACCGCTACCGGTTTTACCCCTTTCCATTTAGTTCACGGTGTCGAATCCATCCTCCCTATTGAGTGCCAGATCCCAGCCTTACATATCGTCGTTGAACTCCTACCGGACACTTCCCCGATCAAGCAACGTTTACTACTCCTAGAGCAGGCCGATGAAGATCAGCGCACAGCCATTCAAAACATGGAAGCAGCTAAACAACGATCAAAACTAAGTTACGACAAACACGTCCACCCAAGAACCTTTTCTGAGGGAGACCTTGTCCTCGCTTACGATCAAGCTCATGATAAAACCGGAAAGGGAAAGTTCGTGTCTATGTGGCAAGGCCCCTACATCATACACACCTGCCTCGGGCAGGGGGCATACATTTTGACCGATTCAGAAGGCAATCCCCTACACAACCCACGCAACGGGTTGTACCTTAAACGATTTTACCCATAGAAAATTTGATGGACACCACCGTCCATTTTAGTATAGGCATACTTTCTTTGTTCACAAAAATTCAAAAAACCTAAATATTTGTTTTTCTCTGCATGACCACAAATGGATCCTCTTCCACTCTGCTATGTCGGTTTCGCTGATGGTGCAAGCTGTTGGTCTCCCAATCTCGCCTCCGCAGCTTGGGTAATATACTCCCCTTCACATGAGTTAATTCACATTGACTGTTGGCCCGGTTTTGCAACCAGGCTTAGTGCTATGGGCACCTACTAACTAGTAGTAGCAGTTTCAATAGAAATAAAAACAATAAACTAAATAAACAATACTATTCATGGATCTAAGCAAGAATCTAAACAAATAATGTAAACATTTCAAAATCAAGAACAAGAAACATAAGAAATAATTTTTTGTATTAAAGAATGGGGGGCAAGCAAGTGCTTGCGATATTACCTTCAATGGTGAAGGTTGATGTTGAGCAACTCCCAAGATGAGTAGCTCCAAACTCCAAGAGGTCTCCTTCTCCAAGGTTGCTTCAATGGCTAAAAGTGCTCAGGGGAGATTTCAGCAGCATAAGGATGAGATAATGGAAGGATGGGAAATGAGGAGCTCCTACCACCTTTTTATAGGTTTTGGTGGTGGGAAATACCATTTGTGGTTTTGTGGAAACCAAATGGTATTGACCAACATGGTTTAGGTACTTTTCCCTCCTTTTTCCTTTTTTGAATAAAAATAATATTTTAATTCCCTTTTTAATATTTTTGGGAATTTGGACCCTTTTTGAGGGTTTTTTATGATTTTCTTGGAAAAATAATCTTTTTTAATGGAAAAAGGGGTGTACTAAGGTCTTTTGGTGACCTTTTGTTGGTTTCAGAGGCTCAGATGGTGAAAAAGTGGACAAATGGGTCATGTGAGTAAGGGAATGAGCCAGTGAGCACTTTTTAGGTGTTAACAGATTGCCCCCTGATGTGTGAGGGTAGGAGCTCATCGTATGGCCGATATACATCATAGTTCTTTTGTCCTTTTTTCCGAGGTTTAGGGGAGAGAAGAGACCGGTTGGAGACTGGAGCCACGGCCCTTGGAAGCTGCAAAAACAAAAAATATTACATGGCCTCAATATGAATGAGGTATAATCTCTGATAAAGGACGAGGCGGGCATTCCCATCCTCGTATCAAGACATATACAAAACAATTAGTCCCAAGAAGGGGGATCTAATACGTGAAGAAATATACTGGTACATCATAATGGTCCAGAGGGGACATGATTGTGGGATATACTCATGATCATGAATGATCTCAATAACTGATACACTGGAATAACTGTGGAACTGCTGAAACTGAAGGTGTCCAACATCTGTAGGGACTCAAAGACTATGAGTCATCTCTGAGAAATAATGTAACTGTATACTCAAGGGAGTATGAAACAGGGGTAAATCTGAATACTGTCGCCATGCGCAACCCGGATATCCATAGAAAAAAGTGTAACTGGTGTGATCCATAGGAAGACTCTCAAATGTGGAGGAGTCAGGAGGTATCCGGGGTCTTCGACTAATAACTGAACGGACCAATACCCTGTGCGAGTCTCAACGATGCGATCGAGGTGTTGAAGTCGAGCATGTGAGAAACAACCATTTGGAGAGGCACTGAGGATTCCTCTCGAAATGATTCGTAGGCACTCATCATAATTGGTAATGAGTCCAAGACACAGGGACCTCTAGGTCTATCCTCTGGAATCAATGTGGTTGTCGTCGACAGAGGGGGACCAGCAACTAACAAGGCAATGATGTTTCCTTGATAGGAGCACGAGGTGTAGAACTGAAGTGATGTAGTACTGCTGGTAGGACTGACATACTTGTGGGGATGGGAAATAACTGGGTCAAAACATGGGTAGACTCAAACTTCCTCTGTTCAGAGCATGATGACATGGTTGACCTGGCAGCGTAGGGACCTGACTTGTAGGTGTGGGGATCATCTTTTAGGTACTGAAGGGTATGCACTGACTCTGGGTGGGTGAAGCTGATGGTAGCTGTCGAGGGAGTTTCAGGGTTACATACTGCAGAATACTCTGAACAAAGGCGACCAAAATGGGGAAGCTGCTATGTGAGTAGACATGATGTGTTGTAGCGCCAAGAGGCACCATTGATTCCTTCTTCGTAGTTTTAATGAGCTCCAAGAAGGGATAAAAGTGTGCTCTAAAATGGTACGGTCCTGTGGATTTTATGAGCCCAGGGCGGCTCATGCTCATGGTTGCTTTCGTGTTTAGAGAGTCTGAAAGCGGTAAGTGGACTCTATTGGTGTTTCTTTTTCGTAAGTTTAGTCTCCAAGGCCCGAAAAAGCATAAAATGATGCGAATGGAGAACTCTTCTAGCCGATGTGACTAGAGTATACCTTTTTCATAACTAGTCTACAAGGTCCGGAAAAGGGGTAAACTTATACCAGGTAGACGCCCTTTCAGATACGTTTAGCGAGCATGAAAGGAAGCAATATTGCTCGGCGATCTTTTCATTGTTTTAGGAGTCAGAAAAGAGCTTAACAGAAACTCCCTAAGTGTCTTTTTCGTAAAAAGGGGTTGCTCGGCCCGAAAAAGGGATAAAATTATACCGAACAAAAAATGGATTTATGAGGGCGAGAAAAGGTCTCAAGCATCGTCATCAGTGCGGGAAACTGGATCCGGTGACATAAGGATTGTCGGAAATGGAGAACGGCCGATGTGGCACGCAAACCGAGGTGACGAGGGGCTGTGGAAAAAATGCCCGAAAAATCTAAAGGTGAGAGCGAGAAATGATCTCAAGCATCATCACGAGCACGGAAAACTGAATCCGGTGATATAAGACATGTCGAAAACGGAGAACGGCCGATGTGGCACGCAAACCGAGGTGACGAGGGGGCGTGGAAAAAACGCCCAGAAAATCTAAAGGTGAGAGCGAGAAATGATCTCAGGCATCATCACGGGCTCGGAAATATGAATCCGGCAGTGCAAATGGTGCGAAAAATGGAGGTCATAAGGACTCCGAAATGGTTAAAGGAAAGAACTAGGTTAAAAAATGGCTACAAATAAAGGTGATCCCACCAAGCGAAGGATGCAGTGGTGGGGAGAAATGATGACCCGTGGGGGAAAAATACTAGGTGTATCAAATCAACTGAAATATACAAGTGACACATGACCTCAAAAATGGTTGAGATCACGAATATGAAAAAGTGAGCAGGGTTAATGAGCTGCCCCCATGCTATGTGCATGGGGTTTGTGATTGTGGATCACATATGTGTTGGTTTGAACGATGGGCTCATTGAGGTGTTGAGATAGAGATGATGGGGAAGGTTCAAAATGATTGATCATGCCCCCTATCCCGGGGTCGAGGTAATCTATTATGCCCCCTAACTTAGAGGTGTCAATGTGGTGCAGATGTTGTCTCAGAGAGAGATCAATAGGGCATTGAGCAACTGCTGGCGGGGTGTTATACCATGAGGCTGTAGGTCGTGGTGGCATACTGAAGTGATGATATGATGATGGGGGATTCCCTTTGTGGGGTGTATTCCCCCAGTATCTCCGACGAGGATCACGATGATGATGAGTAGGCAAGATTTTGGGCCTGCCCCCATGTTGTGGACATGTGGTTTCCTGGTCGATTTGAAAGGGTTGAACCTGTGTGTCAAAGGGATCAATGGAAGGGGCCGACCGGACAGAGGGGTATCCAGTGGAGATCGTATAAATGGCGGGGTCAAGGCCAGGCATTTCTGTATCTGACCAAGTAAAGACATCAGTGAATTCTTGGAACAGTTGTTGGTATTCTCCGATCTCATGCTCACTGTGGGAGGTTCCTAATGTGATGGTATGAAGGGTACCAAGTGGGTAAGAGATGTCAATGTGGATGATGAGAGAAATATCGGCCATCGGATCCGTTAACGAGTCAATTTTAGTAGGAAGGAAATCCTTGGACTCAACCGCGGATTGGGTAGCGGTGGTGGATGAAGTCTCTTCCGGGAGGAAGTATGGACGATGGTGCATGTCTTCCCCGGGATAATAAAAGGTAGTAGGAGTCTCGAGAACCTCTTCATCATTGCAGGAGCTTTGAGTGGTCAAATCGAGTGATGAGGTAGTGGTAGTCGAAGAGATCATGTAGATGGTGTTAATCTCTGCGGATGAGGATGATGTGGGAGGGTAGATCTCCTCGATAGTAGGGGGTGTCATTTCTAGGTCCAAATTGTTCATCTCGTAGAGAGCTGCTCTGTAGTCTGGGATGTCAGGATAGTTGTGGGAGTAGTGGCCGTAAATACCGCATATCGCACATGGGTGGTTGGTACGCAGTGATTTATCACGAGGCATAGGGTTTGGATCTAGTTTGACCACCGGGATGTTGGGGTCGTCGTCCAACATTTGCATGTGTTCCTGCAATGCCGGTAACTGTGGACATTGATGGGTTGGATGGCTTAACTCATCACACAGCGAGCATTTTGGAGGAGCACGGAATACGGGGGGAGGTTTAACTGCCTTGGGTGGGGGTACCGCAGTGTATGGTTGTGGGCCTCTGCCCCCAGTGGGCCTGATGAGTGGAGGGGGATTCGTCGATGACGAAGGAGTAGTGATACCGGGAGGTGGTTGGGTAGAAGTAACAATGGGTTGCACCGGTTGCAGGATGACATTTGGTGTCGGTGGAGGAACGGGAGGCGTAATATACCACACGGGTAATCCCAATGTTAACCCGGGGAGACTAAGGGTAGCCATAACCGGGGCGCTTACTACACCCGAAGGAGGAAATAGAAAGGGGATTGTGTGGATAGGTGTAACACCGATGTGACTAGGGACCAATGGTGGTTGACTACTAGGTGTTTGTGTATTCTGTGAAAGAGTACAGAGGTTCGCGACGTGGGTCTCCGGTGACAGTGGTGGAATGGCCTGGAAAGTAGAGGTCATCGGCGCCTCGGAGTAAAGTCCGGGTGCCACAGAAGACACAAAGGAGGTAACTGCACTAGAAGCGGGTTGTTCAATCATGGGGAGAACATTCTCGGGTGCTGCAGGGGCGTTAGGATCATAGTAGGTGAGTTGGTCAATTTTGACCACGCGTCCCTCGTGGGGGAACATCATGGTGCGGAAGACGGAGGAGGCGACCGCTTTCATGGTGTACATGTAACTGCGGCCAAGTAAAAGGTTATAGTCGAGCTGGGCGTTAATGACCTCTATGTCGATGAGCACAGTCTTCCCACCTAATTGGACGGGTACCTTGGGTAATAAACCTTGAGTTTGAGCTGACCGGCCGTCGTAGGCCCGCAATGCAGTGGTGGATTGCTGGAGAGCAGGGGATCCCAACTTCTGCCAAACAAAAGTTGACATGACGCATGTGGAGGCACCCTCGTCGATGATACATCGATGGATGACAAGATTCCGAATAGAAACGGAAACTTGGACTGCTATGGTAGAAGGCAGTCGTGGTTCAGATTGGTCTAAATCAAAGGTCATCAATTTCGAATCATTTGGGTCAATCGCCCCGATGGCGGAAAGTAAAGTCTTGCGCTGCGTAGGACAATTCTTCAAGACTTCTAACGCAGACATGGCTGCGGGAGATTGAGCTAGGTCATCTACGATGTTGTAATTGGACGCAGCCCGTGCATTGGGGTTGTTGTTGATTCGGCGTAGAGGAAAGCGAGGTGCTTTAGAAGCACCGTCGAGTGGAACCTGAGGTAGACGCATTGTCTGATCAGTGGGATGGGCACTAGTATCCTTATCAGTGGGGGGGACTTCAGTAGTCGGTCCGTATTGGTTTCGACGGGTTTGGATATTGACGTCGGCAGTGGACATCGTCAATAAGTGGTGGGTGCCTAAATCAAACATGGGTTGGTTAGGAGCTGCGTAGGTAATTTGTTGTGGTTGCACGTTGCCCTGTTGGGGGGCTAACGGCTGAGTGTTCACCACTCCTTGTGTTGGAAAAGGGTTTTGTAGTACCAAAGGTTGTTGTGGAGGTGGTGGGGGGTTGGGTGGTGGCTGAGGAGCCGCCTGCCCTTGACGATGGGCGTCATTTGTCCATAGTTGTCGAGCTCGCTCGAGATGTGGGCAAGCGTGGGTATAGTGGCCATAGACACCGCAAATGGAACAAGGATGGTTTGTTCGTAAATTAGCATTTTTGGGTTGCTTGGGTGGCCGATCAGGATTCTGATGAGCGGGCGCCGCGTTATTTTCTTGCGGAGGATGGGTAGGTTGTGGAGCTTGGTTACGGTTTTGATTGTTTCCACGGTTGCGTCCTCTTCCGCGGTTTGGTTGCCCACCCTGGTTGCGTTGGTTATTCTGGTATTGGGGCTGATGTTGTTGTGCGTACACATGCCCTTGAGCATTGGGGGGATTCTGAGGAGCCGCAGGTGCGGGAGCAGGTTGCGGTGGATAGTACGCAGGTGGTGCTGGAGGTGGTCCAGTTGCCTGCTGGGGTTGTTGGTACCCCTGAGCTGGTGGAGGTGTGAGGTTAGCCGGTGCAACCGGTTGTGGGTAATGCATGGGCTGTTGTTGGAACTGCATGGGGTTTTGTACCGTAGGTTGAGCATAGTATGTAGGGGGTACATATGCTGATGGCGCTTGGCCATAACAATGTTGTGGACAAGAGGGTCCATGAACGTGATGGTTCTGGTTTGTTGGAGCATAAGAAGTTGTCGCCCCGGAACTAGATGTATCCCTAGAAAGGTCTGGGGCGGGCATGGTGCTAACCATACTGAAAGGTTTTGCTTGCGGTGTAATTTGGCCAATAATGCCATCAGCGGCATGTGATGCCCCCGGTGTGTCACCGCGTGCAGAGTCACCTCGTGGGGCGTCAGGTATGATCGTGTATAGGTAACCTGACTGGGCATAGATAAGATCAAACTGTTGGGCCTTAAGGATGGCCTCCTCTTCAAACTGGGGTCTTTCAGATGCTACATCCTTCGCAATGAGAGGAAGGAGGGATTTAAGGAACCAGTCTAAAAAGATTCGGTCGTCTAATTTGATCTTGCATAGGCTTCGGCGCCGACGCCAATCATGAATATGGTCAGTGATATGCGTGGCCGTGTTCTGTCTGCAAGACAGTAGGATCTCGACGCCCGCATCGTAGCGGACAGGTAGCTGGAAGAATTGTAGAAAGGTCGAGGCAAGGGAGGTAAATGTGGAATGCGTCCCATGGGGTTGCTCGATGTACCATTTGGCTACGGAGCCAGTGAAGGTGCGTTGTAAAAGCCGTAGGCGGATTGAGTCATCCACTATGGAGTTGGAGGAACACCATAAATGGAAGGACATGATGTGATTTTGGGGGTCTTCTCCAGCCTTTCCCTCAAACTTGGGGATGTCAGAAGGAAGCTTAGTGGGCATATGGGGCCACGCAGGATCATGTCTGATGGGGTCATTTGTGAGCCTAGCTAAATCTGGCAGGTTGAGACTTGCCATGTATGGTAGACTAGCGGATGTGGTGACCGGAACCGGGACCTGCCTAGCCATTGTGGTATGGTGTGGGGGTCCAGTAGCGCCTATAGGTATGCTATGTATGGAGGGTATGTGCCCTCCAAAAGGTGTGGCCTGATATGGGTTAGCGCTCCCAAGTGCAACTTGGGTTACACTTGGGTTAGGAATCGCACTAGGGATTCCTGGTATAGCACTGCCAAGTGCAACATGAGTTCCACTTGGGTTAGGAATCGCACTAGGGATTCCTGGGATAGCACTCCCAAGTGCAACAGGAGTTACATTTGGGTTAGGAATCGCACTAGGGATTCCTGGGATAGGGTTTGTGGAAACCGAAGGGGGTATGACCCCCATGTTGGGCATGCCCATGACAGGTGGTGGTCCTGTGCTAGGCATTCCTGAATGTGGAGTGTTACCCATATTGGGCATACCCAAGGGGGTGGTTGTTACCGTGGATGGTACTACCGCAGAAGGGTCTGCGGATGTCTGACCTATGGTTAATGTAAATTGTGGATCAACTGGTGTTCCAGACATACTTGTGGTTGGTGGTAACTCGGTGGGGTTTTCGGATTCTACCTCCAAATCAAAGGTGAAGTGGGGTATGTCAGAATCGGATGACTGTCTAATTGATTGACGATGTGTCGAATCAAGGGATAATGCTCTGCGTCCGTGACGTGGAGAGCCAAGTGGACTAAACTCTGGGAGTTCGCCCTGTAGACGACGAGAACGTCTAGAATTTTCAATGGTGAGAATATGTTTTTTATGTAAAAATTTGTTTTAAGTATCAGGTGGTGATATGTATGTAAAAGACTCAAAACCCTAATGCAAGCAAGGGTGCAAGAAGGGGAGTGAAAAAAGAATGCTCACAGGCCAAAAAAATCAATCCTCAAAAAATGCACTTATTCTAGCAGCTGTGCTACAATAAGTGGAGGAATGTAACAACTGGTCAGAATACCAACATGCAAGCGGCTCCTAGAAAAAATAGGTGTAACTAGACTCAAAAGGTGGTAAAAATCATGCAAACACCTAATCTAAAAGTATTGTGACTCAAACAGACGATATCCTCTGCAAGGTGATGAAATCCAAGTCAGACAATATGAATGTTGAGACAACGGCTAGATATCCCCCTACCGGGAGGGACACCGGGTAATCAATCCTAAAAGACAGGCTACTAGGATACTCCGTTCATGACGCGTCGAGAAAAGGTAAATCTGCCGTTTGGTCCTTTGATCGCAATATCCCAATACAGGGATATCCCGAGAACTGCGAATGGTAGCCCTTCGGTTACTGAATGGGTTTCGGTATCCCACTCAGGCTTCCGGAACCATCCTCGCGACTTCAACCCTCCTAGGGGAGAGGCCTTCCCACAAACCGATTGTGACCGCGCCAAAAAGTACTAAGAGATTTTAGCTCCCTAATTGGACAACTTCTATGTCTCAGATGTATGAACTGAGGGGTGTTATTGGAACACCTATCCCCCCAATACTACCTAGCTACAAGAATTCTTTTAGTGTTCCCCAAGTGGGGTTAAAAGTGTGTTCAAATTAAGGTACGTTTTAAGGCTTAGTTTAATTAAGTGATCGTGTGAGTGCACGTGAGGGTTGTAAACTGAACTTGAAAAAATTAAATGCTTTAAGGGAAATTTTCAAAAAATAAAGGATTTTTCAAAAATAAAAAGCAAATATTTATGACTTTTTTCACTAAAAGGAATTAATATGCTTTTCAAAAATAACTCAAAAAATAAAGGATTTCTTGGATTTATGAAAGCAAATAATAAACTCCTTTTTAAAAGAAATAATGGATTTCTTCGTTTCAAGAAAAATTGCTAAGGGCAAGATTCTAAAGAAGTAAACAAGAAAAAATTTGAATCTAGATGAAAATGCAAAATGAGTCTTTCTTTCACTTTCTTGAAAATTTTTAAAAAGATTTCTAGATATGCACTTTTAAATAGTAAAATTTTTTTAAAGCTGTAAAGTATGCAGAATTTAATACTGTAAAAAATGTGCTATGGGAAGAAAGTACAGTAAAAAATATTTTTCAAAATCGGGATGGCCGAATGAAAAATTCAGCCGCGCGGGTTTTGGACGAACAGCCGCGATGGGCCGCGCGGGTTTTGGACGAACAGTCGCGATGGACCGCGCGGGTTTTGGCCGCACAGTCGCGATGGACCGCGCGGGTTTTAGCTGCACAGTCGCGATGGACCGTGCGGGTTTTGGCCGCACAGACGCGATGGACCGCGCGGGTTTTAGCTGCACAGTCGCGATGGACCGCGCGGGTTTTGGCCGCACAGTCGCGATGAGCAGCGCGGAAAAAACGCAGAAAAGTCGCGATGGACCGCGCGACTGTCTGGCAAAAAGCCGCGAGGCGGAAGCCGTGCACGGAAACCGAGAAACGAACCCGAAAATTGAAAATTTCGGGCTGTTTATGGGGCCAAATCTCAGAACATCAATGGATCTGCTGTCTAAGATGGCAGATCTATGGATCTAAAGGTTAAAAACTCATAAAAACTAAGATTTAAAGGCAAAACTAGAGATCTAAAGTTCAAACCAAAGCGGAGTCGCCAAAAACTGTTGGCCCGGTTTTGCAACCAGGCTTAGTGCTATGGGCACCTACTAACTAGTAGTAGCAGTTTCAATAGAAATAAAAACAATAAACTAAATAAACAATACTTTTTATGGATCTAAGCAAGAATCTAAGCAAATAATGTAAACATTTCAAAATCAAGAACAAGAAACATAATAAATAATTTTTTGTATTGAAAAGTGGGGGGCAAGCAAGTGCTTGCGATATTACCTTCAATGGTGAAGGTTGATGTTGAGCAACTCCCAAGATGAGTAGCTCCAAACTCCAATAGGTCTCTTTCTCCAAGGTTGCTTCAATGGCTAAAAGTGCTCAGGGGAGATTTCAGCAGCATAAGGATGAGATAATGGAAGGATGGGAAATGAGGAGCCCCTACCACCTTTTTATAGGTTTTGGTGGTGGGAAATACCATTTGTGGTTTTGTGGAAACCAAATGGTATTGACCAACATGGTTTAGGTACTTTTCCCTCCTTTTTCCTTTTTTGAATAAAAATAATATTTTAATTCCCTTTTTAATATTTTTGGGAATTTGGACCCTTTTTGAGGGTTTTTTATGATTTTCTTGGAAAAATAATTTTTTTAATGGAAAAAGGGGTGTACTAAGGTCTTTTGGTGACCTTTTGTTGGTTTCAGAGGCTCAGATGGTGAAAAAGTGGACAAATGGGTCATGTGAGTAAGGGAATGAGCCAGTGAGCACTTTTTAGGTGTTAACATTGACGGAGTATGTTTAGGTGCCGCCACCAATAACCAAGCTGAATACGATGCCGTGACCGGTCTCCTGGCCGCAGCTCTCCAAATGAGTATCCGTCACCTCAACGTTTTTTTGGACTCACAGCTCCTAGTTTCCCAGCTCAACAATGATTACCAGGTACGCGATCCCTATCTTTTCAGAAAATTCCTGCGCACTAAACAAATGGTTAGACAGTTTGAATCCATTTCGTTCACACATGTCCCAAGACACCTCAATAGTGTAGCAGAC